>CM068304.1:46661677-47261677 GCA_034768395.1 Linum lewisii | reverse complement strand
CTGTCGGCATGACCGACCCGTGGACGGTCCTGGGGGATTTTAACTCGGTTCTTGAGTCTGGCGATAGGAGAGGTGGAGCAGGGTTCAACTTTGCCAGAAACAAGAGTTTTATTGATACTATCGATGTGTGCGGTCTGCTTAACATCCCCTTTTCAGGGCCAAGATTTACTTGGTCAAGGAATAATGTCTTCGCTAGGCTTGACAGGGCTCTCGTTAATTCCTCTTGGCTTCAACAGTGCCCGGATTCTTCGGTGCACCACCTGCACAAACTGAAATCAGATCACCGACCCATTATCTTACGTCCTCATGTCCAGGTGTATTCACCCAACATTAAACCTTTTCGTTTCATTGCTGATTGGCTTTCTCATGCGAGTTTTGATGTTGTTCTCTCTAATAAATGGAATGAAGGTTCAGATCTTCCTTCGTCCTTAGAAGGCATCACGACGGTCCTTAAGAAGTGGAATAACCGAGTGTTTGGAAATATTGCGTATAGGAAAAAGAGGCTGGTTGAGGAGCTGAAGCTGGCAGAAGATTGGGTCTCGAAAAACCCCACTGATTACAACAGGCGAAAGGAGTGTTCTATTCGGTCGAAACTTGAGATGGTCCTCAGCCAGGAAGAGCTGCGTGGATTCAAAAGTCTAGAGCGAGTTGGGTTATGGAGGGTGACAGGAACACCAGATTTTTTCAGTTGGCCACCCTTAATCGTAAGTCGGTGAACCGGATTAAAAGACTCAAGGATGCTGATGGTGCTTGGGTTGATGATCCTAAACAACTGTCAGGTTTAGTTACCAATCATTTCAAGACTTTTTACCAGGATTCTTCGGATCAGTTGGGGTTTATCAGGGGGTTTCTCGGAGCATATCAAGGATGATGACAGACGGCATTTGGAGATGGGTTTCACAGTGACTGAAATCAAGGAAGCTGTTAAAGCTATAGGTCCCTCAAGGCCCAGGGAAAGGATGGATTTGGCCCAATTTTCTACCAGAATTGTTGGAACGTAGTGGGAAGGGACTTTGTTGATTTTATTAGCCGCTGCCTCCGATCCCCAGAGATGATCCCGTCAATAAATGGAACGCTCATTACCCTCATTCCGAAGGTCCCAAACCCATCTACGGTGAACGACTTCAGGCCTATTAGTCTATGCAATGTGACTTATAAAACCATCACGAAGTGCATTGCTAATAGGATTAAAAGGGTTATGCCTGGTCTTACTCACCCGTCGCAGACAAGTTTTGTTCCGGGTCGACATATAACAGATAATATTATTATGGTTCAAGAGGAGGTGCACTCTTTACATAGCTGGAAAGGCAAGAAGAGGTTCATGGTTATCAAGCTTGACCTGGCTAAAGCATACGACAAAATCGAGTGGAGCTTTGTGCAAGATACTATTGAGCATGCGGGCTTCCCGCCTTTGTTGATCCGTAGCATTATGGAATGCATTTCCTCGACTTCTTTCCAAGTTCTTTGGAATGGCTCGTGCTCGGAAGGTTTCTTCCCTAGAAGAGGGTTGAGGCAGGGTTGCCCTTTGTCGCCCTACCTTTTTACCCTCTGCATTGAAAGATTAAGCAAGATGATCATCTCTGCGGTCAATTTTGGCTACTGGCAGCCTGTCAAGCTTGCTAGGGACGAAATCCCACTTTTTCATTGCTTTTTCGTTGATGACCTCATTTTATTTGGCGAGGCAAGCATTCCTCAGGCTAGGGTTATCCTGGACATTTTAAAACGTTTCTGCGGAGCTTCGGGCCAAAGCATTAACAAGAACAAGTCCAAAGTCTACTTCTCGAAGAACACGAGTAGAGTGTCTTCCCGGGAGATTACTCACATTTTAGGGATCGACGAGACTCAAATTTGGGTAGATACCTGGGGGGTTCCGGTGCTGCACGGACGAGTTACGAAGTTTACTTATAATTTCATTCTGGATCGCCTGAACAATCGGCTGGCTGGTTGGAAAGCAGAAAATCTGTCCCTGGTTGGCAGAGTGACGCTCGCAACCTCTGTTCTGAATTCGCTTCCATGTTATATTATGCAAACGGCCTTCCTCCCTCTTTCCCTCTACGACAAGATCGATAGAATTGTGAGAAATTTCATTTGGGGAACGGAAGCGGGAGTTAGAAGGGTTCATAATGTTAATTGGGAGACAGTCTGTAAACCCAAGCATTTGGGTGGCCTTGGTCTTCGAAGCGCCAGGGACCTCAACAAGGAGTTTCTTATGAAATTGGTGTGGAATCTGGTTTCCCGACCGAATGAGCTCTGGGCCAAGGTTTTGATTACTAAGTATCTGATGCTTACGGAGAATGGTTATATGCTTGCCAGGAAGAAGGGTTTCTCTTCTATTTGGAGGGGCATTATGAAGGCTTGGGACGTCACACAAAATGGGATTCACTGGAGCATTCGCAATGGCCGCTCAACGAAGTTTTGGACGGATAGATGGGTTGACAGCGGAGAAGTTCTGATTGACCATGCGCTCAACCTTGAGGGAGTTGACTCCTCTTTATCTGTTGCTGATTTTTGTCTCAGTAATGGTGAATGGAATTTACCAAAGCTACGAGAAAACTTACCTGAACTGTTTGTGTGGCAGGTTTATGGTATGACCCCTCCACGGGCAGAGATGGGAGACGACACGAAGGTCTGGGGCCTCGAAAGCAGCGGAGAGTTCTCGGTCAAGTCAGCATACAACCTAATCAAAGATTTCGATCTGGGCGATGGAAGCAGCAGCTGGAAAACAATTTGGAACTGGGACGGACCCAACAAGGTTCGTCATTTCTTTTGGCTCGTCACTCATGACAAGCTGATGACGAATGTCGAAAGAGCTAAGCGGAGGTTTACAGAAGTTATGGAATGTGGTCACTGTAATAGGGAAAGGGAGGATATCGATCATGTCTTAAGAAACTGCCCCTTTGCGCGTCAAGTTTGGAGTAGGACTATTCCTCAAGTGGTGTCGCCTGAACAATTAAGCTGGTCTTTCAAGCAATGGTGGAATTCAAATCTGGGTAGTGGTGACTGCAGCCAACTTTTCGGTTTTGTTGCTTGGTTGATTTGGAGAAGGAGAAATCGTAAAGTCTTTGATCACGTGGACTTGGGTGTGGATGAGGTCAAGAGTCAGGCCATGTTTTGGGTCAAGCTCTGGTCGACGAGCTGGAAGGCCCGCCAGTTGAGCTGATAAGCGCCAGGGAAAGCCCGGCAGACTCAGCTGGTCCGGTGGCGGCTCGGAGGCGAGGGCTGGTTTACCCTTAACTATGACGGATCTCTCCATACTAACACGAAGTCGGCAACAGCAGGTGGGCTAATTCGGGATGATCAAGGTCGTTTTGTGGCGGGGTTCGTTTCCAAACTTGGATCTTGTTCAGTGGTCAGGGCGGAATTGAGAGGTATTATTGACGGTCTGAATTTGGCTTGGAACCACGACATCCGCAGATTAAGAGTCCAATCAGATTCAGCAACAGCGGTTCGAATGTTGACTGCTACAGCGCCTGATAATCACCAACACGCCAACCTGGTTAGAAGCTTTCGAGAGCTGAAGAACCGGAACTGGGAATTGACGTTGGAACACATCTACCGTGAAGCGAATAACGCAGCGGATGTCATTGCTAATTCGGGTCATAGTCTCGAGCTAGGCACTACTTTCTTTACTTCCCCTTGTAACTTTCTTGTAGAGTGGATCCGATATGATTTAATTGGCTTTAGCCTTTCTCGTATGATTAATAATATTCCGTAAGGTTACCTTACGTTTCTACCAAAAAAAATGTTAAGCTCTCAAAGGGCTGCCACGAGGGTTGCAAGTTTGATTTACCTTCCAACCCTTCTGAATCAAGTTATGGAAAGAAAGAGTATATATGGGTTGGAATGTTATAATTTTATGCAGAATAGTGGTAGTATGGTAGAGGAAGAAACAAGATAGGAACAAAATAGGGGTAGATTGGTGGTTAGAATTCTCATTATTTTTGTCTATCTAGTACCGATCACCATAGAATTTTCTAAATTCTGGAAATTAGTAGTGAAAGAGTGAAAGTAGAGATCAGGGTTAGAAGAGGTGTGTCGGGCTCATAAAATTTTCAAATTAGTGTGTGTTTTTTTGTTCGGGCTTGGATTTTTTTAGGTTTATACTTGAAAAGTTAGAAGCCCGAAACGTTGAATTTATTCAACTTGAACTCGAATCTATAATATTTGGCTTGGATTTTTGGGCCACCAAAACCCTGTTTGACCGGTTGGGTTAATTAAAGCTTTATCAAACTGGTCGAGCTTCCTATCCCTAATTTATGGGATCAGAAAGACAGTTATATGAAACTATTTTAGTAACTTCGAGGTCATTTTCATGTATCGTACAATATGAACCTTCACATTTGTGTGATCATCAGAGCTAAGTTGAGAGGTGTTGTGACATATTTACACATTATTTATGAGATAGGGTACTAGAAAGTACATATATAGTTGATTCACACGTTATGATCCCAACTATTATTTGGGAGGGTGATATCATACACCATCACTTTTTGTTATGTCACCAACTTTCGTCAAATGTTAGATTGAGACTTTATTCATTTATTGTATGTCACCAACTTTCATCAGATGTTAAATTGAGACTAAATAATCAAAACTGAACATATATATCGGGAAGGCAATCACACAACTAACTATACCGACACATAATATAATGTAAAGGTATTTACTTTATTATATTTTTTGGTCATGTATCATTCTCATCACATAATTTCTCACACAACTAACTATACCCGACACATAATATAATGTAAAGGTATTTACTTTATTATATTTTTTGGTCATGTATCATTCTCATCACATAATTTCTTTTCTTATAATATCAATGGTGAACCAAAGATAGACCTTAGAAACGAGTCAAATATTTTTGCAGTCACTTAAGTTTGCATATTGTGTCAACTCAGTCACTTAACTTTGAACTCAGTCGAATTGGTAACTAATATTTTAACTTAGACACATAATATACTTTGAACAATTACTTTGAACACATAATATAAGTGACACATAGACATGCCATGTTATCTATTATATTTATTTTTTAATGAAATCAAACCACAAAACACACCACCTAAACTAAACAAGTCAAATCACTCCCCTCCTTTACCCGAATAAAACGTGATAGATAAAACTCTTTCGATTATTGGACTTATTTTGTGATTTGATTTCAAATATAAAATGAATATAACAGGTGACATGTCATGTCTATGTGATATTTTGAACGAAAATCATCACAAAATCAGACCAAGTAACCACGATGTAACAAAGTTAAAACATAAATTACCCATGCGACTGAGTTCAACGTTAAGTGACCGAATTGACACAACATACAAACTTAGGTCACTGCAAAAATATTTGACCCCTTAGAAAATTGTTAAAATTAAAATCCTCTTGAAACCGAAATTGACAAAAAAGGATAAGAATAGTTAATCCGATAGCATCCATATTTAGGCATTTATATTTATTATAATTTATTTCACGATATTATCCTAGTCACAACTGGACACCTCGATACTGATGAAAAATGGAAACATGCATCCACGTGTCATCTTGTGCAAAGAGGATGCCGTAACGCAACTCCTAGTCCTCGAGTGGCGTGCCTCATCATCTCATCCAACGTCCACGTTCACACTAAGGCCCTCTTGATCGACGACCAGGAGACCAACCTTCCTTGCAGACCTCCACCTTACCGTGGACTGCGCTCCAGCCGATAACATTCTTCCTCCGAATTAAGCAAGTGCACGAAAAAGGAAATAATATGCTATAAATACGAAAATCAACGATCTTCTTCCTTCGCTCTGTTTTCCTTCCTGCGTTTTGTAAGAAATCGGATACAATGAGGTCGGAATCGTACACTTCTGCACCTTCTTCTTCTTCAGCTTCATTCCCGGCGAGTGATCGGCGATTAAGCGTTCTAGCAAGGCACCTCGGGGCTGCAAATGGTCACACCTCGTCCCCAATCTCTGCTTCTCCAACTTCTTCTGGCTCGCAAGGAAATTCCGTCTTCTCCCACATCTCTCGCGCTCCCGAAGATCCAATTCTTGGGGTATACTTCTGATCTCTATTGGTGTTTTATATGTGATTTCTGATCTTGATGAATTCATAATCGGATAATCCTCTGTTTTGTTTTGAATAATAGGTGACGGTGGCATATAACAAAGACCCCAGTCCTATCAAGCTGAATTTGGGCGTGGGCGCTTATCGAACTGAGGTACACACTAAAAAAGAAAATTAGATTCTTCATTTTCCACCGCTTGTAGATCATGGCTCAATTTGTGGAATTAGGTTTGTCCAGGTCAATGTTGGTGAATTTTGAGGACATGGGATTGGTGATACTAGCCTGTTTAAACTGTGCAATTGGGTTATACTTGTTTGGTATTGGCACATATTGATTGCGCTAGATTGTGTCAATTTTGTAACGCGTTTCATTTACATTGGTAGGAGGGGAAGCCTTTGGTTTTGAACGTTGTGCGAAAAGCTGAGCAGATGCTTGTGAATGACAGGTTTGGTTTTAGTGTTCTTTTCTCCGTAGCTGGATGGTGAAAAGTTTGTATGGTATTGTGTATTGTCTTACTTGTGTGATTCAACTTTGAAGGTCTCGAGTTAAGGAGTACATTCCAATTGTTGGATTGGCTGATTTCAATAAATTGAGTGCAAGGTTGATCTTCGGTGCTGATAGGTGATTGCTTAATCCTCTTTGGATTCTGCTTTATTAAGACTTTGTCTTTGGTCAATGGGGATTTGAGTTCCGAACTTGTGTGTATGTATTTTTCCTGATTGCTTTGCCATGAAAACAGCCCGGTTATTCGTGACAATCGGATCACCACAGTTCAATGCTTGTCTGGAACTGGCTCACTAAGGGTTGGAGGTGAATTCCTGGCCAGGCATTATCACCAAGTGAGTTTTCCAACTCAAACTTTCTTTGTCAAATTACTAGTTTCTGGTGAAGATGATTTATGGTTCTCGTCTGCTTTTCTCTGCAGAAAACAATATACATTCCCCTCCCGACTTGGGGAAACCACCCTAAAATCTTCACCTTAGCAGGGTTATCGGTTAAGACCTACCGTTATTATGATCCAGCAACACGTGGACTGAACTTCCAAGGTTCAGAATCTTTCATTCTGCCTAACTTAGGATCATTTACTTCTCCCTGTCTAAATCTTTCAATAGAGCTTGTTAAGTTACCAACATTCATGATCAAAGGAAACTATCCATTGGAACATTTGTTGTATTAAGTAGACGGTATCTTGATTTCCCTTCCTGTGGTTGGATTGATAATTATATGTGCATTCTAACCTTATTGGCTGCAGAGTGTTTGCTTTGTTTGTTATTGATCGCTTTCTGCCAATGTTTTCCTGGTTGGGTGTGATGGTTTATAGTTCCTTGAAGATTATAGGAGACGGAATTAACTTTCATGTTTTTTACTTCTTCTTTTTTCTTATTATGGACTAATAGGCATGATGGAAGATCTTGGGTCTGCTCCTTCTGGAGCTGTTGTACTGCTTCATGCCTGTGCTCACAACCCAACGGGTGTTGATCCAACGTCTCAGCAATGGGAGCAAATCAGACGCTTGATGCGATCAAAATCATTGATGCCGTTCTTTGACAGTGCCTATCAGGTTTGCAATCATTGAGCCACCAAGTAGTCTCTAGTTGACAGGATCCATGATTGATTTTTTCTTTTGTAGAATCATCTAAAGCTATCTGATTCCATATATGATATACAGGGTTTTGCTAGTGGAAGTTTGGATACAGATGCAGAGTCTGTCCGCATATTTGCTGCTGATGGAGGAGAGCTTCTACTAGCTCAAAGTTACGCAAAGAACATGGGTCTTTATGGGGAGCGTGTTGGTGCCTTGAGCATTGTATGGATCTCAATTCCAAGTCCTTACTTTGAATATTCATTATTGAAGGAATACATTTAAGCATGGAAATGTAGGAACCGGACAAGATCTCTAACTTGTTTTGAGCTTGTTCAATTTGTTAGGTCTGCAAAGATGCTGATGTTGCGGGCAGAGTTGAGAGCCAGCTGAAGCTTTTGATAAGGCCCATGTACTCCAGTCCACCTATTCATGGTGCATCCATTGTGGCTGCCATCCTAAAAGACAGGCAAGTTAACAGCATCACTATAGTAGACACCTACAGTATGTATACGTCTAGTTGTGAAAAGATGTTTCTTAGGGATTCTAACCTGCTATTTTGATGATACTGCTGCAGTAACTTGTACAATGAATGGACCGTGGAACTGAAGGCAATGGCTGACAGGATCATCAGCATGCGCAAGCAGCTCTTTGAAGCCCTCCGTTCCAGAGGTGATGATTGATTCTGGAACTTGTCCATTTTGATGATACAGCTCCTTGTATTCCATGCCATTCAAAATATATACATAAAAACACTATCTTGTTTGATCAGGTACACCTGGTGACTGGAGCCACATTATTAAACAAATCGGAATGTTCACTTTCACTGGCCTCAACTCGGAGCAGGTGGCTTTCATGACCAAGGAGTATCACATCTACATGACATCTGACGGGTAAGTAAACGCGATATCGTTCTGATTTCGCACTAGTCTGCTTCCATATAAGATGATTGATGGAAATGTTGTGTGGTGCACAGGAGGATTAGCATGGCGGGGTTGAGCTCCAAGACAGTTCCACACCTTGCTGATGCAATTCATGCAGCTGTTACTGGCATGAAGTAGAGATTAGATTCGAGTCTGTAATTTCCCAGGATCAGCTTATCCGTATCACGGTTAAGTCCTCTATTGTCTTGTAATAATCGCCTGCGGGAGACGGAATTGTAGGTTAGCAGTAAGGCGAGAAATTTGATATATTATTCGGTATATCGGAGATCGATAAGAGGGTTTAGAATAATTGTTTGTATCAAGACACCTCTACTCTACTTCAAATCAATGATAATAACTGGTAAACATACTTTCTTGGTCCATACACTTGGTTTGAATGACATGTATTCAAAGCTAATTTCGATCTTGAGCTTCCTGATGCTGCCATAGATTAGAAATTGCTTGCTTTCGTGCTGCTACAAGTTGGAAATCTGGTGAAAAATGGCTACTTTAAATCTGCCATATCCCTTCTGCTACTTGGAATGCTGTTGATGATTGTTTATATGTGAAAAAAATGGAACCCAGTTTGGGGATTAGCTTTCAACCTGAAAAATCATTGTTCTTGTTGGCTGTAGATAGCTGTTAGTTCCTATACTTTTCTTGCCAGTTCATGCTACACAGGACCGTTGATCTTCAGTAGCTCCACCGTAGTTGTGGTAGTTAGCCCCACACAGGAAAGCATCCGTGAACTTCAGAAGCCAAGGAAATAACCATGGTCCTCTGCTGCTTTTACTATGGTTAGGTTTTGTGCGCACATTCATTACTGTACTTTCGGATTTGGTTTCATTATGACGAGATCCTTCATCAAGCAAACTTTGAACTGAAGATGAGAGACATGGTTAATGCTGATCATTATAATGATGTTAATCTCCATGGAAAGCACAGTTATGTCTGTTATAGTGTTATCAATCTTGGCCAAGTAAACTAATTTCTTGCTAAGTAGCAACCCTGACCAAGCTGAGCTCAGCTATGGTTGCTTCTGCTTCTGTAATAATTTCCTAAATCAGACACCTGAAAACGGGATGTTCTATGGTGCTGAGGGGGCCTTTCAGTACCACCCCTATAAGGGTGCTGAAGCCCCCTATAGCCATTGGATCATATCCAATGGTGGGGAGGAAGAAATAGGGGGCCTAGCTCATTAAGGGTAGTTTGGGAAATTCACACATATGCCAACCCATTCTGATTGAGACGTGCCGATGTGACGGAATATATATCCCCTATCAGCCCTTATAAATGCCCAATTTGAATTTTCCCTCCCACTCTCTCTCTTGCTTTTTTCCTTCTCTCTCCTCTCATTTTGCAGACACACGTCTGGATTCCCCTTCTCTCTCCTCTTATTTCGCAGACACACGTCTGGATTCCCCTTCTCTCTCCTCTTATCTCGTAGACACATGTTTGGATTTCCCTTCTCTCTCCTCTTATCTCGTAGACACACGTCTGAATTTCCCTTCTCTCTCCTCTTATCTCGTAGACACATGTTTGGATTTCCCTTCTATCTCCTCTTATCTTGTAGACACACGTCTGGATTGGAAGGATTAATACAGAGAATACAGACATACGAAGCGGATAATCCAGACACAACAGAAGGTATGGGTTTGATTTGCTAGAAAAAAATAAATAAATAAACTATATAATCAAAAAGTCAGCATCATTTCTCTCTCTCATTTCAAAATTTGTAATTTCAAAAATTCCCTCCATTTCTCTCTCCTTCCCCCCAACAATTTTCTCTCAAATGTTTGAACTAACAATAGATTTTGTGTTCATTTTACACAGGTTTTATACTTTGAGACTCGATCTTCACACGCAAAGATGACGGAAGCGTAGACACAAACCTCAAAATGCGTAAGATTCTACTTGTTTTCATGTTTTTTTTTGTTGAAAATCTCTGGGTTTTTTGTTTTTTCATGTTCTAACCAATTATTCATGTTCTAATCAGTTATTCATGTTCTTCCCTTGTTGTAGGTATGCCCGAAAGGTCGAAACTAGTTTCGTGTTCTTGGTTCATAGGTTCTAGGTTTATTCCATTACAAACGTACGTATAAATTCGTATTATTCTGTTTCAAATACTCATCAAGACGTGCGTATTGATAAATACTAACGTGTGCAAAATATGTATGTGCATGTATGACTTATCCAGACACACGTCTAATATAACTGTAATATGATACATGTGTCTAATATAATCCAGACACACGTCTAATATAACTGTAATATGATACATGTGTCTAATATAATCCAGACACACGTCTAAGTTATGTGCACCTACGTGTGAGAGCGTAAATACTTGCGTCTTCTTTATTATGTGTTTGATATGCTTGAATTATGAGGGATAAACAGACATATGTATGCTTGAATTATGAGGGCTAAGCAGATCTAGACCTGTTAGGAACCGAGACGTACGTTTGCTTGAATTAATCTATACATATGTCTTGGTTATAATAGACCAACTTGTAGGGCGTTGCAAACACATACATATGTTTCAATTAATCTATGCATATGTCTAGACAAACATGCGTCTAAATTAATAAAGTGAGTCTGGCATGACATCAATCAACTCAAAAAGAATAGAAAAAATAAACTATATAATAAAAAAGTCAGCATCATTTCTCTCTCTTATTTCAAAATTTCCCTCCCTTTCTCTCTCTTTCCCCCAACAATTTTCTCTCAAATGTTTGAACTAACAATAGATTTTGTGTTCATTTTATACAGATTTTATACTTTGAGACTCGATCTTCACACGCAAAGATAACGGAAGCGTAGACACAAATCTCAAACTACGTAAGATTCTACTTGTTTTCATGTTTTTTTGTTGAAAATCTCAGGTTTTTGTTTATTCATGTTCTAACCAATTATTCATGTTCTTCCTTTGTTGTAGGTATGCCCGAAAGGTCGAAACTAGTTTCGTGTTCTTGGTTCATAGGTTCTAGGTTTACTCCATTACAAACGTACGTATAAATTCGTATTACTCTGTTTCAAATACTCATCAAGACGTGCGTATTAATAAATACAAGCGTGTGCAAAATATGTATGTGCATGTATGACTTGTCCAGACACACGTCTAATATAACTGTAATATGATACATGCGTCTAATATAATCAGACATACGTCTAAGTTATGTGCACCTATGTGTGAGAGCGTAAATATTTGCGTCTTCTTTATTATGTGTTTGATATGCTTGAATTATGAGAGCTAAGCAGACGTGTGTATGCTTGAATTATGAGGGCTAAGCAGATTTAGGCTTGTTAGGAATCCAGACTTACATATGCTTTGAATTAATCTATACATATGTCATGGTTATAATAGACCAACTTGTATGGTGTTGCAAACACATACATATGCTTCAATTAATTTATGCATATGTCTAGACAAACACATACACATGCTTGTATTAATCTATACATATGTTGTAGTCCCATCTGTCGCATGTGAATCATGTGCTTCTATAATAACACTAGACGTACGTGTTCGTGTGCTATAGTATGCTACATGAGTCTAAGTTATATGTACGTACGTACGACTTATCTGATACGTGCGTTTCATAATCAACAGGACATGCATCAACAACAAGGCAGTCACAAGCAGACCTTGTCTTTGGTATGTAAATGTTATTATTACGTTGTCCGTACTTATATATAAACACGTACGTGTACTTTTGGTCTAAATTATGCATGTGTTTGGTAATACAACGTCGTCTTAATTAAAACAGATTTAACAAGGGTCGACAACAATGATTCGCTTCAGTTCAGGACAAGGAAATCAGCGAAGGCTTACTACGATGCATATGCACAAGAAACGAGTTTCGGGGTCGCATCAATTACTAACAGAAGTGTGAATTACCACATGCATGAATTACAAAAAACGTATGGACTACCAGAAATATGGTATACATACGTCTGAATGCTAACAATGCGTCAAACTTACGTAGACGTACTTATATATTAATAAACACATATATATATATATGAATTATACATAGACAACGCGCAATGTTTGAGTTAATGCTCTAATTGATTGCATCATGTAACACATACGTATGAATTACAACACCTTGCGCCGGCTCTGGTAACTAACATAGACGTAAGTATGCATTAATTGAAACATATGTATGAATTATACATAGACATACGCGCAAGGTTTGTGATAAAATGCTCTAATTGATTACATCATGTATGAACTTAGGACAGGTGACACGCATGCATCTGAATTACAACTAACATAGACGTAAGTGTATATTAATAGAAACATATTTATGAATTATACATAGACATACGCGCAAGGTTTGAGTTAAAATATGCTCTAAATAATTGCATTATTTATGAATTTAAGAGAAATGGCACGCATACGTCTGAATTACAACTAACATATAGGTAAGTATGTATTAAAATAACATATATATGAATTATATATAAACATACACGCAATGTTTGAGTTAAAATACTCTAATTGTGCATCATACTCAGGACATGTTATGCATCTTCTGAATACCAGCAATGCATCTTAACAACGAGTTCATTTCGCAAACACACGTATTAATTACAACAAACGTATGGACTAGCAGACATATTGTATACATATGTCCGAATGATAACAATGCGTCAAAGTTACAAACATCTGTCTCAAAAGCTTTGGAATAAACCTGTCAAAGTTACATATATACGTGTGAATGCTAACAGTGCGTCAAAGTTATGTAGACGTACGTATGTATTGATAAACACATATATATTAATTATACATAGACATACGCACTAGGTTTGAGTTAAAATGCTCTAATTGATTGCATCATGTATGAACTTAAGAAAGGTGACACACATACGTCTGAATTACAACTAACATAGACGTAAGTATGTATTAACCGAAACATATATATGAATTATACATAGACATATGTGCAAAGTTTGAATTGAAATGCTCTAATTGATTGCATCGATCATGTATGAACTTAGGACAGCTGAAACACATACGTCTTAATTATACCTAACATAGACGTATGTATTAATAGACGCATATGTATTAATTATACATAAACATACGTGCAATGTGTCAATGTCACGTAGACGTACGTATGTATTAATAAACAAATATATGAATTATACATAAACATATGCACAAAGGTTTGAGTTAAAATGCTCTAATTGATTGCACCATGTATGAACTTAGGACAGATGACACACATACGTCTGAATTACAACTAACATAGACATATGTATTAATAGATACATATGTATGCATTATACATAAATATACGTGCAATGCGTCAAAGTTACGTAGACGTACGTATGTATTAATAAACACATATATATGAATTATACATAGACATATGCACAAGTTTTGAGTTAAAATGCTCTAATTACTTGCATCATGTATGAACTTAAGACAGGTGATACACATACGTCTGAATTACAACTAACATAGACGTAAGTATGTATTAACCGAAACATATTATGAATTACAACTAACATATAGACGTAAATATGTGTTATTAATACGCACGTCTATATTATCTATTCTTCTTAGAATGTAGTAAGAGTGGTATCGTTAGATTCGTTGTTAAACAATGAAACTTTTGACGTTTAAATTATTAAAAACGGATTTAAGATGAAGTAATTATGTTAAGTTTAATCATTAAACCCAAATTATGTGTGTGCAAATTAAGAGAGATATTGTGATTTGACATAAATTAATAAATTCCTGCCACTTTTTCAGACCCCATGCGCAAATATTAAAATATCCCTGCATAATACATATGTGCTATCAACTTAAACTACTTTCATCTTGGGCCGTCAGATTACAAATGCTCTAAGTTGGGCCGTCGGATATGGGCTTCAGCACCAAACTGGTGCTGAAGTTTCAGCAGGCCAGAATTTTCCCCTGAAAACAGATACGCCAAAAAGCAGATATTGTGATCCTTTTGGCTTCTGTAGCAGAGATTTGATCCCTGCACAAAATTTAAGACTCCTAAAGGACAGTACTGACCATTGCATTCAATTCTATCAGCCTCTTTTGCAATCAATCCTCTCCAAGCTTTACTATTTAGTATGAAGAACTCAGAAGCAAGATTATATTCACAAACCCCCAATTTTCACTCTTGCAGCTTTTCTCTCCTACAACAATGGCTGCCAACCATCTATTCAGGCATTTCTGGCAGGTTATCTACCCTCACAACGTTGAAGAAGGAACACTGGTAAGTCTTTCTCAATCCCTACGAAGTAAAAAGAGCTGTTTTTTTTTTTTGCCCTTGTGGTGATTTTCATGTGCTCTGTTTTCTGTGGTTGATGCAGAGGCTGTCGGAGGAGTTCGTGACGGCGTACGGCCACCGCCTCTCCGACGTGGCGGTGCTGAACTTACTCGACGAGAAAGTTTGGAGGATCGGTCTTGAAAAGGAAGACGATGAACACAGAGTCTGGCTCAAGCCTAGATTCCATCGTTTTCTCCAGTACTACTCCATTGAAGCTCTGTTTCTCCTCATTTTCGAGTTCCAAGGCGGCTCCGATTTCCAGGTCCTCATTTTCCACCTCACCGACTGTGAGATCGTCTACCCGATCTGCCAACCAGCCAAATCTGAACTCCAACATTCCATGGAGGATTCTGACTCCAATTCTGATTTCGACTTCGACGATCCTCCAGTCAGGCAGAGAAGCTTCAAGAACACCAATCGGAAAGGAAAACGAGCAAATGGCGGGACTTCTGGAGATTCCTTTGCTGCTGCAGGTAAAAAAAATTGATAACTAAGAGAGAACTCAGTCAGATACAGATTTCATATTCTGTCAATTCATTTTTCGTAGCCGAAAATGAAGATTTGCGGAGAAGATTGAACGCATCGCGAATCATCACCAACCCGAAGTTCAGCTCTGCATTCCGCAACATGTCTGCTGCGAGCAAGAGCGCGATCCGGAGAGCCATCGAAAGCAATCCGAAGAACCCATCGTTTCTTATCTCTGTTAAGAGATGTTATACACTTTCAGGAAACACACGTATTAATTACAACACACGTATTAATTACAACAAACGTATAGGTAAGTATGTATTAAAATAACATATGTATGAATTATGCATAGACATACACGCAATGTTTGAGTTAAAATACTCTAATTGTGCATCATACTCGGGACATGTTATGCATCTTCTGAATACCAGCAATGCATCTTAACAACGAGTTCATTTCACAAACACACGTATTAATTACAGCAAACGTATGGACTAGCAGACATATTGTATACATATGTCCGAATGATAACAATGCGTCAAAGTTACAAACATCTGTCTCAAAAGCTTTGGAATAAACCTGTCAAAGTTACATATATACGTGTGAATGCTAACAGTGCGTCAAAGTTATGTAGACGTACGTATGTATTGATAAACACATATATATTAATTATACATAGACATACGCACTAGGTTTGAGTTAAAATGCTCTAATTGATTGCATTATGTATGAACTTAAGAAAGGTGACACACATACGTCTGAATTACAACTAACATAGACGTAAGTATGTATTAACCGAAACATATATATGAATTATACATAGACATATGTGCAAAGTTTGAATTGAAATGCTATAATTGATTGCATCGATCATGTATGAACTTAGGACAGCTGAAACACATACGTCTTAATTATACCTAACATAGACGTATGTATTAATAGACGCATATGTATTAATTATACATAAACATACGTGCAATGTGTCAATGTCACGTAGACGTACGTATGTATTAATAAACAAATATATGAATTATACATAAACATATGCACAAAGGTTTGAGTTAAAATGCTCTAATTGATTGCACCACGTATGAACTTAGGACAGATGACACACATACGTCTGAATTACAACTAACATAGACATATGTATTAATAGATACATATGTATGCATTATACATAAATATACGTGCAATGCGTCAAAGTTACGTAGACGTACGTATGTATTAATAAACACATATATATGAATTATACATAGACATATGCACAAGTTTTGAGTTAAAATGCTCTAATTACTTGCATCATGTATGAACTTAAGACAGGTGATACACATACGTCTGAATTACAACTAACATAGACGTAAGTATGTATTAACCGAAACATATGTATGAATTACAACTAACATAGACGTAAATATGTGTTTATTAATACGCACGTCTATATTATCTATTCTTCTTAGAATGTAGTAAGAGTGGTATCGTTAGATTCGTTGTTAAACAATGAAACTTTTGACGTTTAAATTATTAAAAACGGATTTAAGATGAAGTAATTATGTTAAGTTTAATCATTAAACCCAAATTATGTGTGTGCAAATTAAGAGAGATATTGTGATTTGACATAAATTAATAAATTCCTGCCACTTTTTCAGACCCCATGCGCAAATATTAAAATATCCCTGCATAATTGATATGTGCTATCAACTTAAACTACTTTCATCTTGGGCCGTCAGATTACAAATGCTCTAAGTTGGGCCGTCGGATATGGGCTTCAGCACCAAACTGGTGCTGAAGTTTCAGCAGGCCAGAATTTTCCCCTGAAAACAGATACGCCAAAAAGCAGATATTGTGATCCTTTTGGCTTCTGTAGCAGAGATTTGATCCCTGCACAAAATTTAAGACTCCTAAAGGACAATACTGACCATTGCATTCAATTCTATCAGCCTCTTTTGCAATCAATCCTCTCCAAGCTTTACTATTTAGTATGAAGAACTCAGAAGCAAGATTATATTCACAAACCCCCAATTTTCACTCTTGCAGCTTTTCTCTCCTACAACAATGGCTGCCAACCATCTATCCAGGCATTTCTGGCAGGTTATCTACCCTCACAACGTTGAAGAAGGAACACTGGTAAGTCTTTCTCAATCCCTACGAAGTAAAAAGAGCTGTTTTTTTTTTTGCCCTTGTGGTGATTTTCATGTGCTCTGTTTTCTGTGGTTGATGCAGAGGCTGTCGGAGGAGTTCGTGACGGCGTACGGCCACCGCCTCTCCGACGTGGCGGTGCTGAACTTACTCGACGAGAAAGTTTGGAGGATCGGTCTTGAAAAGGAAGACGATGAACACAGAGTCTGGCTCAAGCCTAGATTCCGTCGTTTTCTCCAGTACTACTCCATTGAAGCTCTGTTTCTCCTCATTTTCGAGTTCCAAGGCGGCTCCGATTTCCAGGTCCTCATTTTCAACCTCACCGGCTGTGAGATCGTCTACCCGATCTGCCAACCAGCCAAATCTGAACTCCAACATTCCATGGAGGATTCTGACTCCAATTCTGATTTCGACTTCGACGATCCTCCAGTCAGGCAGAGAAGCTTCAAGAACACCAATCGGAAAGGAAAACGAGCAAATGGCGGGACTTCTGGAGATTCCTTTGCTGTTGCAGGTAAAAAAAATTGATAACTAAGAGAGAACTCAGTCAGATACAGATTTCATATTCTGTCAATTCATTTTTCGTAGCCGAAAATGAAGATTTGCGGAGAAGATTGAACGCATCGCGAATCATCACCAACCAAAGTTCAGCTCTGCATTCCGCAACATGTCTGCTGCGAGCAAGAGCGCGATCCGGAGAGCCATCGAAAGCAATCCGAAGAACCCATCGTTTCTTATCTCTGTTAAGAGATGTTATACACTTTCAGGAAACACACGTATTAATTACAACACACGTATTAATTACAACAAACGTATAGGTAAGTATGTATTAAAATAACATATGTATGAATTATGCATAGACATACACGCAATGTTTGAGTTAAAATACTCTAATTGTGCATCATACTCAGGACATGTTATGCAGCTTCTGAATACCAGCAATGCATCTTAACAACGAGTTCATTGCACAAACACACGTATTAATTACAACAAACATATGGACTAGCAGACATAATGTATACATACGTCCGAATGATAACAATGTGTCAAAGTTACAAACATCTGTCTCAAAAGCTTTGGAATAAACCTGTCAAAGTTACATATATACGTGTGAATGCTAACAGTGCGTCAAAGTTATGTAGACGTACGTATGTATTAATAAACACATATATATTAATTATACATAGACATACGCACTAGGTTTGAGTTAAAATGCTCTAATTGATTGCATCACGTATGAACTTAAGAAAGGTGACACACATACGTCTGAATTACAACTAACATAGACGTAAATATGTATTAACTGAAACATATGTATGAATTATACATAGACATATGTGCATAGTTTGAATTAAAATGCTCTAATTGATTGCATCGATCATGTATGAACTTAGGACAGCTGAAACACATACGTCTTAATTATACCTAACATAGACGTATGTATTAATAGACGCATATGTATTAATTATACATAAACATACGCGGAATGTGTCAATGTCACGTAGACGTACGTATGTATTAATAAACAAATATATGAATTATACATAGACATATGCACAAAGGTTTGAGTTAAAATGCTCTAATTGATTGCACCGTGTATGAACTTAGGACAGATGACACGCATACGTTTGAATTACAACTAACATAGACATATGTATTAATAGATACATATGTATGCATTATACATAAATATACGTGCAATGCGTCAAAGTTACGTAGACGTACGTATGTATTAATAAACACATATATATGAATTATACATAGACATATGCATAAGTTTTGAGTTAAAATGCTCTAATTACTTGCATCATGTCTGAACTTAAGACAGGTGATACACATACGTCTGAATTACAACTAACATAGACGTAAGTATGTATTAACCGAAACATATGTATGAATTACAACTAACATAGACGTAAGTATGTGTTTATTTATATGCACGTCTATATTATCTATTCTTCTTAGAATGTAGTAAGAGTGGTATCGTTAGATTCGTTGTTAAACAACGAAACTTTTGACGTTTCTCTTTTTTGGCGGTATTGTTAAACAACGAAAGTAAGAGGAGGGTTCTCTTTCTGGGCGGTATTGTTAAACTTTTGACGTTTCTTCTTAGAATGTAGTAAGAGTGGTATTGTTAAACAACGAAAGTAAGAGGACACTACAAAAAACAGGGGAGTTGGTGTCGGTTGAAACGAAAGTGGATAGCGTCGGTCGGTCAAAGACCGACGCAAAATACAATGTGCGTGTTGACCCGTGTATATGGCGTCGGATGTTAAAGGCCCGACGCTAAATGTTAAAACCTAGCCCGGCGCTAAAAACACATTCTGACCAGATTTGCTGGTCGAACCAACGGGTAAGATGGCGTCGGTTTTGAGAAAGTAATTGGCGTCGGCTATTAACCGACGCTATTTACACGGGTAAATAGCGTCGGTCGATGACCGACGCCAAATACAGTTCATATAAATAGTCCTGATCGACGAAATCAACTCATTTGTGCACAACCTTCCCTCGCCGATCTCTCTCTCCGGAAACGAAACCCTCCCTCGCCGCCGCTCTCTTTGCCACTCGTCTTGCCACCGGTCAGATGCCGCCGCTGACACGCCGCCGGTCAGACGCCACCGCTCACACGCCGGCACTCACACGCCGCCACTCTCCTCTCCGATTTCTCTCTCCGGTCAGATCTTGTAGGTTTGATGAAAGTTTTGTTCTTTGATTTGTTTGTGATATCTTGCTTCCTAAGGTTGTGTAGCAAAGCTTGGTTCTTTGTTAGTATGCTAGTATGTGTGTTTCGTTTGGGTTGGGTTGATTTCAGGTCTAAGATTCGAATTTAGGGTGTTTGTGGATCTTGGGGTTTGCTGGTGGGTTTTGGAGAATTCGGGATATAGGGTGGTTTTCGGGTTGTTAATGTTTGGATGAATGATTTTGAATATGATATATGAATGTCTGGGGTTTGTGTTGATTTTGCTCATTTTTCATATTGAATTTAAAATTCTGCCCTAGGTTTTTGTTGTTTGTCTGGTCAGATTGTTTGTCGAATTAATGAAATTGTGGTTTGTCTGGTCAGATGTTGTACAATCTCCATTACTAGGAGCTCACACTCAAGCATCAGTTCTCGTACTTAGAAGTCTACAGGTCAGTGATCAGAATGAATTTATGATTGACTTTATGATTGAACTCTCTCCGACTCGATGCTCTGATTGAATCTGATTAAATTTCTGATGTTCTGATTGAATTTATGTTTAACTGCTGTTTGGTAATGAATTTTTTATGTTCTGCTTGAAGGTAGACACACAATCAGAAGCTTTGAAAGCCTACTGCTCTCTTCTTCTTCTTCTGACAAGGTATGTTGTCTTCATAGTGAATTAATATTTTTATGATTGTGTACCTTCAAAGGAATGTCGTATTCATAGTTTTATTCGGAATGTCGTTTAATGTGGATGAGAAAGTTTATGAATAATCTTGGTGGTGTTGAATGCGATTTTCTTGCGGACTATAATTGGTGTTTAATTGTGTGTTCAATGGGATTTTCTAATTGGTGTATAATGCCTGTTCATATCCATGGATCTAATATTTTCTTATAACCGGTTAAGATTAGTTTCTTATAACCTGTTAAGATTAATTTCTACTAATGTTAGTTTGTTAGTAGTTCATCATTAGCTGTAATTATGATTAGTGTGATTCAACCTGTTAAGATTAGTTTATAAATTTTGAGTAATTGTAATTATAGCTAATTTGTAGGAAAATGTATGCTTGCTTCTGCCTATGCCTCTAATAATTGATAATTTCTTATAACATGTATGCCTATGACTCTTATAAAATGTAAGCATATATAGTGATAATTTCTTACAAAGACTAGTTAATAGTGTATTCTTAGCTTAGCTACTTATTAGGGACTTTATAGTATATCCTACAACATATTATCTTTTTGATTACGTTAATTAATGTAGATTAGGATTTCCACCGCTGAACACTTCTGCTATAAACTAAATCAGGTAGATCCCAATGGACAAATCTTGGATATACAAACCGAGATTGTCACCGGAGTATATGGCTGGCTTAGAAAGCTTCTTGAATTTTGTTTTCTCCAATAACAATGGAGGGGAACAAATTCTCTGTCCATGTCCAAAATGTGGATTTAAGAAATGGCTTTGTAGGGATGATGTTTACGAACATTTACTTCGAAAGCCATTTCCTCAAGGCTATAGTATTTGGGATCGACATGGAGAACGTAATTTCGCATCGTCTTCTGGGATTAATCCACCTACAAGGGTTCATAACTATGATCCTACAGGATCCCTCTGTGCAATAGAGATAAGTGGGAGGTTGAGCTAGTTGATCCTGCTGGAGTTAAGACTGTAGATGAGGTATCCGGGAGCCAGTTGTTGAGCCGCCTTCGAGATGGTAAGAAGGTTGTCATCCCTTTTAGCCGCCTAGGACCTGAGGGTATTGGTCCAGCTTCGTTGTTGGGCATGTTCTTAGGCGCGCTGGCTAAGGATCACAACTACATTCCGATTACCTACGAGTCGTGGGAGAAAGTAACAGATCAAGAGAAGAATGATTTGATGGAGATCGTATGGGTAAGTGATGAACTCTAAAATTGTTCACCTTTAGTCAATTAGTTTGAGTTGAATACTATTAATGAATTGATAATGAATTGGATGCAGCGATGTATTGTGATTGAGCCGCCAGAGATGAAATCATTGGCCAGTTCTTACATCTTGACAGATTTAAACAAGAAGTGGCGGGACTTCAAAACCAAAATGTGGACCGGATATGCGGTTAACACGCTTAAGGCAAAGATGAAGAAGGATGCTGAAGCGGCTGACGAGGAGTTCGACAAGAACGAGTTTGTGGTGCCTACGAGGGCGTGGGCACTAGAGCACAAGCCGTCTAGGATCCCTCCTCCTATGTGGGCACAGTTCGTGGATCTGAGACTGCGGCCGGATATGGTGGTAAGTAGAGTTGAAATTGGAAATGAGTTAAAAGTATTTTATGACTTTGATTCTGTTGCAATACTGATATGGATTGAATGTTCAAATTGCAGGAGTTGGCTCGCAAGAACTCTGCCGCTAAGAGGAAACATAAGTCACCCCACACTGGAGGTTCGAACAAGCTGCGGGTTAGAGGGTTTGAGTTGGTAATAATCCAGATTTAATTCCTAGTTATTTATGTCTTTATGTTTATAGAAAGTTACTAAACATGTTTAGTTCGTGCACAAGTAGGCAAAAGAACGGGGGAGGGTGCCATCTAGAGGTGAGCTGTATGCTATCACTCACACGAGGAAGGACAACACTTACACCAATCCTAACGTGGTAAGTCCTGTTTCATCTATATGAAGTGGTGTGTATCTAATCAGATTAGGGGTTTTTAATTTTTTTCTTTTCATTTCAATGTGTAGCCTCAAATTCTAGAGTACACACGTGATCCCTCCGTCCCAATAGAGCCTTCAGTGAACGATGCACTAGGCCTGGTCTATCCGAAAGAGCATAGTGGTCGGGTTCGCGGGCTCGGATCTGGTGTCACCCCCTCTATGGTATGTATTGTGGTATATACTTGGAAATTATTTTATACTAACATTTAAATAGTAATTTTCTGATTATCTGTACTTTCCATGTAGGTTAATATGAGTAGGAAGCGTGGTGGAGCCAGTCAGAGTAGTAGTTCAGCTACTACTACTCATGTCTTCGGTCTTTGTCCTGCTGAGGATCGTATGAGGACGCTGGAGGCTGAGGTTCAGCGACTGAGCGGGCTCGAGGCTGAGGTTCTGCGCCTCAGCCAGTTGGTTGCAGATGGAGGTTCATCATCCACGAGGAAGGGGAAGGAGAAGATGAGACCAGATGATCATGCAGACGAGGATGAGGGGTTGTATGACACCGATGATGATGAGGATGCGACCGATGATGAGGAGAATGACACCGATGATGAGTAGATAGGACTAAACACTTAGATTTAGTTGTGTTGCTTATTTAGTTTTGGATGATGTTATTTACACATGTTGGATGTTTTATCGGTATATTAGTTGTTTTAGTAATATTTGGTTTTAGATTTCCCGTTTGTGATGGGTTGTCGTGAAAATGGGATAGCGAAAAATGTGCTTTAATGCAGGTTTTGGCACTAGAAGAGTATGAGAATGATAAGAAAACAGGGAAATAGGTGTACTGTAATCTGTAAATGGCGTCGTTCAGTAACATTTAGCGTCGGTCATGACCGACGCTAAATGGACCCATAAATTTGCGTCGGACATTAACATTTCGCGTCGGTCAAGCCCGACGCTAAATTTGGCGTCGGCTGAAAGTATTTTGCGTCGGTTCCGACCGACGCCAAAATACCTGAACCAACCCGACCGGTTAACCGATCTGTGGGTTGCTGGACCGAAGCTGCGTCGGTTGAATTTTATTTGGCGTCGGTTATAGTTTCGACCGACGCTATCATTTAGCGTCGCGGTTATTCGCGTCGGTTGGACCGACCGACGCAACTTGTATTTGGCGTCGGCTATGACCGACGCTAAAAACCCGGTCTAACCGACGCCAAATGTATTTTTTTTGTAGTGGGAGGGTTCTCTTTCTGGGCGGACAACGATTTGGTGGAGGGAGATGTTTGCCTGTTCGAGCTCATCGACCGCGAAGCCAAAATCTTCGCACTTAGGATGTTCCATGCTATGTAATGTAGTGCGTTGTTGAAGTTTGTTATGATGTTCTGCTACTTAGCTAATCTCGTATCGACTTGTTAGTATGTATGATCTATGAACTGTTAAGTCTTTGTTGTTTGGGATGCTAGTAAATGTTGATGTTGTTATGTATCTATGACTTGTTAGTGTTTAGCAACACTTGGCCATCAGAATGTAGCTGAAGAATTCGAACTTTGTGTCATGGGCACCTTCTTGACTACGAGAAGTTACAATTTTAACTCGCATGACTTGAGGAATCGCCTCGCTCTTCCGATGTTTTCACGAGATATAGATATGTGGTGGGTTGTGGACAATGGTCCCTGGACTTTCAATAACATGTTGTTGCTCTCCTTCGCGAGCTCAAGGAAGGAGAGAATCCAACTACGGTGCCCTTGTAATTGGTTGGTATACGGGTACAGGTTCATGACTTGGCATTGGCAACAGGGTTCTTTACGAAAACAATTGGTAGAGCTCTGGAAGACTTCATTGGGACCTTACTTACTCTTACTCTTTTGTTGAACCATGTATACATATTAGAGTACAACTTGATGTAACTTAGCCTCTGATACGCGAGAAGAAAATTAGAGCTCCTGATCAATCGTGGTCAGTTCGTGACACCGTGGTCACTTAAACTTCATTTTGTAATAGAGCACACATCTATGTTAAACCAATGTAACCAAGTATATTCCAGTCACTTTTGATGATTATCCCGGCCAAAATGGCAGTTAAGCATGCCACATCATCAAACGTAATAATTTTTTAATCCACCTAATTCAGTTAGAGAAGAAGAAAGATATTAGACAACGAAAAAATGGCTAAAAATGGTGTCTTTCCGTTTTGAAGATATTTGTTTGGTTTTTGGATTGACTATACTTATTTCAATGGTTCAACAGAGTTGATTACATGAATTAGAAAAAGGCATTATGTTTGATGATGTAGCATGCTTAACTGTCATTTTAGCTGAAATAATTATCAAAAGTGACTGAAATAATTGATCAGTTACATCATTTAAGCATAGATGAGGGGTCGGTTACCAAAATGGTCACTGAACTCGAAAAAATTCCATAAACATCACCAGACTTCGACCCCATTATCCCGAAGGTCATTCCGTCCATTGACATCCATCTTGCCGTCAAATGGCTTACGTGGCAACGCCATATAAGACCATTTAGGGTCTGCCACGTCACGCCAGCTCGCCTAGTTAGACTATTTTATTCACTGCCGACTCAGACAACCAAACCCCTACCCACCTAACCACTCAACCCAACCCGACCCAACCCTCACCTCACCCAGCCACCCACCCGACCCAACCAATCTCACCCGACCCGACCCACCTCCCCAACCGACGTCTTCTCTCTCTGCTTGCCGCCGACCAACCCTGCTGCCGCCGCACCTTAGCCCAGCCGTCAACCCAAACAGAACGTTCCAAGATACAATAAACAAAAATCTTTCTTCTTCGCAGATCCAAACTTCCATTACTGCCAAACACAGCGAAAAAATGGAGAGATCAAGCAACAAATCCACTTCCGAATCAGGTCACCGGAACTCCTTCGCCGAGTACGCCCTTTTCAAATCCACCGGCTTCCCCTCCTCCGCTTCCAACAACCACCACCACCATCTCTGGTGCCACCCCGACGACGACTTACTCGACATCTTTGACGAGCCCTCCCCAACTTCCCCCACCACCTTCGCTCCTCCGCAATCGATCCCCGTCAACCGTCACAACCGCCACACCCGGCGACCGTCAGCTGGACTCTCCCCAATTGGCTCCCCTCAGTCAACTTCCGCTTACTTCTCCGGTGAGTCTCTTCAATTTCTTTTTGTTCCAGTTAGGGTTGAAGTTTAAATTAGTTGTTTTTTTTTGGGACTGAAGAATTGAGCTGCCATCCGGATCTAGTAGCGGCGGCGCGTAGGGAGCACGACTCGTGCGGCACAGCGGAGGAGAAGAGGGAGTTCAAGTCACGGTGGGTGCCGATCTTACTGAACAGGCTGAGGGATCTGTCGGAGATGGAGGCCAAGAGTACTGTCGGAGTGAAGATCGCCGACACGGTGGATTTCCTGAAGACGCTTTACCCGTCGGAGTCGGTGTGTAAAGAGATCGGAGAGATAAGCGACAAGAGCCGGCAAGGTGTGATAAAGCTGCAGGAAGGTTTGCTGCTTGTTGACAAGGCCAAGGAGCAGCTCCGATCTGCAGTGGAGGTGGGGAGAGGAGGAGGAGGGAGGTGGAAAGAGAAGGGGTTGGGTAATTTGGGTTGGGTATGTGGGTTTAGATTGAGTTTAGGATGGAATCGGCTTGAGTAGATTGGTTTGGGTGAAAATAATCCAGCTAGGCGTACGTGGACTCCTATTTGGCATGTCCACATAGGCTGTTGGACGGCATCATGGATGTCCGTAGACGGTAGTGACTACTTGGATAATGAGGCCGAAGTCTGGTGACGTTTAAAGAATTTTTTCAAATCTAGTGACTGCTTGGTTAATTGGGCAAAGTCTAGTGATCATTTTGGTAACCAACCCCATAGATGAGTGCTTTGTTAGAAATGAAGTTAGTTGACTACGGAGTTACAACCCCCAAACTTAGATGACCGCCAATGTTTATGACCCACTTCGGATCCTAACTATAATATCTAGTAGTATTATAATAACTCAAAGGGTAATCCTATAATAACACTATCATCCTTTCCTATTAGTGAGACTAACTAATCCTTTTCGAACAAGGATTTGTGCTCCTGGTACCAGAGTATGAGCATAAACTTCAAAAAAAAACAACACCAAGAGCCAGAGCAGATAACCTGGCAAAAAACAGAGATTCAGTTGAAAAATGATGAATTAATTCATGATTAAAAATTGGTCTTCAGACAATGACGAGAATAAGATTCCCCACAAAATGCTTACATACATTAATTATCTATATGGTGTTTTTCTATAAACAACAGGATTGCCCTACAGCTTACTAAGCTTACTCTTCTTCTGTCTTTCTTTCTGCTTCTTGGCTTCGCTTGTAATGGCGCTCCTGACAAGATAACCGCTATCTAAAGCTCTTCAAAAGACACGAAGGACTCGACATGCTTATTGCACCCGGAGAAGATTTCGAATTCTCCTTTCCTTTCTCAGGCGTCCCGCATTCGCTGAAGTCCAAGACTCGGCATTCAGTCTGCAGAAAAGGTTGGAGTTAGAGTGGAAAGAACTGAAATCACACATGATATTCATACTCTATGCACATCTAAGATTGACCATACCGAGATATTGGCCAAATGGGAACCGTTATCACGTTGATCCTCCTCCTCTGCTGCATTCTTGATGTCTTGATCCAAATTCAGATTCTTCTGGCATCTTCCCTTTGATATGGTTTCAGGGGTTTCATCTCCTAGAACTTCCAATGCATCAGCACATGCAGCAGCAGTGTGATCGCCAAACTGCTTCAAAAGCGTGATGGCATCGAAGCTTCTGTCGCCAGGGCTCAGAAAATATCCAATATCCTGAGAAGTCATCGTGATTATTAATTAACAATCGTTGAACGTTTGAAGGTGAATGAAAAACAGTACTAGCAGTATACCTCAACTGAAATTTCTGTGTCAACCCTTGGTCCAGGGACGAAGGAGTTAATGAACCATGGAGATTTCCATCCTGAAGGAGACTCTATGCTTCTCTTGAAAGGAGTCCCACCAAAGCTGTAAAACAAACATAATTAGCCAAGAAATCAACTCAGGAGTAAATGCAAAGTGGGATTGTTCAATTCTAAATTGTGGCTTGAAGAACGCACAAAGAGTACTCACATGTTAAGATTCCCAACCAAGCCATCGTTCCCGGTGCTAGCAACTGTATTCTCAAAAGGTACTGAGGATGAAGGTACAGATTTTGAATCTGTAGCAGCAGCTGCTTGACCATCATTCGTCTTGTAAACAGCTGGTGAGTTAAGAGTGCTTGGATTTCCAGATGAGGATACAGAATTAACAACTTTTTCAGATAATGTAGCTAAGATTCTCCGATGCCAGTTCCTTGGAGTTTGATAATCAGGAGAAAATAGTAACAGATCATTCAAGCTGTCTTCACCAAGTACTTCAGAAGGCTGTTGCATCAGTGTAACAGTCAAATAATGGCAAGTTGATATGAATATGGAAGATAGAAATCAATATCACAGACCACGAGAGTGGCATATATATAATACAGAAAAATGAACTCACAATTAGGGGATCAACACCATTTCTTTCTTTCTTTGCGTTCTCCTTTGTGTTATTTCCATCAACACCATCCTCTGAGAGAGTAGAACTATCTGTCGCCTTTTCTTTTCCTTTTGCTGATACAATGTCTCCATCTCTTGCATGTATAAGAGCAGGATCCACATTTTCTTTATCTTCACTATAAGACACTTCACTGATTTTCTGACTAGACAATGGAGGCATCACATATGGCTTAGGAGACTCGGCCTCCTCAAACATAACATCGAGGCGTTGGAACTCTTTTGTTAAACTAGAAGTCATGTCAACCTCAAGCTTTTTGTCTTGTCTTCTTTCTGACAAAGGTGATAATAAATCCCGGGTTCTTTTCTTCAAAATCGATGGTGTGCCCATGAAAGTCTTAGCAGCACTTTTCAGAACCGCATCAGGACTGGTGCTACGAGTTGGTGAATCCCATAGCCTAAATGGACTGATGCAGTTCACTGAAGACATCATAAACTGCCGGATACCAAGAGGACTGTATTCTTGCTGAAGATCACTGTCTGACTGTACAAGATCACAACTGAAGAAAGGAAGATCCAAGCCTGGGAACCGAGGAGGCTCGTAACATAAAGATCCTGCATCCTGCTGATCAGCATCCATCTTTTGGTTCACACCAGTAGGACAAGGCAGAGTAGCTGAACTTGGTGCAACTGAGTCACCTGGAACCAATTTTGAAGCTTCTTTCAAAAACGATTCCTCTTGCATCTCTGAGTTATTCTCACCGTTATCAGAGAAGGAATTTGCAACATAGTTGGTATCAGAGACGAAAACAATGTCATTAACACTTGCTATAAACTCTTGATCATGAGCACCAAATGAAGAGATGAACTGGTTGTGATTCTGAGAGCATATATGATTCTCATCATTGGATGGAGTAAGCAAATTATGAGGGAATGACTGACTGCACTGTGTTTCAAGTACACCACATCTTGTAGGATTACATGCTTGTAAAGCCAAGGTGTTTTGCGATTCGCATGTATCGTTGTTTGTTGATGGACAAGGCAGTGAATCATTACCTTCACCAGTGTCAACCATATGTGAGTCTTCCATACGATTTTGAGGGGTGTTTCCACCAACTGTTGCCTCCGAGAACAAGATCTTGCAGCATTCATCATCAGATATAAGAACTTGTTCATGCGTTGAAGAACATGCTGCCATATCTTCCAAGGGAACAGAACCTCTGAAGTTCATTGAAGCATGAGACGGTACGTTGACTGTTTCTTGGCTTTCATGAGCAGCCATACCATGACTTGGAACACCTGAAAACCCTTGTTCTTCTAATGTAATCTGGTAATCATTCCTTGCCGAACTAACTGAAATATGAGGATAGTTGTGCTGGAGAAAGTTTGACGAGCAATCTGCTTCAAAGGGTACTTGTGGGATGGAAAAGGGGACAATTGCAAGCGGTGTGTAGTATTGCACCGAACAATTGCCAGGATGGTGGTTTTGTTCCTCTCCATGACAAGAATCTTGTGCTAATTGGAATTCTTCACCAGAACGGATCATGGAATTACCCAAATCACTAGCTGATTGAGAACAAGCCATAACATTTGACTCCTGACTGCATTCCGAAATCTCCTCTGCCATTGTTCCACACATCCGCCCACTATCATTATCATCTCCACTATTTTGCAACCTTGAAGAAGATGAAGGCGTAGCTTGATTTTGATGTACAGCTAGAGGAAGGCCTTGAAACTGTTCTAATAGACCTGATGCCAAGTAAGAATCCAGCTTCTTCTTTACAGAACTGTTCCAGTGGTTCTTTATTGCATTATCTGTTCTGTTAATCACATAGAATTCCCACACATTAATTATCAACTCGACTAGCAAAAACAAACTCATTAGTAGAGTGTTATTCCTTTTCCAAGTCCTAGCTAATTTAAATATGCCTCTTACAAAGCACAAACCAGGTCGGACTCAAGTAGAGCCAGTGACATAGAGTTCAGTTCAACTAGACATGTAAACTATGAACTCTATACATAGGTTAGGAATCAAGAACCGATATACTCAAATTAAGAACAAAACAAACCTTCCTGGCAAGAATTTTGTGAGCTCTGCCCATTTGTTTCCATAAATCTGATGGGCACGAACCAAGGCCAGTTCCTCATCCTGAGTCCAAGCTTCTTTGTTTATTGATGGATTAAGATGATTATGCCACCTAAAGAATCAGACCAAGTTCAGCAAAAATGGTCTTGACTGAGAAGCAGTGAATAGAAGTCACAACTAACCAGAAATTATCAGCAATTATACCAAAAGGAATAAGATAATGCAAGCTATATTGATGAACAAAAGACCTAATTAAGCATAAAACTTATAAATAAATACATGAACATATTCATGCTACCTTTCTCTACATTGCTTTCCAATGCGCCCTGGTAAATGTTGAGCAATTGTTGACCACTTCTTTGGTCCATACTTATGGACCATTTCAACTATAATTTCATCTTCCTGTTAGGATAAGTACAAGATTAACAAGGAATTAAGAACGTAATTCATATACTCCACCGGCAAAAAAATGAGGAACACACATTGATAAACTAAGAAGATACCTCCTTTGACCATGGCCCTTTCACAAGCTCTGGATTTAACACTTTCTGCCATCGATGCAGGCATTGTACATCTGTTCGTTCCTTGAAGCATTCGGCTGCAGACACCGATATGAGAACATGATAATGTCAATGGTTTATGATGTTACACAATAAGGAAGTTATATCAACTATTATGAACAGTAGTCTAACTAGAATTGTTTTAGACCAACCAATAAAGGCCTTAGGTAGCACACAATGAGGAAGTTATACCAACAGTAATGAACTGTAATATGCATGAAAAAAGTACGCCAACTAAGAAAGGCCTCTTAGGTAGCAAAGAGCATAGTTGAATGTTTAACATCACTAACAGCAAGTAGAACTGACTTGGATGGGCACACAGCTCAAGGTTAATGGAAAGACAGAAATGTCCTGGATATTGCACTCCTGAATAATGGTTGTTATGCATAATCCCTTTTTAACTAGCTATATTTACATAGGTAAATGAAGTTTGGATTTTCTACAATAGTCATACATACAGCTTGACCATAAGATCATGTTCGTCTATAACTAACATCCTAATTCAGAAGTAGAAATAAATGAAAACCCCAACAGAAGGTACAAATGATAATCGAACAGAACAAAGAGAAATAAGCAAGCTAATAGTGAAGGAGAAGAATACTCGTGAAGCTTAAGTAGAGTTTCACGCATACCAATCTTTTTCCAGTTTTTCCCCTTGTAACGATGAACAGCCTGGCGTAAAATCTCATCCTAAAACATACAAATCATGCTTTATAAGATGTATGGTAGAAATTGAAACAAAGAGTGAACTTAAAAAATCGCATTACTAAAATGTCACCTCTTCAGCTGTCCATTGCCCCTTTGTTGAACGCCGAGTAGGGCCACTCGTTCTCCTAACAAATTCAAGAAATTATTGTCTTGGTAACATTGTTTTTTGGTAGTGAAAGAATTAAGATGCACATGTATACAGATAACCAGCTTCAAATCATCCAAAGTATAGAGAAACCCTATAGTCAAAACCAAGAACACTAGGCCAAACTGAAAAGAAGGGAAGGGCACAAGAAATTATTATTGAGCCATTAGTTTTCGACTTCTTCCATTGTTCCTCTCTATTAACCCCACTGGGTTGTAAAACACAAGCTGTTAAGCTCAAGAGAACTTGTAGATAAGTTTAGCAATTGACATTAGGAAATATAGTAGATGGCAGACCAGCAGGCAAGTTGTACTTAGCATAACACACATCCATCCAAGCTTCAAATGTCCAGGCATGTTATGGCAGGCCAACAATAAGCAGATTCAGCATATGCAAGTAAAAGTAAGCATCAGAATAGTTACCCATGAGGCGGCCGGGTTTTCTGAACACCATCGTTCACCCCATTCGAAGGAGCAGAAACTGACTTTTCACTTCCCATAGTTGATTGTTAGAAGAATAAAGCTGCATGTCCCAATCCTAACTCTACCACAGTCTTTTCTGCAGTTTATTCTCCAATTCATCATACACTTCCCTACAAATAATTTCAAATTTCCTTCTTCAACTGTCGAAAATTGGAGGCTAATTAACCAAAAACACAGAATCACCAATGAAGAAAACGTTCTCAAAACATGGTCAAAATAGGGGAAGAAAAGAAGACGACTTTGACAGCAGACAAACAAAATCAACTCTCTTCCTCAGCTCAAACTCTCTCAATTGAAAGAGAAGATCACTACATGAACCTCAACAACAGCAGCCAGCAAGGTTGTCGTCAAATGGAAATTCAAATTCGTAAGGAATGTTGACTGTTCACAAAAATTCAAATTCCAAGAAGTCAAACTAAAACCAAATCAATCAAACAATTCCCCTGAATTCAAAAACCCTAGAGTGTTTCACACACGATCGAATCCAACCAATTTAAAAATGCCAAAGTATCACTCCCCAATGAAAAGCGACGGCAGACACGGATGGTGCGGCATTTATAAGAGAGAAAAAAAACACAAATTCATTTCCTCTACCAACAAGGTCTAAAGCTTTTGGCAATCAGCATTCCAATCCGACCATGAAAAGAACAACTTTGGGAAATTTATCACTGACAATCACTCACCGGAACTGAGGTTGTTCAACCAGAGAGGAGTAGCAACGGCGGCGGTAAGGAAACAGCGTCGTGCATTTGCGCAGATCGGAGGAAGAAGTCAAAATGGAGGAGAAGATGAAGATCTGCAAAGTGCAGTGATTTGAAAAACGGGAGGGATTTGAGTGATGAATGGGATTTCGCTTTCTCTTTTTTTTTGGGTGAAGAGAGAGAAAGTGTAGTGAGAGAAATGCAAAGGAAGGGATTCAAATGAGAAGAGGCGGACTCGCTTCTACAAGTACTCTTGTTTTTTCAAACCCTATTTATTTTTATTTTTATTTTTATTTATTGCTATCCATTATTATTATTTAAGGAAAATAGCACTTTGGCATCCTCTACTTTAACAACTTAACAGATAGTCACTTATATTATAAATCGCTAATTTTATCTCCTCCTACTTTAGTGAGTTCGCTGGTTAGGGAGGTATATTGAGAATATCACGAAGAGTAGGGTGAAATACGAAGAATTTTAAAACTACACATTTTATTCGTTAATTTCATCTTTTCTAATTATATATAAGGAATGGCGTTTTGGCCCCCTCTACCTTGTCAACTTAACAGATAGCCCCCTATACTATAAATCGCTCTTTTTACCCCCTCCTAGTTTGGCCACTTTGCCTTTTGGGTTCTTTCGTTTCAACTATCATCTTCTTAACAATCTAGACACATCCGCACACCGACCGAGAGAGTATCAGAGGTAGAAGACGAAGAGTTGGTCAGAGGGTAAATTGTTTAGTAAGCTAATAGAGCTAACGTGGTACATCAATTAACGTTATGCAGACGAAAGTTGGAACGAAAGTACTCCAACAATAAAGTAGTCAAAGTAGGATGGATAAAAAGAGCGGTTTATAATGTAAGGAGCTATCTGGTAAGTTAAACGAGTAGAGGGGTACAAAGTGCTATTTTCCTTATTATTTATTAAATGCTCCATGAATTTCAAAGGATTTAACGTCCGCAAGAACGGACGGAGCAGATCATGACAGGTCGGATTTTGTGCCGACTGATTCTTCAGCTTCATTAGTAGATGACCCTACACCTTCCCTCTTCTTTTTTCAAATGCCGCAACGGCTGATTATTGTTTTTTTTTTCTCATAAATTAATTTGTTACGGCTAGATTTCAGTATTTATTGTTTTTTACTAGGGAATATAACATTTTGGCCCCTTTACTTTGTCAACTTAACAGATATCCCCTTATACTATAAACTGCTCTTTTTATCCCCTCTTACAGTCCTACTTCGACCACTTTGTCAGTTGAGTCCTTCAGTTTCAACTTTCTTCTCCGTAACGTTAATTAATGAGTATTTGTTACACCATGTTAGCTCCAATAGTCATGTATAGCGTTTTCTAATTGAGAATCCAAATACATATAATTAAACAGGATACAATCGACGGACAAAATGTGTGATATTAAAATTCTTCGTATTTCATCATACTCTTCACGATACCTCCCTAATTTACCTTACTGACCAACTCTTCGTCTTCTTCCTCTAACATCTCTCTTCGTTCGGTGCGGGATGTGTCCAAATTTGATGTTAAGAAGACAAAAGTTGGAACTGAAGGACCCAAACAGCAAAGTGGTCAAAATAAGAAGAGGTCAGAAACAATTTATAGTATAGAGAGCTATCTGTTAAGTTGGCAAAGTAGAGGAGTCAAAGTGCTATTTTTCCTTTTTACTAACATTTATATGGGAGGATGAGTTTCCAATTTTAAATTTTCCATTCATACAAATTTACATTCGAAATAAATGTGAAACACATGCGGTTCTCACTCATGGTTGTCGAGCTCATGGTATTCATATGCTAAGAGTGTTGGAGTGGCGGGTATTAGAGTTGCGGAGGATTGAGCAATCAGTGTTACAGGTTTGAATATTGTAATTAGAGTTACAAGTGGTATCAGAGTCTTGGTTGCTTCTGTTACATTGGTGAATTACTTTCTCTTCAAGGAGATTAGTTGATGGAGGAGACAGAACATTGATGCAACAATGTCATTTCAGGAGCTTTCAAACATTTTTAACTAGGTTCGTATTTGAAATGAAAGTGAGTTTAAGGAAGAAAGTGTTTTAAGAATTGTCAACTCAATCCTTATTCCATGTTCTCCTGTCGTGAGTCGAGTCAAGCTGTGGGTGTTGTGTTTTGAAAATCCCTCATAAATATTCCAACTCGTAACAAGTAGTCAAGATGATCAAAAGAGTGGATAGAATGGACAATATCAACAAGAGATCAATATTGCTACAAATAGACTAAGGTGCATAGTTAGACCTCCATCTAGGTATAGGAGGAATGAAGAAACGACTCATTCACATTGTTAACTAGTGATGACGAACCAAGTAGTTTCAAGAAGCAGTCCTGAAAAGGAGAAATAGTTGGGAGCAATTATAACATCCCAAACTTTTTCGACAAGATATTGTCTACTTTGAGTCTAGACCCTCACGGATTTGCTTTTGGGGTTCATCATGGCGACTTCCTAGGAGTTCAATCATCTCTACACTGCTCCATCCTGAGCATGTTTTAACTTTGGAGTTTTTACTAGAACTTCTCCTTGTACACCCCAAAACTCGTCTTGTTAGTTAAGGTTAAAATATTCCTAGCCCATGGATCTCTCTCGTTCTTTGTCATTGTAGGATTTTCCTAGGATGTCATATTAGACCCCCTCTTAGGGACTTAACGTCCTCGTTGAGGTGTGTCCCACCATCGTTCAAGAGGGATGCAGAGAGGCTCTGATATCATTTGTAACATCCCAACCTTTTTCGACAAGATATTGTCTGCTTTGGGCCTAAGTACTCACAAATTTGCTTTTGGAGTTCATCAAGGTGACTTCTGAGGAAGTCACTCATCTTTATACTACTCCACTCTGACCACGTTTAATTTTGGAATTCTTACAAGAACTCCTCCATTGCACCCCAAACTGCGTCTTGTCAGTTAAGGTTTAAAATATTCCTTATAGTCCATGAGTCTCTCACATGTTTTGTCGTTATGGGATTTGCCTAGTATGCCACGGTAATGGAATATGAGATGGAGTCATTGCATAAGAATACAACTTGGGAGTTGGGATAACTTCCGAAAGGCAAGAAAGTTGTCTGGTGCAAATGAGTTTATAGGAAGAAGGAATGAGCTTCTGAGAAGTAAGATATCAAGTATAAGACAAGGTTGCCTGCAAAAAGGTACTCACAGAACAAGGGGATTGACTTCAATAAAGTATTTTTGCCGATTTTAAAACACACAACCATCAGGGTGCTATTAGCATTGACAGCTCAACAAGATCCAGAGTTAGATGTCAAGACAACATTTCTTCATGGTAATTTGAAGGAAGAAATCTTCATGGAACAAACAGAGAGATTTAAGGAGATTGGGAAAGAGCACATGGTGTGCAAGTCCATCTATGGGTTTGAAGCAATCACTAAGACAATGGTGCAAGCGGTTTGATTCATACATGTTGGAGATTGGTTTTACCATGAGTGTATACGCTAGTTGTCTTTACTTGAAATCTTTGAAGTACGGTTCTTTCATATACACTACAAGAAAACACAAATTTAGTCACGGTTTTTTTGGCCCTTTAGTCACGGTTTTAACCGTGACTAAAAAAATTTGTCACGGTTTCCTAAACCGTGACTATAATGCACCATTTTTGTCACGGTTTGTAAAGAAACCGTGACAAAGATATTAGTCACGGTTTTGTGGAAAACCGTGACTAACATTTGTCACGGTTTCTTTAAAAACCGTGACAAAGTTTAGTCACGGTTTTACCCAAAACAGTGACTAATCTTTGTCACGGTTTCAATAGAAACCGTGACAAATTAGATGACCAAATTGTTCTATTGAAATTTTCAGTGACCCATTAGTTAATTTCATGAATTACAGGTCCAGATCCTCAACTTTTTCTATTATGCAAAATGATCCATGAAATTAAAATGTTAACAAGATATCCCAAATAATTGCGAATCAGTCACTGAATTTATTTATATTGTCAAAATAACCTAATTACATTTTAAACTAATTAAAAAATGAAAATTTACAATCGGTCGCCATCGTCGTCGATTCCAACGCCGCTGTCGTCGTCGATTCCATCGCCGCCGTCGTCGTCGATTCCATCGCCGCCGTCGTCGTCGATTCCATCGCCGCCGTCGTCGTCGATTCCATCTTCGTCGCCGTCGTCTATTCCATCTCCGCCGCCTTCAAGCTCCAGATCCCCGCCGCCTTCAAGCTCGATCCAGATCCCCGCCGCCTGTGAAGCTCCAGATCCCCGCCGCCTGTGCTTCCATCGCCGCCTCCTCCCAAAGCTCCAAATGATGCCGCACACTGGTGGTGTTGTGAAATCGTCGGCGACAGAAGAAAGAGTTGAAGAAGGAGTGAAGATGAAGAAGAAGGAGTGAAGATGAAGAAGAAGGAGTGCTAGAAGAAGGATAGAAGGAGTACTGAAGAAGAAGGATTGAGTGAAAAAAAGAATTTAGCCACAGATTGCCAGCGTGGCAGTGGCAGTGGGCGGGTTTGGTTACTTTGTCACGGTTTTCTTTGAAACCGTGACAAATTTAGTCACGGTTTCGTATGAAACCGTGACTAAATCTGTCACGGTTTCAAAGGAACCGTGACTAACTAGTCACGGTTTTCGTACAAAACCGTGACTAACTAGTCACGGTTTCCAAAACCGTGACTAAAAAACCGTGACCAATTATTAATTTTCTTGTAGTGATATTTGTTGATTTATGTGGATATCATGTTGATCGATTTGTGTAACCTAAAATCTTTGCTAAGTAAGGAGTTCAACATGAAGGATTTAGGCGTTGCAAAAAAATCCTAGGCACAGAGATACCAGAGAGAGGAAGAGTAGAAGATTATGACTCTGGATAAGGCAAAGCTTTTTAGTACACCACTGGAACAACACTTTAAGATGTCCATTCAACAAAGTTCAAATACAAATGAAGAATTTTAGTATATGTGCAAAGGTTCCATACTCAAGTACTGCAGTAGGAATTTTGATGTACGCTATGGCATGTACAAGACCAGACTCGACACATGTAGTGAGTGTGATTAGTAAATTCATGGTTAATCCAGGTAAGGAACATTAACAGACTTTCAAGTGGATTTTGCCCTACTTGAAAGGTACGTACATATTTATAATTATGGGTTATCTGTAACACACCAACTTTTTTCGACAAGATATTGTCCGCTTTGGGCCTAGGCTTTCACGAATTTGCTTTTGGGGTGCATCATGGTGACTTCCAAGGAGGTCACCCATCTCTGCACTACTCTACCTTGAACACATTCAACTTTGGAGTTCTTATAAGAACTTCTCCATTTCACCCCCAAAAACGCGTCTTGTAAGTTAAGGTTGAACTATTGTTCATAGCCTATGGATCTCTCCCGTGCTTTGTCGATGTGAGATTTGTCTAGGATGTCACATTATGTTTTGATACAAGTGATGCAATTCATGTTACTAGTAAAATGGATTCGGACTATGTTGGAAATGTAGATGACAGGAAGTCCACAGTGGGTTATGTTTTTACATTGACAAATAGTCCAATCAGTTATAGGTCAACCTTGCAAAATGTAATTGCACTATCAACTATAGAAACAAAGTAAATGGCCATAACTAAAGCAGCAAAAGAGATGTTAGAGTTGAAAGGGTTAGTCTCAAAGGTAGGGTTTGAGCAGCATGCTGTTGAATGCACAACTAACCAATAATCATGTGTATCATGCAAGGACAAATCACATTGATGTACGGTATCACAAGCTTAGAGAGTTTATTAAAGTTGGTGAGATCCAAATGTTGAAGGTACACGCAACGGAGAATGCTGCTGACTTGTTAACAAAGACACTACCACCGAAGAAGTTAAAACACTGTTTAGCACATTGGAATGATACTCATTCGGAGAATTGATGGGAAATTGATTGTTAATCCCGCCATGGATGAGGTGTTTCTCTAGTTTGCAGCTTTGGGGTTTTCTTTTCTCTAAACAAATCGGAGATATCGATGCTTACTCGCTTCTCCAATCGCCGCTTCTGGACTCTCCTACGTCCCGCATCGAAGAACTTCGCCACCGTCGCCGCCGATCAGCAGCCGTCGCCGAATCATACACCCTTAAGTTCCTTCATTCTTAGCCCTTCAGACCCGCGAAACAGAGCCCAAACCCTATCCACCGTCCCACCTCCCGATGTTGCTTCTCTGACTTCCTTAATTCTCAATTCATCGAACCGGCAAAGCTTGGCGCAATCCCTCCACTCTCCAGCCATTCAATGGTGTCCGCAGCTTGTGAACGCGGTCATCAAACGCCTCTGGAACCATGGCCCCAAAGCTCTGGAATTCTTCCAATTGCTTACTCACCACCCCTACTACGTGCACCACGCTTCTTCTTACGACCACGCCATCGACATCTCGGCTCGCCTCCGTGATTGGCGAACCTTGTGGACTCTCGTCTCCCGGATGCGAACAGCAAAGGTCGGCCCTTCCCCTAAAACATTCGCCATTATAGCTGAGAGGTATGCTTCTGCAAAACGACCTCATAAGGCTCTGGATATCTTCTTGTCTATGCATGATTATGGGTGGTTCCCGGATTTGAACTCGTTTAATGCGCTTCTTGATGTGCTGTGTAAGTCGAAACATGTGGAAATGGCTTATAATCTGTTCAAGGCATTGAGAGGGAAGTTCAGAGCTGATTGTGTCAGCTACAATACAATTGTGAATGGTTGGTGTCTGATCAAAAGGACAGGGAAGGCGTTGGAGGTAATGAAGGAGATGGTGGATAGAGGGTTAACTCCTAATTTGACTACTTATAATACACTGGTTAGAGGGTATTTTAGAGCTGCTCAGATTGAGGAAGGTTGCAAATTCTTCTTGGAAATGAAGAAAAGGAAATGGAAGGTTGATGTTGTTACTTACACTACTGTGATTCACGGGCTTGGTGTTGCAGGCGAGATTAATCGATCTCGGAATGTGTTTTATGGGATGTTGAAGGAAGGAGTTATTCCTTCTGTGGCAACTTACAATGCGTTTATTCAGGTCTTGTGTAAGAAGGACAGTGTAGCGAATGCGCTATTGGTTTTCGAAGAGATGGTGAGTAAAGGCTATGTCCCGAACATAACAACCTATGCTGTGGTGATTAGAGGGCTGTGTCATGCTGGTGAATTTGAAAAGGCGATGCAGTTCTTGGGGAAGATGAAAGATGATGGTTGTCAGCCAAATTTGCAGACCTACAATGTCATGATTCGCTACTTATCCGATGCTGGAGAAATCGACAAGGCGATTTGTTTGTTTGAGACAATGGGCAGTGGGGATTGCTTGCCTAACTTGGATACCTACAACATCTTGATAAAAGCAATGTTTGTGAGGAAGAAATCTGATGATGTGGTGCTTGCAGGGAATTTGTTAATTGAGATGGTTGATCGAGGGTTTGTGCCTCGAAGATTTACTTTCAATCGGATTCTTAATGGGCTCTCGTTAACCGGTAATCATGAATTTGCAAGGAAGATTCTAAGATTGCAAAGTAAATGTGGGGCTGTGCCCCTTAAAGTTAAATTATGAGGTCTGCAATTCATGCGCTAAAGCAAGATTCTCAGGGTTTGATGTAACAGGGTGTTGAAAGATGGGATCCCGAAGAGCATGAGTTAAGGGAGGAGTATTAATCAGCTGACAGTGTATTCTCATGATTGATGGCAAGAGAATGTTGTTCGGTAATCGTATCCGTAAATCAGATTGGTGGCGGAGCACTATGATCAAAGCTATGGAGACTAGTCTTCTATTCTAGCAGATTGTTCATGCACATGTTGTGAAGTGATGCAACTTCTTGTTCTTCTTCAGGCTAGGCCTGTGGAAAGCCGAAACTGTGAAACTCTTGTTGATCCGCGGTTAGGTAACATGTACAACAATGGTGAGATGACTCAAATGATTGCTTGTGCAGCTGCATGTGTTCTACATTCAGCATGAATGGGCATGCCCTGCAAGGAGGAATATTTGCAGTTTTGAATATGGTCAGCAGAAACAAGCGTGGAAACAGCACTCTCTTCAGTTGCAGTGCTTCCAATTCCAAAGGTTCCAAGGAAGAGATGATGAGATTCAACGTGGCATCGGCCAAAAACTTCAGGTTGTCAAATTTGATATGTCGGCAAGAGACAAGACACGGTGTTGTTTTGACTGTTGGTTGATTTTTACTGAGATCCTTTCTCTCGACAAAGTCTTGATCTCTCCACCACGGGCTCTCTTAACCTCTATTCTCCAATCGTCGAAACTCGATAGTCCTTCTCCTCCCGCTCCCAGTCGACGACAACTAACCTCCTCCAGCGAAATTGTAAAGGAGTTTGTTTTGCATAATTAATAGTCCTTTTCCTCCCACTCCCGGTCAACCGCAACTAACCTCCTCCGGCAAAATCGTAAAGGAGTTTATTTTGCATAATTAATTGTAGAGGGTAATTATAAAGGAGCCTATTTGTTAAAATTTTTCAATAATACAAGGACCTCCCATCCTATTATCCTACTGGTTTTACTTCAGACAGAAACGGATTACTTGTAATGTTTGGAACAGCAGATTTAGCCACGAAACCAGACATCCTTCCTATGTACAGATACAGAATATGAATACGAGAAAGAGAAGAGAAAACGATATTTAATTAAGGCCAAAAGCATTGTTCAAAGTTACTAGAAGAAAATGCACATATATCAAAACCCCATGACTAGTAACTACCTAACTAGTACACGGATATCATCATAAAACCAACACATTAGTACAACCCCAGATAGGATGCTGCTGGGATTGTTCCGATCATATCATCCTTCAAGCTCCGACCTTCTGAAACTTGTGCCGGAATCATTGTCTCCCCAACGAGGTTTCTTACCACGACCACCTCTCTGATGGAACCTTCCTCCCCTGCATTGCATTAATAAACATCAAACGAAATCTATCAGAATGGGAGTCTAACCCAATGCAACAAACATGATTGCTTTTCAACTACTCACCTCCCTCGGAAGCTATCTCTGTGTTTGTCTTGATTGTCGCGGACCCGACTCCAGTATTCCTTTTCAGCATCACCTGCGTGCCCCAACAAATATTCGCAATCAGTTACCATATTGAATATTGTTACAGGATAGATTACTACATCAACCAGCAGCAGATTTCAAGGGGACTTGGTCATCTGTCTTGAAAATCAAACAACAAGAGCAAGTATGGTGGTTTCCTACCGGTTACTGGCTCTAAAGTGGCAACGAAGTTCTTAACAAGCAGTCCCTCTTCCTTCGCCAATACTGCAGCAGCACGAGCCTTCTGAGCTCCTTCAGGGAGTTCAAATCTCACATATCCTGAGTCCTCTCCAAACTGAAAATCAATGTACTGGAGCACAGAAACAACAACAGATATGGGTCATATTAATCTGAAAAAAATAACATACTTACTAGGTGTTAACGCCTAACATGACAATCAGAAGTGTTGGAACCAAAGCAGATAAAACAGAGTGGGTATTACCTTAATAGCGCCAAATTTACCAAAGACAGCCTTCAGATCCTCACGAAGGACAACATTCTTATCCTCCTTGCAGGCAGCAATATCTATTCTACCCTCTTTTTTCACATTCTTGTCAACAGTGTCTTTAGATGACTCTTCCTCAAGCTTGGTTTCTTTGTTTTCGCTTTCCTTTTCTTTATCACACTCTTCCACATTCTCGGTATCCATGGCGGCAGTTTCTTCCTTCTTGTTAGCTTCTTCTGGTGCCTTCTCCTGGTTTTCTTCAGCAGTTTTCTCCACAGAAGTCAAAGGTTCCGCTGGTTTAGCATCAGGACCATCAGTATCAACAGTTTCTTCGGAATTGTTCTGCTCTGCTTGATCTCCAGTTGATATGTTCTTCAACTTAAAAGCAACAATCAAACCCTTTGGGTAGCTGTGATGATCACAAGTTAAAGTTAGTAGGTTTTACATGCACAAGAGGAAGGTCATGAAATTAAACTGCATTAACTTACTTTGATTTAGGGCTTGAGTTATTCTGTTGGTCTTCTTTCCACTGAGGATTGGCAGCTTTGAACTCCTCTGTCTTCTGAGCTCTTTCTGCATCAAATTCCTTCCTGAAAAATGTAGAATGTTAAATTTTAAAATAGCAGAATCCAGAAGACAAAATGATGCAAGAAATCAGGATACATCAGAATCAACTACTTTATTCAGTGCCTTATACGGATATACCATCAGGATCTAATAAGCTGGGATTCATCATTGACATGGATAGAATACGCACATTTTTACTCCATAAACAACATTTAGAACACACAACAGAAATCAATATAATGCAATGCTTCGGGTTTTAAGAAATTCATATTGTGATAAGATAAGTGGAAAGATGACTGACTTTGGTTTCAGTTCTAGCTCTGCACCGGCAAAGGTCAAGCTTTGACTCAGAACTTTCTCAGCCTCATCATCAGTTGAAAACTCAACCAAAGCAGTACCACTGAACACCTTTCTGTCAGCTATATGGTTAGGCAATCTAACACTATTGACCTGAAACAATTTCAAGAATTGTTAGTCTCTATATAGAACATCCACTCACAGAGATACATATCTCGTCTCATTCATGATTCAACACATAACTACAATTGAACAGAAAAAATCACTTAATTACCGTGCCATACTGACTGAAAAATGACCGCAATGCCTCACGATTAGCATCAAAAGGCAATGGGGACACAGCAACCGTCCTTCCATCCAATTGCTCCACTATCTCCTCAGGTTTCATTAGTGGAGAAACTCTGCCAACTTTCTTCCCTGACAATAACGAGCGCACAAAATGTTGGTACCAAGACAGTTCCAAAACATTGGGTCGTTAACATTCACACAAAAGCAAAAACCTTTTGCGGTAATCAACAAATAAACTTTTCAAACAGAACATGCAAAAACTAAATGCAATACACCATTATGTACTCACACAAATCAGAAAACAACTACTGTAGGTTCACAAATGAGCCTAGTAAGGCAGTAGAAAAAGAAGGAATCAAACGGGGTTACCATCTTCAGAAAGTTTAACAGAAGCAGACTTCGCAAGAACTTCAGCCACTGCTTTCAAAGTATCCTCAGGAACATCCTCCGGCTTGACCTCCCCCAATTTCAAATAGCCCCTCATTCTCGCGAACGAGCATATAAGAGCCAGGCTAACCACTTTGACCACAAGTTAAGAAGAAACAACACCATTCTTCTAAACAAAATAGGAAGGAAAGAAGTTTCATGTAGAGCTTTATGCAAAATACGAGACTTGAGAGTTCAAAAAAAGGATACTGCCATCTTCACTGGAAGTAACAGTTTCTGTCATGAACTTATCCCGCGGGAGATTGCTGTCGCTGAAGTAAAACTCCACCTGCAGCATCAATAATACGAGTTAAGTGCAAAAATGAAGAAGATACTGATTTAGTCCAGCGGTCGAGATTAGCTGAGAAAGAGTGAGATTCGAAGCGAGACCTGTCGGAGGACTTCCTTAACGGTGTTTTCGTCTAAAGATTGAGTCGCCATTGATGGAGTGATTGTGAGAAATCGGGGTGTGGAGAGTTTGAAATTAGGGTTTTGGGGAAGATGATTCCGGCGATGAAGGGAGCGTAGTGGGGTTTTAGAGTTTTATAGGTTCTCGAGTCAAGTTGCGGTTACAATTTTCAAATAAGATTTTTTACTTTCTTTTTATAAAAGAAAGAGCCACGTGGCACGTACCCACTAGTCCACTACCCAGTCCCCAGCACTTCCGCAGAGTAGCTTGAAGAGTGGAGTCGTGAGTCGTGACTATTTTTTTAATTCATTTGATATTATTATGATATTAAATTAATAATTAGGTAGTTTAGTAAAATTTAAATTTATGGTTGATATTGTAATATTTACTTTTTGATTTAATGAGTGCATTCATGGATAAATTGAACTAGCTTATGGCCCGCGCTTTGCAGCGGTAACATACTATCAATTACATAATCGAGTCTCTAACTCTCTCATAAGGTCATACCGCTTCTAGTGTTTAATTATGATCTCCGAACACTCTATTGTGTGTTCCCAAGTAAGTTTCATTGCCCTTATTCGCCAGTATGTCCGTGAAGTGGTTTGCCTCTCTATAAATGTGTTTTAAAGTAACATTCCAGTTCCTCTCCAGCAGTCTTCTATACTGACTAACAATTGTTGCATGTTGGCAGTCCAAGTACGTGCTCATTAATAAGAGCTTAACTTCACATATGGAGTCGATTTGTATTTTAAGGACTCTCAACCCAATTCAAGCTCTCTCCATTCTTATGACAATGCTTGTGAGTTCTGCACATGTTATTGAACATATTCCAAGATTAGCAATGAAGGCGTCTACAGTCTCTGCCTTCTAGTCTCTTATAACTCCTCCTAGTATCACCACTTCTGTTTGTTGCCACTGACCCGTCCGACCAGTGACCATGTGTAAATAGTACCGCAATAGCTAAAATCTCATAAAATACTATTAAAAAATTGAGTATATTAGAGAAATGAAAAAATTAAATGAAAAAGAGAGAATAAAATTAAACTAAAATGTAGTGAATCTTACTACATATTAAAAAATGCTATGGATGAATTGATTAAAAATAGCAAGAAATAATATTTCTATTATTAATTTTTTGTAATGCATGTTTTTTTCATTTTAGCCCTTGAGAATTTTTATTTAAAGTATTTGGATGGATTATTACTGGTAATGGATTTCAATATCTTAGTGCTTGTAAATATTGACCATAGTTGGAGTTGCACCTTTTAATTTTTATGTAAGGTTGTGTGTAGTACTGGTTTATGTGTTTCTTTTGTGAACATATTTCAGATTAATTGTAGCTGGAAATTTTTCAAGATCATGTACTTGGATTTAATTTAATGTTTGTAGATTGACTTTTCCTATGTTATTGGCATATATTTTATAATTTATTTCTATTTTTTACATTGACTGTGAGATCATTCTTTTTTTGTGTGTTATTTAATTATTAACATATCATGAATTTCTAAGTAACAAAAAACTTTTAAAATTTCAATTATAGTTTTTTTTATAAAGTACAATTATTGTAATAATTTTTTATCCAGATAATTATTGATAATGTAAACTCGATCAATGCTCATGTTCAATTAAAATCATGTGGACCGTATAAAATTAAATAAAATATAGAAAATGATTATTACATTCCTAATGAACTTGGTGAGAAATGTAATTTGATAAAAGATAGTTTATTCCTATAAGTTTATGTTCATTTTGAAATGATTATATGTAAAAGGTTGGTCTGTCCAAATAGGAAATGTGAACATAATATTTACGATAAAATTGATAATCATAAATTATGTCATGAGAAATACAAACCAAAAACTTATCTACTCCATTGAATGTTTTATGAATAAAAAACTCATTTTGTGTTGGCAAAATAAATTCTATTTATCTAAATTCGAGAAGAAAATAAAAATACCATGAAACCCAATAGATATTTATCATAGGCATTAGTTTAATGAAATGTGAAAAAATAGCTCATTACGAAATTGGAGAATGTTGATTGTGCTGATCTATGTAGGTGGATGCTGGTTCTTCGTTATTTATCATGTCTAGCTAGATTATTTATTCATAGATTATGCTCAACAAGCTCTAAACACGTGATGTAGAATTTGGGTTCTCAAACCCTTATAATGTTGTTGTGTGTGATGCATTCGAACCAAACCCTCATTTATATTTTCTAATGGCTAGTTTCCAACTGTTTATCCTAATGATCAACTCATTTTAATTAATTGTGGTGAAATAAAAAATAGACGACTCAATAAATTATTTTATATAGTTGTGGCTCGTAACTTCTCAAGAGAATAAAAAAAATTATAAATCTGGGAGAGAGAAAATCTTGTTGTAGTCTAGAGAGTTGTGGAAGTGAACTTATGATAATTTTGTCATTTTGTCTGTAACACGTAAAATAGAGTGAAAATGAACATTTCATATGAAAGGGAAAATTATGAAAAAATGTCAAATCAATTTTTTTTGTTAAAATACTAATTTTTAATTATTTTAAAGTCTAAATTAAGGAGAGAATGAATACAAATTAATCAATAAATATATATTACCACTTTATTGAAAATTTAATGGAATTTTACTTTAAACTTAATAAATATTTAAAATATTAGTGAAAAAATATATAAAAATTATGCTGTATAAATTATTTTTACAAAGGGACAGTGTAATAAAAAAGAATTTAAAAATAAAATAGTATAAAAAAATGTGGGTACAATCCCATAAAAATTTGAGAGTTTAATGAAAGGAAAATATCGTTTTACATATCATTTATTTGCAGCGGGTATTGTTGTGATTGGTTAATAAGAATTTTATTTTATGGTTCATTCCGCACTCGTGAGATCCGGGCGGTAAGGGAGGGATTAACACGGCTCATCTCTTCTCGATAATCCATATAGTCCTTATCAGTGTATGGAGAAGAAGTTCTTATAGAATTCTTCGTAGAATCTACAAATATTAAGCATAAGTTTTAATTATTAATTAATTAATCCCCTTAATGTTTAAGAAATTATGTGTAGAAAGGAAAAGTGTAATTAAAATTAATTCTTTAATAGATCACTTTTTTAACAATAAAAATTATGTTCATTAATCGTCCAAATCAAATTATATTCAAAATAACCTCTAATCTAATTGGGTGGATAAAATTACACTTTTAACTATAAGAATTTATGTGAATTTGAAGAATATCCTTATAAATGAACGAGGTGAAGAATATCTTATTTATGTGAATTTAATTACTTAAAAAAAACGAATGAGGTAAGAAAAAGGTTAAATAATGGTTAAAATAATGATGATCTAAAAATTCTGGGAATAAATATAAAGAAAAATGATAACGGTTTTTTTTTTCTACTTATATGTAAAATTGAATTAAATAATAATTAATTAATAGAAAATTGCTATTAGTTGATTAGCTACAATTAAGGAGAGAAGGAATAAAAGGGGTGCTCTTTTTATTTGCTTATATATATATAATAGATGTGATATGAAGTTTATGGGTAAGACTGTTGGCGAACCAAGTCGCTCTTGTTTGGTTCGGTGTTCGGCTCGAAAAAAATTTATTCGGAACTCGGATCGACCTTTAGCGAGCTGGCTTGTGAATCGGCTCGATTATAAACGAGCAAGCTCGAGCTCACCCTAGCTCGGCTCGTAAGCTCGTTCGATGAAGCTCGCGAACTGGCTCATTGGGCTCATGGACAACTCGAGCTCGATTATGAAAGCTCAAGCTCGAGTTCAAACCAAACGAGCCGAGCTTGGGCTGGGCAAAGCTCGGCTCAGCTTGTCAGCTTCCCTACCAGGAGGTGACCAAATTTAATTTGGCCGAAAATCATGATAGTGGCCAGTTTTGAATTCGGTCAACCTTGATTGAAGCCGAATTGAACAATCGACCTAATTGACCGAATTTTTGATAATCTTGCATAATTTTGGACATTTAAATAATGAGTTGGAACATTTAATCACAAACATGAACATTCAATTTACTGATTTGACATGAAAATCATTTATTTCTCTTCGATTCGGACATTTAATTCACAATTTTGGACTCATAACCGATTTCCGAATTGAACAAAAACCAAATTCGGCACCAAACTTATGAGTCATTGACCAACTCAACTAGACCAAAAACCAAATTTAGCACCAAACTGATGACCGTGATTGGTTTTGAGTTAAATTAACTCAAAACTGGTCGGTCATGCCCGACCCAAAATTTCCACCCCTTACACTGCCATGCACGTTATCTTGCTTCGTACTCTTTTTGAAACAAGCAGATATGCCCCATATATAATTGCTTGTAAACAAATCGGATTCTATCGAGAATTCCAAGCAATTAAACTGTTGCACTTGAAACCACAATCATTTTCATCAATTGCAATCAATAATCTGTCTCTCTGCATTATATTGGCCACAAAACCTCTGTTATGGCTGAAACTGACATAGATTCTCAAATCCCATGTACTCTCCCTTCTCTATCTTCTGAACCAGGTTTGTGATTCCAATTCCACCTGCAGTTTACAGCACACAAACACAACAAGCAATCAGTGTTCATAACAGTAAACTCAGATTAGCTGTTGAGAAAGAAACAAGCAGAATTGTCACTCTGACCTAGTGTTATTGCACTGATAAAGATGGTGAATGAGAGTACAAATATGATGAGTGATGCTCTCCCTGACCATTCTACCACCACATTTATCAGATACTGTCCGACGTATGCTGCAACTATCGACACTGCAACCAGATACAGTGCTGCCAGATACATGTATAGCAATGATGCCTCATCAGTAGTTAGTTATCTCGAGATCAATCGAAGTCCATGAAATTAGATAGCTAACCGTAAGGAACAGGGAAGCGATGGAGAAGGTAATATTCCACCACTGACATGGATGCTGAGAATGCCATTCCCAGTGTTGCTGTTGCACTTGTTACCTTCATATAGAAAACATGGAAACAACACTGTGATTCTATTGACAAACAGACAAAGGTGCATTCAAGAACGAGCAGAAACTGTCATGAACCGTTGCATCCCAATAACTCGAGTTGTTGGAAGAAGGTTCGGAATGGATCTTATAGTGTTTACTAAGCAGAAACGTCACATGGCTTGCCTGGGGAGGAATTCCGAGCTCAAGAAAGAGAGGACCCATCACGAACCCTCCACCTAGTCCCAACATCCCGCCAACTATTCCAGCGAACAACCCACAGATTGAGAACAAAGCTAGCTGCTTGAATTTCAAGTTCATTGCTTCTTCTCCCTTTGATGCAATCTTCTTTGTTCCTTTGTACAGGCCAATCGCTTGGTAAAGAAACACACTGCCCGACACTGGGATCTGCACCAGATTCAGTACCAGTACACCCACGAACATGTGGCTGTGTAGTTCTGTTGCAAGATGCTACCTTTATTTCAGTGTACTACATCATATCTGAAACTGTAATCTGATAATATGAGAAAGAGTACCTTGGAGATTTGGAGGGCGAGGTAATCGAGCCAGACAAAAGTCACGAGTCCAAGTTCCTTCCATCTGATGTTTTCTATTACTGTAACCTGAAAAGTGAAAAACCAGAACCCCGAAAGGAGTCTGAGACTAAGCAGTGATTCTCAAAACTGTGAAAAGGGTAAGAAGATAAAACAAACCTCTCGTTTGTTGGGAGTAAGATTAGCACTCTCGCCTAGAAGCGGCTTGTGATATTCCTCATCACCACCTGCTGCTAGCCAAGTAAATCATTCATGAATCAGCTCAAGTCATGTTGGCAAGACCATGGAACTAATTAACTGTGATTACCTGCTGGATTTAAATGCTTTGCAGCAAGCTCCTGAAAGTTGAAATACATTGAGAACGAGAGCCAACTTGTGAGCATACATGGAACAGCATGATTTGGTTAGGCTACACAGGGACATATGATATGATATGATACCTGCTTCAAAGTGCTTTCCTTATTCCAGATTTCAAGACCCTTGAAGAATGCCCTTAATGCAGTGGCTTAAACCAATCATAACAAACAATGATCAATTGGTCATCATCGTAAGCAAAACACAAACACAAGATACAGAGATTTGTTAACTCAGTTCCTCTTCACGTGAAGAGTACATCTAGAAGACGGTGCCAAATCGAGGGTGTCGATTACTATGTTGTGATGATTCAGATTACAACGTGGAACACACTACAAATAAGCTCTCAAATTAACTCCAATCCTTTCTCAAAACGGACAAAACTCTGATAAGATCAGCTCATTGACCAAACCAATTAACGAGACCAACAAATTCGACCGAACACTTGAGTTGGATTCAGGATGTAGTTACTACCTACGAGTGTTCAGTCAATCAGCCTAAATAACCAAACAAATTTAACACATTCTAAAGCCATATCAGGTTCGCAATGCCATACATACCCAAGAGAAGAATGATGAGGAGAACAGTGATCATCCAATCAGGGAAGATAACGTTAAAAGTGACACCAATACTGATCCCCAGAAGCAACACAGGTTGAATGAGCAACACCAAATCATATTCTACGATCGGTAGATCCAAACTCGGATGTCTCAACTTCAGATTATACACCACCGTAGCTACAGCAGCTCCAGTTATCATACACTTGGAGATGGCCGTAGCAGATTTAGGATCAAACCCAATAATGAGAGTAAGCATTGGTACGAAAATGCCTCCTCCCCCAACACCTCCAACACTCCCAAAAGCTGCTCCCAAGAACCCAATCACACTTGCCACCACCATTCTCCACCCAATCCCCATTTCCTGAACAAGTATACAGAGTAGGTCATAATGCATCTGTGGAACAAGAACAGAACATGGAAACATGGAGCTGATGACTTACGGGCCAAACATGGTGGTAATCGGAGCCATTAGTAGTGAGTGCTGATTGCTGCTCTTGTTGATTAGCAGAAACGAATGTGGATGAAGCTAACCAAAGAGTAAGAGTGATACCCAGTACTAGTACTAGTGCGTTCTTGGCATGTACGACCATAATGGCCAGAATCAAATATTATGGGTTTTGCCTTTTGGGTATGAAACTTCCAAATCCAAGCTTGAGGGAAAGGGCAAATGAAGTGCAAAAGGTGTTTAGATATCTTTTATCGTCGTCTTCGTTGAAGTTAGATGGAAAGAGGAATGAATGTCTGGTTCGTAGACGACGGAGGGAAGGAGAAGGACTCGCTATTCAGTACAATTTGCTTCTTCCATTTTTCCTCTCTCTGTGACCTTTCTTTTTCTTTGGCTCTATTATTGTACTTTCAATTTTAGGGAATTCAATTTATTCCTAAATTATAACTCCCTCTCGAAGCACATTTATGATTTATCGTGAAGGCAAAAAGGCTGCAAATTACTTTGTCAATCTTGACTACGACCTTAGTGTTAGAAGCTAGAACACACATTATATGTCTACTTTGGATCCTGGCTTTGCCAAATTCTTCCTTTCGAATTTCCTAATCCCGAGCGGTTTTTATTAATTAATTGGCACTTGGGCGCCATTTACAAAAAAAACGAGAACACTAGAGTTAAATTTGGGATTTAGTTAACTACTAGAGTGTTCGGGACAATCAGCCATAACTCAAACAAATTACCACTCTAAGACCATATCAGGTTCCAACCATACACTACCCAAGGCCAAGACATATTGAAAGTGATCTCAATCGGGAAGAATAGTTAAAGAGTGACACCAATATTGAGTCCATGGAGCATACACATTGAAATGAGCATACCCATCACTAATCACGGATTCGTAATCCAAAACTCAGGATTCTCCAAAATTCAATTATACAACCGTGCTACAGCAGCTCAGTTCCAAAGTGGATATGGCCGTGCAGATTGAGGATAACATCCCAATATATAAGTTGGCGAATGCCTCGCCCCAAAATCCCACACTGGCCATTGCTCCAAGAACCCACATAACACTTTGGCACCACATTTTCACCCAATCGCCATTATAGTGGCATTTCAGTTTCCATTATCGACATCTTATTAAAATATAGAACATGGAATCATTGGGCTGTACTTACGTGTAAACTTAATCACCAATAGTTATGTATTACGCTCTTGTTGATTGCAAACTATGTGATAACTACTAAAGATAATGAAGTGATACCCAAAATACTAACTTTGGCATACGTAATGGCAGATAAAAATAGGATTTATGCCTAAGGGTTTTGAATTAACAAAGTAGAAAGGCAAATAATGCAAAGTTTTAGATATTTAAATCAATGTCGTCTTGTTATTTAGATAATAGAAATGAATTTGGCTTTCGTACTTTAGACGGAAAAATAGACCGCTATTCGTATAAAGCCTTCCATTTTTCTCTCTCTGTGACCTTTTGTATTTTGGCTCTTCATTGTAACTTTCAATGTAGGATTCAATATATATAGATAAATATAACTCTTCAAGGCATTTTTAAGTTGACAGTGAAGGACAAAAGGCTGCAATTTACTTTTGTAATCAAACTTAGTAGATGAAGCTAAACCACACTATATTAGATGGCGATTTTGGTTCGACCAAACCCCCAAAATCCACTTATATGGCGATTTTCTACAAAAAATCGCCACTATAAGTGGGATTTGGGTGTTTGCCATGACCCCAAAATTACATTATAGCTTAGAGACCAAATCGATTAAGTCATTATGGCTGACTGATAACGCCAACATATTTATTGGATTTAGGGTGTACAAAAAGTCAATTGGATTGACGCAAAGATTTATGTTCAATTGGCGAAGCATTTAATTGAAATGAAATCCATCCACTAATCCTTATGCTCTCTCTATAAAAGAAAAAGATGACCTCATATATAGGAACATTGAATATTGCGCTAATTAATTACCCTACATGTCTCATGCGACACACCTATATGATTCATCTTTAGTACTTGTCTGTTTCTCAATCTTTCCTTTCTTACACGCTTAACTCCGCTTAATTACCCTTTCTTACAACTTTTCTCCTATTTAGATGTCTTGTGAGTAACATAGAACCAAGTGGGAATTGAAAAAGATGGGTGATAATCCTGCAAAATCCGATCCTCTCTTCCTCCTCGTAGGCCTGTGACGCGATCCTGCACAAAGGATTCCTACATCAAAGTTCTTCTTCACCAATTGATTGGCAAGCAGCAATCCATCAATGGCACTGAGAGTACAGAAACCCTTCCTCCCTTGCATAATTCAAATCTTCTTCTCCCTTTTTCCTCCTCTTTGAAGAAGCAGTTCACAAATAGTATTTTGTGCTATTCATGTGTATCTGATTACGGTTAGGTTTTCGACTTATACCGAATAATCTGGATTCCTATTCAGTTAATACCACTTTGTGGGTGAATTGTTCGATTTCCTATAACACGACTCTATTCACTTTGAGTCTTTTGATCTAGCTCAACAAGGAATTCTTTACCAAATTAGTATCGGCCAGAAGCTTCAATGGAATGGCGGTGGTTGCCATGGTTCCAGCCTATTCCAGTAATCAGGACATTGTCCGTTCGGCCCCTCCCAAGTGGGATGTATAAGTTCATTGTTGTTTGATTCTTAAAAAATATTAAACAATTTTATTCATTAGTGTTGAATTAGATGATTTGAAAATTTAAAGAGATCTTTTTTTCTTTGTTTCGTTCATTGTAACATCGTTTTCCGTTACTGGCAAGCTCTTTAATTTCTCCAGCTTGGGTTTGTATTCCTATTTCTATTCTTTTCCTCTGTCCAATACGATAAACAAAATCAAATTTGCTTTTATTTTGCTTATTGGCTTGTTATTTGCTGTTGAGGAAGATAGAAAAGAAGGCACCTTATTTTGTTTAACCTCTGTTTCCGTTTTCCTTTGGGTTGAATGGGTTGTTAGTCATTTCGTCATGAGCAGTGGTGTTTTTCGTCGCCGTGGTGTTTGCCGCCATCACCGGCATGTCCTATTTTGTCCTCCATGGTAGTCATTACAATTAATTCAGCAATTAATTCAATTTTGTCTCTAATTACTAATTGTTTCCGTTTTAATATGAGTTTCTCAAGATTTGATAGGATTTGATTTGATTTTATTAGTTAATTGGCAATTTAGGCTATGATTAAATTCGGTTAAATTATCAATTAATTTATATTCTTATGGGATTAATTGTTGACAAATTTAACGGGTTTGGCTTGCCTAATTTGAGTGGATTAGTTAGATGATTTGTTAGATGTTTTTTTCTATTCTCTTCTTATCCTCTCTAATTAATTTCTTTTTCCAAATTTTTCCAAGTTGATCAAATTAACTTGTAATTGCAATGACTCTCCTATAAGACTTTTTTCTCTCGAAACCAGTGTCTGTCCTATAAGACTTAACCTATGTAATTGTTTTTCAACTTCAAACTGAACCCACCCCTAATTTCAACAAATACTCATGGACGTTTTAATCATACAAGATTATGGAGGGATTTTTCGTTGATAGAATTGTGTTTCCCTTCCCGATCCAGAGAAATTGGACCCAAATATTAGCTTTAATAATATCAGTAGACTGGAAACTAAATCTTAAGCCCATTAACCAATGAAAAGAAAATTAAAGAACCATTTAAAATAAATCCAAAGTTGTTAATTGGCAAAATAACATAAAACATTTACTATAATAAATAAGTATGAAAGGATCTTAATCCACTCCTTTCCTCCTCCGGCGGCCGTCCACTCCTTTCCTCCGGCGGCGTCTAGGGGGTTTCCTGTGGCTTGAGCTCGTCGGCTTCGTCCGTCTGAGTGGTTTCCATTCTAGAGAGTGGGTTTATTCCCAATCTGCGATATCTCAACCCGTCTTTTTGACGGTGCTGTCAAGGGATCTTAATCCCGGAGTTTAAAATAGAGGAAGTGCTCTTCCTGAGATTGATCGGAGTTGAGACTCTGTTCTGAAACTATTCTAGAGATTGGGATTTTTCTCAATCTGAGACATTTAAGCTTGCTTCGGCGGTGCTAAAAAGGATCTTAATCCTTGATTTATTCTAGAGGAAGTTTTCTTCTTGCGATTTGTGAGTTTTGTTGCCTGGTCAGTATGACGACTATCCCTGAACGATTCCTTCTCTTCAAATCGCCGCCTTGGATTCTTGTGAGTTATTGGTATCTGAAACTGGCCTTAAGAGTCATATTAGATTCCGATTTAACTCTACTGCAATATAGATTAAGAATCAACCTTCTTTGCTGCCAATGGGTCTCTTTGATTCCTCTAAGAAATTTATCCCAAGTTAATATTTTAACCCTCTCGGAATTGATTAGATGGCCAACTCTCCATTTCCTTGTTTGTGTTTTGGACAAAGGTGCTGATACTATGTTCAAATCATAGATCATCTTGCTGATTATAAACATGGTGACTTTCCCATTGCAACTCTCTTTGACAGTTTGTTTTGCTTCATCGTTGTGAACTTTCGGTGTAACTAGCTCAGTTTGTTTTCGGCGACTGTTGAAATCCCGATGGTCCAGCATTCAATCCTGGGAACGATTCTTTGCTACAATTAACGCCTTTGATTAAGTTTTGCTTAATTAACGTCTACCGGGATTTTAATTTCTCTCTCTATTAAGGGGATTTTACATGGAGTAACGGATTAAAGATTGGTTTTGATCAAATTGATCCTGCCACTAGTTGTTGGTGTATCAATTAGAATTACACGTGTGTGTATCACCGTCAATTACTAATCCTTAATATATGTTAAACGTTTTTTTGGGAAGGATGCGGCTGGTTTTTTTTTTAAGGAAAGGGAAATCAAGTGGAGGGTTAATTACTTAATTTCATATCATTGGGCTGTTATTTGGGTAAATCATAAATGATTACAATTGGGTTGCTGATTTCCCTTTAATCAAACACCAATCACGTCATCCTTAGTTTAATGATAGTTAGTAACAGTGTAATTTCAGTACTGAGAGTTATTATGGTTGCTGGATTTCTCTTGGACAAAAAATAGAAAAGGAAAGCCTAGCTGTTAGAAAGGCTTTGTTTTGGTGTATAGAATTAAATATACAAAACATTGTGATAGAAGGGATGTTGAACAAGTTAAAAATAAAATAACTCAAAGTAAGATCCTACACTCCTTGGCAGGGTAATAGTTCATGAAATTAGAGAGTTGATTAATGAACTTGTTTTTATTGAATATAAGACTATACTAAGAGCGCAAAATAACATGGCTCATGACCTTGCCAAAGAAGCTTTCACCTCTTTACCGTTTTCTTCGGGTGTGATCAACTTAGATTTGAGATATTAGGTAACTTGTTGGTGGTTAAAGGTCCACCCCCAACCCCCACCCTTTCCTTTTCTTTAATTTTTATTTTTTTATCTCCTAGGTTGGCTCACGGTCTTACGATATCTCTTCGGGAGATATCCTGGAAAAAAAAAAAAAAAACATAAAACATTTACTTTTATAATAAAAAATTTATCCTAACAAATTCAGAATTAAGGGTTTAGCCTTAGGTTTAGGTCCGTCCTTTAAATCAAACTCTCCACCCCACCCCACCCCCTTTTTTTTTCTTTGTTTCCTTTTTGTTTTTAGTTAGGATGGTGCACGATCTTTGGTCCTTCGTATAGGTCTACATTTCCAGGTTTTGTTGATCAACTTGTTCTTGAGTTGTTAGCTTTCCGAGATGCGTGTTTTTGGTGTTTGTGGGCCGGGTTGTGCAGGTGGACTTTGAAGGAGATGCAGAACTAGGTTCGACGAAGCTGCTGGCCGATCAAGTATTTGCCAACCCAGGAGGGGCTATTGTAGAAGAAATTTTGCTGCTGCAAAAAGGAGCTCCTGCTTGGCGCTTCATGACGGTTCGCCGTTCAGGTAACAGGGCCGTCCGTTACGTGGCTCGCATGGCCCTGACTAACCTCCCAGAAATCATGGAGGTAGACATGACTTCCTGGGTAGGGACTTGATGTTCCTTTTTTATTTGTGTTGGCTGTCTAGGTCTCTCCGCAAGGAGCTGTCTATGCCAAAAAAAAAAAAAAAACATAGAACCAAGTGGGCCAGCCAACAAAGCGAATTTACCTCAATTTTCCGTATTGAACCTCATTATTCCATCCAGACCAACAAATGTCACCAAATCACCACCGTTAAAAGTACACGTTATCACCGAAATTACGTACTAGTACCAAAAATACTAACAAGGCACATACACAATAACTAGAAATGTTTGCTTTCTCCTTGCAAATTAGTCATTTATACGTAAACAAGAAATTAGCACATATACAAGCTAGAAACTGGGTCCACAATGGATCTATAGCAAAAGAAAATGAATGAACAAGAGTTTACAGAGTTGGACCCATACAATTGAATACAAGAACAAAATTTGAACTGAACGTTCCAGCTCCCAGCTATGGACAAAAATGAGCTTCCTAACCTTCATGAATTAGAACGTAAGCTTCCTTATCCTTGATGCTGTATATTGAGACAGAAAGAACATACTATACGAATACGAGGGCTATCTTCTTCCTTTCATCCCTCATGCTATAATCAGGCAACAAAAGGTGAAAACTTACACTTACAAAGTGGATTCGATTCACGTATTGTATTTACATAGGTTGTCGAATCCCATATACTCTTGACGTTTAATTTTCCCAATCATGTTGGATATGCCAACACCACCTGCCAAGGAAGTGAAACAGGATGATGGGTTTAGAGGGTATAATTGAGAGCATGATTCCCCAACTGAAACTATTATAGGACTAATATCTCACCGAGGGTGACCGCACTGACGAATATGGTGAAAGCTAGGATGAAGATGATTAGAGAAGACCTTCCTAGGATGATTATCAACTTCCTCACAACATGCTGCCCAACAAATGCAGCCACTGTTGCTACAGCGAAGAAGTATACAGCTGCAGAGTAGACAAGAAAGTAGAAAAGCTCAATAATGGAAGTCTTGAGGAGGAGCTTTGCGATATTTGGGAAGAAGTGTTGAAATTTTACCATATGGAACTGGAAAACGATGCAGCAGGTAGTATTCAACGACTGACATTGACGAGGAGAATGCCATTGCAAATGTGGCTGTTGCACTTGAAACCTGTAAAATTGCCATCATAGAGAAGCTTCAATTCGGCCTTGTCCTTTCATTGATGCTATGAACACATTGATTAGATATAGAGTACAGAAATCAGTTGGTGAGGGAAATCCCAGCTCACCTGAGGCGGCACTCCCAGCTCCAAAAACAGTGGACCCATTATAAATCCTCCTCCCAGTCCAAGAAGTCCACCCACCACTCCAGCCAGTATACCACAGGAACAATAGATCACAAGTTGGTGGACTTTCAAATGTGTACCTTGGTCTGCCTTGGATGCAATCACCCTGTGTCCTTTGTATAGGCTGACAGCCTCATACCCCGACACGCCAAGAGACACTGGGATCTGACAAAACACGGAAAGAATGTACTCAATCACCATGCTTTCAAATCTATGCACATGGCAATAAGACAGAAACATAAGAGATTAATTGTCTCTTAGTATCAATACCTGTAACAAGTTCAAGATCCAATAGTTTACAGAGCAAGTACCCATAGAATTCTGCAAACAAGATTAAGATTCATGAGAAAAAGGGTTCTTTGTTATTGGAAAATCCAAGTTTCTTAAAACATCAGCGGAAGTGAAACCTTGACAATCTGCAATATGAGGAATGCAACCCAGACAAACACAAGAAGTCCAAGTTCCTTCCAACAAACGTTCTCTACAATTGTAACCTGCAAAAGTAACTAGCATCAGAACTTCCTGAAGAAACCTGCCACTGGTTTCAAGCAAGGTATCCTCTACCCACCTCTCCTGCATTGGTGTTCTTTTGAGGGCCACTGGGAAGAGGCCTGTAACTGTTATCTCCACCACCATTATCTAATAGAATGAAAGATAAACTGCGTGTCAAGTTTCGTGCTATCAACAAGTAAAGATTGTCCATGAGCCTTGCAAGAGTTGAAATGGTAGTAACTCACTGCTTGACTCAAGGCGCCTTGCAGCTTCCTGTTAAAAGATCACAACTTTTTTCAGTCAGTTGTAATGTTACAGCAGAACAAGAACTCAATCACAAACTGATAATGAAGTAGTGAGATTACGTTTTTCATCACTGTCTCCTTTTTCCATGTTTCAACGCCTTTGAAGAATGCCTTCGTTGATGTGCCTAAACATGACGTTCATTAACGAAAAGCTACGCACAATTGCATAATCCCCAACAATATACTAGAGAAGATTTACCTACAAACAGAACGATGAGCAGGACAGTAACCATCCAGTCCGCAAAGATGACATTAAAAGCCACGCCAATACTAATTCCTAGCATAAGCATAGGCTGGATGAGTAGAGCCAAATCATAATCAATGATGGGCATGTCTAGCGTGGGATGACGTAGCCTAAGATTATAGTACACAGTTGATGCAGCTGCACCCATGATCATACCTATCAACAGGAAAACAATCAAACACATTGATGAATTCAGAGATCATGACAAATCAGCTTCATCCAATCATCTTAACATAAAATAAGTAAAACAGTGCAAATCTCGCATGAAGAAAAAAGGACATCTTACATTTGGAGATTGCAGTTGAGGATTTAGCATCAAACCCAACAATTAGACTAAGCATTGGAACAAAAATGCCACCCCCACCAACGCCACCTACACTCCCAAACGCTGCTCCCAAGAATCCAACAATACTACCCACAACTATTTGCCATCCAAATTCAAGCTCCTGTACACACAATTATTTCAGATTACAATCAGCCGTGAATTCGACAAGGGAAAGAAGACAATGAACAGGGTAACGGATACTAAAGACAAAGGAATCCGTTTATAATGTAAACAAATCTGCAAAAGACTGGGTCAACATTTAAACAATGACAAGTGAATTTAAAATCAATATACCTGCTGACTCAACTTTGACGATAGGGTTTTCAACGAATATCAAACATTCCAAACTACTTGATAAATTCATGAATTGAAAATGGTATTTGGAGATGCTCGTACATTGTACAGAATATAGAAGGGATCTGACTTAAAGGCATAAAGAATAATAAAAAGAACACCGATGAATGAATCCAATTTGTCTTTTCGAAATGAATAGAGTCAGTCAACCTATCAAACAGAAAAATGACAAAAAAAAAAAAAGACTAACCGGCCAAACGTGCTGATAATCACCAGCTTTATCAGACTGCCACAAGAAATTCCTAACTTTGGCGAGATAACCAGAGGGAAGAAGATGCTCATGCGTTTCATCGAATCGTAATCGTCTGTCCGCCAAAACTAACCCAAATCCGAACAACAAATTCAATAGAAGCATCGAGATCGGCCTAAGAAACAGCCGCCGCCGCGCTCCGGGTTCCGCCATGAAGATATCCCCTCTGAAATCCGCTCCTATTCAAGAATCCGTTGAAGGATTGACCACAGGAATGAATCTCCGGCGACTTTGGGGGAGACTTGATTGGAATCGAGTAATGCGGGAAGTCAGAAGAGGGAGGAAGAATAAAACAAGAAAAGGGAAGGAGGTTACGAGAGGAAAGTAACGCCAGAAAAATAGGGGATCCTTCAATTAATTAGGAAACACTAGTAAGCCCAACAAATAATAAAAACAAATTAATTACGATAGATTACTCATCTTAACTCAAAGACGTTTAATTTTGGAGTTTATAGGATTCGGTGCATTAGTTTGATGACATTAATATACATATATAATCACGTTATATATGTCCAAAAAAATATGTAATGTATCGCTTTGTCATAAATTGGGATTAGAAAAAAGCTATGTGACGATCAATTTGATGACTATAGAAGTATAGCTCGAGTTAAAGTTTTTATTCGAGCACCTTTGTCGTTGCATCTTCCCAATTGTAGAAGGTCTGAATTCAAGAGGTATGAAGGCATCGTCTTTGTGTCCTTATTGTCAAGTTGACATCGAAACAATTAGACATATTCTCTTATTCTTCTACCCAAATGATATTATTGTGTACCCACTTTTGGCCTTTTGGGGCTAGCAGTGGCTCAACAATTACATGGCACTCGATTATGGCATTTGCATCTACCACATTTTTATGTGTACCCACTCATTGTATACTTGATCCAGATAAATTATCTCTAATTTCTAATCCCTTAACTGCTCCTCACCTCAACCTATTGGCCCAGTTATCTGGCTCCCACCTGTCCACCCTCGCCTCAAAATTAATGTTGATGGGGCAACCTCCGTTCCTCTGGAAGGTATTGTCAGACTGGTCAGGGACCGCACAAGATCGCTCCTATTCTCGCAAAAAATATCTACTATCCTTCTATTTTTAACGGTTGCATGATCAACCCTCCTACTTCTATGAGAGCTATCTATGAATAAAAATTACTTCAAAAATGAATTGAAATGGAAAAGAAATAAAATAGTAGCGTGTAAAATCAGAAATTCATTTTTCGAATTATTAGTTATAACAAAAAAATAAAGAGTTATGATTTGTGGTTCCAATTTGATAGCTGAGTTGGATTTCAGAGAATTCTCTTTTAACTTCATTCCCCCTATGGATCATGAGATCCACTTGAAATTGTGGGATAGGGATCCTAAAATGCCTTCACGAGTCATGTCACTCATGTGGTTAGGAATGATAATGGGCCATGACCCATGTTTGGTGAGTATCTTTAAGGATGAAATTCATGTTATAGACATGGTTTTCGGAACCGGGCTAGGGGTCGAGCTGGCAAGGTCAAGAGTTCAACGGTTTAATGGAAAAATCAGGATTGAACTGGGATCAAATCAAGATTGAACCAAAATTTATCAGTGCTGGAGAGCTGACCGGCTCACGGTCGAACTGGCCCAACTGACCGGCTCGATCCGACATGGATAACATTTGTTATAGAGTGAGTATATTAGTAAGGAATACTGGCGAGATAGATATATTTGGAAAAGTTTTGGGTACTCGAACTTCGACATGTAAATGGTGTTGAAGTTTCTATACGTAGATTCTATGGCTGATTCATCTTCTCAGGTGGATGTTACAAAGAAGCAGCGGCGGTACACGCCTATGAAAGTTATGGCCATATGGAAGAACCTCCCTCAATCATGATGTGATATCCTGAAAGAAAGAGGACTAGATTTTGTCAAGTTCCTGCTAGTCACAACTTTTAAGAAACCATTATGACTTATTTCCCGGTTTGATCCTTCTACTCCGACTCTCACTGTAGCAGAGGGCAAGTCTATTACTCTCGATGAGGACCACATTTCCCGTATATATGATCTTCGTCCAGGTTCAAAACGGGTGTCTGATTTTGTGAAACCCGACCTTGACGTGGCTAAACGTTGGGCCCAAGATATGGGTCTCGTTAGTGGATTTATTTTTGTCAACCATGGATGTCCTTTTATCCCTTTTCCGGGGAAGCACATAACTATCATATTTTTCCAAATTTTCTTCAAATTCCTTCCTGTTGTCAACTTCGAACATTATACAGTTAACCTTTGCAACAAATTCCTTCTCACATAACGACCTTAAATTCCTGACAATATTTTTGTTCCAGCCTCGTCGCCTGGCCCAATAGTGGCAGCCCAAGCCTGTTGGTCTTCAGATTGCGGTGTACCTCGAAAGTAGTAGTGCGGGTAGTTAGTTCAAGGGAAGGGGAGGCGATCAGTTTAAGGAATGGGAAGTAAGGTGAGTAACGTACCGCAGAGCGTTTGTCCGCTGGGTAAAAGTGTTGTCCTCTGGTTAATGGGGTGTACGGGGGGTATTTATAGTACCCCTGTCTTGGTCGCCAAGGTCAAATCCTGGCCACTCATTTGTAGTCTCCGTAAGATGTTGACACGTGTTCGCCCTGCCTTGGAACCCTAAGAGCTGCAGGGCTGGGCCGTCGCTTTGGGCCTCTTTCCATTTCCTGGGCTTGCTTGCTTAGCCCACCCGAACTGTCGCCTAGGTCCAACCTCTGCTGCGTGCAGGGCGTCGTGTGGGCCACCGTGTGGGCCGCCATCTGGGCCCTTAGGACTCTGGCGAGCTGATGACGTTAGATTTACCGCGTTTATATCGCCACATTTGAACGACATTCCCCTTATTTGACTCCGAATTGTGATGAACTTGAATGACTTTTATGAAAAATATGTTTTATCTCCCGTTGGCCCTCTTTTGGGCAATTTGATGTTGTTTTGAGTTGTTTTTGTTGAGATTTCAGGTTACCACGTTGTGGATGACTTTTCTACGAGCTCGGCACTTCAAACGGGGATCAATTTGGAGTTCAAACGGAGCGGGAATCATCAAAAGAGCTGAAGGTCATTTCCAGGGGCAAAAGTGCGCCTAAATCCATGAAAAGTGCGCCGGCGCACTTTTCTGGTGCTGCCAGGCGCACTTTATTTTTAGTCTCCTGGAATTTTTCCATCGGCCACAAAAAGTGCGCCATTTTCATGGAAAAGTGCGCCGGCGCACTTTTTAAGTGCCGCCGGGCGCACTTTTTCCCAGGATGGATTTCGGAGAGTAAAACAGGGTTTCAAGGGAGAGACAGACAGACTTCATTCTTCATTCTGATTTCGACGAACCAGACACTCTCGGAGGAGGATTTTGAAGCTTTGAAGTGACGATTAAGCGAGGAGAAGCGAGGATTAGCTCAGGAGTTTCTAGGATTCGACAGGATTAGGTTTACTCGGAGTAAGATGTCTTCTTCTCCAGTTCTCTTCTTCTTTGTTTCTGCGATTTCTTCTGTAGCGATGTCGAGCTAAACTCTTTAGTTTGTTCAGATTAGATGAAACTCTAGTGAGATTTTGTATGGATGATGTCGGGTTTCTAACCCGTTAATGTTAATTGAAGTTTATTCAGACATGTGATGAGTTTTCTCTTAAACCCTAATTTGAAGCTCTAAGAATCCGTTGATTGACCATATCGTAGGATTTTGTTTCATCTTTGATTTGCGGTTCTGACCATGGACGTAGATCATTCTAGAGTTTAGGAGGTCGTTAGGGTTGCCGGTGTCTTGACCATAGGGCCGGTGAAACTAATCTCTTTACATATCTTTGTGGCATTTCACTGTTCTTCGTGCGTTCTTGAGGATTTGCGAGTTATCTTGACCATAGGAACTTGTAGGTTTGATAGGATAGTTTCTCTGCGTCCTGACCATGGAGTAGAGATTACCCAAGGAAGTGTCGAGTCATCAAGTCTGATAAACTGAAATTGCATTGCATCATCCGTCTTAATCGAGCTAGAGCGGATTCGAGTCTGGACAAACGCCTTAGTCTATATTCAAATCTCCAATCTGCTTCACTTGTTTGCTTGTTCAATTTGCATTCTTAGTTTACTTAGTTCTTTTTTTAAACCATTTCAAACCCAACACGAAAACCCGAATTGCTTATTCCACAGCCGTTGAGTAATAGAAAAAGAAAGACCCTAGGGAAAAACGATCTCTTTGGAGAAATCCATTGAGTTAAAACTAGTGTGCATTAATTTGCGCATCAAGTTTTTGGCGCCGTTGCCGGGGACCTTTTCTTTTTCTAGGAAAGGCATTGTGCGTCTAAGCTTTTCATTCACTCTCTTTTCATTTCTTATCTCCCACATTTTTGTATTACTTGGTATTTCTTGTTTTTGGCGTTTCAGGCAAGATTGCAGGTACGGAGGAAAAGCGGGCTAGTAAGCGCATAGCTGAAAAGGGTAGAGTCTTCTACACTCGATTCGGCACTACTCCGGTACCTCCTCCTCCAGCCAGGACACCTAAAGCAAGGAAGAACCTCTTCACATCTACATCTACATCTTCATCTACATCTTCGCCTTCACCATCCACCATTGCTACTACTGATCCTCCCACAGATCCTCCTATCCCACCTGAGATTGAAGTTATGGCGGCGGAAAGGACATTGAAGGATTATGATCGTCCAACCATAGATGGGACAAGCTTCGTGCATTCAGATTCCCAACACGGGAACTCAGAATCTGCACATTCCATCTCACTTGATCAACATGATTCAAGCAAACGGGAACACTTTCTCTGGAGGTGTTAATGAGGACCCAAATGCTCATGTGAGGAACTTCTTGAGGCTGGCTCATACAGTCTCCAACAATGAAGCGGATCATAATGCAGTCAAACTTCAGCTTTTTCCTTTCACTCTGAAGGGTCAAGCAGAACTGTGGTTGTATGATCATCCTGCGAATCACTTCACTACGTGGGATGGTCTGGCTACAGCATTCCTAGAAGAGTTCTTCTCCCTTCCAGAACCGATGCACTCAGGGCACAGATAACAGGTTTCACAAGTGGTCCGGAGGAGAACTTCTATGAGGCTTGGCAAAGATTTCAAGGGCTTCTCCGAGCTTGTCCTCACCATGGATGGGATGACTATAACAAGTTCTCTATATTCCTCCGAGGCTTGGATTATGAGAAGAGGAAGGATTTCTCTTTACAGCTGAATACAGACTTGGATGATATGACCGCAGTCGCGGCTTTGGCTGCTTGCAAGGTCTTTGCCATGAGGATCAAGTCTCTAATGCAAGCTAATCCCTTAAAGGTGGACGACAGGAGTCTGGGGCAAAGGAGATTTTCTGCTGATGCCCAATACCCCGTTCCCACAGTTCCTGCTCCAGTAGACCTTGTTCAAAGTCAGTTGGAGTTGGATAACTCAAAATTGGAGATGGAAGTGCAAAGATTAAAGCATGAGCTGGAAAGGGCTAAGATAGCTCCTTCACCGGGTGTTCCTTCAGCTCCACCGCCAGGGTTCAAGGTGCTTACTCGAACAGAGAATGTATCAGCTGTATTCGCTCCGTGTTCGAATTGTGGTGGTGCAGGTCATTCTGCAGAGGGTTGTACTTGGAAGTTTGAGAGTAACCAAGACCAACAACAAGAGGAGATTGCTTATGTTGGTGGCCCAAACCAAGGGAATAACCAGAACCAGGGAGGATATCAGAATCAGAACTCCCAATGGCAGAACAGAGGGAACTGGAACAATAACCAGAACCAAGGGGGTTATCAGAGGAATAATGGGAATCAGAATCAGAATTCCCAATGGCAGAACAGAGGAGGCTGGAATAACAATCAAAACCAGAACCAAAATCAGAACAATAACGGTGGTTCGAGCTCTTCTGCGCCTAAGTCCTACTCCGATATCATGTTGGACAAGATTCTTGGTGAGACTCAATCCAATAAGAAGGACATTTCACTCACCGAGGCCTCTGTCAAGAAGCTAGACGATCGGGTGACGGCAATAACCAACTTTTTGCAGGAGAAGGTAGTTGGTCTTCTTCCTAGCACAACTCCCTCCTCTTCATCTAACAATGCCGGAGGAGGCAAAACTAAGGAAGAATTCTGTGGAGCAGTTTCTCTTCAGGATGGCACGGATGAATTGGAGAAGCCAATGGAGCAGTTGTGTCAGAAGGAGCAGCAAAGAAAAGAAGCTACTCCACCAGTCGATCCTTACCGACCAAAAGCACCTTATCCTGCAGCCTTGAACAGACCTGTGCTAAACAAGGAGAACTTGGGGAAGACTCTGGTAACAATTAATAACCAGAAGATGGGAGTTGCTTTATTGGAAGAACTTCTTGCAAACCCGGATTATGCTAGGCATATGAAAGAAATTCTCTCCAAGAAGAAGAAGCTGAAAAATGCAGAAGCTGCTGCTGTGGTGGAGGAGCTGAGAAGCGTGATTCCTGACAAGAAGAAAGACAAAGTTGTCCATCCTCTTCCAAAGAACTCCTCTCAAAAGACGAAAGCAGACGAGATAGAGGAGATAGCCACAGTTACCCTCCATGGAGCTGGCGAGTCTAATCCGAAGCAGAGCCACGTGGTGCCAAAGCAACCTGATCCAGGGAGTTTTTCTTTTCCTTGTTCTATTGGCACATATTTGGTTGATAGAGCTCTTGCGGATTTAGGTGCTAGCATTAGTGTTATGCCTTACTCATTGTTTGAGCGTCTAGGACTGCCTAGACTAACTCCTACCACCATGAATATCAACCTAGCTGATCAAACTGTTAGACATCCTAGGGGTATTGCTGAAAATGTTGTAGTTAAGGTGCATGATAGCTACTTCATGACTGATTTTGTGGTTATTGATTGCATGGAGAGTGTTAACATTCCCCTTATCTTGGGACGACCCTTCCTAGCCACTTCTGGTGCACTCATAGATGCAAAGGCTGGGAGGTTGACCTTTCGGGATGAGGAAAAAGTTATTACATTCGAAATCCCTCCACCTGATCCTAATGTGCACTCTTCCGCTAAGAAATCCATGTCGTTAGTGTTTGAAAATGCTTCAGTTTATACTGTATTTACCGATATGGATACTCCTTATTCATCTTCATCTTTGCAGGATCAGGTAGCGGCGATAGTATCTACCAAGGATACAGGTGGAGTTAAGAAGAAGAACAAGCCTCCTAAGAAAGATAAGGCGCCGCCCCATGAAACTACTCCTACCAAACCCCCAGATGTGGTCCTGGACAAAGTGGAGCTATTTGGACCCTTTGAGGTAGCTGGATTGCGTGGCGACGGTTCATTGGAGCTTTACCATGCTAGCGGGAAGAAATTTGTGCTTCAGAGTGGAGCGATGAAGGTATTCTTTCAGGACACGGATGCCAGTCTGAAAGAAGTTCTGAGCTGGGATGCCGCACGTTAGACCAGGTATCGTCTAGCTCAAAGACGTAAAATAAAGAGCGCTTCATGGGAGGCAACCCATGTCTGGAGTCGGTTTTGAGTTTTTTAATCAGTTGTTTAATTTTGAGTTTGTGTCGAACTGTTGTAGTTCTTGAGTCAGTGGTCTATTCTGTACTTTGAATGCTCTAATCGTGTTGTGAGGTTCTCTCCAGTTTCAGGCTATCCTCAGCTCCCGCCATGACTGTCTGCCTGTACTTCACTCTTGCCTCCACTGCATCCTCATGATCTACTTCTCGGTACCCCTTACACCCTTCTTCACCTTTTTGTGTGGTCCATTGAGGACAATGTCCAAATTTTAAGTGTGGGGTGGGGTGTCTATTTGCATGTTTTGATGGGCGGTGGTTGTGCTTTGTTTTGTCGCTCTTTCACACCTTCCCATTCTTGGTAGCAAGAAATTTTTCACATTGCTTAATAACTTCTTGGATTGCCTACTGTCTTCCATATGGTGAGATTGATGTGGTGCTTTGGCTTTAACCAAATGTGTGTGTGAGAACCTGAATTATGACCATCTCCCATTCTTCTTGCTCTTAGTAGTCTAGGAGCTTGCCCTTATCGTGTTAGTGAACAGTTGACTTGTTAATGTGTAAGACTTGGTCTGTCTGACGCTCGAATTCTCTAGTTCAATGCCTGGATCGAGTCTAGATAAGGGATCTGTTAATTTCGTGCTTTAAGTTGTTATTGATTTTTCCCAATCAAAGAAAATCTGAAAAATGAATGGTTTGGTATTGAAGTTGTGGGTCGATTCACGAGCTGGCATACGTGCCTGCCCATTGCTGTAGTCCCAAAGGGAAGTCTCAATGTGGCATTCTTCTTCTAACCTACTCCCGATCGTGGCTGGGGTCTAGGATAACGCGGAATTCCAAAGGTTTCCGGCTGCTCCGTACCCGGTAGTATCCACACCGTACCGCCCATTCGGAAAAAAAAAGGAAAAAAAAAGATGAAGAGAAAAATGAAATTCTCTTTAATTTTGTTCTAGTCGTGTTCCCTTATCTAGCAAGTGTCTGGTTGCGTCCTAGAGTAAGTGTAGCGGAAGTAAGCGTTGTCTTGCCTTTACCAAGTCAGGTTGTTCACTAGTTCGTTAAAGTCTTGTTCCTCTTTCACTCTGGCAAAAGTTTGGTTCCTAATTGTGTGGTTAGTTGGGTAATCCTCTTGTTTGGTTGAAGCACCGTATACATCTTTCTAGGAACCAAGAGGTTTTCGGTTTGCTCATTCAAGTTGGTGCATTGTTGTGGTAAAATTCTTGTTTGAGGACAAACAAACGTTTAAGTGTGGGGTGATTTGATGACGTTAGATTTACCGCGTTTATATCGCCACATTTGAACGACATTCCCCTTATTTGACTCCGAATTGTGATGAACTTGAATGACTTTTATGAAAAATATGTTTTATCTCCCGTTGGCCCTCTTTTGGGCAATTTGATGTTGTTTTGAGTTGTTTTTGTTGAGATTTCAGGTTACCACGTTGTGGATGACTTTTCTACGAGCTCGGCACTTCAAACGGGGATCAATTTGGAGTTCAAACGGAGCGGGAATCATCAAAAGAGCTGAAGGTCATTTCCAGGGCAAAAGTGCGCCTAAATCCATGAAAAGTGCGCCGGCGCACTTTATTTTTAGTCTCCTGGAATTTTTCCATCGGCCACAAAAAGTGCGCCATTTTCATGGAAAAGTGCGCCGGCGCACTTTTTAAGTGCCGCCGGGCGCACTTTTTCCCAGGACGGATTTCGGAGAGTAAAACAGGGTTTTCAAGGGAGAGACAGACAGACTTCATTCTTCATTCTGATTTCGACGAACCAGACACTCTCGGAGGAGGATTTTGAAGCTTTGAAGTGACGATTAAGCGAGGAGAAGCGAGGATTAGCTCAGGAGTTTCTAGGATTCGACAGGATTAGGTTTACTCGGAGTAAGATGTCTTCTTCTCCAGTTCTCTTCTTCTTTGTTTCTGCGATTTCTTCTGTAGCGATGTCGAGCTAACTCTTTAGTTTGTTCAGATTAGATGAAACTCTAGTGAGATTTTGTATGGATGATGTCGGGTTTCTAACCCGTTAATGTTAATTGAAGTTTATTCAGACATGTGATGAGTTTTCTCTTAAACCCTAATTTGAAGCTCTAAGAATCCGTTGATTGACCATATCGTAGGATTTTGTTTCATCTTTGATTTGCGGTTCTGACCATGGACGTAGATCATTCTAGAGTTTAGGAGGTCGTTAGGGTTGCCGGTGTCTTGACCATAGGGCCGGTGAAACTAATCTCTTTACATATCTTTGTGGCATTTCACTGTTCTTCGTGCGTTCTTGAGGATTTGCGAGTTATCTTGACCATAGGAACTTGTAGGTTTGATAGGATAGTTTCTCTGCGTCCTGACCATGGAGTAGAGATTACCCAAGGAAGTGTCGAGTCATCAAGTCTGATAAACTGAAATTGCATTGCATCATCCGTCTTAATCGAGCTAGAGCGGATTCGAGTCTGGACAAACGCCTTAGTCTATATTCAAATCTCCAATCTGCTTCACTTGTTTGCTTGTTCAATTTGCATTCTTAGTTTACTTAGTTCTTTTTTTAAACCATTTCAAACCCAACACGAAAACCCGAATTGCTTATTCCACAGCCGTTGAGTAATAGAAAAAGAAAGACCTAGGGAAAAACGATCTCTTTGGAGAAATCCATTGAGTTAAAACTAGTGTGCATTAATTTGCGCATCACGAGCCGGGCCCATCAATTGCCCCCAAGCCCTTAGCCGAGCTTTGCTTGGTTGAGGGCTTTCTCATAGCTCGGATCGCCTGTCTTGTGATCGCCGCAAGAGGGCCCATCAATTGCCCTCAAGCCCTTAGCCGAGCTTTGTTTGGTTGAGGGCTTCTTAGCCTTGCTTACGCCATGTCGCTTTGTCGCCCCTGCTTTCCTTTATCGCCCTGGTTTCTCGGCCTCTGACCTTTTATTAGATCGCTCTTGTCTTCGTGTCTTATATCGCCTTAGATCCCTTATCGCTACTGCCAGTCACGCCTGTTTTTCATTTCCCACGTGCCCCTCTATCGCTCAGGGTACTATGGTCTTTTACTCTCTAGCTTGCTGGGGAAGCTGGGGAAATCGGGGTATTTTGGTAACTGCCCAAAAGTCATCATTACTTTATCTTTCCAAACGTCTTCTCAACCGCGCGTGCCACCAATGAGCCGTCGCGACGGTTTCGTTTCCCGCCAACACATCCCATTAGCCGCGCGTGCCCCCCACTCATCCACCGCGACGGTTCCGTTTCCCGCCTACTGGACTTCCTTTATAAACCTCACTCTTACCGTCTTTCTTTCTTTTTTACGCTTTCTCCGCTGCTTCACTTCTCTGTTTTTACTGTCTCTTTGCTCCAACTGCTTCCTCCTCTCCTCCGTCGATCGGAAAAAATAACCTTTCCTCCTCCCTACTCCTTTTCCGATGTCCGGAGCTCCCCGACGCCCACCTGGTACGTGCCTCAACCTTTTCTCTTGCTGTCATTGTAGTTTTGCTCCCTGTCGTGTATTCCTCTTTCTTTTCCGCTTCTTGTCGTCTTTCTTGAACCATGGATTCCGACACCGATAGCCAGAACCAAAGCCACTCTTATTCCGCGGGCACTGATCCTTCACCTTCTCCTTCACCCTCTCCCTCATCTTCTAGTCAATCCCCTGAACGGGTGCCCTTAAATCCTCCACCCTTGGCCGAAAACTCTTCTGCCCAGGTTTCCGACGTAGCAGAGGAAACTTTTGATGAATCTCCCGCCCTTCCTTTCTGGGGTCCCCATCAAAAAGGATTCGAACGGGCCCGCCATGGGGTCGAGATTGACCCTGAGGCGAACAAGGTCACCGGGTCCTACTCCATTGGCAACTGGCAGTCTATGTGGCAGGGAGCTGCTTGTGACGAGCGCACGGTCATTGGCCCAGGCTACTTTCCTTCAGGGTCAGTAGAGAGAATCGCCCGCGTTCTTCCATTCGTCATGCTGCCATCCTCTTGGGGGTTCGCTGTGGCCTCCCGACTCTCTACCATTGGCAATTGCCCGCCTGGGTGGCACGGCATCTGGACCGAGGCCTTCACCAATGGACTTCGCCTTCCGCCATCGTCATTCACAGTTGATTTGCTTGGATGTTTTGGCGCTTCCCTTGGCGCCTTTAATGTCGGGTGTTGGGCCACGACCTCTGCTTTTGAATGCAACTGTGTGGCTAAAAAGATCGCCCCCACTCTTCGACTGTTTCAGCTGATCCACTATGCCAAACACACATCAAATGGCATAAGTTTTGTTCGCCGACCTGATCTCTCCCCAAAGGGTACCTATTCATCGCCTAAGCCTCGTCCTACCTGGTACCACTCTTTTTTCTATTTCCAGCCCAACAACACAGATCGCCACTGGGCCTCGCTGCTTCCACCCTCATGGTCCTCTGGCGACGTGAGTCGCTTCAACACCGAACTCGATCCTACTCCCGAGGAAACACTCCTGCGTCGCCGAATCCTTCTCGACTGTCATCACCTATCGACGACCTCTGGCCTAAGGACCGCTCAGGCGGGAATACGAGGAGGTAAATTTTATGTATAGGCGACGATGGTCACCTCCCCTTTTAGCTAGTGTTGTCTGAGTTGTGTAATTAAATCGCCGAAACCAAATCCTTAGGAATACACAACCTTCATATTACCCCTGCCACTTATATATGTTTATACCCTCTTTGTGTTTTTTTATATATATATTAACCCTTGGGTTGTCTTTTTTCCAGGCGCTGTAAGCCTCGGTGGATGCCTCCTTACTACCGCCGCGCGCGGGCCTGTTGGCGAGACTCGCCCTGGTCGCTCAGAGTCTGCTACCGCCGTCCCTGCCTCTACCCAGCCTCCTCTTGAAAAATCTAAGGGGAAGAGGAAAGCGACCGAGACAGACGAAGGCCTTACTTCCTCAAAAAGGAAGAAAAAGGTCGGGGCTTCCAAGCCGAGGAAGAAGACGGGCGAGAGCTCCAGTCGTCCGCAGCCGCCACTCCAACCGGTGGTAGAAGTCAAGGACGATGATGCTGAAACTGAAACTCTCCTCCGCCGCTCTCGCCGCCAATCACCTCGGGCAGACAATAATCCTCCTGCGAGGGAGCCCCTTGACCAGTCTGCTGACGAGGACGTCCTTTCATATGATGATTCCTATCTTCCCACCGAGCCTATCCTTCCTCCTCTAGACCCGGCTGATCCTGAAACAGAGCCTACCGCGGAGCTTGATCCCCGCCCCACGGAGCCTCCTCGCGACCATTCTCGCCCACCGGCGGTCAACATCGATCGCGCCGGTCGAGCTAACTGGTCTGAGCGGGCCAATACCATTTTTGACCGTCCTGCTCCTGCTGGTCGGGAGGGCGAGGGGCGCTTTCGCCTGCCGTACTTCGCTGTTGTCCATCCGGTTGCATCCCACATATCCCCCCGGATGGCAAGCGACATTGCAGAGGAATTTTCCCGCGGCATTTACGCGGGGGTGACTGCTCCCGGAGAAAGCTCGGAGATTCCAGATCTGCACGGGGCGACCTCCTGCCGACTTTTTCAGGTATTGTGGAATGCCTTCGCTCGTCTGTATGTTCATTTCACTTTGCTGCTACATCCCTTTTTCTCTTACCCTTCTCATGATTGCTTCGTTATGTAGGCCCTTGCCGAGCTCGGTGACCTGTCCTTTGCCTGCAAGCACATGCAAGCGGAAAACCGGAAGCTGAAGGAGGAGGCAGAGAACTTACGCTCCCTGTGTATGGATCTTACTCGTTATCACAACGAGGAGAAGGTATTTATCTGCTTACTTCTCTTTTTTTTTATACCCATCCAGACCATCGCCTCGCGATCCTTCTGAAACCTTTTACTGTTTATTGATTCTAGCGCCGAGCGGATGCGGCGACTTCTACTGCCAGCTCTTTGAAGGAAAGTCTAGGCGAGGTGACTGAGCGAATTGCCCAAATGGAAGGCGTCCATGAGGACTTACAGGCTGCGAATGAGCGCGTTACCGCCCTTGAGGCCGAGCTGGAGGAAGCGCGCGCCAAAGTCGCCCAGGTGGAGGAGATAACCGCTGAAAGGGACAGCGCGAAAGAGCTGTTCAATGATTCCCTGGCGGCACAATCGGCGGCGGATCGTGACCTCGAGGCTGCCAAGGCTCAATACGATGAGACTGTGGCATACTATACTCATGCTCTCGGCGAGAGTATGCGTGTGGTAATGCGTAGCTGTCGTAACGAGTTCTATGAGCTTTTTCCCAGCAAGGGTTGGCCTAGACGAAAGATGGTTCAGGCTGTCCTTCGCGGCCTTAACCGCCACAGCTGCGGGGTTCCCGACCCAGCCGACTCCGATGAAGAAGCTTACTTTCGGGACGCCGATCGCTTAGAGCGTGAGGTGGCAGCGGCAGATGCTGATTATATTATGGCTACTCGCCGTAGTCGCAGCCTGCTTGATTTGAATCCCGACGGCTCAGAGGTTCAGCCGCCATCCTCTGACCTTGCTCCCTCGACCAGTGGCAAAGGCCTCGACTCCGCCGCTGATCCCTCAAAGACTGGCGGGAAAGACTCCAGCACCAAGGACCCATGATCCTGCCTCTGACTTCTTGTTATTACTGCTTTCTTTCCAAACAATTGACCTCATGTTTTTGCTTGTTGTTGTTATTGCTCTCTCCCTTCTTTTTTATACATTCACCACTTAGCTTCTATTTGTGCATTTTTTACCTTGGTCTTATATCTTGTGACGCCTTTCTTGACTGCTTCGCCTCCTTTCATCGTTGGCTAGACGTTATACTGATAGTTTTGCTACCCTCAGGCCATACGCAGCGATTTGTTAATGCCCTTAGGTCTTATATAGCAATTTCACTGCCCTTAGGTTGTACGCGGCGATTCGTGCATGCCCGTAGGTCTTATATGATAATTTTGCTGCCCTTAGGTCTTACGCGGCGATTCGTGCATGCTCGTAGGTCTTATATGATAATTTTGATGCCCTTAGGTCTTACGCTGCGATTTGTTAATGCCCGTAAGTCTTACATAGTGATCTCAATGCCCTTAGGTCTTATATGATAATTTTGATGCCCTTAGGTCTTACACGACGATTTGTTAATGCCCGTAGGTCTTACATAGCGATCTCAGTGCCCTTAGGTCTTATATGATAATTTTGCTGCCCTTAGGTCTTACGCGGCGATTTGTTAATGCTCGTAGGTCTTACATAGCGATCTCAATGCCCTTAGGTCTTATATGATAATTTTGATGGTGAAACAGTGCTTTCAGGATTAAATATCGGGGCACCTGGTAACTTCCTTAAAATCAATATCGCTTACAAGTACTTTTTAATCGTAATACCGCCTAAGATGCATGGAATTCCATGTTTTGGAAACCTTTGTGCCATCCAGCTTTGCTAGCTTGAAGGTATTGGCCCCTACTACTCGCTATACTCTGTATGGGCCTTCCCACCCAGGATTGAGCTTGGCTGCCCAGATCGCTGGCCTGAAGATTTTTCGCAGCACTAAATCATTGAGCGCGATGTGATGTGGCCGGAGCTTTAGATTGTACCGCCTGGCCAGCTGTTCCTTTTCAGCGATCAGTCGCATCTGCGCCTTTTCTCTTCTTTCCTCAATCATATCCACGTTAAGCATCAATTCTTGTTCGTTGACCTCGTCCCTGTATTCCTGTATCCGTATAGATGGGATTGAAATCTCTACCGGGAGAACCGCCTCCGTTCCATATGTCAATGTATAAGGAGTCTCATCCGTCGCCATTTTATAAGCCGTACGATGAGCCCATAGTACGTGATCAAGCTCTTCAACCCATACACTCTTACATCCATCCACTCTTTTCTTTAAACCTTGCAGGATGAGTTTGTTAGCCGCCTCCGCTTGTCCGTTGGCCTGTGGGTAGGTGACTGAGGCGAATCGTAGATTTATCTTTAAATCATCACAAAATTCTTTGAAGACCTGTGAGTCAAATTGAGTACCGTGATCACAGATAATACTTTCTGGTATGCCAAATCTGGTGACGATACTTTTAAACGCAAACTTTTGTATCTGCTTAGCGGTGATACTTGCCACTGCTTCTGCCTCAACCCACTTGGTGAAATAATCAACCGCCACGATGAGGAATTTCCTTTTTCCTGAGGCTTCCGGGAATGGGCCTAGGATATCCATTCCCCACCTCGCGAATGGCCATGGGCTGACATTCGCCTGGAGTGCGGTTGCTGGCAACTTGTGGTAGCTTGCGAATTCCTGACACTTGTGGCACTTTTTCACTAGGTCGCCTGCCTCCTTTCTCATTGTTGGCCAATAGAAGCCTTGATATATCAAGTTTCTTTCCAAACTTCTTGTTCCCAAGTGAGTTCCACACACTCCTGAATGTACTTCCCCCAGAGCCCAAGCTGCATCCTCCTCTCCCAGGCATCGCAAATATGGACCCATAGCTGACTTTCGGTACAGCTCGCCCCCTATTATGGTACATCTTCCTGCTTTTCGCCGGAGCTTGATCGCTTCTAACGGGTCGCTTGGTACAGTGTCGTTATCCAAATATTGGATGATAGGCGTTCGCCAGTCGCTTTTCTCAATTCCGTTGATCATGTGGAAACACTGCTTCATCCTTGTCTCCTTTTCCACTGTGACCATTCGCCCTTCTTCAAAATCTATTGCTGTTGCCAGTTTTGACAGTGCGTCCGCGTGACAGTTTTCCTCCCTAGCGATTTGTGATATAGCCACTCTTTTAAATTCTGACATGAGTAGCTTTACCTCGTCGAAATAGGGGAGGAGCGATTCCTCCTTTACTTCAAAACTTCCGTTAACCTGGTTGACTACTATCGCTGAGTCTGAGAAAACTTTGATGTTAGTAACTCTCATACTTTTAGCAATTCATAGGCCAGCCTCTAATGCCCCATACTCTGCTGCGTTGTTGGTTCGACTAGTTGCGAATCGCAGCGCCACCTCGTGGAGGATCCCACCAGGAGACCTTAGGACTATTCCCGCGCCCGATCCTCCCTTACTTGAGGCGCCGTCCGTAAACAACGTCCACTCCCTTCTTCATTATCTTCTTGCACTGCCCCCTCTACTACAAAGTCCGCAAGAACTTGGGCTTTAATCGCCGTTCGTGGCTGGTATCGGATGTCATATTCGCTTAACTCAATCGCCCACTTAGCTAATCACCCCGCCACGCTCATGGATCTCAACGCATTTTTAATCGGAAGGTTCATGAGTACATGGATTGTATGTGCCTGAAAGTATGGTCGCAGCTTTCTGACCGCGCAAACCACAGCATACGCCATTTTTTCTATCGCCAGATACCTTGTTTCGGCGTCGACTAAGGTCTTACTTGTGTAAAAAATAGGGTGTTCGACTTTGTCCTCTTTTCGAACCAAGACCGCACTAACTGCCTTGGGAGAGATTGCGATATAGAGAAATAGATCTTCATTTAACTTTGGAGATGCAAGTACAGGAGGGGTAATTAAAAATTGCTTCAGCTCTTCAAAAGCCTTGTTACATTTGTCATTCCATGCAAATTTTGATGCATGCTTCAAGGTCGCAAAAAACGGAGCGCAGCGATCGGCGATCCTGGGAATGAATCGGTTGATTGCCGTCAGTCTTCCAGATAAAACCTGAACCTCCTTCACGGTCTTTGGGGGTGCCATTGCTGTAATCGCTGCGATCTGCGCTGGATTAGCTTCTATTCCTCTTCTGGTTATGAGATATCCCAGAAACTTTCCTGATGTCGCCCCGAACACACACTTCAAAGGGTTCAATTTGAGCGAATACTCCTGCAGTGTATTGAAGGTTTCCCTTAAGTCGGCCAAGTGATCGCCAGACTTCCCACTTTTGACCAAGAGGTCATCCACATACGCCTCCAAGTTTCGGCCGAGCTGCTTGGCAAAAACTGAGTCGATCATCCTTTGGTAAGTCGCGCCAGCATTCTTGAGTCCAAATGGCATTACTCGGTAGCAGTAGTTCGCCGTGGGCGTCATGAAGGCCGTCTTCTCTTGGTCTTGCTCGTTTAAAGGTATTTGATGATAGCCTGAAAACATGTCTAGGAAGGATAGCATTTCATTATTCACGGTTGCATCTACCAGCTGCTCTATGTTGGGCAGCGGGTACGGGTCTTTGGGACAAGCGTCGTTTAGGCTGGTGAAGTCGACGCACATTCGCCATGCCCCTGACGACTTCTTCACAAGAACCACATTAGCCAACCATTCAGGATACTGTACCTCCCTGATAAATCATGCCTTCATAAGCTTTTCTACTTCAATCGCCACCGTCTGCTGCCTTTCTCTGCAGATGTTCCGCCACTTTTGTTACACTGGGCGACTCCCGGGCTCAATCGCAAGAGAGTGTTTGATGATGTCTGGAGCGATTCCCGGCATGTCACTTGGTGACCACGCGAGCAAATGTGAAAATTCTCGGAGCAACCCAACCAACTCCTGCCTCCTTTCGTCGCTTAGATAGGATGATACCCGGACTGTCTTGCTTTCATCCTCCTCAAAGAGCGGTATTGGGACGTCCGATTCTGCTGGTACAACTCTTTCTCCTCCATTTCCACCTCCAAGCTTATGGTGAGGCAGGTGCTTTAGTCACCGCCCTGTAACACCTTCTGGCGATGTCCGGGTGCCCCCAGGCAAAACCTATCCCTTCTTTTGTGGCAAACTTCAACACTTAGTGCACTGGGGAGGAGATATCCTGGAAGGCGGCGAGCGCCGGTCGCCCGAGGATCATGTTGTACGTGGATTGACAATCCATGACATGGAAGTCAATGGATCGGGTGACCTGCAAATCTACATCCCCGATGGTTATCGCCATCGTGGCAATTCCCTTGATGGGGACTGTGTGCCCTGAAAATCCTGAGATGGTAGTTTTTGTCTGCCTGAGCAAGCTAGCTGGCAGGTTCATTTTCTTGTACAACTCCCAGAAAATGATGTCCGCCGAGCTCCCTTCGTCAACCATCACTCGCTCCACTCGGCTATTTTGTGTGATTACTTGAATCACCATCGCCTCCAAACTTGGGCCTCCTACCCGCGCCATGTCTTCCTCCGAGAATCCCAACGTTGGGCGACTGACTTGATCTATCATCATTACTTCATTCGTTTCCTTTTTTTTGACTTTCTTTGTTGGGCAGCTTTCCCCACCGAAAATGGTTTGATAAACGTGATTCACCTCGGGACGAGGCTTCTTTTTGCTATCTTCATTGTCCAAAGGCTCCTTAAGCCGGGCGAAGACATCACCCTTCTTGTCTTGTGATTCTCCTTTTCCGTGGCGATCATCTTCTTGCGGCTTGTTTTTTCGCTTTGAGCTGACAATGAAATCCCTGAGACGTCCTTCGCTTATCCACCTTTCGATTTCATTTTTTAATTCCCTGCAATCTTCAGTGGTATGCCCATGAGAGTCATGGAAATCGCAGAACTTCTGGCGACTTCGCTGATCCACTGGGGTGAACATTGGTCCCGGCCAGTTGATGGTATGTCCTTTATGCTGCATATACAGCAGGATCTTTCTTCGCGATTCTGAGAGTGGTGTGTAATTCGCTCTTTCTTCTTGGTATCCCCTATCCTGGTAACCCCTTTGTTCTTCAGGGCGGTATCTCCTGTATGGTGGTTTCTCGGAGGGCTGCTATTTGGCCTGCTTGTTCCCTGTAACGGGCTTTTCTTCCCTCTTCGCCGCTCCTTGTAAGGGTTCTGCTAACTGCTCCTCAATTAAAATAATTTTATGTACCCTGGTTTCCAAGTCCGACAGTGACTTTGGAGCCACCTGTAGCAGCGACTCTCGCAGTCTGCCATTATGGGTCGACTGGAATAAACTTGCCGCAGCGATTTCATGATCTACCCTTTTGATGGATTGGACGACCCCAATCCACTCATCAAAGAATTCTTTCAGCGACTGGTTCGGCTTTTGCCTCAGGCTTACCAGTGCTTGCAACGGGACCGTCCTTGTTTTCTTGCACTCATACTTCTGTGAGAAGATCCTCGCAAAACCCTCCCACGACGTTATGATACCCTCCGGTATATTCATGTACCACTCCCTAGCTCGCCCCCCAAGCGTTGCTGGAAAAGCCCTGCAGTATGCGGCATCGCCGACTTGCTGCATTTGCATGGTGATCTGGAAGGCTTGAAGGTGCTCGTCCGGGTCGCCTGTCCCCACATACCTATCCAGGTTGGGCGATGATATGACCCGGCTCCACCGTCCCGGACCACAAAGGTATACCTACACCCCACCAAGGTACCCCGTAGAAGGCAGCACTCCGGGTCCATACAAACAGCGCCCAGAATTAAGGACTGGCTACCTACAAGCTCTCAAGCCTAGAAATGAGCTCAAGAACAAGCTCAGGTCTGCCCCACAGGGAAGGAAGACACCTCGAGATGGAAGAGAGTTCCAGGCCATGCTACTGGCCGAGAACCTAAGCCCTAGACGGAGCACCGAGTCTCAGTCCTTCCCCAACCTCTCTTCAATGATCCCTCAAGTCAAGCACACGCCAAAAGCCATCTGGAGAGAGTTCTGGCGTACAGAAGACCAGAAGATTCGAGAATATGTGGCCAAGACAGGTTGGCTTCCCAAGGACACTGCCCGGACCCCGGCGGCTACGGCCAACCGGCCCCTACCTCGGCTAACCATACTCCACACTCAGAACCTGGCGGACAAATTGAAGCCAGAAGACTCAGGAGGTCCAAATACTGGGAAGGAACCTCACTTGTCCGAGGAAATGGTCAGCAGGAAGCCAGAACCGCCCGGCATCACCAAAACCCTAGCACCGGGTCCGGAGCACTTGATGCCGAGCCGGTCACCAGCATCGAAGGACGCCACCCGACCGCCCGGTCACCCGGAACCCGCGGTAATTACAGAAATGCCACCGCGCGGGTTCCGGGCACTTTTCCTAGCCGCGTCCGGAGTCCAACACGCGCCCGGAGGGTTGTCCTAATCCCGTCCGGACACGGTCACCCGGCGTGCCCTAATCCGCCCGGATTAGGGTTTTGTGCAATTTTGCCGGTTTTACAATTTCACTCTCGGACAACTTTGTGTATTTTAATATTTTCTTCGGCCTATCTTTTAGGATTATTTTAGTCTTACCTTATTAGGGTTGGAGTCGGCTTAGCCACCCTTGTGCTATAAATAGAGGCCTCGGCCATCATTGTAAGACACGTTAAGTCGTCATCAATTGAAATTTCAGAACTTTGTTCTTTTTCCTTCAAGTCTTTGCTCGTTGTTGCTTAGCTTAAGGTTTGGTTTATCATCAAAGGTCATCACCCTTTGTTTGTGGCACCAATTCGACTGAATACCTTGGGGTTCCTAAGTCTATACTTAGTGGATTTCAAGTATTCCCCGCGGTTTCAAAAGTTAGGATTCGTGAAGCTGGTAATATAGTTTTGGGTGTTGAAGCCGATCCCTTCATTGAGGAAGCGGTTCGCATCAGCTGGTATCAGAGCGCGGTTCAACTCTTGGACCAACAATCTATCCTAGTTTTCAGGTTCTTTTACTTGAATTCATATCCTTTAGTTTTCGTTGTTTTCAGTTTCAGAAAAACCCTAAAAAAATAGCTTCATTGTGTTTGTCTATTCTTCTACCTTTCTTTCAGTTTTGTTGTGAGAAAAAGCTGTGGCCGATCATAGAAAAGAAAAAGAAAAGAAAAGAAAAGAAAATCAAAGGTCTATAAAAATTGACCTAGCAAAAAAAAAAAAAAAAAGCAAGGCCACGTTCACTATCAAGGTAGTAGAATAAGTTCAAGAAGAGGGGTTTTTCATAAGTTAGCTACTAGCTTTCGCACTACTAGCTTCCTTGGTAGAACACCCAAATTTGTATGTCTTGTCATCCCACGTCCTAACTCAAGATTCTGGCCCCTAGAAATCCGAAACCCTAGGTATAAGGTCTTGTTAGTGTCATTGGTAGACTTAGACTGCATAGCTTCGAAGAAACTTGCAACTACTTGAATTGAGATTGACTTTGTTTTGAAAATTTTCAAAGAAAACCCTAATTTGAGTGACTTGTTTAAAAAAAAAAAAAAAAAAAAAAAAAGAGATCCATACACGAGTGGTAAGAACAAGAGTGTGTGAGGTTCATTAGAGAGATTTTGTGAGGTCTTGTTCTTGACTAACAATGGCAGATGAGAGATTCAATGTGTTCGATGCCCGATTGACCGCCATCGCCGAAAACGTGGCCCGAATGGCCGAGCAGTTCGGAGCCGCGAATGGAGAAGGCCCCCGGCGGCCAAGGAGGAATGAGCAGGAAGAAGATGATGATGTGAGCAGCCTGAAGCTCACCGTGCCTAAATTCACTGGCAAAACCAATCCCGACGACTACATCGATTGGGAGAGAGCCATGGAGGATTTCTTTGAATGCCACAACTATTCCGAGAGGAAAAAGGTAACCCTAGCCACACTAGAGTTTACTGACTATGCTGCCTTGTGGTGGTCCCAACTCAGGAATCTGATCAGGAAAGGAGAGGAGGACCCCGTCCTTACTTGGAGGAGTCTTAAAAGAAAGATGAGGAGGAAATTTGTGCCGAGTAGCTACAGCCGAGACTTGCACACCAAGCTTCGATCCTTGAAGCAAGGGAACATGACGGTTGAGGAATACAACAAGGAGATGGAGATCCTGGTTGCACGGCTTGATCTGAGTGAGGATGAAGATGCCAAGATAGCCCGTTTCACCGGAGGGTTGCAAAGAGAGATTCTACACCAAGTCAACATTCTCAACTTTGCTAACTATGATGACTTGATCCACGTGGCCACTAGGGTTGAGAAGGAGCTGAAGAACGGCCTTGGAAGAAGGACTACCCCGCCGCCACCGATCAGTGCCCCGGTGAGAGGAGACCGAAGCGCCGGCCACACCCCATACCGGCCAAACCCTAGCCGGAGCGCCGGATCGAGACCAAACCCTAACCAAGGGTCGGCATCACGGGTAAACCCTAATCTTGGTTCAAAAATCCCTACTACTAACGCCCGGCCAAGTGCCATTGTGTGTTTTAAATGTCAAGGTAGGGGTCACATGGCAAGGGAATGCCCTAACACCCGAACCATGGTGCTTAGAGAGGGAGAAGTCGTGACGGACGACGAGGAGGAACCACTTGTTGAAGAATTGGAAGGAGAGTCTAGTGAAGGAGAAGAAGTTGATGTAGAAGGCTTGGAAAAATTTTCAGCCTTCAGCAGTCGAGTGATCACCACAGCACTGCCCCAGCACTGCCCCAGCACAGCGCCCGGCACTGCCCCGGCCCAGCGCCCAGCACTGCCCCAGCACTGCCCCAGCACAGCGCCCGGCACTGCCCCGGCCCAGCGCCCAGCACTGCCCCAGCACAGCGCCCAGCACTGCTCCGGCCCAGCGCCCAGCACTGCCCCGGCCCTGCACCCCGCGCTGCCCCGGCACAGCACCCAGTACTGCCCCGGCCTGGCACCGGCCCTGCCCCGGCCTAGCATCACGACTGCCCCGGACATCCTGTCCGCGCCGGATGATGTCAATCAGCCCACTCCGGGTCTTTTGAACATTCCTTCGGCCAATATTGACCTGAAGAAAGCCGGAGGGCTCTTTGACGACCTGAAGCCGAACGCCGGCCCCGACGGCCACCCGGCGCCCCCGACGGTCATGAATCCGACGGCCACCCGTTCCGGAATTCAATGGGAAGTCGCCTCCCGGCGGATTTTAAAAGCTGCCCCGAGCGAGGAAGATCCAGCAGAAGACTCGGATGAGGAAATGAGTGAAGAACCCTCACCCAGCAGCTCCCCGAGCCTTAACATTATTGTTAATGGCATTTATGAAGTGGAAGACATGGAGACTGAAGAAGAAGACACTCAAGAGTCCGAAACATTGTCCAGTACCGACTCGAGTGACACCCCTAGGACTACGGATGAAGCTGAATCCCTCCCGGCCGTCGCCCACAAGATTGCTGAAGTTTGGAAAAGAGTGATGGGATCCAGGAAAGATGCCGAGGTGGATTTGGGGACAAATCCCCGTCAAGAAGAGGGGGATGATATGACCCGGCTCCACCGTCCCGGACCACAAAGGTATACCTACACCCCACCAAGGTACCCCGTAGAAGGCAGCACTCCGGGTCCATACAAACACGCCCCAGAATTAAGGACTGGCTACCTACAAGCTCTCAAGCCTAGAAATGAGCTCAAGAACAAGCTCAGGTCTGCCCCACAGGGAAGGAAGACACCTCGAGATGGAAGAGAGTTCCAGGCCATGCTACTGGCCGAGAACCTAAGCCCTAGACGGAGCACCGAGTCTCAGTCCTTCCCCAACCTCTCTTCAATGATCCCTCAAGTCAAGCACACGCCAAAAGCCATCTGGAGAGAGTTCTGGCGTACAGAAGACCAGAAGATTCGAGAATATGTGGCCAAGACAGGTTGGCTTCCCAAGGACACTGCCCGGACCCCGGCGGCTACGGCCAACCGGCCCCTACCTCGGCTAACCATACTCCACACTCAGAACCTGGCGGACAAATTGAAGCCAGAAGACTCAGGAGGTCCAAATACTGGGAAGGAACCTCACTTGTCCGAGGAAATGGTCAGCAGGAAGCCAGAACCGCCCGGCATCACCAAAACCCTAGCACCGGGTCCGGAGCACTTGATGCCGAGCCGGTCACCAGCATCGAAGGACGCCACCCGACCGCCCGGTCACCCGGAACCCGCGGTAATTACAGAAATGCCACCGCGCGGGTTCCGGGCACTTTTCCTAGCCGCGTCCGGAGTCCAACACGCGCCCGGAGGGTTGTCCTAATCCCGTCCGGACACGGTCACCCGGCGTGCCCTAATCCGCCCGGATTAGGGTTTTGTGCAATTTTGCCGGTTTTACAATTTCACTCTCGGACAACTTTGTGTATTTTAATATTTTCTTCAGCCTATCTTTTAGGATTATTTTAGTCTTACCTTATTAGGGTTGGAGTCGGCTTAGGCCACCCTTGTGCTATAAATAGAGGCCTCGGCCATCATTGTAAGACACGTTAAGTCGTCATCAATTGAAATTTCAGAACTTTGTTCTTTTTCCTTCAAGTCTTTGCTCGTTGTTGCTTAGCTTAAGGTTTGGTTTATCATCAAAGGTCATCACCCTTTGTTTGTGGCACCAATTCGACTGAATACCTTGGGGTTCCTAAGTCTATACTTAGTGGATTTCAAGTATTCCCCGCGGTTTCAAAAGTTAGGATTCGTGAAGCTGGTAATATAGTTTTGGGTGTTGAAGCCGATCCCTTCATTGAGGAAGCGGTTCGCATCAGGCGGCACCAACCCTTTTGGCAGTGGCTCGACGAGTATCGCCCTGGACAGAGGTTGGCGAACTGCCAACTGTGCAGGTGAGATTTGAGTAGCCGGGAGGAATTGCTGTAATACCTCGAGATGAGAGTCCTGCGGCGACTGCCTGTCCCGAGTGTTGGCCCCAAGGGCTTGAGCTTGCTGGGCGATCACCGTCTTCAACATCTGGGTTTGCTCAGCATTTTGCTACTCGAGGGACCGGAATCGCTGCTCCAATAGTTCGTAAGCCTCGCCGGCCGGAATAGTACTTCGAGATTCCGAGTCGCCTTCAAATTCGTGCTCCATATTTCTAGTGAGATTTGGGTCTGCTCGAGAACCTGGGTTGATGTGCTTAACAGGTGTTACTCCGTCTCCTTCTTCACCACCCTCGCCCATCAGAGTAGGAATCGCTGATGAAGCCATTCGCCTTGAAGAGTCGCCTGATCGCCCCTATCTGGCGCGCCAATTGTTCCAGCCTCGTCGCCTGGCCCAATAGTGGAAGCTCAAGCCTGTTGGTCTTCAGAGAGCGGTGTACCTCGAAAGTAGTAGTGCGGGTAGTTAGTTCAAGGGAAGGGGAGGCGATCAGTTTAAGGAATGGGAAGTAAGGCGAGTAACGTACCGCGGAGCGTTTGTCCGCTGGGTAAAAGTGTTGTCCTCTGGTTAATGGGGTGTACGGGGGGTATTTATAGTACCCCTGTCTTGGTCGCCAAGGTCGAATCCTGGCCACTCATTCGTAGTTTCGTAAGATGTTGACACGTGTTCGCCCTGCCTTGGAACCCTAAGAGCTGTCGGGTTGGGCCGTCACTTTGGGCCTCTTTCCATTTCCTGGGCTTGCTTGCTTAGCCCACCCGAACTGTCGCCTAGGTCCAACCTCTGTTGCGTGCAGGGCGTCGTGTGGGCCGCCGTGTGGGCCGCCATCTGGGCCCTTAGGACTCTGGCGAGCCGGGCCCATCAATTTTGGTTTACGTGGAAGGTGCACATGCCTAGAGCTGGCAAAATGCTGATCCGGCCCGATAAACCCGCCCAGCCCGCCCGGCCCAGCCCGACCCGTGGCCCGATTGACCAAAAAGTCAACAATCCAACCCGCAGCCCGATGAACCCGCAACCCGATGAACCCGCAACCCGACTAACCCGCGACCCGATTAACCCGCAACCCGACTAACCCGCAACCCGACTAACCCGCAACCCGGCTAACCCGTAACCCGACGTACCCGTAACCCGACTAACCCGCAACCCGCCCGCCCGACCCGAATAACCCGATTGTCACACAATTCATAATATTCAGTGCTTCAAATATCAACATTATGTCATTATTGAAGATATAAAAAATTTAATCTACTTCTGACTTCACCAAGTTTATTTCCAAAATAATTAAAATCAATTATATATAACATTGACAATCATAGTTGTAAATACTTCCATCTACCTGAACGAGCACGACTGCTCTGCACCATATGTCCATATCCATGTTTTTAAGTTCTTTCACCAATTAGCAATACAAGCAACTAATATAGTATGCAACATTACATAATTCGACACCAAACATTCATAATTCATAGAATAATCCAAAAGTCAAGTTTCAAACCTGTTGATATATAGAAACACAATACTGATGAACATTAAAGTTTAAACCACTCATCCATACTTCAACCTTCAAACCAAAATTATAAAGAAAACGTGTTATAACAAAATATTCATTCTGCATTGTCAACACTCAACAACAATGAATCCTGCAGCAACCAGAAACTAGAATGCATCTATGCAAGACTCACGTCTTCTCCATCAGTAACACTTAGCACCATCAGTAACAGTGTTAAAAATCTTAAGAACGTTGACTATATTTGTCATCTAACATAAAATCAAAACGTTTGGTCTAAAAATGTCATAAAAAGAAAGTCGCTAGATTTGATACTTTTTTGAAAGAATTGACTAAATTTATAAATGAGTCCAATGTTAAACCCTCCTAGACCTTAAAAGCTAAAGTATATTCAATTTCATTTCATTTATTATAAGTATATTTAATTTATAAAAATGAATTATTATTTTTAATATATGAACAACTGCTACAATCCTTAAGAGTTAAGCCTACTCGCGATTAAAAATTTAATATATTTTTAAATTATTTATCACATAAAAAAATTTACATAAAATTTTGCAAATTGTAGTTGAGAGTTGAGACTAGTAAGTAATAACCCGTGGGCAACCCGAGACCCGCCCGACCCGCGACCGATGAACCCGCGACCCGATGAACCCGCGACCCGACGAACCCGCGACCCGGCGAACCCGCGACCCGGCGAACCCGCGACCCGGCGAACCCGCGACCCGGCGAACCCGCAACCCGACGAACCCGCAACCCGACTAACCCGCAACCCGACTAACCCGCAACCCGACTAACCCGCAACCCGACTAACCCGACCCGTGGCCCGCCCAGCCCGCCCGTTTGACAGCTCTACATGCCACAGAAAGTGTCTGGAAGCGAGAACTGGGTACGAATATCCGCAACAATGACGGGAGCTTGGTCCGTGAAAATACTTGTTGATTTTTTGGCCCTCGTGCAATCTTCAAACGTCTTGAATAGCCACTCAAACAAAGAATTTAATTTCTTTTTTAACGTATTATTAATTTATTAAAAATTCATAGGAATTTAATAAAAAATTTAGGCTACCGTACACCGTCACCGGGCCGGCGTTTAATAAACGTCGTTACCGGCCCAGCAGACAATTGAGTTGCCAAGCTCACGACTTCTCTTGAAGCCTTTCTTCCCCAAAATCAAAATCCACATCTCTCTCTCTCTCTAGCATCAATGAAACCATCCTGAGTTCCTGACGATGATGATGCATTTGCAATTGCAATTCAAGCTCCACCCGCCATTACCATGTCCATCCTCCTCTCGAATGTTCCTCCCCCGCGCTACAGCTCGCAGCTTCTTTCCCCAACACCACTTAGCCTTCACTCCTCCAACACTCGCCCAACCCTTGCTTCCTCCTTCGCTCCCTTTCTCGTCTCATGCTCCGCTGCCTCGCTTCATTTGCAAGTCCAGTGACACAGGTGAGCACAACACTTCCATTTCTTTCATAAAGTGGTTTCCGTGTTTTCAGAGTTGGAGAATTTGACTGTTATATCTTCCTTCTTTGAGGAATTTCCACGAATACTTGGCGTGCTTGTTGATTGTGATTTGTGAATCATTCTGGATCAAATTTTAGTCGTGTATACTGCTAAAGAGATGAATTGTTGGATTGATGGTGTATATATGTGCTAGATATACCGAGGCAGCTTGAACTTGGGAAGCCAGAAGGTAGAAGGAAACCAGATAGGCAAGTGAATGGGATATTTTGGGTTATTCTTATAAACCTCGGTTTGTTCTTGGCTGATCACTTCTTTCAGGTATCCAAATCTTTGTCGTTTGAAAGTTTGAATTTTGTAGCTGGGTATGTGATCGATCTTACTCACTGCTTTGTGTTTGTTTGTTTGTTTGACATTTTTCATTGAAAGGTCCGAGGTATAAAATCTCTCTACTTGTATCACAACTATCCAGCTTGGTATCAGTTTGTCACAGCAACGTTTTGCCATGCCAGTTGGTGAGCCAATTGAAGTTTACTTACTTAGGTTTGATTGGGGTTTGATCGACATTCATATTCAAGTTGGGTTTGGAATGTGGCAGGGAACATCTTTCAAGCAACCTCTTCTTCCTCTACATATTTGGTGAGGGTTTTTCATCTACCTATTTGCTTGATGAATGTATTATGTCAACAAGGATGACAATTTGATGTGTTCAGCGTTTATTCCTCTTGGTAGGGAAGCTTGTTGAAGAAGAGGAAGGAACATTTGCTCTGTGGTTTTCGTATATCCTTACTGGCGTTGGGGCAAATCTCGTTTCGTGGTTAGTTTTGCCTAGGAATTCTGTTTCAGTTGGAGCCTCGGGTGCTGTTTTCGGATTGTTTGCTATTAGTGTACTTGTAAAGGTAAGATATTCAACTCCAATCTGATTACAGTTTCTCCTCTAAAGCTTATCTGAGCATAAGATACTGAGCTTCGTTCTTGTTGTCTGTCTATTGCAGTTGACTTGGGACTGGAGAAAGATCCTTGAAGTGCTGATATTGGGCCAATTTGTAGTGGAGAAGGTGAGCACTTCAACTCCTGATTTATTCCAGCCATGGATGCCTAGAAAGCTTAAACAATAAACCCGTCAATGGAGAATGAACTTCATCATATGTTTCCACGCTTGCATTTCAGTTGTGCGTCAAAACCGGGTACGGCTATGATGGTTGGTTGTGTTTGTTTGCAACAGGTAATGGAGGCAGCTCAGTCTTCAGCAGCAATGTCAGGTGGAGCAGGTCAGGGTGTAAACCATATTGCACACCTCTCCGGAGCTCTAATCGGCGTCATTCTCGTCTGGCTTGTCAGTAAAATCCCTGCTCCTCCAATTGACGACTGAGCATCATCATCATCACGTTCGTCATCTGGAAAATCAAGGAGGAAAAAGTGAACAACAGAAGTCCCTGCTCGGGCCTATTGAACATTATGCAGATTTGATGCAAGGCATGATTCATACACGATTATCCGTTTCTGTGTCATTAAAACTGTATGATTTTTTTTCCTACTGAAGAAACAAGAGATGTATGATTTTACATTTAAATTAATGCAAAAACGTCAAGCAGTCTCTTGATTCAACAAAGACTGAAGCACAGTCTGACAATGCTCATTAAACAGGATGGTGGAGCTAACTCGTGAGCAACCTTGTTACCACTTCTCTTAAAGACAACCTTATAGTTTTCATGTGTACGGTACCCAACTGTGCTTTGCATTCCGACGACTCCGAACTCTGAAGTATCTTCAGACTTTCTGCTACTGCTTTCTCAACCTCCGAGCAATCGATTTCGAACACCACCCTCTCATATTCCAGCTCCTCAACCCATTTAATCGTCACCAACAAGCCTTTAGCTTCACATTCTCGAACCAGAGAAAGACCGTCATATCCTGCCTGCCGACAACCCATCATTTCCCCACTATTGTTGCGTATCACAATCCCCGCCCCCCATGCCTTAACAGGGAATTGGAATTTTGTAGCCTAATTTAAAATTTTATGTACCGTCAGTAGCCAATTGCGTAACTATGTCCAAAAACTAGCACAATCTGACTGCAGCCAGCGCGTAGCTGGCCATGCAGTCGATAAAGTGCTCATTGCTGACGATGCCACCACGTGCATCTATGATCAGTGGGCGTAGGGCTTGCTGTACGCCTCTTCAAAATTTCGCACTCTTTCATCTGCTCCAACCCCAACTGGATTTATCCACTCCTCCATTGATGACTTCCTATTCCACACCCGGTCGTTGCGTTCCTTCCACAAGCTCCAGATGACATACATTATTTAAACAAAAATGAAGATGTCCTATAGTTAAATCATCAAGAATGAATAAAAAGGACAAATCATAAAGAAACCATAACTATTTTTTGCACTCAACTAAACTGGTACTCATTTCATTACTCAATCTTTGTATACATGGTAGGTTGATTTACGTACCAACCGTTTCTCTTTCTTGCCCAGAAAGAAACCCCATTACGGTGGGAGAGACGGAAAAGCTACTAACTTTAAGAAGAAGAAGCATCCTTTGTTCATTCTCCTGTCTGCTTTGTTGGGGGGCCAAAGTAAGTAAATGCATGTAGAATAAGAATGTTGAAGTTAGGGAAATGGTTTCAGCGGTGTATGGCGGTGCATCCGGTGAAGACTCAGATGATCAGCTCTGGTTTGATATGGGGTGCTGGAGACTTTGCTGCTCAGTCAATCACCCACTCCGACTACCATCTGATGATCGACTGGAAAAGAGTAGCAGCCACAAGCTTGTTTGGGTTGGCATTCGTTGGACCAGTTGGCCACTTCTGGTGCCTGCACACTTTTCTCTATTGTTTCACTGTTTCATCTCAATAACTCGAGTTGTTAGGGGTTCTGAATGGATCTTATAGTGTATACCAACATGCTCCCTCTTTAAACGAATGACTCATGAAAGAGCATGAAGTTTGCACTACTTCGATAAGACTTGTGCAATAGATTGGGGGTCACAAAGGTTTTAATAAGCCTTTATACATAGATTGGTGGTTACCGCGTTGTGGAACCTTAACCTCTTTTTGGTTAGAGGCTCTGATAACTGTTGCATCTCAATAACTTAAGTTGTTGGGAGAGGATTCTGAATGGAATTAAAGTGTTTACCAATAGTTGAACCATGACATGTATCTGTTAATAAGCAATATAAAAATCAATTTGAACCCTCTCTCAACAACTCAAATTATTGGAATGCAACGGTTCTTGACATGGTATCAGAGTCTTTGACCAACAAGAGGTCAAAGTTTTGAATCTCGTCAACCCCCAATCCATGCACATGACTTACCAAATTTGTGCAAAGTTCATGTTCTTCTAAGAGTTTCTGTTTGAAGGGACGTGTTCTTGTCCATATCTCCTTATTAATTGTTTTTCCTCTTGGTTGTATATCTTTATAAGGACAGATTCATAAGGTCAAAGTTCTCTCGACCCAATTCGTTGAGGTTCATTGGTGCTAAAGTGGTGATCGATGCCCTGGTGTTCGGCCCGTTGGATCTGCTGATGTTCTTCAGTTACATGGGAGTCACAAATGGGAAGAGCATGGCGACGATACGAGGTGACGTGAAGAGAGATTTCGTACCGGCCTTGGTGATGGAAGGAGGTCTGTGGCCAGTTGTTCAAGTGGCCAACTTCCGGTTCGTGGCTGTGAAATACCAGCTACTGTATGTGAATGTATTCTGCTTGTTGGATAGTTGCTTCATTTCATGGATTGAGCAGCAACATCATGCTCTATGGAAGACATGGATCAACTCTTTCTTGCCTTTCCCAAGTCCGTAACTGAATCTAACCAATTGGTTATGTTTTGTTGATGGTGGTGTTTGAAAATGATGTTCTCTGGACCGATTTTACTGTTCATTAGTGCGATTTTGTTAATGTGTTGCAGACTGCAGTCCACAGTAAGAGCCTAAGTGTAAACAATTCGGCTAGTAGCCAAGTTTTCACAAGTTAGGTCAGCATGTACGAGCCATAGGACTAGTTAATTTTCCATCTCAACACACTTGCTTGTGTGCTTTCATAGACGACCGAGCTACACGCTACAACTTTTCTGTCCATCTCAACAACTGCTCGTGATAAAGTCATATAGAGAGAAGTGCAGCCAATTACACAGAATCATACTACTTCCCCACAGAGATATGTACCATCTTTGTTTCTACAATATCAAAGCAGGAACGATATGACAAGATTGAAAACTCAATTTGAGTTACTAAAGAGATGTGCAGTGGTTAATTCCAAACAATCACATAAATTGTTGAATCAGAAGAACCAACACGCTTGAACTTGGTTCTAAGATACTCAAACATTTAAGCTATAGAGACATGATGTTCTGTGGACTTGAGAAAAAAAATTTGGACCACTTCTCGATTTATGCGTGTCAACCTTGCGCAGGGGCCATGCTAATCTTCTCTGTATCGTTCCAATTTTAACGGATGTGCCCAAAAAAACTATAAAGAATGACAACAATAAGGCTTATATAGAACAAGTTTTTGTACCCAACAACCAATGTGGTATACTGGGATATCTGCAGTAAGTTAACAAAAGCTATGAGCCCAATGTTACGTTCATATTATTGAAACTATAGCTTAATTATTTCAGCAAAAGTGAAATACTGTAAGACATGGCAGCAGGAAGCTCACCACATATTCATGAATGAAGACAAGTAAAATACAGTAACTAGGTATAAACCCTACATCTGGGTGGCCTTTTACTTGCACAAGGCAGGTGGATTCCTACACTTGAAACAACAGTGAATTAAACTGAACTCCTTTATGAACAAGTTATAAAGACATTGCAATTGACTGTAAGAAAAAGAACCTAAGCATCTCTAATCAATGATAGCACGCCCAGCTTGCACATCACAAATTCGAACTGAGTATTAGTGGGGTGCGCCAGCCCTTGCAATAGTGCAACACATGGCAACACATGAGAAACCCCTGAAGCAAGCTCCAGTTGTGAGAATCTCCCCCTAAAAAAAATAATTTAATATCGTGTGAGCCATTGGCTACATATCAGATATTAAACTGATAATAACAGATACTACACTTGATCTTAGCCAAAAGGCCGAGAAAGGTATGCTTACTCCACTCTAGGAGCTGTTCTTTTATACCAGCATTCTTGCTTCCTTCCTGTTGAAACAAGAAATGTGGTATTTATGCTGCACTTCTATAGAAGACCTTCATGGAAGGAGCTTTTTTCCTTCCTCAACTAGGAATTAGCAGAATCGACATTGTTTTGAGATTTTCCTAAATTCAGCGATGCTTAAACTATTATACAAATCATGAAATCTGAGATTTGCTAGCTGCATAATTACAAACTAAGATAATTGGATAGGGAATATACCAAAAATGAAATACTCCAACAAGTTAGATTGAGATATACCTGCATTTCCTTTGGACTCTTTCCACACTCTCTTCTATTCTGTAGACGGTAAACACCAACTTCATTCACTTGTAATTAGTACTTTCTTCTGCACAGAACAAATCATATTTTCTGGAAAGAAAAGGAACCAAATAGTAGTGCCAGTTCAAGTTCCAACTCACCAATACTGAAATCCAACAACTACAGTCTTGTTTCAACTTTACTAACCAATCAGTTCCACAACAGTATATTCAAAGCAAAATAAGCAAATCTGGTAGAAGAATAAGAGCTTTTGTTCTCAATGCTCAAGACAAACTTGGGGTGAAGAATGCATGTATAGAGTGCAGATCCAAAAAACCTACATGGCTGTTTGTGATCCTTACTTCCTCTAAACAACAGCAGATCAAACAAGTGACACAGAAGCAAATCTTAAATCAAACAACAGCATTCCATTCACTTAAATTAATTGTCCCTCAATTCAGTACCCATATGTCAAGACTTTCGGTAATCATAGACCAAATCAATATGCAATTATGTAGATGTGGTTGAAGAGTTTACTTTCGCCAAAACAGAAATTTCAGACTTAAGTATTGTTGGGCTTGTTTCAGAACGAAACAAAGCCCTCCAAAAATAGACGTATGCCTCTTAAAAGCAGAGCGTACACGGTATTCTTTAGTAAAAGGCGAAAGAATAGTTCGCTATGTACTCACTGCGAGGCTGCGTGGTTTAAACCAAAGGTTGTTAGTTGCCTTTTATATGGTGTGGGACGAATTCCCTCTTGTTATGTTAGCAATGTGGTATGCTATGCTAAGAGAGACAAATTCCCTTCGCTGTCCAGATTAGTGCCACTGGGATATCAACACATGTAGAGCTAATCAGAGCTGTGTGATATGAGCAATTTTTCCCAACGTTTGAAACATCAGTTTTAACTTGAGCAATAGCACAAAAATTAATAAATTAAAACTAAAAGATTGTAGGGCTTTACCCCGAAGGGAGCCCTTCCAGAAATTCTCGAAGGCCACAAGACAAGCTCGCGGCCTAGGAGGGGGTTTGGAAATAGTTTTCAACCAGCAATAGACGCGCCTCGGTTATTACCTCATTAGCTGCGTCATTGCCCCAAGCGCAAAGATGCCCTTCATCTACTTCCCAAGCTTATAATATATACTACTGCTCCCTTCTTTTCCTTTCCATCATTCTGCAATGTGGTACATGACAACAGTGAGTATATGTAGCTCTGGTTAATAGATGAAAACTACTATTGGTTAACAGATGAAGAGAGGTAGATGAATCTCACACTCCATAAAGTTATTATCCATAATCACACACACATTGCTTACAAGTTACCAAACAACTGCAGGAAATGCTAAATTGGAAAACCATTTGCATTCAAATGATTTCACAAACAATGCCATTTCTCCCTACTGGAGGAAGGAAGCTTTTCATTTCACAGCTAACTAGATATTTTCACTACTGGTTTATGCTTTACCACTGACCACCAGTAACTGAAATAATCCTTGTTAGAAAGGTTCAATCCTATACCAACCTATATCAGGCACACACACACAGATGATGAAACAACCATGACTTCAAAACTCATCAAACTGATTAAACAAACCATTACAGTAGCAGCTTAAAGACCAGCATGTAAAGCTCGTAGTTGGCTTTTAATGCAACGAGAGAACTATATCTAATTAAAGACAACATACCTTTACAGAAGAAGATATACATATACTACAATCTCAGCAGCCTTCACCTTTGAAAAGCAGGAGGATTTCAACTCTTCTGACTGTGTACCTTGAAGAAAATACATATGAGCAAGTCCATTACCAAACAACACCATCTTGGACACAAGTTTTTTGATTGAACTCAATGCTCATACAGACATTAGGGTTGAGAACAAGCAAAAGGGTTTGCCATGATGAGATTAGTGAAGATGAAGGCTGAGTTAATTATGGTGGAATCAAACTAAAAGAAGAAACTCAATCTTGTCAGAATCGTTACAGTGAAAGGAGAAGAAAACTCTGCTGTTCTCTTTTGCTGCAGCTACGATAGATTTTAATTAAGACTCATATCACACTACTAATCAGCAATCCCTAGTTCAAACATGATTCAAAATCAGAGAGTCCAGAGTAACACTTCAAATCTGGGAAATGTGTTCAAACATGATTCCACATGCATCCTTAAGTCCTGAATCAACTCCAGACGATGATCGATGGAAATCGAAAAGCTAAAGGAGGTAATCGAAATGAGAAAAATCCAAAGCTTGGCAACAAATGACTTACCTGTTGTCTGTAACCACCGATTCTGGAAGAAGTTAAGAAGCAGCGGAATTGTTTGCAAGGGGAAATCGAAGCTTCTGCTAAATGAGTGTGCACTGTGCAGCTTCAACCCAGATGAGACTGACTGTGCCTTCTAAGCTTCCGGCAATTATGAATTATTATGTTTATTTTCTTTATTTTCCACTTAATATTATATTATTATTTGCCGCGAAAAATGAAAGGTAAAGAGTTTTGGGCTTTCGGCGTCCAATCTGTTGGGTTGGGCCATCCAGCCCAACACACCACTTGTACTGTACTCTAGATATATATTCATTCATTATATAATTATCTACTACTCACTCAATTATGGAATACTAAATTATAATAAGTTTTTAATATTATTAAAATAAAATAATGATCTAAAATAAACTAATTTATATGAATATTTTATTTTGATAATTTTTTATCGAGTTACCCTTTATTCTATTATGTCGTTGATAGGTTTGAAAGCTCATATGAACTATAAATAAGAACCGACCTAGAATATGAGTTAGGTACTCATGTTAATGTATATACATGTGTAGGGGATTGAATAGTAAGCCACGATTTTCCCTTCGTAAAACACTGGACACTAGTAGTAGTAGGTAATGTTTTTCAACATCACTGCTTCTTTGATGCCCATCTTGCGAAGGAAAACTGGATACGCTTGCCTAGTGAGAAGGTTGTTTTTTTATGGCCAAGCAGAGCAACTTTCATTCGCTATAAGACACCCCTCCTAGTTGATAAACTATATCAACCCCATCAAAACCAGAAAGAAGAATCCATCTTCTCTATGTTGGAAGAAAGTGGGTTTTTGGTGAATGGACTTTAGGTAGAAGAAAATAAGGTGTAGGAAGAAGGAAGAAATTGATCATAACGCAACTAAGACCCTCGAATATGGGAAGATTTATTTATTTCTATAATTCATCATCAATTTTTTTTTCGTAGATAACTCTCACGAGAGCGATGGAGATAACCAAGCATGTAGAAAAATAAGTGCACACCCAAACCGTAAGGTTAATCACACCCCGACTTGGGAGGCAACGAAGCGCATGACGAACCATATAATGGGCTATTATGTTAGCTTGACGAGGAACCGCAATAAGTCTGATTCGGGGCAGAGAGTCTAGTAGGTTGCAAATGTCCGCTATAGGTGGCCCTCCGTCCCGCGAGAGAAAAAGCCGGCTCGAGACCACCCGCCTGACCTCAGTGGCATCACCTTCAATGTCCACCTCGGACCACCCCAAATCCCGACATAGCAGACAAGCATCTTGAACTGCTAACGATTCAACCAAAAAAAGATTAGAAATACCCAGGTACGAGCTACCTGTTGCGAATATAAGCCCCCCTTGAGAGTCCCGAACCACCAGCCCGCAAGCACCACCCAGACCAACAGAGAGAGCCCCGTCTACATTGATCTTGAGTCTTGGAAACATCAGAGGTGTCCAGATGGCGGGACGAGTTGAACGGGCTTGTGGAGTAGCTGAGAGAAAGGGAGGAAGGAAGGAGAGTTTGTTGACGTCGAATGAGAATTGTCTATGCAAAGTCGTCGTTGAGGATTGTAACTTCTAAAAAACAACCAAGTTCCTGGACTTCCACAGTCTCCACCAACGCGGGCCTTCCAACGACCGTGTTGTGATAATAACCTTCCAGGTGGTCGCCAAGTGGGTTTTACGGTAATGAATCAAGTATTAATACTGAGCATGTATTATAAGAGTTATCCAGAGCATCAATCAACCACTCGGGAGAAATATCACCCATAATAGGTGATGTAAAGAAAATAAATCGTCTAGCCAAAACATAAGCAATCTCATTTCCACTTCTCCTAACAAACTTCACAAACTTTGGGGGATAAAAGTGATCGGCACTGTTTGATGATATCATTCAACTCCGTATGATCATCGTGGTGGCCCTGAAGAGCTTGCGTTATTGTCATGGAGTCCGACTCAATCTTGACAACGTCAATACCTCTCTCCAGTGGCGAAGATAAGGGGGGTCTACCCTGGGCCCGGGCCCCAGATCCCCTCGACCCAAATAGCTAAAATCTATGTATTTTCCGTACAAAAATATATTCAGCACATTATATTTTATATATCGGGCCCAGGATCTTTTACAATCCTCGTTTCGCCACTGCCTCTCTCCTTCAGCCATTGGATAGCCTCCAGAACAGCCAAACCTTCACACTCCGTTGGGTCTACTATGTCGTTGATAAGCTTTTAATTTTTTTTTTTGCTTGTTGTATGTTACATGAAGTTATGATTAAAGCAATGCTAGAAGTTTATGGTTATCATGTTTACTTGATTGTTAACAAGTAAATTATCCTTTCTTGCTCCAACATCACATAATGTAATTTCTAGTCTCATAGTTAATTGTGTCGAAAATTTTTATAGTAGATGAAAGTCGGACATTATTCTCATTAGTGTTAACGACGGTCCAAGATATCAATAGAAAAAAATATATCACTAAATATCCGGTAAACTAAGGAATAGGCTTTTAGTAAACTTTGTTTTAGAACTTACATGTGTACACATTGCTGAATCGCAACATCACTTTTACTAGATTCACAAATTTAACCCTCCTTCATGATATGTCTATCTATATAGCACATAAATGTGTCATATGGTTCATTTAATAACATGTACTCACGAGTAACTAACTAAAATTACGTGTATGAATCATAGCAACATCTCACGTTATAAAACTGTTAGTAAATATATAAGATCCATTCAAAATCCTCTCCCAATAACTCGAGTTACTGAGATTGAAGTATGTAACGGTTCTTGACATAGTATCAGAACCTTTAATGACCGAAAAGTCTTGAAATGAAATCTCAGTAGCCCCAATATAACAATTTATCTTAAATGAACCTTTACAAACTTAAATCATTTTCATGGGCTTTAGATCTTGGATGGTTCTTGACACAAATAACTAAATAAGTAACGCCTATTTGTCAACAGAATCTTAAGGTCACGTAGCCCAGAAGCCTATTTTTTCATTTCCAAAATCATTTTATACATTACCCTGGTTCTTGTATGGAGATACAATGGTTCAGCTACGTAGTGAGGCTGCAATCTCAGAGTTTGAAACAGATGGGTTTATACAATACTCACTGCTCATTCCACTCTCATCACTGGCCACCAATGCCATGTTGAATTTCACCATCTCTTCCTTGTACCGCTTGCAGTTGTAGCTCGAACCTTTCGAAGCACTGCAACTGAAGATTGTGCTGTTTCCAGGCTTGTTTCTGTTGTCCATATTCAGAACTGCAAACGTACCTCCTCCTTCCAGGACATGAACGACGTTGATCATTCGTGGCCGAAGCCATGCTGAATGCCGAATGCATGCAGCTGCGCAGGCAACCATTTGAGTCATCTCACTGTTGTTGTAGTTGTTTCCTAACCGCGGATCAACAAGAGCTTCAAAGTTTCTGCTTTCCACTGCTCCGCTGAGCAAAGGCCTAGCCTGAAGTAGTAGTATTAGGTTCTGCAATTGTTCCCCTGTCCTTAAATTTACTACCCCATTTATAGAAGATAGAAGCAAAGGCTTACCCACTCAACCAAGCTTGTTCTTGATACAGATTCTGAGAAGCAGATCGGTGGACGTCCCGTTATAAGCTCAAGAAGCACAACACCGTAAGAATAAACATCTGATTTCTCTGTCACTTTGCCGCTTGATGCATATTCTGGAGCTAGGTACCTGGAAAAAACCAGAGCAACGATGATTGGATAACAAACAAAAGCTCGCATTATTTGCTGTAGAAAAGAATAACTCAGATTCAAAATGGAATGAAAGGGAAAGTCAAGAAGATTCATACCCAAAAGTTCCAACCACCTGAGTGGAAACGTGAGTTACAGAAGCATCAGAATAACTTCTGGCCAGTCCGAAGTCAGACACCTGAAGTTACCAACACATTTTTTCAGTAAAGAAACAAGACACTAATGACGCTGCAGAACAATACAATACAAATGCAAATGATATCCACCTACCTTTGCCTCAAAATTTTGATCAACAAGAATATTAGCAGCCTTGATATCGCGGTGAAGGATCTTCGGATCACCTGCATGCGATAGCCATACAGACCTTTATTTACAGAACCATTTAGGCAAGTATTTATCTAAGGAGACGCAACTGACAAAGAGTAGACTCACAATCCTCATGGAGATAGGCAAGTCCTTTAGCAGACCCAATAGCAATTCTCAATCTTGTTTCCCAGTCCATGACCTGATCTCCATTCCCTGGAATATTGAAATCGACTTCATGAGTATATAATGTTTAAGTTAAAAGAGAGAGGAGCATTAGCAAATAGTAACTGAGAAATTACCATGAAGGTGGAATTCCAGGGTGTTATTCGAGACAAACTCATAGACAAGCAGCCTCTTGACTCCATTGATGCAATACCCAAGCAAGGAGACCAGATGCTTGTGATGTATTCTGCTGATGATTTCAACCTCCCCCTGAAACTCCTTCTCACCTTGCTTCCTTCCTTCCCTTAGTTGCTTAACTGCAACTTCTTTCCCATTGGAAAGAACCCTCTATGGACGTACCCAAACCCGCCTTCGCCAACAAGATTACCCTCTGAGAAGCCGTTAGTAGCTACTGCTAGCTCTTCATAAGTGAAACTTCCACCTGAACTGGTAAGATAGGAAGAATGCAGCTCCGGTTGTGATGGATTAACCCCACAGCCTGAATCGACAGAACATGAGCCAGACGCAGTGCCAAAGCCAAAAGGTGCTGGTGTTCCCTGAGGTTCAAAGTTGATGACATGTCCGCCGTGAGCTAATGAGGTCCTCTGCTGAAATTGTTGAGCAGCCACAGCTAAATCACCTTCGTCGATACCTGACAACATACAATGTTGGAGAAAACCAATACCAGAAACTTTTCACTTCAGAGAAAAAATGTCTGATTTCGCTTAACCACATGGGTCATTAGCCACTTACCGCTTAGCGCCAAGACCGGTGGTTTCTCATTGGAATGATCTTCCCGTTCATGGTTTCTCCTTCTGCTCCATCTGTAAACAAAACCCAGAAGAAGGGCAAGCAACAGAAAGATAAAAACTCCTCCGACCACACAACCAAGTATGAGCCCTGCTGGTATTTGATGATGTTGTTTGAAGCTCCTGGTGATATTTGCAGTTACCAATGGCAGCTCGACAACAGGCGGAGCTCCTCCTGCGCTAGAACCAGATAGCAGGGGCGAAGAAGGCCGTGGATTCTCTCCAGCAAATGCATGTTGGTCGCCGGAGTTATTCGGCGGAGACGTTGGTACTGCGGCTGGTGCTACTAATGATGACGGAGTTACTGCAGGAAGTGAAGGAAACGGCTTTGGAGGCGCCCTTAGAGTTGGTCGAGGTGGCGAAGGAGAGACCGGCAATTTGGGTGGCAGCTGCGGCGGAGAGACTGGCAATTTGGGTGGCAGCTGTGGCGGAGGAGAGACTGGCAATTTGGGTGGCAACTGTGGCGGAGGAGAGGCTGGCAACGAAGGTGGCAGTTGTGGAGGAGGAGATCGCGGAAGAGGAAGTGAAGGAATACTTGGTGGGGAAGGAGGTGAGGAGATTTTAGGCTGAGGAAGCAATGGGGAAACCACCGGACTAATAATCGCAGGAGGACTAGGAGGAGTAGCAAGACGTGCCGGTGCCGGTGGGGATACTGCCAAGGGTGGTGATTCAGAAGAAACCGGCGGCTGAGAAGGTTCTGGTGGAGATGAATCCGGAGTAAGAGGAGGCAATGGCGGTGATTCGGCAACAGAAGGAGGTGAACTTGCAGGCGGAAACAAAGTCACTGAAGGAGCTGGAGTCTGGGGAGGTGGTGGAGAGACAGAAGGTGCTACCGGTGACAATGGCGGCTGACTGGGACTACCCACCACCGGAGCCGGTGGAGACGGCGAGGGTGGGGGTGAGATCAGTGGCAATGGCTGTGAAATGATGGCAGGGGAATCAGCCGGAGGTAGGGACCCAAGAGGAGGTAAGGCCATTACTACAGCAGCAAAACCTTATCTCTCTCTCTCTGGCCTCGGTCAGCCAGTATAGTTGTAAGTGGTGATGGTGCAATTTCCTCTTTTTGCTCAGAAGCATGCAGAGATCAAATCATCAAACCACCCACTACCCACATAAAATGCTCCCCTTGTGGAATTCTTAGCTGGAAAATGGTACGAGATTAAATGGTTTAAACAAGAGTCACAAGCTGCTGAAGAGTTAGTCATAGTTTAGTGGGGAAAGAGCTATTCCTATTTGGTTGTTAGAATTGGAATTGATGCTCGTGAACTACCTCCCATCGAGCAACCAGCTTTCTTGTAGCAGTTAGTTCTAGTTTTGTTCACTAAAGGCATATATGTTAGCTCAAAGACAAACATAGTCAGACAAAAACAGCAACCACCTTTTGTGATTTAAGTTTTAACCTTGATAAAATAGTGAGCAATCAGTCTCTCACCCATGTGAGTAGCCCAACTATTTCTCGCATAGGTTGATTTGTCACTATGCATGTGGTTTTTGGCTTCTTGCTAAAATGATATATGTTTGTTTTTCTTCGTTTCCTTGTAATTTCCAATGAATACATCAAAGGCATAGACCATAGACTTAACTCTTCTAACCTAAATGAAAGTTCTTTTACCTGTTAAGTTTCAGCCTGGAGGAACAATTTTTTTCAGCTGGCCCGCTCCATCTGCAAACAGGCTAGTAACAGAGCACTTCTTTTTGTCATGGACTTGACTAGTTCTTGAAAGGGGATGCAATGCAAGATATTAAATCTGATTTTGTGATTTTAAGGTGAGAGCTGAGACGTACTTTGACAAAATTAACAGTATTTCAAGAGATAAACAAACAAAAAGGATGCTACCTGAAGCAGGGTTATCCTTGGCAAAACACCACAGTGATCGAGACTGGTTCTTGATACAGAAAGCTGTGCATAGACAGATAATATGGATATTATCAGCTGGTATGGCCATCTCCAGCTTTCAGATTTCATCAGACCTCAATTCAGATGTTAAGTGAACCTGCCATGTTGTGCATTGAAGATGGTAGTTTGCAGTTTCATAATTCTGACCCTTTAGATTTAACAGCAAGCCGCAATAATGACCAGGCCAGATAATGTACAATACACACCAGAGCACAAGGAGAAAAATGTCCAATCCAAATAGGAAATAGTCCAGAAATTTTCAGAATCATGATTCCTGAGTCCAACCCGACAAGGAAAACTACTTCCAATTCAAGATGCTAATACCTAAGACAACTCCATATCCTTAACAACAGATTCCAGTTTCTCAGTCAACCCAGCCCTTCGATATCCAGCAACCAACAAATCATAGGTTGATCTACTCAGTTTATAATATCTCTTTACATGTTCTAGAAACAACTCCAGTCTGTCATAAGCTTCTTGCCTGAAGTATGCAGAGATTACCTTCTCAACATCACCTGGACTGCTAAATGACATCCCCTGACTCATCATCTTCCCAACCGAGTATTCAACTTCATCCAATCTATCTAAAGTTGCATACAGCCTTATAATCCCACAATGCACCTGTAACAAAGCTTCACCAACTTGATTGAACTCCATTAGAGTGTCAAGTAGCTCCTCCATTTTGTCTGCTTTCTCAAGTTCAGAATACAACTTCACAACCTTGTCAACTGAAGTACCACTAATCTCAAACCGACATTCCAACATAAACTTCACAAACTCCATAACCCGATCACAATTCTTCCTCTTGCAAAGCCCATCAAGCACACAATCCAGTACTTTCAAACTAGGGACAATTCCTAGAGCCATCATTTCCTGGTAAAAGAAGTCAGCAGAATTGAAATCTTTCACCTTAACCAAGCAAAAGACTAGAGATTCAAAGTTCAGTAAATTAGCAGAGAACCCAGCATCCCTTTTGGCCTGATACCAAGCACGCATCTTATCAGTGTCTCTTAAATTGGAAAACCCCGATATGAAAGTGTCAAAAGTTTGAGAATCCGGCCTAAACCTTTCAGAGCTTTCCATGACCTCAAACAAGCTCAAGGAAGTCATGACATCGCTTGAGGACAGGCATGTATGGATTAGCGAATTGAAAACTGAAGCTGTGGGATTTATTCCACAAGCTTCCATAGAAGTAAACACGGACATTGCCAGGGGGACATTTCGAATCGTAGCACAAAGAGATATCAGACTGGAGTACCGACTGTGATCTTTTTCATTGTCTTTAAGCATTCTCTCCAATCTCCATTCCAGAGCCTGAAGCAGCACAGATAGAAATGAAGCATTTCAGCAATCGAAACAAATATTCCCTTCAAACCAGAAATCAAAGTTCATTGCTGCGAATTTCAGCACAGAAAAAGAAACCTAGAAAGTACAAAAAAACAATTCTGCGAGCATTGCTAAAAGGAGAGATGAAATTCAATTCAACTATCAAGTTACCATCAGCAAGAGGATCATATTCATTTCCCCACTTTTTTTCTAAGAATCGAAACAAAACTAAAGGAACACATTTGGTATAAGGAGAGATTACGAGCTTGGCTTTGTGAGGAGAAGAAGAGGCGAGACGAGCGACGAGAGAAGCGAGGTCGGAAGATGTCTCGACGGCTGCTAACTCAGAGTCGAGAGCGGGTTTGATTTGAGAGGTGGAGAGCCGGAGCAACTTGTGGAGCAGTATATCATCGGAAGCAGAAATCGAGCTGGAGAAGTTACTTAGTCTTGATTGGAAACAGGAAGGCAGTGATGGAGTGGATCTTCTGGTCGCCGGAGTGAAGAATCTCCTGCTTGCCGCTGCAAGTGCCATTTTCGGAGTTTGGTGTGGGAAGTTTGAACTAGAGTCCATATTATACGGGTTCGTTTTGTAGGCCGTAGCCCATTGGGCTTATCCGGAACAATCTTAGTATGTGTACGGCTTTCTCATACAACCACCGTAAATATGCTCCATTACTCGCGCCGAGCTCCGTAACGCTATCACTGGACTTCAGATGGCCTGGAATGCGGGAGTCCGGAAAGTGGAGGTTCGCGTTGACTCTAGTGTCGTAATTGCTTTGATTGCAACACACGAGGAACCTACCCACCAACATGCAGGGGAGATCCTTACGCTCCGCCAGCTTATTTCACGCGACTGGGAAGTCATTTTTAGACATACGTACAGAGAAGGTAACAAAGCTGCAGACTATCTTGCTGAAATTGGGCATACCCTCCCGCTTGGCATTCACATTATTCCTATTTCTAATTGTAATCTCGGTTACTATTTGCGTCTTAACTATATGGGTATCTCTGAACTCAGATTTCTTCCTGTTAATTGAGGCGCTTTAAGCGCATCTTTTCCACACAGAAAAAAGAGTCACTTCAAGAGTATTTAACATCCACATGATGTAGACCAAGGGGTTATTGATGACCAAGTGCAGCAGTTGGTGTGCTAGTGCAACGGTTCGTCGAAGGTATGCTAGTGCGACAGCTGCAGATAAGGCTGTCGGTAGGGTGTGTGCGACGGTGGGTGAGGCTAGTCAGCGACTACGACAATTATGGTTAAAGAGTGAGCTCCCTTTTTTGGGTTTGTGGCTAATGAGTGATCCCCGGACCCTAATCATTTAAATAGGTACCAAAATTACTAATTTATCCAATCTATTATAAACTATCAAATCTGGTTACTAACCTAAAGGTTGGTTAGGTGCTTAAATATTTAAAAAAAAAAAATAGAAGTTTGAAGGCAATCCAAACCCTACAAACAAATGACTTCCCTATACCCATCAAAATTTCCAGAAGTTAATCTACAAAAAGTAATTGCACGTTGTTTGAATTGCAACTTAAACATAGAGCTAATAACCAAATAACTACATGATTCAGAAGATGACGGGAGAAAACAACACATGCAATTTTACAAACAAAAATCTCTTTTTTTGGGGAGAGCTAAAGAGCTCAAGAAAGGCCTTCGTGTTTTGTCTCTGTTATACACTCATCTACAGAAAAACCTATTATCTTACTCTCATGACATGCCAAACTTGGACAAAGCTGTCTGGAACAGAGTCCAGAATTCCTGGGACGTGCTCTGATCCTCGGCTTTTATACTTACTTGTGCTTTAGCTGTTGACGTATTGATTTTACACTCTACAAGAAACATGGACGCTTCCTCTGCTTTCTGTGCAAAGAAGAAAAACTTGAAGTTAGGTGACTGACCCCCTGATGCTATGCACTGGATGCTATTTCCTTGCATGTGCTGGAGGAGTGCTTGAGCTGTTGTCAACGCCGCTGCACCCCTGGAACTTAACTCGCATTCCTGCATCCATCACAAACAGTCTCGGTCAAAAACTTCCCAGTTATAGTGAATCAACTTTCAGAGGGTGAAAATAACAGAGATGATTGTATAAATGTAGACCTGGGATACAGCTACAGGTAGTTCCCGCCATTTGCGCTGGAAGTTTCCTGCGTCTAGGACAGCTCTTGCATTGAGCTTCAACGTGGGAGGTAAAGAAGCTGGTGCCGATGGTGCTGTTAGATCTAGACCAAGCAGTAGATCATCAAGGGCCAAGCTAGACTGTGGAGCGGGATCCGTTCCTAGAAGGCTTGAAAGTGCCAGTGCCGATTGTCCATGTGAAGCCTGGACAGTAATGGATGTGTCATACAAGGGAGCAGTATAATCAGAGCCGTTGGTAACCAGTGCTTTGGTTTCGTCCTTCTCTGAGATACTCAGTAGCAGATCACTAGTTTCATTTGCCTCGACGCTGCTAGCTGGAACGTCATGCTCAGGCTCTGTCCCAGCTGTTATATTGGCAACATCGTCTGAAAACTCAAACGGCCCCCGGTGCTCCTTGTCTGTGAACATATATGATGGCTGCAAGAAATGGTAGATGTTCATCACTTTCAACCGAAAAGTAATGTACTATGGTTGCAGAAATTATGCATCACACTCCCATTGCAAAGAAGGTCAAGGGGCATAATTTGGAAAATCACGATACTCCAGGTGACAATGGGTACAAAAATTTGCTTTATGTTTCATCTATTTGGAAAATCAGGACTCTGCAGTTGACAGAGGAACCGAACTTCAGGTTCACTAAGATTCAATAATGTTTCTTTCACTTTGAATCTTCCATTCACCAAATTTATCATTTCAAATCTCTTTTCAAAGCATAGAAGTCGAGTACTAAAGTTACCTTCTGGTACACGACAGATAAACTGTTAAATTCATCAAATATGCGATCTTTGACTTCGTTACTCTGAGTATCAGCAAAGACAGAAACAGCTTGTTTTGGCGGATTCACAACACGCTCCGCACTGGATACATCGTATTCCAGTAGCCTATAGTAGAACAATGCTCTATCATGAACATCCTGCAACAATTTAAAATTTCAACTAAACACCACCATTCCAACTGGGAAAGAACTTTAGACAACATACTTGCATTTCATAGTAGCTTATGCAGGAAAAATAACCTGATGAAAATCTGCCAGACCAGCAGCCAATGCAATTCCCAAAGCTTTTTGAGTCTCGGGCGGTCTTCTGAAAAAGCACTTCATTACTGCTGTAAGAAGGTGCAAACGGACCTGCACAATATGGTGATAGTTATGATTTGTGATAAAACCTGCTATCAACAAAACTTCAACCAGAACCTATGTTAAAAGTACCGTGGGAAAATTACTTGGGAGATCACTGATTGGTTAAAAGATTGACACCATGAGAAACAAGTCAGATACTAACCTCAGGAGAATCCTCTTCCCAATTCTCAGCCAAACTCTCTAAAACGTAAGGAGCATCATCCATGTCTTGTGCATATTCACCCAACATCCATATAAGAGCTGCTTTTGCTTTGGGCTCTTGCACATTTTTGCTACTTATATTCCCAACAACAGCAATGCAATCATGACTCCACTGAGGGTATTTTCTTACCAAATCTTTAACAAGAACCTGCACAAAAAAGTTAAAATGTCAATCCTATTGCATCCTCCGATAATTCTTCTGCTTATTTGCAATGTAACATATAGGTCCCGTATCTAAGATCAGTAGACCAGTATGTGCAAATTTAAAATGTGCTTTTCAATGTGTAAGTACAAAAAATTGATTACCAGAGCTTCCGCAGTTACATAGTCCTTTTCCATCTCCAAAAACTGAAGAAGCCTATCAACAATAGCATTCACATCGTACTGCTGCAGTGCAATTTTTCCAACAGCTCGAATTGATTCTCGAGCAATAGCAACATCCACATTTGCAGCATACTCACATAGTTCAGTCACTGCGGTTGACAAAGGAACATCAGATATTAGCACATGAGAAGACTTACCTACGTAATGAAATTTTTTGGAACTGTTAACTTACCAATCTCATAAGTATTACTTTCATTTGCAACAGCGGTCAACATCTCAAGCTTCAATTTTTTGACATATGAAGGCTCATTGTACTGGCAGTAGAAGTGTTTGTAATCTGAAGCAAATATATAAGGAGCACGCATCACCAAGAGGTGAAGGTGGCTTAATACTGCATAAGATTGCTCTGGACTTCCAGAACTCACAAGGGTAAGCAGAGGGGCTTTGATACGTTCATATACCTAAAATAGAAAACTATTAGTAATACATTGAACTCACCCATAATTCATCAAGTGACCTGATGAATTTAAGAAATCAGAGGAAAACAGAGGCTTCATTGAGTACTAAACGGCTTAATTTGCAAAATACACAGTTGATGATTATGAAATTAACTTTAGTCTCCAGTCAGATTCCTCTAGAAAGGTAAATACTGGATCAACGAAGAAACATGAGATTGCATAAACACATCCAAGAACAAACAATCTTCAAACGCTACTGTTAATAGGAGAATAAGCTAACACTGGTAATAAATTCAAAGTGCTTTTAGTTAAAAGCAGAGCACTTCCAAATGTGATGAAAGAATACTCATCAGAGGGAAAGTCACTAAACACTCGTCAGGAAACCAAACTTCAGAACAAACATATCAACATTTTTATACATAAAAACACAGGTTGCTAGAATGATTTATGGATCACACATTAATGAACAGTTGTTCTCTGTTAATATTATATCTCATTTGTTTCCCTTGCTGGAAGATTAAACTATAGTTGTATTCTACCAAAAAAAACTATAGTTGTATTTAACAGTACCTCCTGGTGAACATCAGCCATGGACAAAGTCAGCTGAAGAAATACTTTGATGGTTGACAATACAACAGCACCATTTGCATGCTGAAGTCTATCTTCAAGGAGATTCATGATGTCAAAAGTCTCATTGCTTTCAGAAGGAACGTATTTGGAAACTAACTCAAGCACAAGACACTGGCCCCATTCGTTGAACTGTCTGATCCTGCAGTAGACAGCATAAAAGAAAACCCGACATAAATACGTTTTTAGTGGACTGTGAATTCTTCATATGATTCAAGACCGATCAAGAGCAGCAACTTAGAAAATAATGATAACAGTACCAACTCCCCAACCTCTCCCAGCCAGGGAACTTCTTTCACTATTCTTTTTACACCAAGGAACAAATCATTATAAAGACCAAAAGTTAATTTGTCAATCAATACCTCCAGTCCTAATCTGATCAAAGGAACAATTAAATCTGGGATTGAGATATAACTAGGTTCATATCAAGTCCAAAGTGATTGGGGTCACAAAAGGTAAGGCAATTGATACGAAAATTATCTTCAAGTAACAATCTAGTCATGACACCATAAGCCAGCGAATACTACTTTTTGTTCCCCAATATGCCAAAGGAACAGCAATTACCCAAATTGGAAACCATGATACTTCCAACCGATACCAAGCATAGATTTTGACATGCAAACAAAGCTATTCAAACTATAATCAACTGAATTTCATTTTCTTCTGCTCAAACTCAATTCACTCTCACTTTCTAACTTATGTTCAGCCTACAGAACATACCTATTCAAAAGGTAATACACAAAGGGCTTGCTAATTAAACCTTCTTTCTCCCTTGCTGCTTCCTCGGAGGTGCTTGATTCTGAGTTCCAAATCTCTTCCAATGCAGATATACAATTCGCAACAACCTGGTGAAACACAGCATCTCATAAACCAACAAATGAAATCAATTCAGAGTTGGATAAAGTTGCCCCGAATACAAATGCCACTACCTGAGCTTCAGGGTCATTGAGCATCAATTGCTTCAAAATTGCTGGAAAATCTGAATCAACACAAGTTGAAGCTGATATGTGATACAACTTAACAACTCCCATAACAGCCACCGTCCTGACATAAGCATTGCTATCTTTCAACCCGGAGCCTAAAGGCCCTACCAAATACTCCACCAAATTTGCAACTCGCAGCGAACTCAAACTCCTCAAAGCAAGCCCCCGGATCATCGGGTCCTGGTCTTTGCAATCTCGTTGAAGGAAATTGATAGTCAAAAGAGCAAGATCAGGATTGACTTTGGCATAATTTCCAACATAGAGGTAGCACATTTTCTTAAGCACAATATCTGGCGTAACGGAGCACATGACCATCTCGCCGAAGAGGGACGATACATCGATCCCGATCGTCATGTACGAAATTACTTTCTTGAAGAGCTCCCGCTTCGAATCATCCACTCCAGGCGCTCGGCTTCCGGCGAGCTGCCGGAGCTGCAATCTCAAATCTGACACTTCACCTTTCCTGCAAAAATGCAAAACGAGTAGCCAAGTCTCCGATTACATTCCGTACTAATCGTGGAACACTTATTGAAGATTACGGACGAACAGGGTGGTTAATTCGCAAAGCCACAATTACCCGGAAGGCTGTGATGGCGAAGGATACCGCGAGGATTGCGCCGGAGGAGCCATAGTCGTCTTGAAAATTGAACACAGAAACTCGGATTGGGTTGATAGTGGCGCAAATGAAAGCAGAGATCGGAGATCTATCGACCAGTGAAAGAAAGAAACAGAAGTATGTTCTGTAGATCGGCAAAATTGCCAATGACTACTTGAACTTCAGTTGTCTATCCATTTTGGTTCCTTCAAAATGGGTACATGGTAAACTTGTTTCTTAGTTTAGGTTGAGTTTTTTTGTTATTGTATTTTGAATTTAGATGGTATTTAGATTTGCATCCAACTTTTTATGGTTGAAACCGGTTCCAACAATAAATTGGAGGGGGTTTTTGAAACCCTTCCCCAACACCAGTCGCTCACAACCCCTGTTTGGGATTGTGCCGAGTGAGTGTAAGTCGAATGGGACGATTTGGTGAGGTTGGAGGGAGAATTGTTTGTAAGCATCAGAGACGATTGGTGAAGGAAGCTCTCTCCCAACTCTCCCCGATTGAATTTTAAACGAAAACTTCCAAAACTCTTTAACAATCACTCATCCGAAGCTCCATAACTTTAATTAGCTTACGTATGAAAATGTGAGGCCGCGACAAGGGAGGAGCCCAAAGGCTAGATGTAATCGGCGGTTCAGATATCTCTGATTCACCACAGTAACTAATGTCATCCCATCGGAGCTAGTCCAGAGTAAGGATTTATCGAAGCAGTGTGACCAAGTTGCGAGCTCCTTTCGAGAGCCTCCTCGACGGGCTATCATCGTCGACATGTATTTGTTGTCGATGTGCGACTCAGGAGCAGTCATGGGATTCCGACGACGGAGTAGATCCGAGGCAGAAGCAGATTCGAAGCCGAGGTAGAATAGATTCAACGGTAGACGATGGATCGGCGACAGAGCATCGAAACACGGAGGCCAGCAGATCGGAGCCAGAACTCAAAGGTTGGCGGAGCGCGGAGGCCAAAGCTGCTTAGCAGCATCATATCTCAAGGTTGAAGAAGAGTGACTTCTTTGTCACCTAATTTTTGTAATTACGAAAACTTGTGGGATTTGTTTAGTAATGAATGAAAAATAACTCTTTCAGTCACTGATGTTTATGTTATAGATAGTTTGATTGTTTTGTATTAAAAATTATAATTTCAGTCACTATTTTTTATGTTGTTGATATGGTTGGAATAACCTTCGAAATATATAAATGGTTGTTGAATAACATATTAACTAGTTCATATAATTAGTTAACTAGTTATCAACTAAATAACCTCGTTAACTAGTTATTTAATCATGATGTTAACTAGTTAACCCAATAAGTTAACTAGTTGATAGCAAAATAATTAGTTATCAACTAAAAAACATTTTAGCTAACTAGTTATTTAAATCATGATGTTAACTAGTTAAAAACAACATAACAAAGGACACCTCCTTCTTGGACGGCCCTCACTTTGACGGGACACCCAGGTACTTCCCAAAAGGCTCGGCGTTGTGGAATTCGAGGACTCTAATCCTAGTTTTCAAGGCTTTTGGTGTCTTCCTCGAGAATAAAATAGAGGATTTTTTGTGGTTAACGACTTGGCTAGTCTTGTTTCCGTATCTTCTCATAGTATCGATGAAGGCCCTTGCTTCCGTAACCAACGCTTCTCCAAATAAAATAGTATCATCAGCGTATAGGACGGGTGAACTTAGGGCATCTGGAATTTAATTTCACTCCCTTTTTTGTGGGAAAGTGGCGCTCAGTGCCTTAATCATTAATCAAAATTGAGCGAGGCTCGGCGATGCCAAAACAGTCAATCTGTAAAAAATAACCCAGTCTACTATCCGAACTGGAGACATTGTGACTCCTAAAAGGGTAGATATAACCCAAACTAGCAAGAAAATCCGCAATACGGTTTTCTTCTCTGAAGGTATGCTCAACCTTCAAACTCCAATCCCTACTTAATAACTCCTGGAATTCCAAAGTCTCCATCGCGAGCATCTGCAATTTAATTTCACTCCCTTAAATCCCCTACCTCTGCTTTACTATTGATGAGAACTGAAAGGGCATTGGAAATGATGATAAAAAAGAAAGGTGATAGGGGATCTCCTTGCCTGATAACCTTCGAAAGGGTGAATTGATCCGTTGGGTAGCCATTAACAAGGATCAAGAATTTGACAGTATGTACACACTCCTTGATCCAGTTACACCAAGTGGGTGAGAACCCCGTATTCCTCAAGATACTGTCTAGGCAGTCCCACTAGGTCGTAAAATCTAGTAAAATCTCGATCAAAATCTTAGAATCTTATAAAATCAACGATTTTTCTTGTATTTTACGATTTCACTTTCTATGGGAAATTACTAGTTTGTACAACTACATATAAGTGAGAACAAAGACAATTAAATTAAATTGATTTTTTTTAGATTTTGATTAATTAAGCTAGAAGTTGTTAGTAAAAAGTGTCTAAAATCTAATTATTAATTCCTCGAATGATCGCTTAAGAGCCGACATTCTCTTATTTTTTATTATCTAGACTTTTCAAAGTTGGGTAATGGTCTTGTTATTCTTAATATGTCGTTGACTTAAATATTTCAATAGTATTTCATAAAATCTTACGATTTTACGATTAAAAACTACGATTCCGATTTCACCCATGTTTTTGATTTCACGTGGAATCACGATTTTGATTACATTGATTATATCCCATTGATATTTGGTCGCACACGATTCTTAAAATAGTGGATAACCTCATGGAAAATTATAATGTTATCTTGAATTGCACGTCCTTTGGTAAAGGCTGCTTGGAGTTCTGAAACAATACTCGACATTCAGCTTTTTAGTCTCGTAGCCATAATTTTCGACAACATCTTGTACCTTAAGTTACAATAGTTAGTCGGTGGAAACTGTGAACTCGTCTCTAGATGTGGGATTTTGGGATGATTTCCACATTTGAATCATTTCATCCCGCTCATGGAAGACTACTCAAAGAAATTTCTGACCTCCCTGCACAGTTGCTCTTTCACCACTTCCCAATATTTTCGGTAGAAGAGTCTGAGGAAACCGTCTTGAGCGGATGACTTATTTGCTCCCATATGGAAAATCGCACTTAATCTCCTCATTTGATACCTCCCTACAAAGGTATTGATTGATTTCATCTCGAACAATGTTAGGGATCCAATTATTAATCTCGTCACTCTGAATGGGATCCCTAGCTAAGAACATGTTCTCGTAGAACTCTCAGATATGATTCTCTATATGTTCTTCTTCTTCGATCTAGTTAGTATCATCAATCCTGAGTTTAGTGATCCTATTTCTCTGTCTTTTCTGCACTGTGCTTGCATGAAAAAAATGTAGTATTCCTATCTCCCTCTTTCGGCCATCGGGTTCAGCCTTCTGTTTCCAATAAATCTTTTCCTACTTCCACTGGTAGTCCAGGTAAGCTTCTAGCATTTTTTTCTACTTAGCTTACTTGGAATATTCCTAAATTTATTGCGTTGTTTTGGCAATTACTCCTACTCCACCTGGTCAATTCCTTAGTAAGGAAGTTGAGTCTTGAACTGCAATTGTCACCCTTCTCCTAGCCGGTTTTGATAAGGGATGCAAAACTTTCATCCCTGGTCGAACCGAAAGGGCCCCATTCCTATGAATAAAATGGTGAAGAGTCAACCTGATTGGAGCATGGTCTGATCCAATTATCGGCTCGTGAATTATTTCAACATCATGAGACATATTATGCCAATGTGTGGAACATAGGGCTCCATCCAACCTTTCTCCAATCCGCTTATCACCTAATTTCTTATTGCCCCACGTACAAATCTGCCCCGAAAAACCCATATCGATTAATCCATTTCGGAAGATAAAATCATGAAAGGGCTCAGTGGAGTCCCTTCGTGGTGGCAAACCTTCTTCTTGTCCGCTGCTATTTAACATGACATTGAAGTCGGCTACAATTATCCAATGATCGTCATCCGAAGTGCGAAGGTTTTCAATCTCACCCCTAACTTAGCTTCTAATATAGGAATCATTAAGCGCATGCACAAAGGTCAAATGGTAGTCTTCCAAACCATTACCACTTCTTACAATAATATCACATTTAAATACCAACTAACTATGAAAATTAAAAAAACTGGTGAAATTTCACATTTAAAACAAGAGTGCGCCTAGTTAGGAGTGTGGTTGGTGTCACCTCCCGTGCGCTAGCTGTACCTAGCTAAGTCAAACGCATGACGTTATATTCATTCTCCCATGTTCAAATTTTTTATTTTGAAAATTGTACACAAAATTTTCACTCTAAAAATTGTATGCTATTTTTTATCTTTCTAAAATTGTTTAATGCCACGTTATGCCACCTCACACAGCCCAAATCATATTATTGTCCATGTGTACTAACGGAACAGCATGTTACAAGTTTTGTTTTCATCCAAACAAATCACTGAACAAATATTATCTTACAGAATGGTCCTCGTCGATCAAATATTCACAAATCAACGTCGGAAGCAGAGTTCTTATAAGATTCACAAATTTTCTCCACCGGCATCGCCGCCGCTCTTTCCACCGTCGTCCGATCGTTCCACCCTTTCCTCAGCTCGTGATTCAGCCGCCGAAGGAACCCTTCCTTCCGCCGCTCACAGTACTCCATCAACCCCGCAACCACCGTAACATCCGTCGTCTCCCCCCAGCATATCCGCCGCCGATGATCACCGATCTCCGACGGTAATAACTCCAAAACATCCCCACCGCCTCCGAATCCAGCAATCCTGTTCACTCACTCAACAGAAGCTTCGATCACCCACGACGGAGCTCTCGACTCCCGCAGCCAGATAAACGCCATTCCTCGGAAGATCGCTGACTTAACTGCAGAGTCTCTGCTTCCGGCGGGCCCCAACATCAGGGCAGGACTCAATCGGATGACGAATTCGCCGTCGCCGGCGGTCTCTACTGTCGGCGCACCGGCGGAGAGTTGGAGGGTGACGCGGCGAATTTGATTCCGGTGACTTGGGTGGGTGCCGACCAGGTGTTCGACGAAATTACTGGCATTGACGAGGATCGACGTGGCGCGGCCGTTGGAGATGTAGAAGAGGGAGAAGCGTTTCCCAGCTGGGGAATCGCTGGCGTCGTTCAAGATCTGCACTTGGAAACCTTTGGATGCTTCGTGGTTGGCCCACAGAGAGGTGATTCCGATGAAGATGATTAAGAGGACGCGGAGGAAGATGGCGGAGTGTTGGTTGGCCGGCATTGATATGATTATCAGATTATGAGATAAAGAGAAATGAAACAAGTGGCCAAGGAAGATGGTGGGTTCAAAAAAGGAGAATAATGGAAAAGCAATCAATTTATTTTAATTTATTTTTTGTGGAATCTAATATATGAAAAATCAAATTAATTTTGGTATTAAATAGAATGAACGAGACGCTCAAGGGTTAAATCGTGATCAAACCTCTAACCATAAAAATTCGTTCAAAGAATTGTTCACATTATTGTTGGGTTGGTTACTAAAATGATCACCAAACTTTGGACAAATAACCCGACGATCACTAATTGGTCACGGTTTTATGAAACCGTGACAGATTAGTCACGGTTTTTAAGAAACCGTGACTAATTTAGTCACGGTTTTTAAGAAACCGTGACTAAATTAGTCACGGTTTTTAAAAAAACCGTGACTAATGATGTTCCACGTTGGCAATCCGGAACTTCTTCCCTTCTCTCTCTCTTCTTCTTCCCCCGACGACTTCTTCTTATCTTCTTCAACTTCACCTTCTTCCTTCTTCCTTCACCTTCATCAACTAGCTCGACTTCTTCTTCTCTTCTTCCTTCGCCTTCCTTCCTCTTATCCTCTGCCGAAACACTCCCCGTCACCGACAACCCTCTTCTGAAACATCGGCGCCACCGAGTCTTCTCCGGCTTCCCCTTCTCCTCTGCCGAAACAATCCCAGCCGCGGACATCATCTTCACTCCGATTCCACTCTTCCAAAACACCGACGCCGCCGAGTCTTCTCCAGCTTTCCGTTCTCCTCTGTCGAAGCAATCTCCACCGCGGCATCAATCTCCAGATTCAGCAATGGTGTTGTGGGAATCGAAGAAGACAGTGGCGTTGGGTTCTGGGAAGCAATGAAATCAACGGCGACGACAGCAACGACAACGACGGCAGCGGTAACGACAACAACGACGAAGGATTGCAGCGGCGAAGGATTAAATAGTAATTTTTGTTAATTATATCGACAAAATGTAATTTTGCCATTTGACACAATTAATAAATTCAGTGACTACTTCGTAATTACTCGGGACGTTTTGTTAACATTTTAATTTTGTGGATCATTTTGCATAACTGAAGGAGTTCAAGGTCTGGTCCTATAATTCGATGAATTAACAAATGGGTCACTGAAATTTTCATCATAACAGTTTGGTCACCAATTTTGTCACGGTTTTCTTATGAAACCGTGACTAAAATTGGTCACGGTTTTATAAGAAATCGTGACTATTTGGAACAAATTTTGTCACGGTTTCTTTGAAAACCGTGACTAATTTTAGTCACGGTTTCATAAGAAAACCGTGACAAAATTCTGTCACGGTTTCATAAGAAAACCGTGACAGAAAATTTAGTCACGGTTTTTAGAGAAATCGTGACAAAAATGGGTCAAAATAGTCACGGTTCTTTAAACCGTGACTAATGAGGCTAAAAAACCGTGACTAATAAGCTTGTTTCTTGTAGTGGAAGAGGAAAGAGGATCTGAAAAACAGATCTGGTGGAGGAGAGGAGGAAGAGGAAGAGAAAGAGGAAAGAGAAGGAGGAGGAGGAAGAGGAAGAGGAAAAAGAGGGATGATGTGGAGGAGCGGCGGCGGCGAGGCGGCGGGGTGGGCGGGCGAGGCGGCGGAGCGGCGGCGAGGCGGCGGCGGGGCGGCGGCGGCGAGGCGGCGGCGGTGAGGGAGTGAGGGTGGAGAAGAGGAAGAGGAAGGGGAATAGGAAGAGGAAGAGGAAAGAGGAGGAAAGGTTTGATTTGGTTTAGATTTGGTTTGGTTTGGTAATTAGGGTGAATGTTTAGGTTTGGGTTTTGGGTTTGGTTTAGATGATGTGGCAATGTAGATGATGTGGCTGCCTTGATGGCATCGCCACGTATGCAAATGGATGGAAAATTGGATGTCCGTAGACGGTAGTGACCGTTAGGATAATCGGTCAAAGTTGTGTGAGTGCTAAGAAATTTTTTGAACATCAGTGATCGTCGGGTTATTTGTCCAAAGTTTGGTGATCATTTTAGTAACCAACCCCATTATTGTTATATGAAAATCAAGTATCAAATAAGTATTACTTGTGATAATACATCAACCTTGAACAGAAGAGCAAAATAAACAACATATATAAAACAATTTAACTCATGATTCATGTACATAGATCAAATATCGAATTCTTATTTCAACCCATTATTGTTATATGAAAATCAAGTATCAAATAAGTATTACGTGTGATAATACATCAACCTTGAACAGAAGAGCAAAATAAACAACATATATAAAATAATTTAACTCATGATTCATGTACATAGATCAAATATCGAATTCTTATTTCACTTTTGAGTCGATACAATCAACGGAGTTTTCACTTAAATAAAAAAAAAATAACTATTAACCTAAATAAATGCCATTCAAAACTAATGATATTTGTAAATATAAACGCCCCAGGCCTAGGCGATATCGCTCAGGCCCTAGGCGATATCGCCCCCACACCTGTAAAAGCCACCCGTGATTAGATTCCCGACCAGAGTCAGAGTCACGGGTCCGAAATAGCCAAGCTTTAGGCGATCTCGCCTAGGACCTGGGCGATATCGCCTATGGTCTGGGCGATATCGCCTAAAGCCTGGGCAACTAACGAGCCTTTAAAATCCTTGTTAGTTTCGGGGGAGAGTCACCAAACCAAAAGTATTACAATTCTAAAATGGCCGACCACACTTTGTCACGAGAATTTCGAGTCCAAGTTTTCTGGGGGGGCCGTATCGTCCAGGATTGGACCGGCTTATCCTACGAAGGGGGGAATAATGTCCGTCTGAAGATGACCAAGCGAGTGACCTATGATAGTGTGGTTACCGTGTTTCGGCGGAAAAATGGGTCTTGGAGCGGATCAGATAATCCAGTCATTTGTCTGGAGAATGCCGATATACAGTTCTGAGGGAAATCTGTCGCATTTCGTTTCTAGGCTGATATCGGACGACAACGGTGTACAAGTCATATACGACTTAGTTCGCGTGAACCCATTTTTCGAAGTTGCCGAGTTGTACGCCTTGATGGAAGAGGAGCCGTCTCACTTCTCCGATTTCTCCGGTGTCATTCTAAATCAGATGGCGGAGCAGAGCCAAACGTATGATGGGGAATACATGGCGACCAGTCATGTCGGTCCGGAGGAGGAGGAGGTTGATCAAGAGGGGTTGACGCGAGATGAATATGTCACCACCGACGATTCTGGTGATGAAAGAAGCCATTGCTCGGCGGACGAAGGGAATCCAAACGTCGACGATGACATTGGCCAAACCGACGAGGAAGACGACGATGAAGAAGGGGGAGCCACAGCAAATAGCGTGGAAGTTTATGTGCCACTGGAACATGCCACGAGCGTGGGTGACGACTGTGACGACATCATGACAATCTCCAACACCTACTCCATGGACAGGGGCTTCCAGATCCCAGCGAAGTCGTACTGGACGGTGGAGATGAAATTCTTCTTGGGTCAGACATTCTCTACAAAAGGTCAACTGGTGTCCCTAACGAAGAGCCAAGCAGTCCTCCGCAACTATAAGTACAGGGTAATCACTTCCAACCCGAAGGAATGGGCCATCAAGTGCATCGTCCCGACGTGTCCTTGGAGGATGCGTTCTACACTTAGCAACAGATATGGGTTCTGGATAATACGACAACTCAACAACGGCCACATTTGCGACAAGACAACGATACTAGGGCCCCACCCACAGCTCGATGTCACACTGATCTCAGATGCAATCATGCACATTGTTCGCAGAGAGCCGGGGTTGAAGGTGGAGACAGTTATTAATTGCATTCTGGAGAAGCACCACCACAATATTTCGTACCGGAAGGCTTGGTTTGGCAAGCAACGTGCTGTCGAGAAGCTGTACAGAGACTGGGTGGCATCATACAACAACATTGAGACAATTCTGAATGCTATTCGTCTCACAAACCCCGGGACACGGTACGAGATCAGAACCAACCCGACGGGTAACTGTAGGATGTTCAAGAGTGTGTTTTGGGCGTTTGGCCCATGCATAGAAGCCTTCAAGCACTGCGCTGGGATCATGATCATTGACGGCACATTCCTCACGGGTAAGTACAAGCAAGTGTTGTTGATGGCTAGTACATTCGATGGGCAACATCGGATTGTTCAATTGGCATACGCCATAGTTGACCAAGAGGATCACGATAATTGGAAGTGGTTCATGGAGAGTCTACAGAGACATGTGACCAATCGGGCCAACATCACAATCATCAGTGATCGACACAAGGGGATAGCAGCGGCAATGCGCAACATTGATCGAGGGTGGGTATGGAGGTGGTGCCTACGCCATTACGTAAGCAACTTCAATAAGAAACACCGCAACCAAACTCTGAAATCTCGCCTTTGGAACTTAGGTATTTGGCAAATTATTTACGGTGTATATGTGAACTTAACTAATACAATATTATTCATACAAGTCTTCATCGCTACCCGCAGGAATAGAAGGGAATGTGCGGAAGTTTGAGGCGAAGAAGGCAGAATGGTTGGAGATCCATGATGAACAAAACGTACGGGATCCAAAATGGGTGAATGAGGAACTGCCCTTATGGAGCTTGGCCTACGACAACACTGAGGGAGGCGGTGCTCGGTGGGGAACCATGACGACCAACGCGCAAGAATGCGTCAACGGAGTACTTAAGGGCGTGCGACGTTTGCCGATGTCTTCTGTGATCGAGCACACATTCCACCGTATGGTCAAGTATTGGCATAGGCGACGTGGGGAATATTAGGGGATGTTGGCAGAAGGGAACGCGTATACCAAGTACTGTCAGAAATTAACCACAGAATCTACGTCAAGTTCCGTCAGACACTACGTGCTGCCGTACGATGCGGCTAACGGGGTTTACGAGGTGAAGTCTGGTCCCAACAATCAGAATCGTAGCGGTAATAACAGCTACGTTGTTCGGTTTGATAGGCAGTCGAATCGTAAGGGGACGTGCACGTGCGGAAAGTTCCAAGGCTACAAGGTACCGTGCTCCCATGCTGTAGCTTGTTGCACATTCGCTGGTGCTAACTGGCGAAACTACGTCAGCCCCTTCTACCTAGTATCCAAGACCCAGCTAGTGTATGCCCAATCCTTCCAACCAATATTGGGTCCTAAAGACTGGATCCCACACACGGGTCTACCAGTGATCCCGCAACCTCATCTTCTTCGTGGACAGGGTCGTCCACGACACTCTCGAATCAGAAACGAGATGGATTGGCGTGAGGAGGGTCGACCAAGTAAGTGCAGGACATGCGGTCGTGTGGGACATAATGCAAGGACATGTGCAAGGAGAAGGGACAGTGTTGGGGCGTCTTCTAGTAATCAAGCGTGAAATAAAATAATGTATCTGTAACGTTTTCATCTCGGTTCATTCAGTAAATAAATGTTATCAATGTCACCACTTTTGTTTATTTGATTTCACATATTCCAAGTCATTTAGGTAATACAAACACTGGTGATGTGATGTTATTTAGTGCATTTTAAGCCGTTGATTAGCCTAAGGATTTCCCATGTTTGATCTCATTTTGCTATGATTTATATGCTTTTATTGAAGTTTTATGCAAAGTGCTATTTTGTTGTCCGGTTGCCACTTTGAGGCCAATTCTGTGTCTATTGGAGCTGTTTTCTTTGCATTTTCAGGATTTGGCATTGAAGTACTGGTGACAAGGAGCACGTAGGATCAAACGGGAGGTCAATCAGAGCTAGGACGGAGGAGATATGATCGTTGGAAAATCGAGAAAAATGCACCCTTCAACTGAAGAAGTTTTCGGCGAGAATTTCTAAAGTTCTCGACCGAAAACAGATTTACAGGAGAAGGCCGTTCGATTTATGAAGACATTTTCGGCGAAAATATTGTATAATTTTCGCCGAAAATCTGTGAAGAAAAGCCAAGCCGTTCTCAAAGACATTTTCGGCGAAAATCTTGTAGGATTTTCGCCGAAAATCCAGGGCAATTTCAACGTACTATATAAAGAGAGAGAGATGGAAATTTTGGGGGAGGAACTCATTAATTCAGATTTCATACTTCATCAAAACCCTTTTCTCTCAACTTCTCAAATACTTTTCTCCTCATCTCCAATCCACAACCCTAGAGCAAGGTGCAAATCAAAGTAGAGGAGCTTGGATTGAAGTCCACAACCTTGGGAGAGGAGCTTGCAAGAGGAGGATTGCCATGGAGCTCTTGGTGACCATCTCTCTTTCTTTCTCTTTTGTTCCCTTGGCCATGTGTGGCTGATTTCCTAGGTTTCCTTGGATTGATAGATGGTTGTGCTAGGATAGAGGTGGATTGTACAAATATGCCATGATTGATCTTGGATTGTAAGAGGATGATCTCTAGACTTGTTGTTAATTCCATTGATGGCTATGGCTTGATTGGTCTATTATTTGTGATGTAATGCATGAGACTGCTTAGATTACATGGATTGTAGGTCTAGGGATTGAAGAGAGTGTGTTCTAAGAGATTAGATCATCTCAATTCAACCATAGTTGCATGATTTCTCACTTGTGCATTTTATCGAACACTTGGCGTGCATTAGGTTTTTCATTCAATTGAACTTTGATTAGTCTTTTGATGATTCTCTTAGTGTTAGGACATTGACATGAGAGTGTGGTGTCTAGCCTAGTGGTCATAGAGTCATAGGAGAGGGTTTTGTAGCTTGGCATTTCATCAAACACCTTTAATGCATCCTTAGTCACTTAGCTTGAGAGCGAGAGCCTAGGTTGAGTGGTTCTAGGATAGGGATTTAGTGCGACGAGAGTGCATTGAGTCTATAGAAGGGATTTGCATGGTCATTCGATTGCATCCTCGATCATGTTTGGCTTGTTTGTGCATTTGTTCCTCTTGAGCATGATGTACCTATCTTTCCAAGTGAACCTCATTTACCTTTGATTTGCACCATTTTGTTTTGCTTTCTTATTTAGTTTCCTTTATGCTTTTGTTTCTTTTTCAAACTAAAACTCATTTTAATTGAATAGACCGTCCATGAACCGCGTGAGTATTAGCCATTGAGAGAGCCCTCGTGGAATACGACCTTGATAGTTGTGAGTTGAATCTCGCGCATCAAGTTTTTGGCGCCGTTGCCGGGGACTTTCTCAATCCTAAGAAAGCATTTAGTAGTGGACCGTTCTATTCACTTCCCTCCATTTTAGTTTTGCTTCTTTTTATTAGTTTGTTTGGTTTTGTTATCCCGCATTGTTGTATTACTTGGTTGTGTTTGTTGAGCTTGTGTGTAGGTACCAAGTCATTGATCCACCAATCCGTTCTCTAACTCATTTAGTTCATGGTAGCAAGGTTGCAAGTAAGATGAACTCGTGGAATGGAAGTAATGGTTATGGTTCCTATCAAGGGTGGAATCCATCTCCTAACCCATACTATGGTCATCCTACTCCATCCAACTACTACCAAGAAACTTGTGAGGAAGATGGCCAATGGTGGGGTCAAGAACAACAAGCTTCAACACCCATGTGGAATGAGCAATGTCCTTATCCATCTCCACCCTACCATCAAATCTTGCCGGAGTATTATCAAGAGGATTTCACAAGTCATGAACAACATTCTCCACCGCCTTCCATGCTAGAGGAGCTCTTTAAGATGGTTAAAGAAAGCGAGCGTCCTCAAGAGGAGTTCACAAGCTATGAGCAACCTTTTCAACCTCCTTCTATGCTAGAGGAGCTCTTGAAAATGGTGAAGGAAAGTGAGCATCCTCGAGAGAAGTTTGTAATTTATGAGGAGCCTTCTCCACCTCTTCCCACACTTGAGGAAGCTTTGAAGATTGCGGATGACAATGCGAACCAACTCAATCGCTTAGCTCAAGGCATGACACTAATCAAGGAAGCTCTAGAGGATGAACAACACTCTCCACCTTCCCCCATAATTGAGGAGATGTTGCAAATTGCTGAAGATAATGTGGCCCGGTTGGATCGTTTAACTCAAAGTGTGAAGCTCATCTCCGACACCTTTGAACCGGAAGTGCTAGTCATGGAAGAAGAAGAAGGTGAGTCTCCCCAAGAGGAATTCGTGAGTCATGAGAAACCTCTTCCACCTCCTTTCATGCTAGAGATCTTGCAAATTGCGGAGGATAATGCAAACCGAGTTAACCGCTTATCCCAAAGCATAGAGCTTGTCACGAAGATTCTTGAGAATGAACGACATCCCAATCATTTGGAGCATGTTTATGATGATGAAGATGACACTTGTGAATCCGAAGAGCTTGACACGGAAGAAGATTTGGTAGTGGAGGAGATTGAGGAACATGTTCTACCCGAGGACACACCAAGTAACGATGATGTGAGGATAGAAGAATCAAGGAGACTTGAGGATGATGACCCTTTAGAGGAGGTGAGAGATGATTTGGAGACGCTTCAAGAAGAGGTGACACCGAGAGTGGAGCACGAAAGTGAACAACACCACTCTATTGTGGTCCCACCAAAGATTGTTAGTGCTCTTCAATCATCTTGCTTGATCATGAAGTATTTGTGCCAAGAACCCAAGGAGACATGCATCTCTACCCCCCCTAAGGAGATAATGGAATAGGAGCCGCCCATGTTTGAACCGGAAGACTCTTCGAGTGGCATCACCAACTTGGAGGCGATGGAGCTCAATGGTGGCCCCCTACCATACATTCTTCCTCAAACTCCTAAACTTAATGGTAGAAGGCCATGGCAAGGTAACAATTGGAACTTAAGCTTAGCTCATTGGTCATTCTACCATTTGCTTCTATTGCTATTTGGAGTTCAATCTTCATCATGGAAGAAGCTACTTGATTTGAAGGAGGTACTAAGTTGGACACCATGACATAGGTATCGTCGAGCTTAAGACGGTAACCAAGCGCTTCTTGGGAGGCACCCCATGTTATCTTTAATTTTTCGCTTTTAATTGTTGTTTGAGGTTTTTGTGTTGTTTTAGCTTTTTGAATAAGGTTTGACAAGCATTTTGGATCACTCTTCACCAAGGATCATCATGGAACTCTTTCACCACTATCACGACCTATGCTCCTCTCTACCAACGCGGTAACTTCGTTCCACCTTTACCCTCTCTCGCTTGATCATTGAGGACAATGCTCATGTTAGTCGTAGGGGAGTTTGAGGTTTGGTGTGATTATTTGTGGTAGAGATCTAAGGCTATGCTTTGATGAGTTGCATGATCTTAATTGAATGTCAATTTCCTCTATTGTAGAATCATTCGGGTCTTGACTTTTGGTGTTTAATTGACTTCAAGCTTTCATAATGACGTTTAGACTGTTCCACTTAGAACCTATAACCTGCATGTTAACACTAATATCAAATGAGTCTAGGCCAGAACAGAGATGTTATCACTCTTGTATGTTGGTTGATTGGTTTGATACGTGTTTTTGTACCACTCGATAACACCGGTCTAAGATGATGAAGGCAATCAGAATTTTCTTTCCCTTTTCCATGTTCTTCTTTCCCTTTTTGATCCCTCGTGATTGTGGCTTGAGATTAGACAGAATCCAATTCGAAATCTTGTGTTGAAGCTGAAAGGGGCTAAGGATCGAGTGGCTAATTTGGAAAGAAAATGTTCAAAAGAAAAGAAAAGAAAAGAAAAAAGCTAGGCAAGCTCGGCACCTAAGTGAAGTGTCGGGTTGAGCACTAGCAATAGCAAAAGCTGTGAGCTAGGCAGGTTCAACACCTAAGTGAAGTGTTGGATCGAGCACTAGTATGCAGTAAGAAGAAAAGAGAAGAAAGAAAAAAATGAAAATGGAAAGAAAAGTAAGAAAAAAAAGGTTCTCAATTGTAGCCCTTGATCCTACGCCCGAGTTTGTAAAGAGCGGATCTAGAAGCGGATGAAGTCGAGTCGATAGCCATATCATGATCACTCATCACTCTCAAAAAATTCTCTTACCCCCGCCTTATCCGTTCCATTTCCTGAGTTCAAGTCCTTTTAATTAGAGTCGGTGTTGTCGTGGTCGGTTTTTCTGTATCCCAATTGACCACTACTTGAAGTGTGCAGATATTAGTGAGGTTTAGACTTGTTTGGTTGATGTTCTTGCATGTGTAGGTTAAGTTTGTTCGTGGAACAGTTTAAGCCAAATTGTTTTTGCTTGAATCTCAATGGGACCGATCTTGTCATTTGTGAACTTGGATGTTTTCTAATTCATTTGCTTGAGGACAAGCAAAGCTTAGTCGTAGGGGAATTTGACGTGATGTTATTTAGTGCATTTTAAGCCGTTGATTAGCCTAAGGATTTCCCATGTTTGATCTCATTTTGCTATGATTTATATGCTTTTATTGAAGTTTTATGCAAAGTGCTATTTTGTTGTCCGGTTGCCACTTTGAGGCCAATTCTGTGTCTATTGGAGCTGTTTTCTTTGCATTTTCAGGATTTGGCATTGAAGTACTGGTGACAAGGAGCACGTAGGATCAAACGGGAGGTCAATCGGAGCTAGGACGGAGGAGATATGATCGTTGGAAAATCGAGAAAAATGCACCCTTCAACTGAAGAAGTTTTCGGCGAGAATTTCTAAAGTTCTCGACCGAAAACAGATTTACAGGAGAAGGCCGTTCGATTTATGAAGACATTTTCGGCGAAAATATTGTATAATTTTCGCCGAAAATCTGTGAAGAAAAGCCAAGCCGTTCTCAAAGACATTTTCGGCGAAAATCTTGTAGGATTTTCGCCGAAAATCCAGGGCAATTTTAGCGTACTATATAAAGAGAGAGAGATGGAAATTTTGGGGGAGGAACTCATTAATTCAGATTTCATACTTCATCAAAACCCTTTTCTCTCAACTTCTCAAATACTTTTCTCCTCATCTCCAATCCACAACCCTAGAGCAAGGTGCAAATCAAAGTAGAGGAGCTTGGATTGAAGTCCACAACCTTGGGAGAGGAGCTTGCAAGAGGAGGATTGCCATGGAGCTCTTGGTGACCATCTCTCTTTCTTTCTCTTTTGTTCCCTTGGCCATGTGTGGCTGATTTCCTAGGTTTCCTTGGATTGATAGATGGTTGTGCTAGGATAGAGGTGGATTGTACAAATATGCCATGATTGATCTTGGATTGTAAGAGGATGATCTCTAGACTTGTTGTTAATTCCATTGATGGCTATGGCTTGATTGGTCTATTATTTGTGATGTAATGCATGAGACTGCTTAGATTACATGGATTGTAGGTCTAGGTATTGAAGAGAGTGTGTTCTAAGAGATTAGATCATCTCAATTCAACCATAGTTGCATGATTTCTCACTTGTGCATTTTATCGAACACTTGGCGTGCATTAGGTTTTTCATTCAATTGAACTTTGATTAGTCTTTTGATGATTCTCTTAGTGTTAGGACATTGACATGAGAGTGTGGTGTCTAGCCTAGTGGTCATAGAGTCATAGGAGAGGGTTTTGTAGCTTGGCATTTCATCAAACACCTTTAATGCATCCTTAGTCACTTAGCTTGAGAGCGAGAGCCTAGGTTGAGTGGTTCTAGGATAGGGGTGCGACGAGAGTGCATTGAGTCTATAGAAGGGATTTGCGTGGTCATTCGATTGCATCCTCGATCATGTTTGGCTTGTTTGTGCATTTGTTCCTCTTGAGCATGATGTACCTATCTTTCCAAGTGAACCTCCTTTACCTTTGATTTGCACCATTTTGTTTTGCTTTCTTATTTAGTTTCCTTTATGCTTTTGTTTCTGTTTCAAACTAAAACTCATTTTAATTGAATAGACCGTCCATGAACCGCGTGAGTATTAGCCATTGAGAGAGCCCTCGTGGAATACGACCTTGATAGTTGTGAGTTGAATCTCGCGCATCAAGTTTTTGGCGCCGTTGCCGGGGACTTTCTCAATCCTAAGAAAGCATTTAGTAGTGGACCGTTCTATTCACTTCTGACGTGTGATTTTCAACTCACAACATTCAAGGTCGTATTCCACGAGGGCTCTCTCAAAAGCTAATACTCACACGGTTCATGGACGGTCTATTCATTTAAAATGAGTTTTAATTTGAAAAGGAAACAAAAACATAAATGAAACTAAACAAGAAAGCGAAACAAAATGGTGCAAAACAAAGATAAAGGAGTTCTCTTGGTGGGTAGTTTCATCATGCTCAAGAGGACTAATTGAACAAACAAGCCAATTAAGATCGAGTTTGCATTCGGATGACCATGCATTTCACTTCTATAGACTCAATGCACTCTCGTAGCACCTAATCCCTATCCAAATACCACTCAACTTAGGCTCTCGCTCTCAAGCTAAGTGAAAAAGGATGCATTTTAAGTGTTTGATGAAATGCCAAGACACAAGACCCTCTCTTAAGACTTTATGACCACAAGGCTAGGCACAACACTCTCATATCAATGCCCTAACACTAAGAGATTCACCAAAAGCCTTTTCAAACTCAATTGAATGAAAATACACATGCACACCAAGTGTTCGATAAAATGCCCAAGAGAGAAATCAAGTGAAAATGGTTGAAACAAGATGATCTAATCTCTTAGAACACACTCACTTCAATCCCTAAACCTACAATCTATGCAATCCAAGCACTCTCATGCATCAAATCACATTGAATGGACCAAATCAAGCAAACATGGCATAAAATGGCATTAAGAACAAGTCTAGGAATCATCCTCATACAACCAAGATCAATCATGGCAAGTTCTATACAATCATCCCTCTATCATAGCACAACTAATCTACCCATCCAAGATGAACCCTAGAAACTCAGCCACACATGGCCAAGGGAGTAAAGAGAAAAGAAGGAAGAATGGTCACCAAGAACACCATGGATGAATCCTTGAGATGATCTTCACTTCTCCACTTGTAAGCACTTCTCCCAAGGTTTGTTGGCTTCAATCCTAGCTCCAATGGCTTCAAATTGCTCCAAAAATGTGTTCTAGGGTTTGAGGGTTCGTGGGTATGTGTTTGGGGTTCAAGAGAGATCAAAGAATTCCCCAAAATGGCCAAAAACGCGGGTATTTATAGTGCAGGGGGCAGTGCACGGCGTGCACCACTGCACGGTGTGCACCCCTGCACTCTGCATAGAACACGATCTTGCAATGCTCATATCTCCCTCGTCCGGACTCCAAATGACCTCCCGTTTGCTCCTATGTGCTCCTTGTCATCCGTACTTCGATGCCATAACCGGAAAATGCACAAAGGCAACTCAAATATACCACGAATTTGGCTCCAAAGTGGCAACCGGACAACAAATGGACACTTTGCACAAAACTTCAATAAAAGCATATAAGTCATGGCATTTCACGAACAAACACGGGCATTTCATAGGTCAATAATAAGCTCAAAATGCACTAAATAAAGTCACATCAACTTCCCTCCATTTTAGTTTTGCTTCTTTTTATTAGTTTGTTTGGTTTTGTTATCCCGCATTGTTGTATTACTTGGTTGTGTTTGTTGAGCTTGTGTGTAGGTACCAAGTCATTGATCCACCAATCCGTTCTCTAACTCATTTAGTTCATGGTAGCAAGGTTGCAAGTAAGATAACTCGTGGAATGGAAGTAATGGTTATGGTTCCTATCAAGGGTGGAATCCATCTCCTAACCCATACTATGGTCATCCTACTCCATCCAACTACTACCAAGAAACTTGTGAGGAAGATGGCCAATGGTGGGGTCAAGAACAACAAGCTTCAACACCCATGTGGAATGAGCAATGTCCTTATCCATCTCCACCCTACCATCAAATCTTGCCGGAGTATTATCAAGAGGATTTCACAAGTCATGAACAACATTCTCCACCGCCTTCCATGCTAGAGGAGCTCTTTAAGATGGTTAAAGAAAGCGAGCGTCCTCAAGAGGAGTTCACAAGCTATGAGCAACCTTTTCAACCTCCTTCTATGCTAGAGGAGCTCTTGAAAATGGTGAAGGAAAGTGAGCATCCTCGAGAGAAGTTTGTAATTTATGAGGAGCCTTCTCCACCTCTTCCCACACTTGAGGAAGCTTTGAAGATTGCGGATGACAATGCGAACCAACTCAATCGCTTAGCTCAAGGCATGACACTAATCAAGGAAGCTCTAGAGGATGAACAACACTCTCCACCTTCCCCCATAATTGAGGAGATGTTGCAAATTGCTGAAGATAATGCGGCCCGGTTGGATCGTTTAACTCAAAGTGTGAAGCTCATCTCCGACACCTTTGAACCGGAAGTGCTAGTCATGGAAGAAGAAGAAGGTGAGTCTCCCCAAGAGGAATTCGTGAGTCATGAGAAACCTCTTCCACCTCCTTTCATGCTAGAGATCTTGCAAATTGCGGAGGATAATGCAAACCGAGTTAACCGCTTATCCCAAAGCATAGAGCTTGTCACGAAGATTCTTGAGAATGAACGACATCCCAATCATTTGGAGCATGTTTATGATGATGAAGATGACACTTGTGAATCCGAAGAGCTTGACACGGAAGAAGATTTGGTAGTGGAGGAGATTGAGGAACATGTTCTACCCGAGGACACACCAAGTAACGATGATGTGAGGATAGAAGAATCAAGGAGACTTGAGGATGATGACCCTTTAGAGGAGGTGAGAGATGATTTGGAGACGCTTCAAGAAGAGGTGACACCGAGAGTGGAGCACGAAAGTGAACAACACCACTCTATTGTGGTCCCACCAAAGATTGTTAGTGCTCTTCAATCATCTTGCTTGATCATGAACTATTTGTGCCAAGAACCCAAGGAGACATGCATCTCTACCCCCCTAAGGAGATAATGGAAGAGGAGCCGCCCATGTTTGAACCGGAAGACTCTTCGAGTGGCATCACCAACTTGGAGGCGATGGAGCTCAATGGTGGCCCCCTACCATACATTCTTCCTCAAACTCCTAAACTTAATGGTAGAAGGTCATGGCAAGGTAACAATTGGAACTTAAGCTTAGCTCATTGGTCATTCTACCATTTGCTTCTATTGCTATTTGGAGTTCAATCTTCATCATGGAAGAAGCTACTTGATTTGAAGGAGGTACTAAGTTGGACACCATGACATAGGTATCGTCGAGCTTAAGACGGTAACCAAGCGCTTCTTGGGAGGCACCCCATGTTATCTTTAATTTTTCGCTTTTAATTGTTGTTTGAGGTTTTTGTGTTGTTTTAGCTTTTTGAATAAGGTTTGACAAGCATTTTGGATCACTCTTCACCAAGGATCATCATGGAACTCTTTCACCACTATCACGTCCTATGCTCCTCTCTACCAACGCGGTAACTTCGTTCCACCTTTACCCTCTCTCGCTTGATCATTGAGGACAATGCTCATGTTAGTCGTAGGGGAGTTTGAGGTTTGGTGTGATTATTTGTGGTAGAGATCTAAGGCTATGCTTTGATGAGTTGCATGATCTTAATTGAATGTCAATTTCCTCTATTGTAGAATCATTCGGGTATTGACTTTTGGTGTTTAATTGACTTCAAGCTTTCATAATGACGTTTAGACTGTTCCACTTAGAACCTATAACCTGCATGTTAACACTAATATCAAATGAGTCTAGGCCAGAACAGAGATGTTATCACTCTTGTATGTTGGTTGATTGGTTTGATACGTGTTTTTGTACCACTCGATAACACCGGTCTAAGATGATGAAGGCAATTAGAATGTTCTTTCCCTTTTCCATGTTCTTCTTTCCCTTTTTGATCCCTCGTGATTGTGGCTTGAGATTAGACAGAATCCAATTCGAAATCTTGTGTTGAAGCTGAAAGGGGCTAAGGATCGAGTGGCTAATTTGGAAAGAAAATGTTCAAAAGAAAAGAAAAGAAAAGAAAAAAGCTAGGCAAGCTCGGCACCTAAGTGAAGTGTCGGGTTGAGCACTAGCAATAGCAAAAGCTGTGAGCTAGGCAGGTTCAACACCTAAGTGAAGTGTTGGATCGAGCACTAGTATGCAGTAAGAAGAAAAGAGAAGAAAGAAAAAAATGAAAATGGAAAGAAAAGTAAGAAAAAAAAAGGTTCTCAATTGTAGCCCTTGATCCTACGCCCGAGTTTGTAAAGAGCGGATCTAGAAGCGGATGAAGTCGAGTCGATAGCCATATCATGATCACTCATCACTCTCAAAAAATTCTCTTACCCCCGCCTTATCCGTTCCATTTCCTGAGTTCAAGTCCTTTTAATTAGAGTCGGTGTTGTCGTGGTCGGTTTTTCTGTATCCCAATTGACCACTACTTGAAGTGTGCAGATATTAGTGAGGTTTAGACTTGTTTGGTTGATGTTCTTGCATGTGTAGGTTAAGTTTGTTCGTGGAACAGTTTAAGCCAAATTGTTTTTGCTTGAATCTCAATGGGACCGATCTTGTCATTTGTGAACTTGGATGTTTTCTAATTCATTTGCTTGAGGACAAGCAAAGCTTAGTCGTAGGGGAATTTGACGTGATGTTATTTAGTGCATTTTAAGCCGTTGATTAGCCTAAGGATTTCCCATGTTTGATCTCATTTTGCTATGATTTATATGCTTTTATTGAAGTTTTATGCAAAGTGCTATTTTGTTGTCGGGTTGCCACTTTGAGGCCAATTATGTGTCTATTGGAGCTGTTTTCTTTGCATTTTCAGGATTTGGCATTGAAGTACTGGTGACAAGGAGCACGTAGGATCAAACGGGAGGTCAATCAGAGCTAGGACGGAGGAGATATGATCGTTGGAAAATCGAGAAAAATGCACCCTTCAACTGAAGAAGTTTTCGGCGAGAATTTCTAAAGTTCTCGACCGAAAACAGATTTACAGGAGAAGGCCGTTCAATTTATGAAGACATTTTCGGCAAAAATATTGTATAATTTTTCGCTGAAAATCTGTGAAGAAAAGCCAAGCCGTTCTCAAAGTCATTTTCGGCGAAAATCTTGTAGGATTTTCACCGAAAATCCAGGGCAATTTCAGCGTACTATATAAAGAGAGAGAGATGGAAATTTTGGGGGAGGAACTCATTAATTCAGATTTCATACTTCATCAAAACCCTTTTCTCTCAACTTCTCAAATATTTTTCTCCTCATCTCCAATCCACAACCCTAGAGCAAGGTGCAAATCAAAGTAGAGGAGCTTGGATTGAAGTTCACAACCTTGGGAGAGGAGCTTGCAAGAGGAGGATTGTCATGGAGCTCTTGGTGACCATCTCTCTTTCTTTCTCTTTTGTTCCCTTGGCCATGTGTGGCTGATTTCCTAGGTTTCCTTGGATTGATAGATGGTTGTGCTAGGATAGAGGTGGATTGTACAAATATGCCATGATTGATCTTGGATTGTAAGAGGATGATCTCTAGACTTGTTGTTAATTCCATTGATGGCTATGGCTTGATTGGTCTATTATTTGTGATGTAATGCATGAGACTGCTTAGATTACATGGATTGTAGGTCTAGGGATTGAAGAGAGTGTGTTCTAAGAGATTAGATCATCTCAATTCAACCATAGTTGCATGATTTCTCACTTGTGCATTTTATCGAACACTTGGCGTGCATTAGGTTTTTCATTCAATTGAACTTTGATTAGACTTTTGATGATTCTCTTAGTGTTAGGACATTGACATGAGAGTGTGGTGTCTAGCCTAGTGGTCATAGAGTCATAGGAGAGGGTTTTGTAGCTTGGCATTTCATCAAACACCTTTAATGCATCCTTAGTCACTTAGCTTGAGAGCGAGAGCCTAGGTTGAGTGGTTCTAGGATAGGGATTTAGTGCGACGAGAGTGCATTGAGTCTATAGAAGGGATTTGCGTGGTCATTCGATTGCATCCTCGATCATGTTTGGCTTGTTTGTGCATTTGTTCCTCTTGAGCATGATGTACCTATCTTTCCAAGTGAACCTCCTTTACCTTTGATTTGCACCGTTTTGTTTTGCTTTCTTATTTAGTTTCCTTTATGCTTTTGTTTCTTTTTCAAACTAAAACTCATTTTAATTGAATAGACCGTCCATGAACCGTGTGAGTATTAGCCATTGAGAGAGCCCTCGTGGAATACGACCTTGATAGTTGTGAGTTGAATCTCGCGCATCACTGGCCGTCACTCTTGCCATGGGCGATCTCGCCTGTGCCACAACAGGGGGCAGTAACCACCATAAAACCCTACTCTCACCATGATCCAAACACACACCAATACTCTCTAGCTACGCATTCACTTTCCAATAATCATCATCCATCAAACGCGGTCACACTATGGTGTTCGCACATGGGGAAAGAAGTCGAGCTCGCGATAAAGGTAAAAAAATAAGCCTCGTTTGTCCCATCTACTTCACGTTGTGCACTAATTACAATTGGTATTGTCGTGTAGTTTCAGAAGTTGATCGTATAATGTACAGGATGAAGAAGCCTGAGGAAGACCTGTTCGAGTATGAGCTAAGTGAGGTGAATTGCTGGTGTGATTTGAGGGCAACAAGATCCATTCGACTGAAGGATCTCGAACCCTATTTTGGGTGTCCGCTTGAGAGGGAGGTATAAAGACTGGCATGATTTTCTTACTTTGTCACCTATCCCGTTAATATTTCCTAACCCGCATGTTTCGTTGCCATTTTTTAAAGAACAAGGTGTTGGACTGTGCAAGTTCAAAACCCCTTTTATTACTTTGCCTATCCGCACAGTTTCTGTCTTTCCCTTTTTGGATCGTTGGTTCTCTGTTTCTGTCTTTACAGGTTTGGAAAGAAGATCAAGAGCTCAATCTCAGCCAATCTCAGCTGCAAACTTATGGAAAGAAGATCAATTCTCCAACGGTCACTCTCGCAGCATGGATACTACTTAAGGCAAAGATCAAGATGGTGAAGACTCACTTTTGTGAGCGTGAAAGCTTGGTGTTAAGTGTTGCTGCAAAAGGGTTGTCTGCATAGTGTTTTTCTGCCTAACTCGAGTGGGTTGTACTCGAGGGTAATTGTGTGTGATACTTAATCTAAGTGACTCTCTCAAGCTCAGCTTGAGACGTGGAGTAGGGACACTTCCCGAACCACGTTAAATCCTGTGTCATTTCCTCTCTCCTTATTCTTCTCTTCGTGCGTTCATTCATTACCCGTCCGACGAAAGGTCTTATTCAAAGGCGAACCTTTGAATTGCCCAGGAAGCCATTCTCAATCAGTCACCGTGTTGATCTTAACCTAATTTGAGAGCGAAATCTTCGCTCAATCCTTAAACTCTGTCTTCGTCAATTGTTTTATATTCGATTACGTTGAATTGGATCTAACTATCTCTTCATTTGGTATCAAGCTGGGCTGTGAAGATCGAGATTCACATCTGCCACAGTGTTCCAGGAAGTTAAAGCTAGATGGATCCAAAGACAGGCTCTAAAAGTGTTAAAGGAACTACCAGAGCTCCATACTTCGATGGCACTGGCTATCAGTTCTGGAAAAGTAAAATGGAGATATTTCTGGTTAGTCTTGATATAGCTATTTGGGAAATGGTTCAAAATGATGATTATAAACCTCCTACTAGCTATAAGAACTTGACTGCTGAAGTGAAAAATAAAGTTCAATTAAATGCTAAAGCTATGCATGTCTTCTATAGTGCTCTATGTGATGAAGAATTCAACAGAATCTGTGCATGTAAAACTGCTAGTGAAATCTGGAAAATTCTTGAAGCCACACATGAAGGAAATTCATCTGTAAAGGACACTAAGATTGATCTGTTGATTCACGAATATGAAATGTTCAAAATGGAAGAAACTGAATCAATTGCTGAAATGGGTGCAAGATTTAATCTGATTGTGAATAAGCTAGCTACTCTAGGTCGTAAGATTGAAAGAGCTGATCTTGTTAGAAAAGTTTTAAGATCCTTACCTAGAGAATGGATGGCTAAAAAGACGGCTATTGAAGAGGCTAAGGATTTAAATGTTTTAACTATTGAAGATCTGATGGGGTCTTTACTTAGCCATGAACTTGTTCTTAAGGTTGATAGCTTAGCTGAGAAAGAGAAAAATAAAAAGAATCTTGCCTTTAAAGCTAAAATTAAACCTAGTGAAAATTCAAGTGATGATGAGCCAGATGATATAGAGCAAGAAATTGCTCTCATGAGTAGTAGACTGAGGAAATTGATTCGTACTAGGAGAGATCAGAACCGCGATCACAAAGGAAATGATCGATTTAGAAATAATAAAGGTAAAGAACTAAGGAAAGATGAAAGCTCTAATGAAAATCAAGTTACTTGTTATAAGTGTGGAAAACCAGGTCATATCAGGTCAGAATGTCCACACAATAAGCAAGCGAGAGGAAGGGAAATGAAGGCCTCATGGAGCGATTCCGAGTCTGATGAGGAAGATGATGGAAACTCAAGAACTCATGCGCACATGGCTCTTGAAGATCATACTGACACCTCATCTGAAGATGGACAGGTAAGTATTTGTTCTTTTGATGATAGTGATGATTTATCTAAATCTGAAATCATTCTTGTCTACCTTGATTTAGAAAGTCATTGTCGCACTCTTAAGGATAGGAACAAAACTTTGAAGAAACAGGTTAAAGAATTGAGAAAACTGAATGAATCACTTAGAAATTCATATAACCTGCAAAGCTGCGCTGATGATGTTCAGGTGATTAAAACTGATAGTCTAATAGGAACAGATTCTGAAAGTGAAAGCCACAATAAGGTTGACTCAGAAATTGTTCTTGAAAAACCTAAGAAAACTGAAACTAAAATATGGTTTTCTTATCATGTTCCACCACCATCGTCAGAACCTGGGCTGCTTGGAAAAAGTCCAATGTCTGTTGTTCATAATCATGCCTTGTTTTCTGCTGAAAACCATGTTAGGAAAGAAGTTGACCGGTTAAAATTGGAAACTAAGCGACTTTGTCAAAAACTTGATCATATTCATGGCTTTTTCATCCTCCTAAGAAAACATTTTTTCGTTGCTTTCGGTGCTTTCAAACTGGTCACAAAATATCTCAATGCAAATCTCATAATCTCCCTTCTATTGTTTCTACTTCTAATTCTATGTCTAAGAAAATGGTACCCAAGGCTGTCTGGGTACCCAAACAACTCACCAATTCTCTTGTTTCAGGAACCAAACCTGAACAATGAATGGTTTCTGGATAGTGCTTGCTCACATCATATGACTGGTAATGCAAGGCACTTTAAGAAACTGGAGCTTAAACGAGGTGGAAAGGTTACCTTTGGAGATAACAGTCAGGGTAGGATCCTTGGTCAAGGATCTGTTGGTAAATCTTCTGGACCTTCTTTCTCTAATGTGCTTCTTGTTGGTAATCTGAAACACAATCTTCTTTCCATTAGTCAACTGTGTGATTCTAACAATAGGGTAATCTTTGAGCCTTCCTTCTGCTTCGTTGAATCCATTCCTGAACAAAAGCTGCTTTTTGTTGGCATGCGAAAAGAGAACATTTATTCTGTTAATCTGGATAATTCTACTGCATTTCATGAAGTTTGCTTTTCTGCTCTTGAAAGCAACACTGAATTCATCTGGCATCGTCGTCTCGGTCATGCAAGCTTAAGTAGACTTGCTAAACTTGCTAGACTCGTACTTGTCAGAGGACTTCCTAAACTTCGTGAAACAAAAGAATTTGTTTGTCGTGCCTGTTCTCTAGGAAAACAGACTAAAACTTCTTTTAAGACCAAGTCTTGTTCCTCCTCCTCTCTTCCTCTGCAACTGATTCATATAGACCTTTTTGGTCCAAGCAATGTCATGAGCGTTGGTGGAAAATTCTTTACCTTAGTCGTTGTTGATGACTACAGTCGCTTCACCTGGGTCAGCTTTCTTACTCATAAAAATGAAGCCTTGTCTTCTTTGATCTCTATTCTCACGACTGAAGAAACTCAGCTCTCCCTCCAACCCAAAATTATTCGAAGTGATCATGGTGGGGAATTTGATTCTATCGAATTCCAAAACTTATGTTCTTCTCGGGGTATCAAACACGAGTTTTCTGCTCCTCGAACCCCTCAACAAAATGGTGTTGTTGAGAGGAAAAATAGAGCCCTTCTTGATCTTGCTAGAACTATGTTAGCAGATTTCAACACTCCCACCAGATTCTGGGCAGAAGCCGTCGCCACTGCTTGTTACGTTCTTAACAGAACTCTCATCCGCTCTGATCTGAATAAAACTCCGTATGAGCTTGTTAAACATAGGACACCAAAACTCTCTTATTTCCATCCCTTCGGATGTAAGTGCTATGTCCTAAATACTAAGTATACTCTTGGAAAATTTGACTCCCGTTCCTGTGAAGCAATTTTTCTAGGGTACTCTACTCGAAGTAAGGCTTACCGGATTTTTAACCTAAAGTCCAGAAAGGTTGAGGAATCTGTTCACATCATCTTTGATGAAACAACCCCTGAGACTTCTGTTCCCATTTCTGACCCATCTCTTGAGCTTTCTCCTCTCAATTCTAATTCTAGAAATACCTTCTCTCCTAACGATACTTCTCCTCCCTCGGAAGATCCTGGTTCCCAGAATAAGGATTCGGAACAACATCCTTCTTCTGAACCTGTTTCCTCCCCTGCTCCTTCTCCCTCCCATGACTTGTCTGTTTCTCAAAATGAACCTCAGCCCCCTCCCCATATTTCTAAACGCCATCCCTCGTCCTTAATCATTGGTGATCCTTCCCAAAATCTTGTTACTCGTTCTAAACGTCAACTCAACTTTAATGGTCAAGCATTTATTTCTAAACTCGAACTTCGTTCCATTAAAGAAGCCCTTCTCGATGAGCATTGGATTTCTGCTATGCAGGAGGAACTTACTCAGTTTGAACGTTCAGATGTCTGGGATCTTGTTCCAGCCCCTCAGGACAAGACAATCATTGGAACTAAGTGGGTATTTCGAAATAAAACTGATGAAGATGGTGTTGTTGTTCGCAACAAGGCTAGATTAGTTGCTCAAGGTTACAATCAGGAAGAGGGAATCGATTTTGAGGAAACTTTTGCTCCTGTGGCTCGACTTGAAGCCATTCGGCTTCTCTGTGCGTTTGCTTGCTTCCGAGGTATCCGTCTATTCAAAATGGACGTCAAGAGTGCCTTTCTTAATGGACTTCTCAAAGAAGAAGTCTTTGTTCATCAACCGCCAGGTTTTGAAAATCATGCCCTTCCTGACCATGTTTTTAAACTTAAGAGGGCATTGTATGGTCTTCGTCAGGCGCCTCGCGCCTGGTATGAACGACTTACTGACTTCTTATTGAAGAATGGATTCACTCGTGGGACGGTTGATACTATCTTATTCATCAAACATACTCATCATGATTTTTTGGTTGCCCAAATTTATGTTGATGATATTGTTTTCGGTTCCACTAACGATGATCTCTGCACTGACTTCAGCACTCTTATGACTTCTGCCTTCGAGATGAGTATGATGGGGGAACTTTCCTACTTTCTTGGTCTCCAAGTTAAACAAACCTCTCAAGGCATTTTCATTCATCAAACTAAGTATGCTTACTCCATGCTTGCTAAGTTTGACTTACTGAATGTTAATAGCTGCTCTTCTCCTATGGCAACTACCACTAAACTTGATAAAGATATAAATGATTTTTCTGTCGATCCTAAACTTTTTCGTGGAATGATTGGATCACTTTTGTATCTCACTGCCAGTAGACCAGACATTCAGTTTAGTGTCTGTCTCTGTGCTCGTTTTCAAAGTGATCCAAAGGAGAGTCATCTCACTGCTGTTAAGAGGATTTTTCTCTACCTCAAGGGTACGTCGTCCCTTGGTCTTTGGTATCCTCGATCCTCTTCATTTGATTCGATTGGCTACAGTGATTCCGACTATGCTGGCAGTCTTTCTGATAGACGAAGCACATCTGGTGCATGTCATTTTCTTGGCCCGTCTCTTATTTCATGGGCTAGTAAAAAACAAGCCACTGTTGCACTATCCACTGCAGAAGCTGAATATGTGGCTGCTGGACATTGCTGCACTCAACTGCTCTAGATCAAGGCCCAGCTTGCTGATTATCTTATTCCTACTGGTGTTATGCCAATTCTTTGTGATAACACAAGTGCTATTTGCATGTCAAAGAATCCCGTTTATCATTCACGGACTAAGCATATTGAGGTCCGTTTCCACTTTCTTAGAGATCTTGTTCAAGACAATATTATCTCCCTTTCCTTTATCTCCACGCAAGACCAATTAGCTGACATTTTTACCAAACCTCTTAAGGAAGATAAATTCAGGGAAATCCGGGAAAATCTTGGCATCATTAATGAGTCTGACATTTCAAATCTCTGACCTTGCCGCCAGTTCTGCCGAATCAGCACGTTTCCTTCATTTTCTTTCTTTTCCTTTTCCGACTCCTCGTCTTTCCCTTTCTTCTGCAAGTCTTTTCTTTTTAAGCTCTTCGTCTCCTTTCCTCTCTGCAAACCCTCACTCTCCTTGTTTTTCTTGCCATGGACTTCCCTTACCCTCTCGCTCCGTATGTTGGTCCCATGCATCGCAATGAAGGCTTTGAGAAGTTGTTCCAAGATCACTTTGCCCCACGGGGCATTGTTCCTACCTTCCAAATTGACCCAACTTCCTTCGTCAAGTACGGCGTTTGTCCAATTCCGTTCTTTCATGATCTTGGCTGGATTGGCTTTCGCAGGATTGAACCTCCTGCTTTCTGCGAGGAGGCCGTTAAAACTTTCTACTGCAATCTCCGCCAAACTTCCTTCTCATCCTTTCTCCAGGCTCAATCGATCATCTTTGGCCGTCATATTACTATCTCCCCTGAGATGTTCTCTTCTCTGCTTGGTGTTCCCATGCATGGTCATACCAGGGCCACGGAGTTCCAAGTCAATGAGTTACAGTTTGACTTCGATGGTGTTGCTATGGAGATGTGTCTCATCAAACCTCCTTCACCTGTCCGCATTCCTGTCTCCTTTCTCCCTGATTCGCTTCGAGTTTTCCACTGGTTCGTCACCAGAGTCTTCCTGCCCCGGTCGTTTGACAAAGATATTCTTCTACCTCTTGACATCTGGATCTTGCATTGTGCCCTCCATCGCCAGCAGTTAAGTCTTCCTCATTTCATCTTTCATCATATTGTGCATGCTGCTAGTCTTCCATACCCTGGGGATCTCCCCTTTGCTCCCCTCATTACTGCTATCCTCGACCGTGTTAGTGTTAATCTTCGGGATCATGTCTTCCGGACTCTGTCCTTTGATCTCAAGGCTCAGCACGTTCTTCGTAGGGTTCAAAGCACTAGAGCCCCTCTTCAACCTGCACAAGGGGGAGAACCAGTTTCATTTGATGTCTGTCCTCACATTGCCTCCCAGGCCATGCCCCTGAATGATCATTGCTGCGAAGCTCACGCTATCTGCCACAAACTGGATTGGTTCAGACGCTCCGTGAAGTACAAGCTACCTGATGATGAACTCATGCCTCTTGCCTTCTTTGATGCCCCTGAATTCAAAGACGCAGCTAATCTCAAACTGACAACAAAGATCAACAAAAAGACCAAAAAGCTGGCCAAGCTTCTGATGAACAGGACTGACTGGAGTTTGAAGGAACTTGAAGTTGTTAGCTTTGGATCCTCAGAACTTGCTGAAGAAGTAAAAAAGAAGCTTCTTGCTCGGATTGATGTGAAGCCTGCAAAAAGTGACATGTCTGACTTTGAGGAAGATCCAGACTGTGACTTTTAACTGTTCACATATTTAGGGGGAGACTTGTAGTTTAGTTATTTGGTGGTTGTTGGTCTTTTGGTTTTGTACTCAAAGATTGGGTCTGTGTCTTTTCCTTCCTGACTGCACCTTGCTCGTCTGTTTGTGTTCTGAAACTGTTTTGATATGCAGGGTTGAACTTAGGGGGAGAATGTTGGATTGTGCAAGTTCAAAACCCCTTTTATTACTTTGCCTATCCGCACAGTTTCTGTCTTTCCCTTTTTGGATCGTTGGTTCTCTGTTTCTGTCTTTACAGGTTTGGAAAGAAGATCAAGAGCTCAATCTCAGCCAATCTCAGCTGCAAACTTATGGAAAGAAGATCAATTCTCCAACGGTCACTCTCGCAGCATGGATACTACTTAAGGCAAAGATCAAGATGGTGAAGACTCACTTTTGTGAGCGTGAAAGCTTGGTGTTAAGTGTTGCTGCAAAAGGGTTGTCTGCAGAGTGTTTTTCTGCCTAACTCGAGTGGGTTGTACTCGAGGGTAATTGTGTGTGATACTTAATCTAAGTGACTCTCTCAAGCTCAGCTTGAGACGTGGAGTAGGGACACTTCTCGAACCACGTTAAATCCTGTGTCATTTCCTCTCTCCTTATTCTTCTCTTCGTGCGTTCATTCATTACCCGTCCGACGAAAGGTCTTATTCAAAGGCAAAACCTTTGAATTGCCCAGGAAGCCATTCTCAATCAGTCACCGTGTTGATCTTAACCTAATTTGAGAGCGAAATCTTCGCTCAATCCTTAAACTCTGTCTTCGTCAATTGTTTTATATTCGATTACGTTGAATTGGATCTAACTATCTCTTCACAAGGGTTGTGGTTATTTCGAATCATTGGTGGTTCGAGAGGCTGTGGACAAGATCAGAAGGGAGAAGGACAATATAATTCGGGCGAAGGACAAAGAACTTGATCGAGCTAAGAGGGAGAACCAAAGGGTCGTTAGGGAGAAGGACGAGATTATTCGACGCCTGAACCAGAAAATCAAAGAACAACAAGAGCTTATGAATTTTATTATGAGAAACCCTCGGACCTGAACCGTGTTGCTACTTGTTGTAATAAAATGTGGCGAAGTAGTGTTCCATCCAACTATATATCGAAATGTTTGAATTTCATTGCAAAAACATTAACAGCGAAAATGACATGAAAGTGCAAATCAGTAAAATAATACAACTGCTGAAAATACTACATCGAATATAAATACTACATCTGCCGAAACAAGTACAATCGATCACCATAGTACGACAAAAAAAACAGTAAACCATAACATAAAACCAGTAAGGAAAAAGTGAAACTAGTCAATGCCTCCGACCCCTCTGGCGTCTCTGCCGCTGCTCGTCCGTGTAGCAATCCGGTGGACGCTATGTAGTCCGATCACGTAACATGTGAGTGTACGTGGTGTCTGGGTGGCCTGCGGTACTAAATCAGGTCGCTGGGCCCAGTCCTCGAACCCACTGTTGTCCGAGAAACCCTGGGAGCCGACCGGATGGCCCTGATCAACTGGCTGGCTGGTGGGTCCATACGGCTGGCTACTCGAAGCACCTGAATGTCCTCGGCCCGGATGCTCGAACTATGGAACTAGATGCTGGTACTGTGGCACCGTCGACTGGTACTGTGGCGCCGTCGACTGGTACTGTGGCGCCATCGACTGGTACTGTGGTGCCGTCGACTAGTACTGAGGCCCCGTCGACTGGTACTGAGGAGGGTCATCGAAACTGTAAGTCCGCCCGTCAGCAAAATCCTCGTTCCACACATAGTAGGGTGGAGGTGCGTATCCCACATCATGGTGCGCAATACCGCCGTAATCGACATCATCCAACCCTGTACTGTGACCACTCTATGGGATGGGATAGCCAGCATAGGGAGGGTATGTCGGCAGGCGTGAGGCTGCACGTGGGCGGTGTGGTCCTCGATCGGGAAGACGCTCATATGCTCCACTCATAGCCAGTCCAGATCGGAGCACATGACTCATGTGAGAATCACCCGTACCACTCAAAATGGTAGCCTGTTCCAACGAGGCTATCTGAAAGGCAAAAAATTATGTCAGTGTACTATAAGGGAATACTAAATTGCCTACAGTTACTCAAGTAGTTGGCCACTAACCATCCCCTGAAACTGTGCACCATCGTGAGATAAGGCCAGGCGTGTCCGTCTCCTGTACCACTCGTCGTACTCATCATGGAAGTGGTGGCTCAATGGATCTTCTCTCACCTCGCCCTCGGCAATGTGCTGATCTCGCTGCTCCCAGAGACGTAAGTACTGTAGGTACCTAGCACCCCAATCATGTACTGGCGCTCTGAAGTCTAGTCCCAGCAACTCCTCGACGCGAGCAGCAGGCTCGACGTCCTGTGGGATACGCTGACCATGTCCGAACTGACGCATGCAACGGTCGGGGTGGTGCCATGCGACAGAGTCTATGCACAGCATAGGGCAAACAGCACGCCACAACACATCGTCCTCCAACTGATAATCCTCCTCGCGGAAGGCGTACGGCATCCACTGGAGAATTAATAAATATGTTATAAGGAAGAATTAAGAAAATCAGAGAGAGTATGTAATTGAGGTTAAGCTTCCTAACCAAGAACTCCGTGGCCCGGTCAAGTGCGTAGCGTATTTCCTCGAGCTTCATAGCCACGCGATGGTGATGGCGCTGGATGACAGACATCCAGCGCAGACCACGAGGAACGGTGTCAGCATCTGGTGGGTCACCACCTGCTACGTAGCGTTCGGCTATGATCGGGAATCTCTCCAAGGCCCAGAGCTGGACCAGCAAGGTGAAGCCTCCCAAGTCACCTGTACCCCTCTGACTCCCAGCCGTGAAGAAGGCCGCCCTCCCCATGGCCTTATACAGCTATGCTAGTACCGCACTACCCCAACTGAACGTGGATGCAACCCGAGAGTCCCCAATAAGCCGGAGTAGATGAACCAGTATCAAGTCTCCAGTTCGGTCAGCTAGTAGAATGGCGCCAAGAAGAACCCAAGTGTAGGCTCGTGCGTAGCGGATAACAACATCTGCTGGAGCACCAGCCGGTAGACGATCAAACATTCCCTTCACCCACGAGATCTTCACTGACTGTCCCGTAATACTCCCAGCTGGGGGTTGGACACCCAACAACTCCTCACATATAACACTCGGAGGATGTCTGTCCACCGCTACGGTAACCGGAACTCCATCGCTAGGAAGACCCGTAAGTACCTCAACGTCCTCCAAAGTGATCGTCGCCTCGCCATGTATCAGGTGGAATGTGTTCGTCTCTGGCCGCCACCTCTCAATCAATGATGTGACGAGCTCCTTACACGTGTGGAACCGAGTAAACGAACAACAGGGAGGAGTCGACACTCTCTCAAGAATGCCTCGTACTCTGAACTCCACTCCAAGCAAGAACTACGCTGTCGCAACTTCAGCGCCTTGCACGCATGAGGGTCACGCCACACTAAAGTAGCCCTATGCTTGTTCTCCCCCCACAATAGAGAACAATCACCAGGTTGAGGCCTAACGCTCTCGGGAATCCGATCCACCAACGGTTCATCCCATCCATAGTTCGACATCTATTGTATAGTAAATTGTTAGGAAAACTAAGTTAGACTAATTCTCTAACCTCAAAAGGATACTAGTTCTCTAACCTCAAAATTATACTAATTGTCTAACTTCAATATTATACTAATTCGCTAACCTCAAAATCATACTAATTCTCTCACCTAATTCTCTAACCTATCCATAAATAATGACATGGTTCACAATGACATAAGAACAATAAATAATGTATGTACTACGTACCTTGTGTAACGGTGCGAAAAAAGGTCCTCTCCGTTTTATAAAAATCCTACAACGTCAATATGACAGTGTTAATAAATCACTTTGAAAAAAATTATCTACCATAATAACCCTAAACTAATTCTCTAACCTAAAAACCTAAACTAATTCTCTAACCTAAAACCCTAAACTAATTCTCTAACCAAAACCCTAAACTAATTCTCTAACCTAAAACCTACTAAATAATGTAATTTAAAAAAAATAGGGAGAAAGGGGACTTACCTTTGCCTTAGGGGGTTAAAGAATGGTGTGGGGAATGGTGGGTTGAAAATGGGGTATTTATAAGGTTGGAGCGAGTTTGCCCAATCCCTAGGCCTCGGGCGAGATCGCCTGTAGTCCGGCGAGATCGCCTATGGTTGGGTCGAGATCGCCTGGGGTCCAGCCAGACATCATTTAATCGGTGGTTGGGCAGATTTGGATCAGGTGGATCGGAAATAACAGGTGTGGGGGCGATATCGCCTAGGCCTGGGGCGTTTATATTTACAAATATCATTAGTTTTGAATGGCATTTATTTAGGTTAATAGTTATTTTATTTATTTATTTGAGTGAAAACCTACAATCAACTAAGCTTAGTGAACGTAATAGTTTTGCAAGTATTGATGGTCTAATGACATATAACAAATATAGTTTTTAAGCATACATGTGTGGTCATCGAGATCATATGACTACACGCATAAAATTAAATTGGAGCGCTACATTCTATAGTAATTCGGATCTCAAATCAACTATAGTCATAGCACGGCGACCTTCCACTCGTCCCTTTCGGGTCAAATACCCGGAACTAGAGGCCGAGTTACAAACTCGTGCTAAAATTTTAATCCGTTACAAAATGGTCCTATTATTATGAAGGCAAAATCTGTTGAAATTGATTCAAATCTAAACTTAAATCGTTCTAACTCATTAGATTTAGTTTTGAACCAAATTTTATGAGTTATATGGGTTTAGGTACAAATTTGAATCAGATTATTGAATTCTAAATTATATTTTTGATAATATGCCAATGATGAAGGTTTTCAGAACCGGACCGGGAGGTCGAGCCGCAAGGTCAAGAGCTCAAAGGTTTAATGGGAAAATCAGGGTTGAACCGGGATTGAACCAGAATTTATCAGTGCCAGAGAGCTGACTGGTTCACGGTCGGACCAGTCCAACCAGGGGACATGATACAACATTGAAAACAATGATATGACTGTAAAAGTACATAACTAATGTCAATAAGGCTAGTCAGTAATTTTGTTTGATGGTAATAAAATAACTTTATGAAAAATTAAAATTAAAATATTAGGACAAGTTTATAATCCGAATTATTATTATTTCGGAGATAAAATATTCGAAACCTTCCCTTTCACATGAAGATTTGGATGAACCTATTTTGACAACGAAGATGAAAAGGCAAAGTCTGAGCTGTGGATAAATGGATGCCACAACTTGGGTTGGGCCCACAATATGGTTGGGCTTCTTGTTTGTTTCCCATGTGGCTTTTGTATGGATTTTTTCCGAATGTAGGATAGTATGAAAATTCAATTCCCAAAATAAGGTGATTTAATTGTTAATTTTCAAACTATGATGATTCTTGCTGACTAGGAAAAGAAATCGCCAATGTAAATGACGATCTAATTTCTGCCATTATTATAATGCCGACATGTACACTTTTGTGCATTTTGTTATTACCTAAGCATGTTATTACCATTTGCCAAAGCAAAAGTCAAAATTCTGTCTGCGTTATTATGATTTAAATTATTTAATAATTTATTTTATTATTTAGTGCCAGCTTATGATCTAATATATTGTATTAAAAATCTATAACTCTATATTGTAATATAAAATCAGTGTTTTCAAAGTCGTACCAATACGTTAAACCGATGAGTTTAAACAATATGCGATTCAACCATTAAAACTGATATAAATTGTAGTTAAATCGTTATTGAACCGTCATTATATAGACATTGTATTATACCATTTAACAAGTGATTTAGGATTCAACCAATCTGGCCGGTCATATCGATATGATTTTGAAAATATTACATAAATTACTAATCTTATATATATATATATATATATATATATATATATAAATAGATAGATGATTAGTGAAATAACATATTTAAAAATTATTTTAAGGTGGATAGTGGATACATGATATCTGGACATGTGATTCCCACTCGTCAAAACAATTTATGACTTTACGTGATATAAATGACTAATCGTACATAAAATCGTATCGATATGGCCGGTCAGACTAGTCAAATCTTGAATCACTCGTCAAAACAGTATAGTACAATATTGGTATAAAGACTGTTCAACTACAATTTATATCGACTTTAATGGTTGAATCGCATACCGTTGAGACTCATCAGTTGAAAGTGTCGATTTTGAAAACACTTATTTTATATTATAATATAGAGGTTATAAATTTTTAATATAATATATTAGATTATTATATTTTAGTTGGCACTAAATAATAAAATAAATTATTAAATAATTTAAATTATAACAACTCAGATTCGAGAAGGAAAAGAGAGGAATCCCAATTAATTCTCGCAACTCAAAATCCATAGGGCTACGGCCAAATAGCTCTGATGCGGTTACGCCTCTTTTCCCTTTCGTTGCACTTCCGAGTTCCGATCGCAAGTCCTTTTCCGGCGACAACCCTTCCTTCAACGATAGTATTAGAGATTCGATTAGCCTTTCTCTCTCTTTGGCTCCAATCTGTCACCTGTCCTGGGATCATCCTCTCAACCGCCGCTACTTCCTCGACAATCAACAACATGGCGATGTCCTAACTGAGAAGAAAGAGGACGGAGAAATCGAGAAGGGAAAGTAACCGCCTCTGCAATCATAATAGGGTTGTTATCTCTGCTAAAGTCTTTATTACAGCGGCGGGATCTTCATTGCCATCTCTCTCTGATGGAACTCACTACTTAGGAGAGAAAAAGAAGATCGGGAATGTTAATCTCCATTTGGGGAAGGGTTTGTTTTTTTGTTTAACTTTTAGTATCTTCTTGCTTTCTTGGCCGATTCCTTCCTCCTTTCTTTGGTCCAAATTGTACAGCCTGTTCGTTCTTCTTCGCCTACCCTATTTTCACAGGGTTCGTAAGGTTTTGAGCAACGGCAAGAATTTGTTGACAGTTTTCTTTGGGGATTATTCTCGGTTTATCCGTGCATAGCGATTTATGTGATGTTACTTACCAATTCATTCGGCTTATATTTCCGTGTTGCATTCCTGAAAGTGGAGTGCTCCGAGACCTATTTTCTGTTTTTTTAAACGTTGGTTCTAATAATATTTCGTTCATCAACTACTACTTAGAGAAATAAAGTGAGATAAAGGAATTCTTCTTTCACTTCGAAACCCGATTATAAGAAATGACTAGAAGTGGATTGCCCTCGTTTGGATTTGATCACTCGTTTGTTCTGTTGTATTTCCAGAACTCATTACAAGCAGTATTACGTAGGTATATTATAATTAAAAAAAAAACTTACTTGTTTGAGGTTCATTCTTCCAAATTCTAGATCTCTACGTCAATTCATTAATACCTTCCTAACTTTACAGTCAGAAATGATTATTGGTGTAACTCTCTGTTTTGATCGTACCAAAATATTCGAGTATATATAAAGAAAACGTATAGGAGATTTTTCTCCACTCCCATGCAGCATCATCTTCGTCTTAATTATCAATTAAGGAACTTTATACACACTTTCAGTATGTGGCAAAAAGGATTTAGGGTTTAAGCTATCATTCATCCTTCATGTGCATGTCATGCATGAGTTTTATTAATCACCTCTTGTGTTCTTCAACGTTTGCCTACTTGTTTCGGTTAAAATAATAGATTCATATGAGTTGCTTAGCGTCGATATTGGAATAAGCACTAACTTTTTCTTCTAGGGTGGGATGGCTTATCCCTTCTGTTCCATGTCCCTTCCCTTCCTACCCCCTCCACTCTTGCCATTCCTTTCCCTCTTTGAAGACCTCCACCCGCTAATTGCCTGATGATCAACTTTGTCGGAACAATGGTGACTTCTACTGGAGGGACAATTGGTCTAGTCGTTCAAGTTTTAACGGCAACGCTCCCACTTGCGACAGGTATTTCCTATCCCGATTTTTCTGATCCATTTGTTATAGATTTGCTAGCTTGCAGGGAGCAAAGTTGTGTGTGTTCTTGCTTTCCAACTCGGGTGGTAGAACAAATGTTTTGAAGTGGATCCATATGTTGGTGAGTTCCCGGGCCTTCCTTTCTGCCCAAGGTTGTTCGTTCATTGCAGTCTTCTGCTGGTTCCTGAGGACTTCCTCCCTCTATGCCTGCTAACGTTTCCCAGTTCGGTAAGCAGGCCGCCCATTTTGTGGCACGTTTTGCTCTTAGATATCTCCCAGTGGTGTTGTCGGTAGTCCTCACACCCTGGGTAGATTGTAGCTATTTTACTGCTTACTACCTTGATTCTCCTCGCGGAGCTATCTGAGTAAAAAAAAAAAAAATTATAACAACTCAGACGGGATTTTGATTTTTGCTTTGGTAAATGGTAATAACATGATTTGGTAATAACAAAAGGCACAAACTGTACATGTCGGCATTATAATAATGATATAAATTAGATCGCCATTTGCATTAGCGATTTCTTGTCCTAGTCAGCGAGAATCACCCTAGTTTGGGAATTGACTATTAGATCACCCTATTTTGGGAATTGAATTTTCATATAACCTACGTTTGGAAAAAATTCCTTTTGTATAAATGTCATGTAATGAAAAATTTTCCAAATTCCTTTTGTATAAATGTCATGTAATGAAAAATGCTATTTAATTTGTAGATATTCATGATGCATTAGGAGTATTTGGGACAGATATCTTAATATTCAAGCTCGTTCCATGATAGAAATCAGATTTGAGGTGAGTAATTTTGTGCGTGGTGGAGTTAAGTTTTGAGTAGGTTTTGATCTCGATATATAAAATACAATAAATCTAATATACAATTACACTAGAAAAAATGAGAAAAGATATATATTTAGTTATTTAGGTATAGAGAATCCTCAACTCGAGCTGAGGGTGACCTCCCTTTAGGCCAGTGAGCACAAAGCGGAACAAGCACTAGGGATGACAATTTATAACCTACCCTAGGGTATCCTACCCTACCCTACTCGGTCAACGAGGATAATACCCTGTGTTGACGGGGTAAGGGTAGGGTAAGAGTATTACCTTAGATGAAAAATTAGGGTAAGGGTAGGGTAAGGGTATGACCAAAACCTACACGCAAAATACCCACCCTTAATCTCACTATAAATCTAAGTAATTTTTATATAAAATTACCAAACAACTATTGTCCACGGTTGATTCATGAGATGACTCCCAATTAACTAAAATAAAAGCACATTATAATCATTAATATTTAATTATTTACTTGATCATGATTCAAGTCTTGATTTAGAATGATATAATTATGGTTGATAGTAGAAATTAATAGTCATATATTTGTATAATATTACTTTATATATATTTTGTGCTTATATAATGTATTTTATTTTATTTATGTGGTTGAGAATGGTGTGTTTTGGTATAAACATTATCCAAAAAATTGTGTAATAAGAGTCGATCAAAATATCCAGGGTACCCACGTACCCTTTGGGTATTTGTAGGGTAGGGTAAGGTTAGTACATTTGAAAACCCGTAGGGTAAATGGTCGGGTATTTTCCAATATTATACCCTGGGGGTAAGAGTACGGTTGACCCCATACTCCGACCCTACCCTACCATTGCCAAGCCTAACAAGCACTACAAAAAACCTAACTTTCTGCGATGAGAAATTATGTTGCAAAAGGTTCATATTTGGTCGGTGAATAAATTGGGCGACAAATATTGGCTGTTTAAGAAAATTCGCGCCAAATAAGCTTATCAACAGATTTTTCAACCGTGGCTCTTTTTTCATCGAAAATAGTCTAGTTTCTTGTAATGTGGTATACCAATTTTTTACATGAAAAGTCAACTTTGTCATAAAATTAATTAATGTGAATCCATAGTATCGACCACTTATTTTAATCTTAATGAAAGAGTGGACTCGTCTATTCTTCTAGGTGATCGTGGGTCAATTTCTTTATAGAGCAATCTTAGAAATGGCATAAGACTTCTACCTTCAATGTCGAGGAGTCGAAAGGGTCACCTTCGGAAGCGTTCGCATGCAAGCGTCACTCCTTCCTAGTTCTTGTTCGGTCTTTACCTTGTATAACATATTATTCCAAATAAGCTTAAACTTAGGAACAATCTCATGCATAAAAACCTTGACTATAGGAGCCAGTTCACGCGAGCTTGGGCAACCATCGTAGGCGGTGTGGTGTACGTGCACTCATTTCAAGGGGGGTGCTACACTTCTCAGTTTGGGCCTAATTTTTATCCTATATACTATGTTCGTATGGTGTCTGTAACATCCCATGTTAAGTCCAACCTTTAAATCGGGGTCAGTCTTTGAATTGGACCAAACAAGGGGCGCAACGACCGTTGTAATGAGTTGGGTAACGGGCATTACACTATGTTTCTAACAGCCGTCACCAAAGGATGTAACATGTGTGTAATTAGAGGCAATAAATTCTTTTCAGCATTTAAGCTCGGGCGGATTTAATTGAGGAGTTTTTAGGGTTCTTGGTACAAATCAGAGAAAAGAGAGTTGAGAGGAGCAACGAAGGCTCTTTAGCCAACAATGGAATTGTAGGTCAAGATTTTAGAAGAAGATGTCAACTTGGATCGGTATCTCGCCTTGGTTTCCTCCACTCAACTCTTTCGTCTGGTTCTTGATCTCTTCTCTTCTGTTGAGCGAGGTAGCTCGGGAATCAGGATTCGGGAGCAGGAGTCGGGTTTAAGCTAAGGGTTCCTTTGGTGAAAGGTGAGGGTTTACGACTTATTTTCTACCTCTAGCTCGAGAGTTCATATGCAAGGGTGTAAGGAATTGAATTTGGGGAATTCTAGTTGTTATGTGTTCTTACAATGGGTATTTGACTCTAGCCACCATGTGGCTAGATGGGATAAGGCTAAGGTTAACTAACAGTTAAATCAGGTATCGGTTCTAGTTAAGGTCAGAGGCCGGGATAAGAGATAGTTGGAGATTACTGTCCCGCCATTAATAGGTTAGTAGAGGATGTCAGTGTTGGTGACCCACCCATGGTTTGCGCAATTCCCTAGGTAACAAAAAAGGTAAAAGTTCTGGTGGTTCATATTTAACGACCATCTAGGGAGGTCCTTGTGATCGGGTGGTCCTTTGTGACCGGGAGGTCCTTTGAGACTGGGATTTACTGAACTAGGGCCTGCTGTCACTTCTAACGGATAACTTAAGGGAGGTGTGATCTCTTACATTATCATGGTAAGGATTCACGAGATTGTCTTTATGACTATATTTACGTTTTAGCAAGGATTGAATTTGCGGGTTAGACACTCAATGATTAGCACTGATCCTTTTTTTCTACTTTCTGTTTTGGTGTTTTGGATGGGTTTACAGGTCTGTGGAGCTGGAGAGTGTGCTGGCGGGATAATTGGGGATGTTTTATCGGTTTTCCTTGTATTTAAAACTTAGTTATGTACTTGTACTTTGTAATGCCATTAACTGATGTTGATTCTTGTCGGTTCGGCTTTGTATTGATTAATCGAGGTATTCATTATAAGTTCAGTTTAACGGTTGTTTTCCGCTTTATGGTTGATCTTATGTGATGTTATGTTTGGTTTGATTCAGTAACCCCCGGGTTGAGTAATGCATGGGTTGAACTAGTGGATCAACCAGGTTTTCTAGGGTGGGGTGTTAGTGTGTTACAACGGGTATCAGAGTCTGGTTATCTTCTTTATATAGGTATTTTATCTACTCTTCCGATGCGTCGTGAACCTCAAGGGGGAGAGATATTCTATACCTGTATAGGCACTAGATTCCCATAGACAATGGTATTCGGAGTTTGGGTTTTCAAAAGGGGTTTTAAACATAAACGGTGTTTCTTTGGGTCCAATCAGTTTGAGAAAAGGGAAAGGGATTAACGGGAAGTATGCCGCTCGCTCCAGCTTTGGAAACGGGGAAGTAAGGATAAGGAAAGTAGAGGTCAGGAGGACACCAGGTCCAAAGACCCTAAGAAAGGGATTATAGTTTTTTTCCGTCCAACTTGCTAAGTTGAGCTTGGTTTAGTAAGGAGATGTAGGGGTTTTGTGAGTTGAGGTTCTGAGTTCCGAATTGTGAAGTAACTAGATTGAAGTGTAACGGTCGTTGTGGGCTGAAGGGTAATGGGCGCAATGGCGTAACCAGGATTGGTATACGGGGGGAGCCGAATTGTACATTAAAAATTGGTGTCACCGGCAAAAAAATTTCTTCAAATTTGAATAATAGTATAAATTTTTCATTCATCTAATACTAAGTAAAAATACACAATAAATGTTTTGGTTATAAGTTGCTTAATTAGTAAAAAATAATTATATGTGCCACCGGCAATTTTTTTTCAAATTTGGATAATTTATGATCAAATATTTAATTATTACACACTATAAGTGAATTATGAGTAACTATTATGTAAAATTTAAGACAACATTTCACCGAAACAACGTAGTGGGGGAGCCGAACTTCAAATACCCCGGCGCCAAATTCTGAAAATACCAAAAAATACATGTAATATTAGACTCGATACCGGGGGAGGGGAGCCGAACTTCAAATCCCCCTGGTACCGCCATTGAATGGGCGTTATGTTGGATGTAACGGCCGTTGTGGGCTGAAGAGTAACAGACGTTATGTTGGGTGTAACGACCGTTGTGGGCTAAAGGGTAACATGCGTTATGTTGGATGTAACGACCGTTGTGGGCTGAAGGGAAGGGTAACGGCCGTTACAGGGACTTAACGGACATTACAGATGTTCAAAACTCAGCAAAAATAGTATCTTCAGAGGAGCGGATGTGGGGATCTGAATTTGGCAATGGTCATGGTCTTACGCTAGTAATTCGTTTTCAGTTTGATTGAGTAGGTAGTACCCAAGGCAAGGCACTAAAAAGGAAAGAACCGTCAAGGGTCTAAAAAAATTCAACAGAAGTGCAAAGCAGCAAAGGAATTAGGAACGTTGACAAGTTCAAAAAATAAATTAATACAAGTTACTACTACTGCTGCTCCCGGTCTGGCGGTGGTGTTGGCCAATCGGGGAACTACGACTGAAGCCCGGTCTGCATCCACTACCATCGAGCCTCCCAACCAGCCTCCATCCGAGTTGACTGAATGGATAAACAAGTGATTGCTTCCATTTGCATCTCTTTGAGCGCGACCCCGGGAAGCCAGCGGAGGCTCTGAGTCAGATACCTCCACCAATCCTTCCTCGTTTGAGTTACGAAGACATGCAGCGCGGGTAGACACAAATGGCGTCACCCCGCCTTGATGTCGTCTTACTAACAACTAACATGACCCTCAGTCTGGACACTGATGAGAGTAGAAGGATGATGTCGCACCATGTCGAAGCGGCCCAGGCGACCCATGTGACATGCAATGCACGTTACAAATCCCCCCAGGAAGCAAGGCCGCCCTAGAGCAACTCTTGAAGTGGTGGAAGAAGTCTGTCAGCAAGGCTCCCAAGTGAATAGGCATACCCTCCACCATGGAGTTGATCATGGCCAACTCATTTAAGGCCACAACTCCAGAACTCTCCACCCGTCCTGAGATGGGTTGGTTACACAAATGGTCACCGACTTTTGGCCAAATAACCCGGCACTCACCATCCTTTAAAAAATTTCCCATCCATTACTGAGCTTTGACCCATTATCCTAGAGGTCACTGGCGTCTACGGACATCCAATTTTCCATCCATCCGTCTACGTGGCGATGCCATCTAGGCAACCACATCACCTAAATTGCCACATCAACAAACCAAAACCCAAATCCTAAACCCATACCCAAACCCAAACCCAAACCCATACCCCCACCCCAATTACCAAACCAAAAACTCTTTCATCTTCCCTTCTCTTTCCTCTTCCTTCCTCTTCCTCTTCCTCCTCCTTTCCTCAACCGCCGTCCGTTCGACCTCTGTTCAGACCTAGCACCGCCGACGACCCTAATCGAAGGGAAGATCGGAACAATGGTGACGTGGGTTTGTTCAGACGGTTGCAGATCGAACAAATCCGGGAACACTCGAAGAGGAGAGGGGTTTGCAGACGGAGGAGAGGGTTGCAGACGTGGGTTTGTTCAGACGGTTGCAGATCGGAACAATCGAAGAGAAGGGAAGATCTGCAAACCCAAACCCATAGCACCGTTCGGATTTGTTCAGACGGTTGCAGATCGGAACAAATCCCTAATCAGCAGATCTCCTCCGACGACGACCACCCGCCGTCTCCTCCTCTCCTCCGTCTGAACAAATCCCTGACCGTTGCCCCGCCGTCTCCTCCTCCGACACCCCATCTACGAGAATGATTAGCTCCTGCGAGGGAAAGAGGAGAGAGAGAAGATTGGCAGATCTGCTCTTCCTCTTCTCTCTCTCCTCTTTCCCTCGCCGGAGCTTCCCAGCCGGCGACGGCGGTGGCGGTGGCGGCGGCGGTGGCAGCGGCGGCACCGGCATCTAGGCGGTGGTAGGGAGTGAGGGGTGGCGGTGGAGTCTGGTGGTTATGGTGGAGGAGAGGAGGAGGAAGAGGAAGAGGAAGGAAGAGGAAAGAGAAGGGAAGATGAAAGAGTTTTTGGTTTGGTAATTGGGGTGGGGGTATAGGTTTGGGTTTGGGTTTGGGTATGGGTTTAGGATTTGGGTTTTGGTTTGTTGATGTGGCAATTTAGGTGATGTGGCTGCCTAGATGGCATCGCCACGTAGACAGATGGATGGAAAATTGGATGTCCGTAGACGCCAGTGACCTCCAGGATAATGGGCCAAAGCTCAGTAATGGATGGGAAATTTTTTAAAGGATGGTGAGTGCCGGGTTATTTGGCCAAAAGTCGGTGACCATTTGTGTAACCAACCCGTCCTGAGATGGTGTGAGCAATCAGGTGGTGGAGGAACCAGAGAGTAGGGTCCTTAAAAAGGGATGCCTTGTTGTTAGTTGTAAATGGTAAACAGAGAAACTCAATAAAATTCTTCAGGTAAGAACATGTGTTTAGAGTTCAAAGTCATGTAGAGAGGTTACCTGGGCGAAAGGGACGCCAATTGGAATAAAGGGAGGTCTAGACACAACTCAAATAGATAGAAGGGTCGAAGAACTCTATCTCTCTGAACCAATCGGACTCGAGGTCCTCATCGGAGTAAAAACCGCAAGCCACAACCAGACTATTCATGGAGAGCTCCCCCGGCTCACCTCCCATGAGGAATCTCAAGGCCACCTCGTGGGGACGAGCGGTCAGGTCCACTTGGACGGTGGCCATGAATTCGTGGGTGAGCTCCTCGATGGCTGGCTCGTCCACCGCGTCCAGCAGGCTGGATACCTCCTCCCGCCAGGTAGCAATGCCTACCTAGTCCGGCACCCCAATGGGGTGAGGCTCAAGCCTCAGATCAGGGAAAGTAGATGTTGCTGATGACAATCGGGCAACCTGAGGTACGGGAAGCGGCCGCCTCAGTCGCTATTGTGATCGTTGCTTCCCGTTGAGCCACGAACATGAAAACATTACCCTCCTACTCGTTCACCCGGGAACGAGTTCTCCTACTCCTCTTGGGAGCACGAGATGCGTGGGAAGAATCTGCGTCAGACATCAACAAGGAAAGCAAAAAGTAAAGTCAGGTAGGGAAGAGAAGGTAATGGACTTAGGCAACAAGAAGTAAGAAACTCAAGGCTGAGCAACACAGAGGAAGTGTGTAAATTTTTTCCTACGTTAAAGGTGTAACCGTCGTTATAGACTATGTAACATGTGTCATCTGTCTTATGACCCCATTGCAGTAAGTTCGATGCTGGGCATTGAGGCTTTAAGTAACATGTGATGCAAGGTTGAACATAATGACTGTTACAAAGGAACGTAACATGCGTTGTGCTCGTCGGACAGTCAAACAGTCAGATTGGAGAAACGCAGCAAAACACTTGTTTTCGTTCTTTCCTCAAATCAGGCAAAGGGATAACTTCCTAGACCCCACAAAGGTTTAACCTACTGCTAAGAGCAAAGAAAACAACATTCAAGAGAGGGAACTAAGAAAAACTCACCGTTTCCAAGGAAGGATGGTCGGAGGAAATAAAAAAAAGATGACGGCGGGATGAAGCTCTATTGCATTGCGGTCGGAAACACCAACGCAATCAGAACTCCAGTAAACCAAGAATCAATAATTTTGAGCAAAAGGAGAAAGGAAGTTGACTTACCAAAGCACTTGAGAGGTTTTTAGAGAGAGAAGTTGGGGAACTTAAACGATTTTGGGAACCACCGTCACAACAGCCGTTACAGAGGGTTGTAACGGTCGTTACAAGCACACGATAACAGGCGTTATATGAGTTTTTGTAACGGACGTTACAGGAGGTTCAGAAAAAGTTTTTGTGCTTGTGTCGGCCGTAGAGGAGATGGAGGGGGGAAGCTGGGCTCGAGGCCCAGCTGTGTTAGAGGGGCAGCAACAAGTTAATTTTAGAAGGGAGAAAAGCGGGCTAAGCCCATCTATTTTGGCGTTAGGGGTAGGGTGAAGGAGACTTAAGATTATTACGAATTTGGGCCTGTAGTGTTGGGTCAACTGTTTCTTTTAGAACAGACCGGGTCGAGGAAGGGGAAAGGGTTGCAAGGGACGCGAGAGAGCGGGTCAAGGTCCTTTCAGTAGTTTCGGTTTTCATGGTTGGTTTTTGGCTTCAGCAGTTTCGGTTTTCAGGGTTGGCTGTTGATTCAACAGTTCCGTTTTTCAGGGTTGGTTGTTGGTTCAGCAGTTCTAGTTTTCAGGGTTGGTTGTTAGTTCAATAGTTTCCGGTTTTCAGGGTTGGTGTTGGTTCAGTAGTTTCAGTTTTCAGGGTTGGTTGTTGTTCAACAATATCAGTTTTCAAGGATTGGTTGTTGGTTAATTAGTTTGGTTGGGGAGTTGGGTTAGGTACTGGTTTGGATACTCCGGTCAGATGATTGGGCATCTTAGGAATGATGTGGCATACTTACATGACGTGACAGTGGAGTTGGTAAGACCACGTAGGCGGATGGATGGAATAATGAATGTTCATAGCTAACAGTGATATTTTGGATAATGTGTCAAAGTCAGTTCTTTGGGCCTTTGGCCTTAAACATTGTATCTTTTCATAGTTATAATATAACTGGTTACTCAAAAAAAAAAAAAACGTGGGCAGAATTTATTTTAATTAAGTGACTTCCGAGTTATTTGACCAAACTTCAATGACTCTTTATGTAACCAACAAACGGTTCGTTAACAAAATAAAAATGTAATGAGATATCATTTTGTATCAACAAGGTACCACGTTTGCGGCAGCTGCCTCTGTCCTCGTTGAACAAACGGCGGCTCCATTGTACAACAACGAAATGGCGCTTCTTATGCACCTCCCCAAGCTCCAGTTCTGCACCTCCATCTTCACCAGCCCACCTCCATCTCTTTCCCGCCACTTCAATTCAATCCTCTGCGCTAAGCTCAGACTTCCCACTTTTACCAGACGCCAATCCGCCCTATCCGCCGCCGAGCCCATCCCCGTCTCCCAGCTTCAGCTTCTGGACCAGCCGGATGAAACCCAACTGCCGATTTCCCTCGACCGGCTGTTCGTCCCGCCGGATACCGAAGTTTCACTCGACACGATAGGTACTAGGGTTCTGAAAGGTTCCAACATAGTGCTGAGTAAGTACGCGAGGGATTCTCAGATTGTGCAGGCTGAGTTCGTGAAGAGCAGCGTGAAGACTGAGGATTGCCCCTCCGAGGGTTGGCCGGAGTTCGCCCTTGTTGGGAGGTCTAATGTTGGTAAATCTTCGCTTCTCAATTCGCTGGTGAGGAGGAAGAAGCTCGCCCTCACTTCTAAGAAACCTGGTACGGAATTTGTGTTCGAATTAGGTGCTTCAAATTGAGGGAAAGTTCGCATTTTGACCCTTTTTAATCTTTCTGAAGGGAAGACGCAATGCATAAACCATTTTCGGATCAATGATAGCTGGTATTTGGTGGATTTGCCTGGATATGGGTATGTTTCAATTATCTAATCTCATTCTTAGCTTGTGTTCTTCGCTGTAACCCTCATTCCTCTGTAGCAAGTTGGGTGATAAGAACTCGGTAAGGTTATCATTCAGATCTTCCTGATGGGATAAATCAAGCCATTATGATCAGCAGAATACCCTAAATCGTTGCTGCACTCTGTTTAGTTAGTAACTTTTGATCATATTTAGCTATCTGTTTCCTATAATTTCCCAGTGATTTCCATTTGCAAACATTGTGACTGCTCTTATGCTGCACGTTCTTGAACTGTTGATGAGGTATCTTAATCAGTTTCCAGTTCCTCAACGATACTGAGTCTTAGCCTGATTGGATTCTATATCTTATCCTGCGTGTGACCTTTTTTCATCTAGTAACAATAACATTATTCTTGGAGGTTTCTTGATGCTGTGTGATTCTGGTCTCTATTGCTACACTACGCGTGGTGTTCTTTCTCGTTTACCTTTGAAGTAGTGGGGGTGCGGGCTTACTGTTTTTGTTGAATCCATTTCCACTGTATGTGCAGATACGCTGTTGCACCACATGATCTTCGAACAGATTGGGGGAAGTTTACCAAGGATTATTTTCGCAACCGTTCAACTCTAGTCTCTGTATTCCTACTTATAGATGCTAGCATCCCAGCAAAGAAAATCGATCTGGAATATGCGAGCTGGCTGGGTCAGAATCAGGTACATGGCTTGGATTCTGAAGTGAAAGATGGGTTACCGTTGTTGTCTATTTATCTGTCTGTCATCCGAGTGAAGCATTTCATCTTTTAAAACAACCTATTAATCGTGTCTTGCTTCAGATTCCCATGACATTAGTTTTCACGAAATGTGACAAGAGGAAGAAGAAGAAGAACGGAGGGAAGCATCCTGAGGAGAATGCAAAGGACTTTCAAGAGCTGATTCGCGGCTACTTCCAGACAACGCCACCGTGGATTATGACAAGCAGTGTTACAAACCAAGGCCGTGATGAGATACTATTGCACATGGCTCAGCTGCGCAACTACTGGCTTAAGCACTGAGGTCAAAGATGCGCAGATCAGTGTCTGAGTTCGTTCGGTAATACTTTTGTCCGACTTCAAAGTGCTTGAATGGATAATTGAGACAAGGGTACTAGCCGTTTATTACAAGTTGCAGAACAAAGTGAGAATGGTACATGGCATGAAAAGGTCCATCTTTTAGTTGTCAACTAGCCTTTGCCAAGGATCGGTTCGTTTGGACCCTAACCATTGTTGCCCTGAGTAGTGAAAGATGCTTCAAAGTTGTTGGCTCTTGTGCCTGAAACTGTTACTGTGTTGTACTGCTGCTGTAAATAGAAAAAAGAAAAGACAGAAACATGATCGATTGAAGTTTATAAATATTAAGATCGATTGAAATTGTTGGTGGCTTTTATATACTAAATGGAAATTTCTGGGAATTAGACTTGATAAGGGTTCATCAAATCTGAGAAAAGCAAATGAATCAAATAGTCAATAGACAGCAGATGTGGTAAACAGGAATTTCATTAGGTTCAATGCTCTCCTTCATATAAACCCTAATAAATTTACAGTCTATGAGCTATCTGTTACAAAAAACTATGGATCCCTTCATATGTTGATGCTATCCAGTGATCTAAATCTTCATGTTAGAAGTTACAGAAGCAAAAATTTCTTCACTGCAAGGAATGGTTAATCCACCCATCGGATGATCAAGCCCGAATTCTTCCTCAGCCATGCTCAACAAATCTTGAAACAAAGGCTGGCTCAAGTAGGACAGTGGCACCACAAATCTCTTCTTCTGTGTCTCTCCAACATATACTGCTAAGAACCCCTTTGGCACATCTTGAAACCTTGAGGAAGATGATTTGCTCGATCCGGACCCGGTTCTTCGAAGGATCTGCTTGGCTAGGCTACCTGGCAATCCAATAGCCATGTTTTGATGAACTGTGTGTAGAAGAAAAGAACTGAACTGAAAGGAAGAGATATCAGATTGATAATTGGGAGGCTTTGGTCTTGTGAGTTGGTTTGTGAGATGAACTTAGAAGAACCCTTTATAGGGTTTCAATCAACGAGTCTCCTCTCCACAGCTTGGAATGTACCAATAGAGACACACTTCATTAAATTATATCACATGCTATTGTCTTCTTTTTGTTGCAACTAAATAGCAGGACCATGTGATAACTAAACCCTACACAAGCTTGTGACTTTGGACTGAAAGATGGAGATCATAGACCAGAAGAAGTGTTATTCATCATTCATCTTCTTGACATTTATCATTCATCTTCTTGACATTCATCATTCATCTTCTTGACATGTTGGTGGGGGACACTTCATCCAATCCATCAGCTCTGTCTTTGTTAATAAGCTTGGAATGTACCAAATGGTTCCATGACATGATTTGGTACATCCATCATTATTTGACCATTCATTGGTCTTTCAATCCAGCTGCATGACATCTACTCTCACATGTCTACATCATTTGTAGACAGAAGCATGTGATTCCTTAATGAGCCATGTCTCTGAGTAATGTTCGTAAGGCCGATTATGATGTTCAGAAGTTGTGGAGAGAAGAAGAAGCAGTGTTAATTCTGAATCTATATATAGAGTTTTCTTACATAGAGCAGAAGAAGCACTACAACCAACTCACAGAATCAATTAGTAAACCACTTCTCTATTGAGATCTCTTTCTCTTACAAAAAAAAAGGAGGAAACATGGCCATTGGATTGCCTGGTAATCTTGGTAAGCAAATTCTCAGAAGATCAGGTTCTGGTGCTAGGAAAGCATCTTCAAGATCTGCAGATATACCAAAGGGGTTCTTAGCAGTATATGTTGGAGAATCACAGAAGAAGAGATTTGTAGTACCAGTTTCATGTTTGAGCCAACCTTCATTTCAGGAGTTGTTGAGCATGGCTGAAGAAGAATTCGGGTTTGATCATCCAATGGGTGGATTGACCATTCCTTGCAGTGAAGAAACATTCATCTCTGCCACTTCTTATTTGAGCAGATCATGACCAAAAGGAGGGTTTCATAGATTAACTAGGAACACACAGATTGTAATAGCTAGGATAGAAGTTGTACATGTTTTACTATGAGCTAGCTTTTGGTCTTCTTTCTTTTAGTAATTTTTGAAATGGAAATCATTGCTCTGTTATGACATCTGAGTGTTGATGCTTTTACTTTCTGGGTATTCTTTTAATAATCTCTGTAACTTACATCATTACAGATTCCATAGATATCTTAGGGATCATACAAATTTAGAGCATCCAAGCTGGCAATCTTTCTTATTCATTCTCTAATTCAAAGCTTTATCCTTGTGATTCAATCAACCAACTGAACCAGCATTATAACATGTCATTCTATAACATTCTAAGGCCTGCAGAAAATCGTGGTTGCTGGAGATTATTGTTAGAAAAGATGGATGCTTTAGATTGCTAATTCTATAAGATAATACCGCAGAAACAATGTCAGGTTTCGATTCTGATAAAAAGAATAGAATCTCATGTATTACTATATCTGTCTTATCTTCTTCTTCTTGTGCATATGGTATTGACTAGTTCTATAAGTTTAATGGTATACACGAGAACCAAATTGATACAACTTTTATCATGATTCTTCTATGGATTAAGGTGTGAAATCTTGTTAGTCTCAACTAATTCAATCTCTGGAACACATTTAACATTGAAGAAACACTAGTGATGAATTATAGAGTACATGTATTATGTATCTTTAACTGCTGACAACCTTTGTTTATAGGTTTACAGCATAAATGGGAAATTTCTGGTGATTAGACTTGACAAAGTATTCATCAAATATGAGAAAAGCAAATGAATCAAATAGTCAATAGAAAGCAAGATGTGGTAAATAGAAATTTCATTAGGCTCAATGCTCTCCATATAAAACCTAGTAAATTTACATTTTATGAGCTAACTATTACAAAAAAGTATGGATCCTTTCATATGTTCGTGCTATCTAATAATTTACATCTTCATGTTAGAAGTAACAGAAGCAAAAATTTCTTCACTGCAAGGAATGGTCAATCCACCCATTGGATGATCAAACCCGAATTCTTCTTCAGCTATACTCAACAAATCCTGAAACAAAGGCTGGCTCAAGTGGGAAATTGGTACAACAAATCTCTTTTTCTGTTTCTCTCCAACATATACTGCTAAAAACCCCTATGGCACATCTTGAAACCTTGAGGAAGATGATTTGCTCGATCCGGACCCGGTTTGTCGAAGAATCTTATTAGCTAGGCTACCTGGCAATCCAATAGCCATGTTGGTTTTGTTGTCTGATTACAAGAAACTTGAAGAACAAAAGAGAACAGAAGAGGAATGGAAGAGTTGGCTGTGAGTTGTGAGCTAAACTATAAGCTGAAAAGAAACCTTTCATAAAGCCAAAGTGTTGAGTGCTTCTCCTCCAACAACTTGAGACTTACGAAATGAATGAACATTACTTGGGCCATAGTCATAGTTCATGAAGAAGTGATCACATGCTTCTGTATTTCTGTGGTAGAACAATATTATAGGTAAGCAGATTAGGCTGCATACCCTACAAGTGGATGCCTAACTCTATTGGTAGCCACTTATAATTTACATGAGAATAGAAGAGAAGGTAGTCACATGGACTTTCCTTGAAACCACTGGACATATAATTAAGGGCATATGCATAGTTTCTGCTGTAAGTTGATGCTTTTAACTTGTGAGGTGTTGTAGATGAAACTGTAGAAACCAAGTTTGGTTGTGAAAACCAGTGGTTGTGAAAACTGTCTGTATCTGTTGGTTTTATCAGTTTAATGTTATACAAGAAACCGAATCGGCATAAACTTTATCGTGGTGTTATCACGATTCAATCATCTGTTTGTTATCAAGTAGATTCCGAGCTTAGTTCATGAACATTGAAATAGCCTTCTGCGGTTAAAAGATGTGATCTTGTTTTATATTTCTCAGAGAAAGATTGGAATTTTTGCTAATGTGACTTGATACTCCATTTGGCAATCACAGCAACTATAGATCAGTATTCTTCTCTGAAGGATCGAAACTAAAACCGAATACTAGCCTTTCCGTAGATATTGGATATGGTAAAAAAAAGGATTTCATTATGTTCAAGAAGTAACCTTTTCTGCTAATTAGGAGAGGAGAAACTCTAAGACATATACTCCTAACTATTTACAAAACTCAGTGATTCAATCATCATCTTTCATGGTCTGCTCAAGCTTGAAGTTGCAGAAATGAAAGTTTCTTCACTACAAGGAATGGTGAGGCCACCCATAGGATGATCAAACCCGAATTCTTCCTCAGCCCTGCTCAACAAATCTTGAAATAAAGGCTGGCTCAAGTAGGACAGTGGCACCACAAATCTCTTCTTCTGTGATTCTCCAACATATACTGCTAAGAACCCCTTTGGCACATCTTGAAATCTTGAGGAAGATGATCTGCTCGATCCGGACCCGGTTCTTCGAAGGATCTGCTTGGCTAGGCTACTTGGCAATCCAATAGCCATGTTTTGATGAACTGTGTGTAGAAGAAAAGAACTGAACTGAAGGGAAGAGATATCAGATAGATAATTGGGAGGCTTTGGTCTTTGTGAGTAGGTTGTGAGATGAACTTAGAAGAACCCTTTATAGGGTTTGAATCAATGAGTCTCCTCCACAGCTTGGAATGTACCAATAGAGACATATTTCATTAAATTATATCACATGTTGTTGCCTTCTTTTTGTTGCAACCAAATAGCAGGACCATGTGAGAACTAAACCCCACACAAGCTTGTGACTTTGAACTGAAAAATGGAGATCTTAGACCACAAGAAGTGTTATTCATCATTCATCTTCTTGACATGTTGGCAGGGGACAATCTATCCAATCCATCAGTTCTGCCTTTGTTAATAAGCTTGTAATGTACCAAATTGTACCATGACATGATTTGGTATACATCATCATTATTTGACCATTCATTGGCCTTTCAATCCAGCTGCATGACATGTACTCTCACCTATCTACATCATTTGTAGACAGAAGCATGTGATTCCTTAATGAGCTATATCTCTGGGTAATGTTCGTAAGGCCGATTATGATGTTCAGAAGTTGTGGAGGGAAGAAGAAGCAGCGTGAACTTTGAATCTATATATAGTTTTTCTTATGTTGAGCAGAAGAAGCACCACAACCAACTCACATTCTCACAGAATCAGTTAGTAAAACAGTTCTCTATTGAGATCTCTTTCTCTTACAGAAAAAGAAGGAAACATGGCCATTGGATTGCCTGGTAATCTTGGTAAGCAAATTCTCAGAAGATCAGGTTCTGGTTCTAGGAAAGCTTCTTCAAGATCTGCAGATGTGCCAAAAGGGTTCTTAGCAGTATATGTTGGAGAATCACAGAAGAAGAGATTTGTAGTACCAGTTTCGTGTTTGAGCCAGACTTCATTTCAGGAGTTATTGAGCATGGCTGAAGAAGAATTCGGGTTTGATCATCCAATGGGTGGCCTCACCATTCCTTGCAGTGAAGAAACATTCATCTCTGCCACTTCTTATTTGAGCAGATCATGACCAAAAGGAGGCTTTCATAGATTAACTAGGAACACAGATTGTAATAGCTAGGATAGAAGTTGTACATGTTACTATGAGCTAGCTTCTGGTCTTTGCTTTTAGTAATTGTTGAAATGGAAATCATTGCTCTGTTATGACATCTGAGTATTGATGCTTTTACTTTCTGGGTATTCTTTTAGTGATCTCTGTGAGTTATATCATTACAGATTCCATAGCTATCTTAGGAATCATATATATTAGAGCATCTAGCTTGCAATCTTTCTTATTTATTCTCTAATTCAAAGCTTTATCCCTATAATTCAATCAACCAACTGAACCAGCATTATAACATTCTAATGCCTGCAGAAAATTGTGGTTGCTGGAGATTGTTGTTAGAAAAGATGGATGCTTTAGATTGCAGAAACAGTGTTAGGTTTCGATTCTGATAAAAAGAAGAGAATCTCATGTATTACTACATCTGTCTTATCTTCTTCTGATGCGATTAAGATACAACAGAGAAGAAAACTGAAGAGAAAGACATCTTACTGCAGGATAAATAATCCTAGTGACTCAATAAAACTCCCGAGCAAATCCTAACTTCTTCTCCCTCAATCGTCACTTCAAAGCTCCAAGTTCTCATTCCGAGTGTGTCTGGTTCATCGAGATTTGATTGTAGGTTCCCGTTGAAAGTAATTATGATTTCTATCATTGATTGTTATTTCTCATAGCTGATTACATAGGTATATATAGCAGAATTATAGGTTTCCTACCTTAATCAGGATACCTACAAGATATTAAGAATAAAAGATATCATTTTCTGACTCATTCTCTCTACAGTTTCTTTTCCCAGTTTTTTATTCTCAGAAGAACACCAAAGATCACCATTATTACAACTTCCTCAACGTTGTTGTCGTGATCCAACGGTGGAATAATAACGCATCGGAATTAGAATGTAATTACTTGGTTGAAACAACCTTGAATAACGGAGATCTGTTAAGGATTTTGAGATTTGGCGTTCATGGCATGAGAGTGTCCAAGCTACGAGATTCGAGTTTTGGCGTTCATAGGATACAAATATTCAGCGGCGACACTAGATTTCAGAGACATCGAGGCTAACTACATATATAGTACTTCGTGCTTCTTTGGTTATATTAGGAAGATTAAAGTCAAAGATAAAAAGGTTTGTTCGATCGTCAAGAGAACATCAAAGTGTTCTCTTTCGGCCGAAGTTGACCCGTATGTGCAGTCTTGTAGGGTAAGTCAGGTGAGAGTAGATGTCATGCAGCTGGATTGAAAGGCCAATGAATGGTTAAATAATGATGATGTATACCAAATCATGTCATGGTACCATTTGGTACATTCCAAGCTTATTAACAAAGACAGAACTGATGGATTGGATAGAGTGTCCCCTAACAACATGTCAAGAAGATTACTGATGAATAACACTTCTTCTGGTCTAAAATCTTCATCTTTCAGTTCAGAGTCATAAGCTTGTGTGGGGTTTAGTTCTCACATGGTCCTGCTATTTGGTTGCAACAAGAAGAAGACAATAGCATGTGATATAATTGAATGAAATATGTCTCTATTGGTACATTCCAAGTTGTGGAGAAGACTCATTAATTCAAACCCTATAAAGGGTTCTTCTAAGTTCATCTCACAACCAACTCACAAGACCAAAGCATCCCAATTATCTATCTGATATCTCTTCCCTTCAGTTCAGTTCTTTTCTTCTACATACAATTCATCAAACATGGCTATTGGATTGCCAGGTAGCCTAGCCAAGAACATCCTTCGAAGAACCGGGTCCGGATCAAGCAAATCATCTTCCTCAAGGTTTCAAGATGTGCCAAAGGGATTCTTAGCAGTATATGTTGGAGAGAAACAGAAGAAGAGATTTGTGGTGCCGCTGTCCTACTTGAGCCAGCCTTTGTTTCAAGATTTGTTGAGCATGGCTGAGGAAGAATTCGGGTTTGATCATCCAATGGGTGGCCTCACCATTCCTTGTAGCGAAGAGACTTTCATTTCTGCAACTTCAAGCTTGAGCAGATCTGAAAGATCTAGATGATTGAATCAATGAGTTTTGTAAATAGTTAGGAGTTTATGTGTTAGAGTTTCTCCTCTCCTTATTAGCAGAAAGGTTACTTCTTGAACATAATGAAATCCTTTTTTTACCATATCCAATATCTATGGAAAGGTTAGTATTCGGTTTTAGTTTCGATCCTTTAGATAAGAACACTGATCTATAGTTACTGTGATTGCCAAATGGAGTATCAAGTCACATAGCATAAATTCCGATCTTTCTCTAAGAAATATGAACAAGATTACATCTTTTAACCCCACAAGAGTATTTCAATGTTCATAAACTAAGCTCGGAATCTACTTGATAATAAACAGATGAATGAATCATGATAACACCACGATAAAGTTTGTACCGATTTGGTTTCTTGTACAACGTTAAACTGATAGAACCAACAGATACAGTACAGTTTTCACAATAGAGAACCAAACTTGGTTTCTACAGTTTCATCTATAACACCTCACAAGTTAAAAGCAAGAACTTACACCAGAAACTATGCATATGCCCTTAATTATATGTCTAGTGGTTTCAAGGAAAGGCCATGTGACTTCCTTCTCTTCTATTCTCATCTAAATTACAAGTGGCCATCAATAGAGTTAGGCATCCACTTGTAGGGTATGCAGCCTAATCTGCTTACCTATAATCTTGTTCTACCACAGAAATACATCAGCAGCATGTGATCACTTCTTCATGAACTATGTCTATGGCCCAAGTAATGTTCATTCATTTCATAAGGCCATGGTGGGATCCAAGTTGTTGGAGGAGAATCACTCAACACTTTGTCTTTATAAAAGGTTTCTTTTCAGCTTATAGTTTAGCTCACAACTCACAGCTAACTCTTGCATTTCTCTACTGATCTCTTTTGTTCTTCCAGTTTCTTGTAAACAGACTACCAACACCATCATGGCTATTGGATTGCCAGGTAGCCTAGCTAATAAGATTCTTCGACAAACAGGAGCCGGATCGAGCAGAGGATCCTCAAGGTTTCAAGATGTGCCAAAGGGGTACTTTGCAATGTATGTTGGAGAGACACAAAAGAAGAGATTTGTTGTACCAGTTTCCTATTTGAATCAGCCTTTGTTTCAGGATTTGTTGAGCATGGCTGAGGAAGAATTCGGTTTTGATCATCCAATGGGTGGATTGATCATTCCTTGCAGTGAAGAAATCTTTGCTTCTGTAACTTCTAGCATGAAGATTTAGATCATTAGATAGCACCAACATATGAAAGGATCCATACTTTTTTTGTAATAGTTAGCTCATAAACTGTAAATTTACTAGGGTTTATATGAAGGAGAGCATTGAGCCTAATGAAATTCCTATTTACCACATCTGCTGTCAATTGACTACTTGATTTATTTGCTTTTCTCAAATTTGATGAACACTAGTCAAGTCTAATTACCAGAAAAATTCCATTTTCTACTGTAAACCTATAAACAAAGGTTGTCAGCAGTTAAAGACACATGTACTCTATAATTCATCACTAGTGGCTCTTCAATGTTAAAGTTGTACCAGAGATCGAATTAGTTGAAAATAACAAAGTTTTACGATTTAATCTAAAGAATAATCATGATAAAGGTTGTATCAATTTGGGTCTCGTGTATACTATTAAAACTTATAGAACTGGTCGATACGATACATTTAACAAATACCAGTTTTTCTCTTAACCTGAGAATGTAGCTGGTCTTGGTAAATCTTGCAATATTACGAGGATAAACATGTAACTTGGTGAGAATATTCTCGTATATGTTATTAGGTTAACTCTGAATACTTATATATATACAAGGAGGTATGAGACTCCTATTTTAGGTAAGAGTCCATTTCAAAAATTACCAAAACAAAGAAGACCAGAAGCTAGCTCATAGTAACATGTACAACTTCTATTACAAACTGTCTGTTCCTAGTTAATCTATGAAACCCTCCTTTTGGTCATGATCTGCTCGAATATGAAGTGGCAGAGATGAAGGTTTCTTCACTGCAAGGAATGGTCAATCCACCCATTGGATGATCAAACCCGAATTCTTCTTCAGCCATGCTCAACAACTCCTGAAATGAAGGCTGGCTCAAACATGAAACTGGTACGACAAATCTCTTCTTCTGTTTCTCTCCAACATATACTGCTAAGAACCCCTTTGGTACATCTGCAGATCTTGAAGAAGCTTTCCTAGAACCAGAACCTGATCTTCTGAGAATTTGCTTACCAAGATTACCTGGCAATCCAATGGCCATGTTTCCTTCTTTTTCTGTAAGAGAAAGAGATCTCAATAGAGAAGTGGTTTACTAACTGATTCTGTGAGAATGTGAGTTGGTTGTGGTGCTGCTTCTGCTCAACATAAGAAACTCTATATATAGATTCAAAGTTCACACTGCTTCTTCTTCTCTCCACAACTTCTTAACATCATAATCGGCCATACAAACATTACTCAGAGACATAGCTCATTAAGGAATCACATGCTTCTGTCTACAAATGATGTAGACAGGTGAGAATACATGTCATGCAGCTGGATTGAAAGGCCAATGAATGGTCAAATAATGATGATGTATACCAAATCATGTCATGGTACCATTTGGTACATTACAAGCTTAATAACAAAGACAGAACTGATGGATTGGATAGAGTGTCCCCCACCAACATGTCAAGAAGATGAATGATGAATAACACTTCTTATGGTCTAAAATCTCCATCTTTCAGTTCAAAGTCATAAGCTTGTGTGGGGTTTAGCTATTTGGTTGCAACAAAAAGAAGACAATAGCATGTGATACAATTTAATGAATATGTCTCTATTGGTACATTCCAAGCTGTGGAGGAGACTCATTGATTCAAACCCTATAAAGGGTTCTTCTAAGTTCATCTCAAAACCAAATCACAAGACCAAAGCCTCCCAGTTATCTATCTGATATCTCTTCTCTTCCCTTCAGTTCAGTTCTTTTCTTCTACACACAGTTCATCAAACATGGCTATTGGATTGCCAGGTAACCTAGCCAAGCAGATCCTCCGAAGAACCGGATCCGGATCGAGCAGATCATCTTCCTCAAGGTTTCAAGATGTGCCAAAGGGGTTCTTAGCAGTATATGTTGGAGAGAAACAGAAGAAGAGATTTGTGGTGCCACTGTCCTACTTAAGCCAGCCTTTGTTTCAAGATTTTTTGAGCATGGCTGAGGAGGAATTTGGGTTTGATCATCCAATGGGTGGCCTCACCATTCCTTGTAGTGAAGAGACTTTCATTACTGCAACTTCAAGCTTGAGCAGACCATGATTGAATCACTGAGTTTTGTAAATAGTTAGGAGTATATGTGTTAGAGTTTCTCCTCTCCTTATTAGCAGAAAAGGTTACTTCTTGAACATAATGAAATCCTTTTTTTACCACATCCAATATCTATGGAAAGGTTAGTTTTCGGTTTTAGTTTCGATCCTTTAGAGAGGAATACTGATCTATAGTTACTGTGATTGCCAAATGCAGTATCAAGTCACATTAGCAGAAATTCCATCTTTCTCTAAGATATAATGGACGAGGGTATTCCAATGTTGATGAACTAAGCTCAGAATCTAACAACAAACAGATGAATGAATCATGATAACACCTTTGTACTGATTTGGTTTCTTGTACAGCAGTTAAACTGATAGAACCAACAGAATGGAGAACCAAAATTGGTTTTTACAGTTTCATCTATAACACCTCACGAGTTAAAAGCAGGAACTTACAGCAGAAACTATGCATATGCCCTTAATTATATGTCCAGTGGTTTCAAGGCAAGTCCATGTGACTTCCTTCTCTTCTCATCTAAATTACAAGTGGCCATCAATAGTGTTAGGCATCCACTTGTAGGGTATGCAGCCTAATCTGCTTACCTATAATCTTGTTCTACCACAGAAATACATCAGCAGCATGTGATCACTTCTTCATGAACTATGTCTATGGCTCAAGTTGTTGGAGGAGAAGCACTCAACACTTTGTCTTTATAAAAGGTTTCTTTTCAGCTTATAGTTTAGCTCACAACTCACAGCCAAAACAGAAAAATACTTTCCGGATTCTTGGTCTGCTCTCAGTCTCAGTCGAAGAAGCAAGTAACAAAAGAAAGGCATCTTGCTTGACACAAAAAGGTTACCTTTATCTTCTTTTTTTGTAAGAGTGGGATTGGATTCTGAATCATCAATGGCGAGTTCCAAAGAGGTATCCTCAATGATACGACAAGGCTTCATTTCAGACCAAGCTAGGGTTTTCGGCTCCCCCAACTCTAAAACCCTGCTCTCTCCTCCTCCTCCTCCTACATCCAACGCCGACGCCGACGCGGGGGTTCACCACCCTACGCTCTTCCAGATGATGTCTGAGGAACAAGCCCTTGAGCAGTTCCGCCACAAATCACATTCCAAAGTTTCCAACTTACTCCGGGAGTTCCAAGGTTTATCCGGTATGGGAATGGGGGACGTTAGGGTTACGGTGGTTGGGATACAAGGTCACAAGATCTCCATCGATGTCCACAAGAGGGTTTTGGTTGACAAGAGCGGCTTCTTCAGGGAGAAATTGAGTGGGAGGGAAAAGGGTGTCATGCATTCCGTTGAGATTATAAGCGAATTTGACGATGTCGAGATTTATTTGGAGGCCCTACTTCTCATGTACTACTCCCATGATCTTAACAAGAGACTGCTCGGTCAACAAGTCTCCAAGGTTTTGGCTTTGCTCAAGGTATGCGACGTTTCTGTTTCTGTTTCTGTCTCTTCCTTCCGATTTGCTTGATTGGCTGGGCATTGCTTTTGATTCCTCTCCTCCATGTGTTCAGAATTGGTTATACCCAGATGTCATTAGATGACTTAGCTCATAATAACTGTTCAAAAGTTGAAATTTCCCTCATCTGGTGTTCCATTTCTTGTCTGTCAACTTGGATTTTTAAGGGGAGGGGAAGTAGAGATGTGAAAATAGGCGGTGCTGGTTTGGTTTACAGTTTTCCATATTGTTGTAACGTTGTCTTGTAGGTTTCTGCGGCAATCATGTTTGAGGTAGGAATCACAGCGTGCTTGGAATATTTGGAAGCTGTTCCATGGTCAGAGGATGAAGAAGGAAAGATCATATCACATCTCTCTGAACTTGACCTTCTTGATCCTGTAACTGAAGCTCTTCAGAGAGTGTCATGTCAGTTATCTATCTCTTCCGAAGCTGATGACATATTCTTAAAATTACTCAATGGTGTTCTGCAAGCAAAGGATGAGAAAGCTCGCCGAGAAATGAAAGCTCTACTATCCCGTTTGTTTAGAACAGATTCATCTGATAATGAGAATAAACCAGTAGATGTTTCTAAAGAAACCCTCTATTCTCTTTGCCAGAGATGCATCAACTCTCTCATTGCATGCTTGACAGAAGCTACATGCATTGATGACAGCAGTAGCAGGCCTGATAGAGGGGCATTGATGAGTGAAATAGCTCGGGAAGCTGATAATTTGCATTGGATTGTGGACATCCTGATCAATAAGAAGTTGGGCGAGGACTTTGTAAAGTTATGGGCAGATCAGAAGGAACTTGCATCACTTCATTCAAAGATACCAACCATGTACAGACATGAGATAAGCAAGATTACAGCACAATTGTGCATTGGAATAGGAAGAGGGGAGATTATGGTGGCAAAGGAGAGTAGGTTTGCATTGCTTTCAAATTGGCTGGAAGCACTTTATGAGGATTTCGGATGGATGAAAAGGGCATCAAGGACAGTGGACAAGAAGCTGGTAGAAGATGGTATTGGGCAGACGATACTTACCCTACCGTTGCTTCAGCAGCAGGGAATATTGTTGAACTGGTTTGACAGGTTTCTGAATAAGGGAGACGACTGCCCCAACATTCAGACAGCATTTGAAGTATGGTGGAGAAGAGCATTCATCAGACAGTATTCACACCAGACTACGGGTAACTCCAAATTGCAAGTTACTGTTTGTGATTACCCAAACTGAATCGCCAATCCCAGTATGTGAATGAATGTGTACAGTGATATAGAATTATACTTAAATAATTACTGAACTTTGGTTGAATAATCCTGTGATCATAATGGTCACTGTTAGCTACATACATCTATGATTCTGTCTGTCTGCATGCCTATGTAGACTCACCAATTGGACGGCCACATCACACAAGTTTGCCACGTCATTTCTAAGATGCCCAATCATCCGACCAGAATACCCAAATCGGTCCCCAACACAACTCCCTAAAGATAAACCGAACCATACCCAATCTGACTAGAAAATCAGATCTCTTCTCTTCCTCCTCCCTCATGCTTCCTTCTCCATGAACATCCACCTTCTGCTTCATTCATCATAGGTTGAATTTCCTTAGAGTTTACCAACATTTGAAATCCCTCTTTCTTCTAACTCTCAAACTTTGTAGATTAGGTCTCCATGAACTTTTGGATTTCGATTGATTTATTAGGATTTTGTAGCGGGGGCAGTGTTGTTGGTGCTTCTATCTCCGGTTGCGTCGTCGTCGGGCTCATGTGGACAAAAATTGGAGTAAAATTCGACGAACCCAATATAGAAATCGGAAAACCCAATACGGAGGAAGAACAATTTGTCAATCTTCATCATCCGGCGATTAAACCCACCAAATTTTTTTTTTTAAATCTCCGTAAACGAGTACCGTACAATCCACAATGAAGCAACTAAGCTCGATCGGAAAGGTGAAGGCGTCGATTCACAGTGGGAGCTCCACTCCTGTAAATCGGACATGTCATCACGACAAAAGTACCTCATTTCCCCAACTCTTCAAACCACCGATCAACGCAGCTCCGATGGAAGCAGTGGCGGCACCCGAGCTTTCTCACGGAGTCTCCTTTGGCGAAGTCGGCGAGGCATACTAAACGGTGACATGTTTCGTTGCTAGATTCTAGTGGAGGATCTTCCTTATCAATACTCTGTTTCAGGTTGCTATCTTGTTTGTTAAGCATTGTAACACCCTCACTCTTGAAATAAAGGAAAGTACCAAAATACCCTTTAGAACAGCGGAAAACATAAACTTCACGAGGGTTCTACGCTTAAACCTCAACATACTTAACAAAAAATGCCCCGTTCGGGGACTTGAAAATTAAATTAAATGGAACTCATAAAAATTTACTAACAATTATCTTTAATAAAACTAGTATTGTTTCGGCCCGTTGGCCGATATGTTATATATATTTAGTATAGAGTAAATACACATTTTTTTTCTCATACTATGCAAAGTTAACAAACACATCATTCTAATATTTTTCAATCGAATTAATCCCTCTATTTTAACACTTTTAACAAATGTTCCCTTCCGTTAACTTTTTTCGTCTATTCCCCATCTATTATGATGATGGTATATACCACATCAAACTATTAGTTCATGTGACCCTTGAAGTAAACTTTAAAATAAACAATCTAAAAATTTAAGACTTGTAAAATTAAGGTTTAATACACATTTTGCCCCCATTTCTCTTCTTCTTCTTACTGGACACCATCTCTGCAAATTTCTTATTCTCTTAGCATCTATGTGTACAAAATAGCTTACTGGATATGTCCAGTCAACAAATTTAATGGTGAATGGATGAAAAAGTTAACGAAAGGGCACATTTGTTAGAAGTGTAAAAGTAAAGGGGTTTAATTCTGCTAAAAAATAGTAAAGAGCTATCTTATTTAACTTTTCATAGTAGGAGGACAAAAATGTGTTAACCCTTTAGTATAATTAGTAAAAAATATGATTTTATAATGAAAGATTTAATATTATTAATAAATTTTAAATTAACAAAAAAAGTTTGAATTGAATGATTAAAATTAAATGAACACACAATGTGTCAAATTAGTTAACATATTACATAGTGAGAAAATTAACAGTTTAAAGTAGAAACTATAGAAATAAACTAAAATTAAAAAGTGAGTCGCACATTATTTTTTCAAATATAATTTAATAATTTCAATTAAACTAATTTACATGTTGAATTTTACTTTTTCCTAAACTTTATTATGTTTAAAAAATATTTGGAATTTTTATTTATTAATTATTTAATTTATTGAATAATTGAAAATCAGAATATGATAGGTTAATGTCCTATTATTAAGGAGAGAGTTTTAAATTATCTCTCTCTAATTTTAAATGTTCATATTATAGCTAGATAATTCGTTATACAATGCCAAAAAAATCTAATATTTAATTTCAATATTGTGATTAATTATAGGATATTTTGGACAGTAATTAATTTTAATTACATACCAAAATAAAACAGGTCCATTTATGATCATTAGAAAGGAGACAATATATAAAAAAATTACTTTTTATTCAAAAAAACTTTTCAAATGAGTGATGTCCTCTAAACCAAATATTAATTCAAATACTCTCCCAACAAAAGTTTGTTTAAGACAAATGAAAAAAAATTGCAACTCTCTCAAAAAATTTGCAAACAAATAAAGTCAAGGCTAAAGTTTGCAAATAAATTCGAGGATAAAGAAAGCATCACTATAAATTTTTTTGAGGAATAGTTAAACATAAACAAAATAAGAACCTCAATTGGCCTGTTAAAAATTAAAATATATTGGAAATAAAGATCATGTTATATGAATATATTTAGGTTTAACGAATATGCTTAATTCAAACTCATCAACTCGATCAATACGTTAAATTTGTTAATAACTAATGACATGTAACCCATTTTACTTACGATCCCATGACTAATATTCTCTCATCATTATCTCACTCACCATTGCTAAGATACAACCTTATTTCTTTAGTTTTCTCTAGGTCAATAAATATATTAATTGAAAAATAATTCTCTTTAATATTCATAAATTCTTAAAATTTTGCAGCTTAATCCTTAATCAAATTAATTAATGACTTACCAAACTTGGAGTTCTTCTAATAATTTATAAAAAAAATTAGTTCAAGACAAAAGGAAAACAAAATTGCAACTTTCTCGTAGCATTTGCAAAAAAAAAAAAAAAAAGAGATTAAAGAAACCATCACTATAAAAAGATTATTTTTAGGAATAGTTAAACGTAATAAAAATGAAACATCAATTTGCCTGTTACTTAAAAGAATTTGAAAATAATAATCATGTTATATGAATGTATTTGAGTTTAATGAATATGCATGCTTCAAACGAAGTCAACTCAATCAATAATCTTAATTTGTTAACAGTTGATGACATGTAACCAGTTTTACTTACGATCTCATGACTCATACTCTTATACACTTATGGCCTCACTCACCATTGATCGTACTAAGGTATGACCTTATTTCTGTAGTTTTCTCTTGATCAAATATTTTAAATCACAAATAATTCTCTTAAATATTAATAAATTTTAAAATTTTAGCAGTTTGATCCTTGAACAAATGACTTACCAAACTTGGAGTCCTTCAAATAATTTACCAATAAAAGTGAGTTCAATACAAATGGAAGACAAAATTCAACTCTCTCAAAGCATATGCAAACAAATAAAGTGGAGACTAAAGAAACTATCACTATAATTTTTTTTTATGAATAGTTAAACGTAATGAAAAATGAAAGTTCAATTGACCCTTTAAAACTTAATTTTTTTTTGAAAATAAGGATCATATTATATGAATGTATTTATGTTTAATAAATACGTCCAATTCAAACTGAACAACTCAATCGATAATCTGAATTTGTTAATACTTAATGGCATGTAACCCGTTTTACTATGATCTCATAACTCATACTCGTATAAGGATCATATTATATGAATGTATTTATGTTTAATGAATACGCCCAATTCAAACTGAACAACTCAATCAATACACTAAATTTGTTAATACTTAATGACATGTAACTCGTTTTACTACGATCTCATAACTCATACTCGCATACATTCATGATTGCACTCACCATTTATGTTACTGATGTATAACTTTATTTCTTCAGTTTTTGTAGCTCAAAAGATATATTAATTGAAAAATACTTCTCTTAAATATTCATAAATTTTTAAGCTTTATGCAAATTGATCATTGGCCATTAATCAATGATTTTTTTAAAGAAAATCAATCAATGACTTAGTTAGCTTGGATGCTATTAAAAATTCACGTTTAAAGTATTCAATATAATAATTTAATTATTCTACACAGAGCGTCAAGCCAGCTTATTAAAAAACACAGAGCCAGTTTAAAAAAAAGTATCACCATCTCAGAATAAACTATATGAATAAATTACTATCATAATTTCATTCACTCTACTATTTGTCAACTTGTTAGTATATTTATACAACAAACTACGGTTATCATAAAATTAGTGAATGTGCAAACCATAGGAGCAATGTGCAAAATCAATAAAGGGTGAAATTTGCTTTAATTTGCCAAGTAAAATACATAGGAGCAATGTGCTTTAATGTTTTAATGTAATTATAAATTAGTTTGTTTAGCTTAGTTGGTAAAGCACAATGCTTTTATCCTTGAGGTTGTAGGTTCGAGTCTCGTAGTTATTGAAAAATTATCATCTTTATTAAAAAAATTTTTATTAAAAATAAATTATATAAAAATTCATTGATTGGCCACTTTCCTACAATTAAGGAGAGGCATGAAGAATCCTAGGTGACAATAGGAAAAAAGCTAAAATGCTTATATATGTTTGTAAATTCATAATCATGAAATAATAATTGAGCCATAAACATTTGACAAATGAAGGAAAACAAGTTTCGACACGCTTCATGTTAATAAACATTAAATCGTTTATGTCAAGTCCAAGTCTTACATTGCTGTAGACACCACTCCAAATACCGAATCACCTCCTCCAAGCTCAAGCTCGAAAACAACTTCTAACAACTTGATGGGTGGTTCTGTGTCAGTCTTTCGTGTTCAAATCATAAATATATGGAATCGAGTCGTAAACCGATTACGACCCAAACATGTTATTTCACTACAAAAAAAAACCTATTTAGCGTCGGTCGTCCGCGCGTTTTAGCGTCGGCAACTGACCGACGCCATAAAAAATAGCGTCGATCGGCATAGCCGACGTTAGAAACGGTGACGTTATATTTTAGCGTCTTTTTTTTGCCGACCAACGCTAAGGCACAACCAACCGACGCTAAATTCATTGAAAATCCCCAAAAAAAAGCAGCCGCAGCCTCCCTTCGACGTTAGGACGCGATGTCACGGCGGATGCTTGACGAGGAAGAGGAGGCGGCGACGGACGTACTGCTTGACGAAAGTCTCACGGATGTACTCCTTCGATTTGAAGCTCTGCATCACCCTAATCACCTGTAGATTTGGGAGATCCAAAAGTTCAATAGATCCATCCAAATCGATTCAAACGTTAAACCCTAATTCGATGAGAAATGGAGATGGAGGTGAAGATGATTACCTTGGCTGGAGACTGGGAGAAGAGAGCGAAGGAGCTGCTTTGCGGCTGTGAGCTGGTTGTTTATGTCCCCAGGAGCTGCTTTGCGGCGAAGAGTGAAGGAGATGCAGAAGGGAAGAGGTTGTTGTCCCAAATCTACAGGATGAAGAAGAAGAGAGGAAGAAGAAGAAGATGGGGAAGAAAGAAGAAGAGAGGCGGCGGCTGCATTAGGGTTAGTAAGAAGATGGGAAAGAAAGAAGAAGAGAGGAAGAAGAAGAAGATGGGGAAGAAAGAAGAAGAGAGGCGGCGGCTGCATTAGGGTTAGTAAGAAGAGGGGAAGAAAGAAGAAGAGAGGAAGAAGAAGAAGATGGGGAAGAAAGAAGAAGAGAGGCGGCGGCTTTCAGCGTATTAGGGTTCGCGTTTTAGCGTCGGTCGACCAGTCGACCGACGCTAAAACGCGGTCGACCGACGCTAAAACGCGAGATTCTATTTCGCGTCGGTCGACCGGTCAACCGACGCGAAACACTTTCGTTTCAACCGACGCCAAAACGCTCTTTTTTTGTAGTGTTTAATAATGGTCATAAAATATTCTTGACAGTATTAATCACCTCCTAAGACTTGTAGACTTGTACTCATCAAGACTCTTAACTGACCAGGTTTTTTTAAACATTGAGGGTTAAACGTAATTATTAGGCCTCACTGTCTTGGGGGTTTGACCGAGCTAGGCTTTGAGATCGATGAAGGGTGGTCACCGCGCATGGTGCATGCACGGCCAACACTGTGTCTTTTCGCTCAAACTTTAATTCCATGAGCATCCAGACTCCAAATTGATCGCTGTTCAAACCTATGGCTCCGTGATAATGTGATCTATCATGGTGTGATCTGAAAACAAACAACAAACCAAAAACAGCTTGAGAAACATGAAAATGGACCACAATGGTCCCAATGTGCTACTTAAGATCAATTATCAAGATTTAACACAAAACCAATCAAAAGATGACATAAACCACTCAAATGCCATTCAATTATGGGGAATTAAAGTGACATATTTCGAGTCATCAACGCACCAATGAGAGGCGGGGAAAAGTTTGTGGGCAATTCCCGACTAGGAGCGCCTTAGCCAATGGTTGTCTGAAAGCCATCTGTCATTCGCCTGCTTGGCGTGACGCAAGAAAAGGCGAAGCATTTCTTCAGATTTGATCATCTCTTGCGGCGGATTTTTCCGTGACGCTCCTTTCGCAGAGCTCTCTCTAGTACAAAACACTTGAATCAAGGTCGTCAAGTTCTCGTTCTGCTTCCATAATGCAGCTACCTGCTTTGCCAGATCTTCAGTGGTGATGGTCGGTTCAACGGATGACGACGCTATATGAGTTCTCCCCTCCCTCGTCGGGGTTTGTTCATTGCCCTCGGGAGGCATCATGGGTTGTTTCTGTGCAGCAAGTCATCGTCCCTTCTCCTCCTCCAGAGTGGTATTGGTCGTCGTCCATGTCTCGAAGTCAATCCGATTCAGATTAGGCATAGACGATATGCCACCCAACATTAGTTGTCTGTTGGTAGTCCACGGGACGTTGTTATCGACGCCATTCGTCTCATTTATTTGTTGGTCAGTGCTTTTGTTACCCCCGATGTTTCCTGTCTTGTTCATTGGCGTTTTCTCCATGACTATTTTTTCCGCCAAGCAATCGAGAATGATGACGCTTAGCCCCCTATCTAGCGCGCCAATTGTTATGCTCATGAGGTTCGTGGCATACAATGAGGTTCAACCTGGAGAGTTGAGGGATGAAGAGTTGTTCGCCTTGTTCTCGTACACTGATGGTCGCCCGGTGTGTACCTCGCAAGGTGTACAAGAGACAGTAGTAAGCGGACGGACATATGTATTTGTGTGTGAGTAGAGGGGGGAAGGTCGTATGAGAGAGAGACAAAGAAGTATTCGGGGGTACCCCTTAGGGTTTGTGGGGATGGCATCCCTAAGCGTACTAACTAGACTCTACTGCTTAAGGCGTGCCTTGAATGTGTATCCTCCATCTTTGAGGGTTGATCTCTTATTTATAATGTTTAGAGTCTGAGTCCGTCTGAGAGTCTTTTCCCGTGTGGGAGTCGTACTCTGGGTTTGAGAGGAAACCCTAGGCGGCTAGGATTTCTGTCATACTTCTATGGGCCTCGAGGTCCATGCGGTCCAGGCTTCTTTCGAGGGAACCCTAGGCGGGCTGTCAGCCCTAGGGTTCTGCCACGTTGTATTTGTACACCGGTAGGTATGCTGAGCAGATGTAGCAACTTGGCTAAGGCCCATCAATATCCTTGCTAATAATAAGATACAAGATTACTCTCACAAAAACACAACAACTCGTAACATAACATTTCTTCTTCCACTAGATCTGGAATTTTGAAACGATTTTTAAAAATCGTTCACTCACACATCCATGACGTGGTGATGTCTGCCAAGTTTCCGATCACCAGGCATTTTGGTTAATTTTTCATGTGGGTAGTTGAAATTTGTTCAGGGTTTTTGAAGTTTGGTGCTGATTGGGGTTTGAATTCGACGGTTGGGATGAACTGTAAAAGTGAGAGATAGTGGATCCTGCGAGAGATGAAAGCTTAGTCTTTAAGCTAAGAACGTAGTTTGAGATAATGGGAGTGTTTCTTGGTTTCTTCAGGATCTTGTCAATGAGCAAGATGGCGAAGGATTCAGTGTAAGCTCTTTTATATGCTTCATTGCTTCAATGGATTCTTTGACATGAGCAAGGAAATACTCACAGAATTTAAGAAATTTTAAGCTTACTTGTTCACTAGATTTGGCTTCGTTAGGAGTTCATACAATTTATAAAAATCATTATGTATTTATCCTCTTCAATTCAGGTCTTTATGTTGCTCAATGTTGTGTGATTGTAATATGGTTGTTGTTGTTGTTGGTGTGTATCTAATTTGAGGAAGTTGAGCTTTTCAAGCTTGTTTCTAGCTCTATAACACTATAACAAAATGTTGAAATGATGCTTGTTATCTGTTTTGCAGCTAATGGAGCAATCTGGAGATGTTGAGGTTCTGGGTATACGATACAAGAACCTTTTGGCTGTCATCTCCACCGTTGTTGGCCAAATGGTACTTGGTTCCTGCTACAGTTATGGGAACGCTAAAAGGATAGTCGAATCAATAGCAAGATTAAGAGCAAAAAGGCCAGTGAGAGGCCCAGAGATGACTCATGCTATAACTACAAAAACGCTATCAAAAACTCAATTCTCTTGTTATTCGAACACGGCTTCCATTAATGAAAGAAACTAGTCATCCGTATTATTATCAAAAACCAAGACCAACCGTGTGAGAATTTAGTGGAGAAAGAAGGCAGCCGGAAAGAATTTGGGAAGAGAAAGGTTAGATTAGAATGAGTTATTAGATTTTGGATTTGATTGGTTAAATGGTTATTAGGATTAGATGACGTGAAAAAAATTATTAAGTTAGCTTGTTGATATTAACACTTAATGGAGAATTTGGATAGAGACTTGACGAAATAAATATTGTTACAAATCCAATAGGCCAACGCACTTATAACATTTCTCTATGATAGAACCTTTATTCAAAATGACTAGGGTAAAAATCTTGTACACAACATGATTATGTAACAATGTTTGCTATTTTACAAACACAGCTTCAAGCCACAGGAATACCGTATTAAGGACCTGATTTATCTACAACAACAACAACAAAAGCCATATTACAACTTCCCCCGACACGATTTTTCAATGGAAGATAGGCCAGCCTTTCGACCTACCTCTCCGGTCCAGTGGTGGGGGCTAAGTGCTATATTCCATTAGTCTCTAGATTCCCACTCCAGCTTCAGCATCCGCTAATTCAGCAGCCTTCTCATCTAACAAAAAATCACAGACTTCCAGGAGCTGATCAGCTAGTGGCGGAATACCTGGATTCCGCCTGTCGTTGTACTTATGGGCATTAAAAGTGATCTGCCACACATCGTGTCTGAACTCTCGTCTTCCCTTGTACTCCATCTTCCTCACCTTCTCTTTTATCGTCGACAGATCCATCGGCCGCTCTATAATCTTCAAGTAATCAGGGGCCTCCTTCTTCGAGACCGGTTTTAGGAACAGATATGATAACTCACGCCTGTCTCTGAGGGTGTCTACAATTTCTTCCAAGATGTTTGAGAGAAGAACCTGTCAATAAGAACAAAGAGAATGAAGAGTCCGATCGTTGTTGTGATACATGTTCTTATATATATAATATAAACAATGGATCAAAACAGAAAAGCGGACAAGAGAAATTGCCAATCTCCTGGACGACCTCAAAATCTAGACTTCACAGCATTAAGATACTAAGTATAGTTCAGAAACTAAAAAGAGCCAGAGAAAGCATTGTAAGATGTGGAACCCAATAAGGTCTGGGAGCCGCAAGGTGCACTGTGCAGAGGGAAATATTAAAACGCTCACTTGAAATACATGAAGCACAGAAACGTTCATCCCAGAAAAAAAAAAAAACAGAAACATGCATCCAAGAAACAAAAAAAAAGAGAGACACAGATCAGTGCACACTACCTCTCCACCTCTTCGACGTTTTGTTGGAGGGGCATGCTTAGCACTGTATTTCCCCAATTCACCTGGAGGTTGCCTCTTCAAGGCCCTGTCTCTTTCAGGCATTCTTTTATCACTTCTCCTATCCCTGTAGTCTTCCATGTACTCGTCACTAATTTCCGCTTTTTCCTTCCTTTTCTTTTTCCTGGCCCTTTGACGTTCTTCTTCTTCCTCCTCTATTCCCCTTCTCATTGTTTCTTCATATTCTCTGAGTTCTCGTTCTTTAATTAGCCTTCTTGTTTCCTCCGCCCGCATTCTTGCTCTTTCTTCCCTTAACCTCTCCACGTTTCTCCTCTTCTCTTCCTCCTCCAACCACCTTACCTCCTCTTTTGACTTCTTCTTTCCTGATCCTCCTGTAAAATGTAGAGGCTCTAGCTTCCTATGCTTCTCAAAACTTGATAGTTCAACAATTTTTTTAGTCTTTTGGTACTCAAAACCAGAGCTTCCATCCTGACTAATCTGGTCCACTTCCCAAACCTCCCTAGGTTGTCTGATAACCACTTTCCTACGTGGCTGATTTTTCTCTCTGTCTGCCGGTGGACGGATAAGAATAGTTTTCCGAGTCTCGAGATGGTCTTTTTCCACATTTACTGGTGGCTTGATGGTTACAGGGGGTCGATAAGATTCTTTTAAGCCTCTATCTGTAACTGGTGGAAGCTGCTGCATCTGAAACGGCCTGTGCATCTCTGCTGATGCAACCTCGGGTCTTCCCTTGCTAGCAATTTTGATCTTAGTGATAGATTTGTTACCAGTATCAGTATCAGAACTGACTGGAAGTGCAATGGTATTGATATTTAGGTCAGAACCCTGAGAAGCTTCAACAGCAGGTTTCTCGAAAGGCACCTCCATCGAGCCACATTTAAACTTCACAGGGAGCTGTTGAACATCATTTCTTGCTGCAATTTTCGGCATGACCTTTTTCTTTTGAACCTTCTGCTGAGACTTGTTGGAAAGATCAATAGAACTCAATTTTCCAGAAACTTTCTCCACATCCACAGCCTCAACTGGTGTTTCAGGCTCTTCACGATACCTAGGACAGTTCTTATTTGTTCTCATGTGTCCGAGCTGGTCAACCAGAAAGTGGTTAATAGAAGACAAGTTCATACGATTAAAGCACAACCATTGCTTAATTAATAAACAACAAACCTGACCACATGCACCACAGACAAAACTCTCTCTAGAAGACTTCTTCTCCTTGAAACCCTAGTTAAAAAATGAAAGTCAGATTTAATCACAGAAGAGTTTATGCTACACAAATTATTGGCTACTTCAAACTATGGCTGTCCTGCTCGGACCATAAAAAGAAACATAATTCTGCAGAAGTAAATCTAAAAACTCAACTATAAAAGCAGTCTGAACCATCCAGCTCATCATCAGACGAAAAGAACAACAGAGCATGGGAAATTCACTTACCTTGAGTCCATCTCCCATTATGACTTTTGCTTTAATCTGAGGCAGGGAGGGAATATCAATTTTTTTAATCGACTTCAACTTATCAGGTACTTTCTTTTTGCCAAATAAACTCTCCACCTGCCACCAAAGTTAAGGAGTCATTTACTCCATTACAATATTTCCCTTTGCCTCCGCATTCAAGCATCCACATATGGCAACACATTACCTCCTTGATTTCTCCACCCTTCTTCTCGTTAAATACATGCAGCTCAATAGGTTGTGGCTTGATTGCTTTCTTGACCGGCTCTACACTGTCAACAAAATTCAATCTTGAACCCGTTGCCAACACTGCTTCCAGCCCAGCACATTTAGTCTTCTTTTTCTTCTTCAGCTCAGCCTCGCTATCTGCAGCACAGGCACCTCGTCATATTAAACAGAAAAAAATATGACCAGAATCCCAAAAAAATTGAGAAGAGAATACATATATCAACAATATCTACATTTACTTCAAATTCATCATATGCATGTACAGACATCCAACATTTAACCTGATCGCCAAATGAAGAAAAAGGAAGCCCAAAACACAACCAAAACATGCATGACTAAGAGCTGAAACATAAACATTTATTCTAAACACTGTCTAGGCCATATGAAGTTCCATGTTCAGCATGAGAATCACATCCAAAAAAGAAAACCAAGATAGACAGCCTAATCATGCATTGATGAAGTTCTAAGAACCTGTACTATTCTAAGAGAAGCAGCTATAAATTAGTGACACAAAATAGCATACCATCCATGAGCAGCCTGCACAGTTCAGCTGCCTCTGCAGCTTCATCTTCATTTTCCTCTTCAGCTTGAGTTTGTGAAGGGTGTCTTCTCATTTTTAGACCCTTAACACCGTCTCCTTTATCACGCTTAGACTCATAATTACTCTCATCCCCTTCACATTCTTCAGCATCAAGTAAGTTCTCCAAGTCCCCAGCAAAAGAATCTAGATCACTATTTGCCTCAGAATCGCTATCATTTTCATCACCATCCACAGCCGAAAGAGACTGAACTTGACGATCCCAGATTTCTTGACATTTTTCTCTCGTCTGCTGCTGCAACTGAAGAAAGGACATTCGTTGGCCACGTGCATATTTGCTTATTGTTGTTGGGTCTACTTTCACCCCAGATGCAGCCTGTTCGCTAGAAAGCTTGCGTATCAAAGCAATACGATGCCACCTGGTCAGTTTTGTAATCTGTTCATCTGGAACATCAAACTTAAGAAGAACCTGTAGAAAGAGATCAAAAAGGAAAACTAGATCACACCATTGTCCTCCAGTCCAGTAATCACTCTACTCTGTAAACATGATCAGCAACCAAGCCACAATTGTGACAACCCCCATTCGTTACATTATCCTTCCCCAATTAAAGAGGAAGGTTGGTCAAACAATAGTAGTAAACTCCGAGATAGAGTAAGTCGTTCTATCTAGAGCCCAATATATGTAGGAGGACTATTCTGGATAAAACAACAAGTATTGCTGCCTCAGTTTTGCAATGTACACACCGGTTTTGACTTTTGACTATGTCAAAAACAATTCTCATCCTCATGACATGTAACATGCTAAGGAGAGAACGATGCTCCTCAATCTCAGATTAGAAGAGCTTTAGGAAATTGTCATGATCATTCACACACCACACAAGAAGCTTAAATAAATAATTATTTGGACTCCAATCATATTGAAGTTAAGGTGCCAAATTAGTAATGAAAAATTATCTTGGTATAGGAATAACACATGCACCAAATAACAAACTGAGAAATAAGGTATTGCATGTTGATCATACCTCTCTTGCAGCCTCCATGCTCAATCTACGGAGGTCAGCATCAGTTCCAGTGACAGTTGAGCCTCCTCGACCAGCAGCTGCCTTTTTCTTTACCATAGCGTTTGACACTGATCCCTTTGGAGTGGCACGGACATAGCTGAATCCCAACCCCCGACCAGATGGATCACCAACACCTGTGATTTCAAGCCGCTCAATGCTTTCTCTGTCCTGAAAATTTATATTATATATTACTGACCATCAGCTTCTTACACTAATTAGCATAACAAACAAGAATTGTGCTAATCACTACGATGGATATAATAACCAGTACCAAATGCATACTCAGCTGGGAAGTAGATCAAAGTGTGTGAAGCAAAAACTCCATTGGTACGAAAGAAAGCAATACTAACAGCAATGTTTCTAATATTCATCAGAATTTTGGTTAACGTGTAGAATATAAAGCTCTAGAACCTTCACTGCATTTTCAAAATAGACGTCTTACAGCCAAATGATGAAGAAAAAGGTAGCACAATATCATATCAGCCAAAGTCAAGTAACTTCAGTTGCACCTGAAGACTGTCTCGATTAGTTTTTGGGGATCACTTTTACTTCCTACTAGATAAGTATAAACAACCCTCATTGTCTTGAGACAGCTTAGGGAAATGAAAAGCAAAAGCAGACAGCGTCTTGAGACATTGTAGCATTAGGGACTAGGCAATGTATTTGATAAATACTAAATACAATTAGTTTTATTTTAAACAATTCGACTTTAGTACATATTTTGTCATTCGATAAACCTGGAGCACGTTTTATCAAGTGCATTTTCCATAACCATAGAACCCTCCAAAACTTTGATGTTGAAGAAATAGCTATAAGAAGCTAATCAGGAAAAGGATTGTGAGAAGCATCTGAGGAAATATGGAAGATTAGTCCAGAATTTTCTTTATATTATTATCTTTCTTATTCTAGTAATTGTATTAAGAGTAGGGAGTTAAATCTAATTTCCTAAATATGGTAGGATTCTATGTACTCTTCTATATTAAGAGGTTAGCTCTTTATCGTCAATAATAATTAAAGAGGTAGAGTATTCCCTCCAGTTTGATAGCTTCCCTAGTCTCACTTCAGCTTTTATAATAGTGTTCTTTAAAAGTTAGGTTAATTGGGTATGTGATATAGATTATGCAACAATGGAAAAGTCCGAAAAGTTTGATGCCAACTCATTTGAAGGCTCCAAATTTATAGAGGAAATTGTGCGTGCATCAGAAATCATAGGAGCCGTTTGGAATGTGGAATATCAAGCAAGAATCTATCCTATTGTATGGTCCAGATAAAAAGACAAACTTTTCACATGTTTTTTATGATAAAGAAATAAAATAGATGTTATATGGAATGAAAATATATCACCTCAAGTGAAATTGAGTTTCCAAAGGTACTTTTTTTTTGGAAAGCTACTCAAAGAGAAATTTAATTAACTTTCCCAAGGTTCAAGAAGGCGTTAGGCGCTAGGTGAGCGTCGGAGCCTTGCCTAGCGCCTAACTTGCTTAGGCTAGGCGTTAGTACCAAAATCATAAGTAATTAATAGTAGAGTATCAACCATAACAAACTTAGACATAACATATAGTCTACACATAGTCAAAAGGAGACCATAACTAGTTCCTTAGAGTTTAATAGTACATTTTAGAAATAGGAGGACCAAAATTGCTAGTTCCTTGGAGTTTAATTGTAAGTTATAGAAATAGGAGGACCAAATTTGATATTGGTAGTAAGAGATTGGCCATAAAACCTAACAAATGAATTATTAAACTTAAGAGATAATAGGCCGAAAGGCCCACTGTACTATTGAAAGATAACAAACAAGCCCTCTTAAAATTATTTGCGCAAGATAACCCCTCTACTTAGAACGCTTAAAAAAGAAGTCATCTTACAATTATTTGCACAAAACACACACCTCTACTTAGAACTCTTAACAAAGAAACCCTTTAGAATTTTGATAAACTACGTTACGATTTTGCTGACACGTTATGTTCACTCAACCTGTAGGTTGTCAGATTTGACATGTCAGCAAAACGAAACATCGTTTTGCTTTTTGGTTAATTTTTATTGAGAAGGGCCTTATCCTTTCTCTCGTAATTACCCGACCTTCACCACAGGCTCTCCACTGCCGATCTACAATCGTCAAAGCTCAATAATCCATCTCCTCCGACTACTCTTGCCGCCGCCGGCGTTGCTTCTAGCGGTTAATCACGCTTTTTAAAACCTTGAAGTTTCCTAAGAATCATTTGTATCCCTAAATTCAACTAGCCTCCTACAACCTCTCTCAACCCAATCCCATCTTTCTTCTACTTACCTCAACTTAGCTTTCCTAGAAATCATGACCTCCCAAATGACTCCATTTATGAATTGTAGCGTACTAGAAGTAGGATTATGAATTGTTATTAAAAGCAACCCGAGAGTGTAAGCGATTAGGTGAATAACATAAAGTACCTCTTACTATGAAAATTACACTACGTGGATCCTTTATCCAACCTTTCTCTTTCAATGACAACATCAGGTGTATTCTTCCATGTAAAACTTCAAAGCTAGCCTTATATAAGAGCACATTCTGAGAAAATAAACTCAGATTTACAAGGTACAAAGAGAACAATTCACAAGGACCAGTAAAATACTAAATAATGAGTACAAGAGAAAATGCAAAAGATGGCAGATGGATCTCAGAAGCTGAAATAGACACTGACCTGATTTGTACAGGTGACGAAATTGCTACTTAGGCTCCATGGAGTAATTTGCAATTCCCTCTCAATATGTGATGCAGCAGCCAAGGCTATTGCTTCATCAGGTAGCTGACTCATTGCACTTGAAACACTAGTGGGAAGTGTTAGCCTGGTTATTCCTATGTGCTTTAGACGGTAGAGACCAGCTTGCATACTCTCATATGCGCAGACCTAAGCCAGATTGGAAAAAAAGAGTGTCAATGTAATAGCAGAGCACAACTCAGGAAGCAAAGAAATTTTCTAGTAATAATTTTCAGATACTAGATGGTTTCTACATCATAAACAATAGAGAGCTTCAACCATAGATACCAAATATCAAGAAACAACCAAAACTCCTAACAGAAAACTCCTATGCATATACAAAATGCAAAACCCAAAGCAAGAGGGAGGGCAAGGGAGCAAACAAACAAAAAGCAGCAAACAAAAAGCAGCGAACAAAAATATAGGTGACCAAGTGACTGACATTCTCAGGGATCACCAGTTTTTTCAACTCTTCTTCGGATGGTATACTAAAATCCCTTTTCTTGGACCAATACATATCTCCAAGTGCATCTCTCTGCATGTAGATGGACATAAAACTGTTAAATAACCGAACAGTACAACATTCAATAAAGAGGGTTGTAACTGAAAATAGTGAAGAACCATAACATCCCAATAACTCAAATGATTGAGTGGTTCAGAATTGGTCTTTATAATATTCCTTATCATGATCTAAAATGAAAGTCCGTTGAAATGGGTTTGAAGTTATGCTATGCCCATTGCCCACCAAGTCTTATGTAGATAAAATGTTTATATTGGAAACTAACATGGTTCGACGTCCAAACCTCTCAATCAAAAGTTTTGATACTCTGTGAAGAACCATTGCATCCCAACAACTCAAGTTGTTGGGAGAAGCCGAAAATAGGTCTTTCATGATTCCTCAACAGAAACCAACGAAAAAATATTTGATCATGAAAATTCCTATCAAGTACTAAAAATTCTTGAAGCACATTCCAGAAATGAAATTACCCGAAGTACAGCACATTCCTTCATCTTCTTTCTTAAGATGGTATCTGCAACACCCGGAAACTGAGCTGTCAACTCATCTGCACGGATCCATGGGACCACGCCACGCTTTTCAGCAGCCCGAAAGTCGCGATAAACATACACCAGCAACCTGTTTAGAGTATATGCTTGAAGATTCTTAGATGCAGGAGAGAAAACCTCCATAATAGGCTCCTGCAGAAAACAGTGACCAAGACATTTTTATTGATGTATGCAGCAACTATAAGACCATAGAAGCAAAATGAAAGGACTTGGAGTTGAAGGATATAAATAATTGTATTTTTTTTCAGGTCCTACATTAAACCCGTATTAAAGGAAGAGAAATTAGGGTGGAAAAAACCTCTTGTCCAACAGCAGCAACTCTGTCAATACGTCTTAATGATAACTTCCCTTTGGCCGAACGAACCAATAAATAATCTGTAGATGACACCTCGTGGGGAAATATTGGTGCCTTATACATGTTTGTTTCAAGAGATGACTGGCAGCAACCAGGTTTTATGTCCCCAAGAAACGGTGATTTATCATTAGGGTCAAGTGTCACAACATTTCCCCAACAGTCATCTCTGTTGTGCAAGAATAAGCCACTTTGATCACTGGGGCTAGTCTTTTGGTAGTAAGTGCGCAAATTTGCCCCCATGCCAACATTGCTTAGCAACAAAGGTCTTTCCTCGCAATACCTGCAGAAACAAATGTTCAATGAACACCTACTTATAGTTGCCAACATATGTTTTGCGTCACACGGAATTAAAAATAGGAGAGGGAACAGAAGAAGTAAAAGTGATAATACTGCTGAGATCTCACTTTCAGGGCGTTTATCAGATTCTTAAGTTCACCTTCATCTTTCTATCATTATAGTATCGTGTTGGTCTGATTGTTAAGTAAACCAAGTCATGAGCCTCAAAACCATTCAATTACTCCATAAAAAAAAACAAGCCTCAAATTTGTCAGGGTGATAATTGCTGAATGTAGCAGATTAGTTTTACTAAGGAAGCTTCCCAAGTGTGACAAAGAATTTGTTTCAATTTACCACAGAATCTAAACTTCATTATCTGAATGCAAGGGTTACAATAAATGCACATAGGACTAGATCTATCAATCTTGCTGTTTTTCACCGCACTCATGGGCTACCTCAGTTTCAAGGTTCTGATATTATATATAATGGTTTCCAACAGTGACAATTTCTCAAATGTAAAATTCCAAAAGAACAGAGAAAACAGGCATGTTGATGCTAATATTTACGAGGGATAGAAGAACAAAAAAATACAACAATTGAGGAAATAGCAGGCATCATACTGCCAGATTTTTCATCTAAAGATTATGATACACCATGACAGTCTTATACCAAAAAGATGCACTCTCCTGTTGATATGTACAATAGAGTCAGAAGCAGAATACACATTCAGAAATTACTTACTCCATCAAAATGACATGACCATCTTTTACGGACAGATCCGACTTCTTCTTAAATGCTCCTGGAGGGCGTAGAGATTTGTTTACACCAGGAATCCTTTGAGCCTTCGGAAGCAAATGAATCTTGGTACGAACAAGATGAAGCAAAGAGTTCGGTCTAACATTTTGAGCAGCAAGAGATATTTGGTCTTCAAGCTCCTTCCCCGAGTAGAACACCCTCACCGCTTCTGGTGGCTTGAAATCTATGAAAAGGAATATCAAGGTATCTTTTTCATTAGGTAACTTGCCCATATAAAAAGTCAATAAAATTGATGTAACAATAGCAACAACATAAACTTAGCACATCAATGAACAGATGAAATACATAAGAGAAACAACCTAGCTTTTTGGAAGCCTTTGACTTAACAGAAGAAAGAGTTTCCTCTGCATCCACATGAAGTTTAGTAACCTTGCCTCCTAAGCTCTTTAAAATAACTTGCATTGGTCCAGCTGTAGCCAGCTTTCCTTGATGTTTGACAGCCACCTCATTGTCATGAGGAAACCACAAGGATTTTGGTCGATGAAAATTAGCCAAATCTTTACTGACAATAAACATATTGAGCCAGGCAAAAGGAAAATCACAATGGTCAACAGATGATGTGGACAAAAAAAGCCAGCTTATTCAAATTTCTGAGCCATCTAAAAACATGCCAGTGCGGTGAATAAAATGTTCCATGTCTTACTTGATTAGCTTCAGTTTGAAGGTTTGCAATTTGATTGCTGGTGCAGCATGATAAACTTTGATACCATAAGGAATTCGTTTACTAGAATTTGATTGCAATTGTTGAGAAATTTTCTTGTTGGTATAGAATTTGTCATTGGCAATATTGAATTGCCAACTAGACTGGTATCTTTGATCTGAAAACTCTGAAAGGCCTCTAGACTTTGAAGAACGAGTTACAATCATTGCCCCTGCATGTAGCTGCAGTTTTTTTCTCTCTTTATCGTCTAAAACTTCAAAAAGCATTTGCTCATCTTGAAGGTCTAGAATTAGCTTAGGCTTTACATTAGCCTTATGTTGCCCCCATATTATATTATCTAACCAAGAGCCATCCAAGATGTCCCTATTCTGCAATGAGAGTTCACTAAAACGCCTTAAACAGCCATTATGGTGAAGCTCCATCGTGTTGTTCTCCTTTTTGCTGTTGATATCATTACTTTTATCAGCATCTAGCCGAGACTCTATCCTCAGAAGTTGTGGATGACACTTTCCATCTGAAAATGAGCTACTAAGGTCCAGGCTTTCTTCAGAACTGAAGGACTCCAAAAGAACATGTGAGTTATGTGATGTAAGATTATGTTCTTTCTCACTAAGCTGCAGCAAGGACTCTTGTTGCATATTTTCAAGGTCATTTCTCTCATCTGCACTTGAATCATGCATAGACATATCATTACACTCTATGCTACTTTCACTTGCAGCAGGGTAGTCATCCCAGAGAATCCTATCTTCCCAATCATGTTGATCAAGAAGAAAAAATGTTGAAGAACATTGTGATTGCAATCCAACTGATAGGTTTGATGTCCAATCCTCACTCATTGGTTCACCACTAAGACAAATGTTCTTTCTTGGTTCTTTTGTTGGACCAAACATCTGAAAAGCTCCTTCACCATTTAAAAATTCCAAGTCCTCATCATAACTAGTTGATATATCATGTGGAAGTGATGAAGTTACTTGATTTGATCCTCTCAAATAGGCCTCTTCATCATCTTCTGCAATATCTGAAATATCCATGGAGTCGTATTTCTCTGTAGTAACAAGGTAAAAGAAAAGCAAATTATAAGATTTATCAAACCATGAGCTCAAGGATTTGTTTTATCAGATCCTTTTATCGGCTTCACATCCTAACTCCCTCTCACTCTTCTCTAGCCAAGCAAGAACAAGAAAGACCTTAAAGGAAGCATGACCATGAGTCACTTTTAATATACAGAAAGGAAACCTGGAGTCAGGAACATTCTTAAAGCACAAGCCCAAAATAGATTTTGCACTCTTAGGATTCAACAAATTAAGGCTTCCACAAAGTACAACCCATAAGAGAGTACAAAAGGAAAGATAAAATAGATTTTGCACTCTTAGGAACAAATTAAGGCTTCCACAAAGTACAACCCATAAGAGAGTACAAAAGGAAAGATAAAGTACCTCTGCATGTGGTATATTTATGTTCCCTTTTAGGCACTTTCTTCAAAGGTTCATGAATCCCAAATATTTCAGAGAACTTTAAAATCACCATACCATCTTCTACACAAAGAATAGGCAGCGGCGTGGAACCCTTAAATTCTGGCTCCTTTTGCTCTTGTACTTCCACCTAGTTCAATCACATCACTAGAATGTTTCATAAACTAATGGAACTTTTGGAATAAAGTACCCTAAAACAGCTACAAATCATGCATCCTAGTGGTACATTGTACATTCACAAACTTTGCACATTATCAACAATTTGAATCTAAGAAGCATTTGATGTGTGAAAATCATGATCATAATACATTTGGTTCATTTTATCATTTTATTTAGGACCATTGGGATCAAAATACATAAAGAAACACACACCCGTCCATAAAAAATGCATATTAATGAACACCATGAACATATTATCTAATTATATTAATTACGCGGGAGCAATCACAAATCAACAGCTAACAAAATTTACAATATATTGATGGTAATCTCTGGTCACGATCCACCCTGCAAAGGACTTTAGGGTGGAAGGTGAAGCAAATCCAAGTATTGTGAATATCCACTTCTTCCGTTGTTTCACACAAAGTAAACAACCAAAACAATAACACTAAAATACAGCCATGACAGTCATCATTTGAAAGGCAAGCTCCAGAAAAAGCAGATATAGGACTAACGCCAAAAAATAATTTGAATATTGCATTCCATTTAACCAAACAAAAATGCCAATAATATTGATAGCATACTAAATACCATTTAAGAATGAAACAAGACTATGACAAGCAAAACTCGAGTATACAGACAAGCCAGTACTGCCTCAATAAACCGAGAAGGGGAACAAATACACAATATTACTAAAGACAGCTTCCACAGCTTTGTTTTCGTTCTATCTTCTTTCACTTGTTATTTTTCACTTTCACAATGAACCTTGTTTTTCCATTTTCCTTTTCCTTACAAGTGATATTGGCCCAAGAGTGGATTACTCCAACTCTAGGGGAGCCGTTAACTTAATATCCAGATATTAGCAGCTTGACATCAAGAAACTGTATCATTCAGAAATTATACAAGACTATTCTGTGAAGAGCACTACATGCCTACGCTCACAATTTATTAAGGCATGGCATGTTCTCAATAGTCAAATCCCTACTTGATACATGGTATTTCCAATAATCGTGAACATTCACAGGATATTCAGAGAAGTATACATGAGCCACAAGAAAGAAATAGAAGAAAAAAAACATGATAACAAAATGTAATTATAAAAACATTGACTAAAGACTGACCCCATGCAGATCTCCCAACTCAAAATTTGAAGTTCCATCATCCAGAGTTCGTTGCACAACATTTTGTGGGGATTGTTCTCCTTCTGAAACCACTGTCACATTCGGACCTGAAAATGACTGATGAAATAAATCACATGTGAATCTAAAGCCATGAAAGAAGCCAAAAGTAATATACCATAAAACCGACTATCCCAATTTCAGAATCAAAGGTTTCCTAGAGATGACAGATATGCCATACAGCCTTAATTAGTTTTCTGTAGTATTTTGCGGATATAAAACACAAGTGAATGTTAAAACCCTAGAAAAGTCTGGAATTCATGCAAGCTTTAACAAAATTGTGATCCAATCTCCATACCAAACCCACCAACCCAATGACAAGGGTTGGCCAGGTGATAGTGTCGGATGAAAAATAAATTGCACCTCGTGTTAAATGCCAGCTCAAAGAAAAGGATAAGAGAACCTACGATAAGGAGAGAAGGAAATGTTAAAAGTTCCATATGACGATTCAACAAAAATATTTTCACCTGACAAACTAACTGAATATCAGCAAAGTGACTTAAGTATTAATATGCAGGACATAGCTGGTTTGAAAGTATCATTACCAGACTTCCCAATCATAGAATCCAGCAGTACCATTTTTTTACCTCGGTTTTCTTACAAGAAAAATGAAAATGCAAATGCCACAAAAGACTAATCAAGCTAAAATTAGTAAAAGAACAGCAATAATGGATAGTACTGAAGAGCAGACAAAAACATTTATCACAATATAGTTTTAAATCACGCGGCCGACATTGCACAGAACTTAACCTGACAACGAGTTCACAACTTCTCTATCTTCCGTAGTGACATGTTCTTCTTCCTTATCTTCCTCATCTTCATCATAATTTTCATCATCAAAGACTGAAGTCGTAGGTCTCAGAGTAGACAGAGAAACTTCAGCAGAAAAGTATGCCTTCTTTGGTAATAAGTATTCCTCCTCACCAGCATCTTGAATTTCAGGTCCATCATAGTCCTCATCAATATCTTCATAATCCACTGCATCTTCAGCCTTGTCATTGTAATCTACCAGAAGCAACCCATGTTAACAACATAACAAATTTGAAGAAAAACTTATCCAAGACATCCGGGAAAAAGATGCAAAAAAGATCCAACAGACATCATACACAAGTAAACATGCATATTTTTGGTTATGGGAACAGGGTGCAGAACAGCAGAAGCAAAAAAGTCATCCCTAAAAAATGATCTCACAACCGGAACTTTGGAAGATAAAGAGAGTAAGATAAATGAATTAAATCACTGCCAAAAAACTTGTGTATTGGAGAAAACTGAAACTATTAATCTTTTTATCGACTACTTCATTTCTTTGACATTTAAATAAAGAATCCACAACTTATGCTTCTGATCTGGGTAGTATGTTCATCTCAAGAACCTAATTTTTTAGATGAGCTTGTGATCACATACACAAACGCAATTTGCCCAACTTTTCAAACAGCATGTAGTTGAGAAGCTAGAGCAAGGACTCTTCCCAAACACCACCCCCGCCCCAACAATCAGCTTAAAACAAATCCTCTGAATATATTTAACTGATGATTGAGTATATAGACTAATGTAGGTTTTAAGTATCTAACAAAAACATCAATAAATCATCAAAAGTTGACCAGCTTGGATCTCTTTGTTTCCTCTCACAAATGAACATGTCTCTCCAAGCATCATACATCTGCACATAGGACACAGGGTCCCATATACCAAACATAGTCACTGTACCAGTAAATCATCATGGGCATGGGCGCACCAGCTTTACCAGATGGGACTCACAGTTAGAGGGACAATGTGGATATGGGTACATTGGAGGCCTGAACTGCATTATAACAGTTCTACTAATGGGTAAATGGGACAGCCATGGTTTGTTTTATTAGCTTTGGTATTAAGACTACAGTAGTACCACTATCAATTAAGAACACAGATCAAACATCATCTGCTCGAACTCTGAAACTTGACGCAGTATCAAAACCAAGTTTCAGAAACCAGGAAAAGATTATCTTTCAAATGGCAGTTAACCATGAGCCCAGATCCCTGGTTAATTCACACCTCAGGTGACCTATTAGTGAAGTTGTAATGTGTGAAACATGAAGTGCCTACGATTACCATAGTATACATTAAGAAATATAAATATAACATAAACCAGGTCTCATGTTCTAGTGTCTGTCAGGTTTCTGATTTCTCAACATCAATACTCAAATTATTAACATGTAGCATGTCTTACAATCAGGTTCAATAAGCATCAGTCTCTAGGATAAGCTTTGGGTTGAAATTTGATCAAACACGAAGCAGGGTTGTGAAGAAAGTCCAGTCTCCAATCCACACAAGTACAGCATGCTACGAGGTAGATAAAGAATGCATTTATACAGTCCTCTTAGCCACGCAGGGACTGCTACTCAGTAATAGCTTCGTTGCTCATGAATTTTAATAACAAAAAGATGTGCACAAGAGAAAGAAACTGAGAACAAATAGGGTGAATGAACATTAATAAATGATAGAACAAGAAATACTGCAAAGCATAGTTTTTCTGCTTGGAAACAGTATTACCTTGTTCTGCAACATCAGTAGATGTTTTAGATGATTTCAAAGACAGCTGAAAGTTGAAAGATGTAATTAGCACAAACAAAAAAGAAAATGTAAGTAAGGAAAGTCTGACCCATGGGCACTTAAGATCGAAGAAATCACTCTAAAAATGCTGAAACCCAAACTGCATTTTCAGTACATGTATTCCCGTCAAAGAGGGACCCAGTTGGTCTGCAAGTGCATCAAGGTGTTCCTTTGCATCCTGGAGATATAACAAACATGGTATTATAGTTGGTAAACATCGAATCTGCTACTATTTTCGAAATTGTGAATGTCAGGCAAAGTTAGATAACAATACAAGAAACGTAACTAAGTGATATAAGTTATAACTTTGAAAGAATATGGCTAAACTTCTTGTACTACAACATATTTTTAACATTAATTTTAAGAGATGTTACCATTGTGCTAACTATTTCAAAAGATTTAACATGTGTCATTACAACACTGACACTGACGGGAACAAAAGAGAAAGCGTGACTGCTATAAAAATTAACAGCTTTTCATCACAGGCATCACCTACACTTGTTGTTCCCATAAGCACCAGTACATCATTTAAAATTAAGCTTGAATACAGAACGCATGCACATGACTAAATTTGATTTTTAGAAAGAACAAATTATAATTTACCTCGTCAAGGTAATCGACATCAAGATCACCAGAGTTGTCAACATTCCCAAATAAAAAGCCCAAAAAGCGATTAGTTCCACCAGCCTCATCATATTCCTCATCATCATCTGCCACATCAGTCACATAAACCAGTAGGATTAGGAATTAAAGCATCGAATGATAAACAAAAATATTTTGTTAACTAATTCAGATGTATGATCCCAACTTTCTTAACTTGTTAAAGGCATATATGTCCCAACATTCAGCAAAAACACGAGCTAACTTACTAACGATTAACCCAATGGCCCTCAACCAAACCAAACCAGAGTTGAAAGAGATATCACATCAAAACTGATAAGCGAAAATCATCCATTATATATTCACAACATCATCAAAAAGTAACTGTGCTGACCATGGGTCACTCAAACTGAAACCACACATCAAGTTGTATATAAAAAATCAAGAAATATCACATATAGTACAATCGTCCCAAAGAAGTTCAAAACTGGTGTTCAAAATGGGGAGTCATTACCCATTGTGACTACTGCAAACCAAGCTGAAGGTCAACAGCTCTTCTCCTTCGTGTTAGACAATCAAAGTGCTTTTCCTTCGTGCTAGACAATCAAAGTGGCTCTCCAACGGGCAACCATCCCGAATACTAACTATTCATTGACGCTCAAACTAGCATTTATCTGCAGAATAAATGTGGGTGGGTAAGCAAACCTTAAATAGTACGGAAAACCACAAATTTGATTCAAAATGTACTTCCTGGCAGTTGCAAAAGCTAAATTCAGTAGCAAAACCAGGGTTAGGTGTCAGTTGCTGTGAGTCAATAATGGTCAGAGGGAATAACAGGAGAAAAATCAAGAGTACAACAAAGAAAGACCGTTAAGTAATGGTTGTTAAACGAATGCCAAGAGATTTTTCAACTCCAAGCACTAATCTCCATGAGATAACAGCTAGAAATCTAAAGAAAAAAGAAGAAAACGCAAGTTAACAGTGACGGTCATTATAACCAAAGGGTAGCACCTACACCAAATTCACCACTTGGCCCTATAACCATAAAATCTCGTTGTTCTACCACAGATATACAGCAGCATGTGATCACTTCTTCATGAACTATGTCTATGGCCCAAATAATGTTCATTCATTTCATAAGGCCATGGTGGGATCCAAGTTGTCGGATGACTGAACTCGTATTACGACAGCTATTTCACAGTTGAGGTTGAAACCCAAGCGAAGTCGACGAACTAACGATAACAAATCACGATAGCTATTTCGCAATTGAGGTTGAAATTCAGAGTGACCTAAACGGAGACGGCGTATACAACTTTGGAATCAATTCAGGAGCTGATCGGAAGCTCCTGAATTGGAACAAAGCTGACGACCTAAAATTTGGGGATTCCCGTCACGGCTAAACCGAATGGAGGAAGATGGAACAAAGCTCGTCGAAGTCGACAGAGCAACGGAGGGAAAAGAGGACAAAGGAAGAAGACCTACCTCGGATGATGCGCCGTCGAAGCTGGGTTACCGACCGGCGATTCTATGGTGTGGAGGTTGAGGAAATCTCAGACGGGAGAGCTGCTTCGGTGAAGAGTAGGGGAACGATGGAATGGAATGTAGTTGGATTTTTTTCTGGCCGTTCAAAATATCAATTCGGAGTTTTCACTAAAATAAATAAATTAAAAAAATTATTTATGTAAATAAATAGCATTACAAACTATTTATTTTGGTAGGTAAAAACGCCTAGGGCCCAGGCGAGATCACCCAGGCCCTAGACGAGATTGCCTAGGCCCCTGTAAAAACCACCCGTGTTCAGATTCCTGACCAATGGGTCCGAAAATGGGCCATCTCGCCTAGGGGATGAGCGATCTCGCCTATGGCTTGGGCGATGTCGCCTAGGGACTGGGCGATCAATCCTAGGGTTTGGGCTATCTCGCCTAAGGCCCGGGCGATCTCGCCTAGGGCCTGGGCGATAACGAGCCTTTAAATTCTTGTTAGTTTGGGGTTTAGGGTCACCAAACTAAAATTATTCAAATACTAAAATGTCCGACCACACTTTGTCACGAGAATTCCGGATCCAAGTTTTCTGGGGGGGGCGTATCATCCAGGATTGGACCGGCTTATCATACGAAGGGGGAAATAATGTCCGTCTGAAGATGACCAAGCGAGCAACCTATGATAGTGTGGTTACCGTGTTTCGGCGAAAAATGGGTCTTGGAGCGGATCAGATAATCCAGTCATTTGTCTGGAGAATGCCGATATACAGTTCCGAGGGAAATCTATCGCATTTCGTTTCTAGGCCGATATCGGACGACAATGGTGTACAAGTCATATACGACTTAGTTCGCGTCAACCCATTTTTCGAAGTTGCCGAGTTGTACGCCTTGTTGGAAGAGGAGCCGTCTCACTTCTCTGATTTCTCAGGGGTCATTCCAACTCAGATGGCAGAGTAGAGTCAAACGTATGATGGGGTATACATGGCGACCAGTCATGTCGGTCCGGAGGAGGAGGAGGTTGATCAAGAGGGGTTGGCGCGAGATGAATATGTCACCACCGACGATTCGGGTGACGAAAGGAGCCGTTGCTCGGCGGACGAAGGGAACCCTAATGTCGACGATGACATTGGCCAAACCGACGAGGAAGAAGACGATGAAGAAGGGGGAGCCACAACAAATAGCGTGGAAGTTTATGTGCCACTGGAACATGCCACGAGTGTGGGTGACGACTGTGACGACATCATGACAATCTCCAACACCTACTCCATGGACAGGGGCTTCCAGATCCCAGCGAAGTCGTACTGGTCGGTGGAGATGGAATTCTACTTGGGTCAGACGTTCTCTACAAAAGGTCAACTGGTGTCCCTAACGAAGAGCCAAGAGTCCTCCGCAATTATAAGTACAGGGTAATCACTTCCAACCCGAAGGAATGGGCCATCAAGTGCATCGACCCGACGTGTCCTTGGAGGATGCGTTCTACACTTAGCAAAAGATATGGCTTCTGGATAATACGACAACTCAACAACGGCCACATTTGCGATCGGTCAACGATACTAGGGCCCCACCCACTGCTCGATGTTACGCTAATCTCAGATGCAGTCATGCACATTGTCCGCAGAGAACCGGGGTTGAAGGTGGAGATAGTTATTGATTGCATTCTGGAAAAGTACTATCGCAATATTTCGTACAGGAAGGCGTGGTTTGGTAAACAACGTGCTGTCGAGAAGCTGTACGGAGACTGGGTGGCATCATACAACAACATTGAGACAATCTTGAATGCTATTTGTCTCACGAACCCCGGGACCAAGTACGAGATCAGAACTAACCCGGCGGGTAACAGTAGGATGTTCAAGAGTGTGTTTTGGGCGTTTGGCCCATGCATAGAAGCCTTCAAGCACTGCGCTGGGGTCATGATCATTGACGACACATTCCTCACGGGCAAGTACAAGCAAGTGTTGTTGATGGCTAGTACATTCGATGGGCAACATCGGAATGTTCAATTGGCGTACGCCATAGTTGACCAAGAGGATCGCGATAATTGGAAGTGGTTCGTGGAGAATCTACAGAGACATGTGACCAATCGGTCCAACATCACAATCATCAGTGATCGACACAAGGGGATAGCAGCGGCAATGCGCAACATTGATCGAGGGTGGGTATGGAGGTGGTCGCCATTACGTAAGCAACTTCAACAAGAAACACCGCAACCAAACGCTGAAGGGTCGCCTTTGGAACTTAGGTATTTGGCAAATTTTTTACCGTTTACATGTGAACTTAACTAATACAACATTATCAAGAAAACTGGATATTCATACACGTCTTCATGGCTAACTGCAGGAATAGAAGGGAATGTGCGGAAGTTTGAGGCGAAGAAGGCAGAATGGTTGGCGATCCATGATGAGCAAAACGTACGGGATCCAAAATGGGTGAACGAGGAACTGGCCCTATGGAGCTTGGCCTACGACAACACTGAGGGAGGCGGTGCTCGGTGGGGAACCATGACGACCAACGCACAAGAATGCGTCAACGGAGTACTGAAGGGCGTGCGACGTTTGCCGATGTCTTCTGTGATCGAGCATACATTCCACCGCATGGTCAAGTATTGGCATAGGCGACGTGGGGAATATCAGGGGATGTTGGCAGAAGGGAACGAGCTGACCAAGTACTGTCAAAAATTAACCAAAGAATCAACGTCAAGTTCCGTCAGACACTACGTGCTGCCGTACGATGCGGCAAACGGGGTGTACGAGGTAAAGTCAAGTCCCAACAATCAGAACCGTAGCGGTAATAACAGCTACGTTGTTCGGTTTGACAGGCAGTCAAATCGTAAGGGGACGTGCACTGTGGAAAGTTCCAGGGCTACAAAGTACCGTGCTCCCATGCTGTAGCTTGTTGCACGTTCGCTGGTGCGAACTGGCGCCACTACGTCAGCCCCTTCTACCTGGTATCCAAGACCAGTTAGTGTATGTCGTTTCCTTCCAACCAATAATGGGGCCTAAAGATTGGATCCCACACACGGGTCTACCAGTGATCCCGCAACCTCATCTTCTTCGTGGACAGGGTCGTCCACGACACTCCCGAATCAGAAACGAGATGGATTGGCGTGAGGAGGGTCGACCAAGTAAGTGCAAGACATGCGGTCGCGCGGGGCATAATGCAAGGACATGCGCAAGGCGTAGGGACAGTGCTGGGGCGTCATCTAGTAATCAAGCATGAAATAAATTATTATTTATGTAACCTGTTTATCATGTAATTTTGCCACTTGAAATAAATTATTATTTAAGCTTCAAATAAATAATTAACGAAGTCAAGAAACCGAACATCATAATGTAATAATACATCCGATAAAAACAGGACATCCGATTAAAATAGTACATCAGATACAAATAGTCCAGCATATACAAATACTGAATAAAATATCTACTAAAAACAGCAAGGTACAAACAATACGTAGAAATCACTACCTCCGACCCCTCTGTCGCCGCTGTGGCCGCTCGTCTGTGTAGGCGTCTGGGGGACGCAATGTGTTACGATCACGTAACATGTGACCGTACGGCGGTGTCTGAGTGACGTGGTGATCTGCATCAATGCGCTGGGCCCAGTCCTCAAACCCACTGTCGTCGGAGAAAGCCTGCGACCCTGGGGGCTGACTACCGTGTACTGACTGGCTGATCGGTCGCTGCTGGCTACTCGAGGCAAATGGGTCTCTCGGGACATAAGGCTGGTACTGAGGCGCCAGAGCTGGACCAGCAAGGTAAATCCTCCGATATCACCGGTACCCTTCTGACTGGCACCGGTGAAGAAGGCCGCCCTCCCCATGGCCTTGTACAACCATGCTAGCACCGCACTCCACCAGCTGAAGTTGCCCGCATCACCAGACTCACTAAGAAGGCATAGGAGATGGACGGTATCAAGTCTCCGCTCCGGTCAGCTAATAGAACGGCGCCTACTAAAACCCATGCGTACGCTCGGGCATAGCGAGTAATAACATCTGCAAAAGCACCAGCCGGTAGACGGATCAAACTGCTCCTTCACCCACGAAATCTTAACTTGATGCCCAGTAAATCTCGTGGGTGGGGGTGTGGCACCCAAAAGCTCCTGGCATATCACGTCCGCAACACGAGCGTCATAACCTACAGAGACCGGGCGTCCCCTAGTAGGAAGACCGGTCAGCACCTCCACGTCCTCAAGCGTGATGGTCGCCTCGCCCTGCAGTAGGTGAAACGTGTTCGTCTCCGGACGCCACCTCTCAAGTAGTGTTGTCACAAGCTCCTTACACGGCGTCTGACCGAGTAAACTAACGACATCGTACAAGCCACACTCTCTCAAAAATGTCTCGTACTGTGGATGGAATGTGAGAGCAGAGCTACGTTGTCGCAACTTCAGGGCCTTGCACGCCTGAGGGTCACGCCATACTAAACTAGCTCTATGCTTGTTTCCCCCCCCCCCCCCACACAATAGAGAACAATCCCAAGGTTGAGGCCTAGAGGCCTCGGGGGTCCGATCAACCAATGGTTCTGCCCATCCGTACCTTGACATCTATTGTATAGTAAATCGCTAGGTTATTATACACGATAATATGTTCGTTTTTCTAAAGGTAAAATTCAACTAATTCTCTAACCTAAAGGTTAACCTAACAACCTACAAATTAAACATAAAAACATAGTAAAATTCACAATAACATGCAAAGACAAATTAAGCTACCTATATAGGGTTAATATTTCCAAAAACCCTAAACTTTTCCAATATATAATAAAAATGCACTAAGTTTTAAAAACCCCAAATCTATCCCGAACTTAACGCCGTTAGTCCTTGTTTGTAAAATTTTAAACTTTTTGAACCAAGTAACTAACGGAATTTAACTTTTAAGTTTTTTGTCTACTAAAATTAGTAACCAAGGTTTTTCGAAATTTCATTTTGACCATTCAGAATTCCATCCCTTACAAATCCTCCCAAACCCTTCTCCTCTCCACCCGCTGTCGTTTCCGGCAAGATCTACGTGGCCGGCGGTGGCAAATCTATTCATCATCTTCTTCTTCTCCTTCTTATTCTTCTGCACTAGTTGATCAATTCATCCATTTGAAGATTCATTCTCTGTAGCTTTATTCTTCGATTCAAATAATGTTAAAGACTACATTTTTTTCCAGTCAGCTGTTCTACTATTCTCTCCAACTATGTTCACTACATATGAAATCGAAGAATGAAACCGACGAACTGCATACGAAATCGAAGAATGAAACCGATGAACACGTATCCCAAGACTCACAAACTTGACAATATCATCTACAGAGTAATACAGAACTGGGAAACTGAATCATCTTCTTCATCTACAAGGGAAAAATTGCAGACTTCCCAATAAGGAAAATCAGTCAGCTAACATATCATATTCATCGCCATTAAAGCTTCAACAACTATGAAACTAAACTACTGTAAACCCACAATATACTAACAAGCTAAGAGAAACACACACAAACATGAAGTGGAAGAGATCCATGGCTGCTAACCTTGAAGAAAACCAGTCACTGATCACTGTCTCCTTGCATAAACGAGATAAGCAACTGCAGCAGCAGCAACAACATCAACAACAGCCCTGTAGATCCAATCACCACCAATGGCGGCCACTGCAAACCCAGTTCTTTATCATCATCACCATCACTATCAAACCCATTAACACTCTCGAAAGCCTTCTGCTTCAACCCAACAACCATCTTCTCAGCTTCCTCAGCTTCCTTCTGCAACTCCATCATCTTCGATTCCATCTCTCTGGTTCTATCCTCAGAAACCTTCAATTCCTCTTCAAGATCACCTTTCTTTGTTGCCAGCTCTTTCTCAAGCTCCTCAAGTCTCTTCTTCAACTTCTCAATCTCAGATTCCTTCTCCGAAACCCTAAATCCCTATTCTCCTCTTCCAATATGATCTTCTTACTCTTCTCTTCAATCTCCTTCATTTCCAGAATCCCTACCTTCCTCTCCAGCTCCCTCACTCTCTTCTCATTATCCACCTTATCCTTCTTCGCTTCCTCAAGCTTAACCTCCAAATCTCCCAACACCTTCCTCAATTCCACAATCTCGGTGCTGGATTCGTCTACCTAGTTCATCGACACGGTCAGATCTCGATGCAGCCTTGCAACTTCCGATTCCAGCTCTCCAGCTCTTGCAGCTATCGAACCCATAGTTCTCTTGCTCTCATCTGAATCCTCTTAGCTCGTTCTCCAGTTCCTCCAGCCACTGCATCATCACTTCTTCCTCGGATTTCAGTGACTCGATCTCCTCCTTTAGCTTCGATGAATAGATCAACTGGTTCAGTAATGACGAGGAGAGTGGAGAAGACGATTGAATATTGATCAACTAGAGCAGAAGAATAAGAAGGAGAAGAAGAAGATGATGAATAGATCCGCCGCCGCCGGCGACGTAGATCTTGCCGGAGACGACAGCGGGTGGAGAGGAGAAGGCGAAGAGGGTGGAGAGGTGGAAGGGATAGGTACCACTTTGTAAGGGATAGAATTGAGTAGGGTCTAAAATGCAATGTTCGCAAACCTGGATTACTATTTTTAGAAGATAAAAAACTTAAAAATTAATTCCGTTAGCCACTTGGTTCAAAAAGTTTAAAATTTTACAAATAAGGACTAACGGCGTTAAGTTCGGGATAGATTTGGGGTTTTTTAAACTTAGTGCTTTTTTATTATATATTGGCAAAGTTTATGGTTTTTGGAAATATAACCCATATTTATAAACAACATGTATAAAAACTCTAGCTACACTAGCAATGTCGTATAAAAAAATAAAAAACCTATAATCCATAACCACCCTACATGAATAAGCTAGTCAAATATTCATAGTTCACAATGAAATACGAGCACTAAATAATGTATGAACTATGTACCTTGTATGACGGTGCGAATGAATCTCCAAAGCGAGTTGCGTAAAAATCAAAATCCTACAACATCAACACGACGGTGTCAACAAATTACCACGCAGAATGTCTAAGAACCTTTAACTAAAAACATAAAACCAATTCTCTAATCTAAAATCCCTAAACCCTAATTCTCTAACCTAAAACCCTAAACTAATTCTCTAACCTAAAACCCTAAACTAATTCTCTAACTTAAAACCCTACTAAATAATGTACTTAAAAAAAAGAGGGAGAATGGGACTTACCTTTGCCTTAGGGGAGGTTAAAGAGTGGTGTGGGGGGAGTGGTGGGGTGGGAAATGTGGTATTTATAAGGGGGTGGGGCGAGTTTGCCCAATCCCAAAACAGGGGGCGAGATCGTCTAGGGGCCAGCGAGATCGCCTAGGGGCCGGGCGAGATCGCTTGGGATCCTTATACACAACATTTAATCGGTGGTTAAATCGGGTGGTTCGGATAATCGAAGGGCCAGACGATCTCGCCTGGGGCCTGGGCGATCTCGCTTGGGCCCTAGGCGTTTTTACCTACCAAAATAAATAGTTTGTAATGCTATTTATTTACGTAAATATTTTTTTTAATTTATTTATTTTAGTGAAATCCCCTATCAATTCTCAGCAATGTTACAATCAATTCCCAAAGAGGGGTTGATTTTGCCACCTCAGCACTATATCGCCATTACAATTGGCAATTTGCTTTGTTTTTTTTGTCTGCCCGTTTTTCCTTTTTTTTACTGACACTTTGCTATCAAATATAGGAAAATAGCATTTTGGTCTCTATACTTTGTCAACTTAACAAATAGCTCTCTATTATATAAATCACTCTTTTAATCTCTCATACTTTAACCAATTTGTATTTTGGGTCCTTCCATTACAACTAACGTCTTCATGACGTTAAATATGTGCATATAAACTTTATTTTGATATTTGTATGTTCGTATTCCGAAAGGTGTTTATAATTGACTAATGTTACTCGTTATAGTACTGAATGCGCACTAATTAAATTAACGAGTACGAAATACGAACATACAAATATCAAAATAGAATCTATGTGCACGTATTTAATGTCATGAAGACGTTAGTTGAAATTGAAGGACCCAAAATATAAATTGGTAAAAATATGAGAGATGAAAAAAGCGATTTATACAATAGAGAGCTATTTGTTAAGTTGACAAAGTAGAGAGGCCGAAGTGCTATTTTCCTATATTTGATAGCAAAGTGTTAGTAAAAAAAGGAAAAGCGGGCAGAAAAAAAAAACAAAGCAAATTGCCAATTGTAACGGCGATATAGTGCTGAGTTGGCAAAATCAACCCCTCTTTGGGAATTGATTGTAACATTGGGAGATTTTAAGGTGAGAAATTCTTGATATTTCTTATTTAAGAACTCGAATCTGGACCGTTGGATTTGTAACCGTAATAACCATAATTGAGTGGTACTAAATGTACCAAAGGGCATATCGGTAAATGTATAGTATTAAAAAAAACAATTTATATTTATTATAAATCCACAAACGTGATAGTGGGTGGTGGACGGTTATTTGTGGTTTTGGTTTTTTTTTTCTAAAGACAACACTCTTGGTAAAAACTTTGCTATATCACTCATTTACTAAAAAAATCCCAAACTAATTTCCGCTTCAACCCAAAAACCTCATCAGATTGACGGAGTTTTTCCTATTCTTCGTCTTTTTCTCTTCTTCCCTGTCTCTTGGTGTTGTTCTTTGTGTTATCCCTTCCGTAGGTTGGCCTTTGGGGTCAAACGGTTGCGGCACGATGACAGTCACGGGTTTCCCGTTGTCTGAGTTACAGGCTCGTTGGAGTCCTGAGTACGTCTTTATGGCGATTTCATTTCATCTTTGTCGCAGGTTTCGGCTGTTGGATTTCTCGATGGAATTCTCGATGGATTCGTTGTCTGGTTGTTTTCTAGGGATTCCTTATCACTGTTATTGGACTTCGGCTCGTCAACTGGCGGAAGGATGTCGAATCTCTGCTCGATCTCCCATCGAACGATCTGATTTTTCCATTTTGCGTTAGATGGTTGGTTAGTTATTACTTTTCAGGTTGCACTTCGGGGAGGTTTGGAGTTGTTGTCCCCAGCGGGGCTTCCCTTGGGGCTCTCAGACTTGGAGAATGCTTCTCTTCTGGTTGGTTGATCTCTTCACTCAAACTCGGTTGGATGGTTGCCCGAAAGTTTTCGGTTTGGTCAATTTTTTTGGTGATTTTTGTTTCTTGTTGAGGGAGGTTATCCCTTCCAGTTATTGTTATGGGTTGTTAAGATTAAAGGAAAGTGGGAAAGTGGGAACGTGGAAAAGTGTGAGTTTTATTTTCCTTTTTTTTATTATTTTTTCATGCTTCCATATTTTTGCCGAGTTTTTAATTATTATTATTATTATTATTTTTCTTCTTCATTTTTTGTGTGGTTTAAATAATGTTTTATTTGTCAAGGTTTTTTTAGTTTAGATACCATATACAGATATTTTACAAATTACTTGTTAATTTGTTGCTTCCATTATTAATTTGTTGCTCCCATTTATATGTGAGTTTTTCAAATTTTTTGGGTCAAACTCGTTGTTTTGATCTCTTCATGTGTTAGGACTTAGGAAAGTTGTCGTTACAATTTGTCTTTTCGTTTCATCCGTAACACGTTGTTCAGTCATTCGGAATTCCGTTAACAGTTTGTTCACCTTTTATTCCCTGTTCGTTGTCACAATTCTTGCCACCCACCCCCCACCGTTCTCTCCCTCTCACCCCCCCCCCCCTTCTCCCTTAGTCTAGGCGATCTTGGTACTCTCTTCCGTGGGAGTGCTCGACCAAAAAAAAAAAAAACTTTGCTATATCAACTTGTTTCTTTCAATTTTTTCAATCTCTCATGAAATGGATTCAAATAAGAATGGCGTTGATATCACTGATTTATGAATTGCAGTCTTTGCATATTTTTGTGATATGATTTCACGTTTATTGATGTGGTACCATCCGCTGTGTAATTGTATCATTCATATTAATTGTATTATGTATTTTTTAAAATGTACCATTCGTGGCTAAATTGTACCATTCATATGTTTCTTTACCATTCGTAATGAAATTGTACCATTCATATTAATGATATCATTTTTTAATAATGTACCATACGTGGTTAAATTGTATCATTCATATGTTTTGGTACCATTCGTAGTTAAATTGTACCATTCATATGTTGTATTTTTTTAAAAATGTATCATTCATGTGTTTTTGTACCGTTCGTAATGATATTGTACCATTCATATAAATGATATCATTTTTTTTTGTAATGTACCATTCGTGGTTAAATTGTACCATTCATATGTTTCAGTACCATTCTAGTTAAATTGTACCATTCATATGTTATATTTTTTAAAAATGTATCATTCATTGCTAAATTGTATCATTCATGTGTTTCTGTACCATTCGTAATGATATTGTACCATTCATATTAATGATATCATTTTTTTTTGTAATGTACCAGTCGTGGTTAAATCGTACCATTCATATGTTTTGGTACCATTCGTATTCAACACCGGAGTTTAATCACCGCCGACCACGAAAAGTAGAATGGTATTTGAATGCGTCGGCCATAAATAGAAGAAACAGTTAATTTCTGGAAATTAATTAGAGTTTCAGAATTTATTATGGTACAATAATTATTTCATAATTATCCTAATTAGGTAGTTATTCAATAATATATTTGACATATATACCCTTATAACTACCCAAATTGAATCAGCCATTGGATTGGTACTATAAAATCCAATGGTCCAGGATAAAGTTCTTATATAACAAATCTTATAGATTTCTCATTATACATAATCCGGCCCTTTGGCATTCTCATAGCAGCATTTTTACTAGATCATAAAAATTACATGTTTATCCTCGTAATATAGCACGATTTACAAAGATATATGCTTTGCGAATTGAACCAAGACCAACTACATTATTAAATGTCAAAATGCTACTAGAATTATATTGATGTAGTTCCTTCACTAGAATATATCGATGGAGTTTTGATACATGCGAAGCTTTACCTAATACGAAAGATGACTAGGTCGTCGTTTTTCTGCCAAAGTGAATGAGTAAGTGATCTTTTGGCCCTCACACATACTGATATGTTTGGACCTATGAGTTTAGATAACTCGTGGAGGGTTTAGATACTTCATCACTCTTACTGATGACTTAAGTAGGTATGGGTACATCTACTTAATGAATCAGAAGTTTGAATCTTATGAAATGTTCAAAGATTCCAAAAATGAAGTACAAAACCAATTGGTAGGAAGATAAAAGCCATTCGGTTTGACCGAGATGGTGAATATCTTAGCCAAGAGTTTTTCTGATCATCCTAGGAGTTATGAAATCATTTCACAACTCAATTCTCTTAGAATGCCATAGTTGAATGGCATGTTTAAGAGGAGAAGTTGAACCTTGTTAGACATGGTTCAGTCTATGATGAGCTTCACTAATCTTCCAAATATTTTTTCTGGGGACATGAAACTACTGCGCTTACACTGAATAGAACTCTGTCTAAGTCTGTTGAAAAGATACCATATCACATATGGACTGGTATAGTACCAGTGATATCTTTTCTAAAAAGTTTGGGGTCGCGAACTTTATGTCAAGCGTATGCTTTTCGATAAACTAGCACCAAAATCAGACAAAGTGTCTGTTTGTAGGTTATCCTAAAGAGACGAAGGGATATTACCCCTATAATCCTCAAAAGAACAAATGTTTTGTTGCTCGTGATGGTGTCTTCTTGAAAAATGAGTTCATTTTCAAGAAAACAAGTGGGAGACATATTCATCTTGAAGAGACTCAAGATGATGAGCAACAAATGGATACTGATCCAATTACATCTGAGAACCCGATTGAATAAGAAATTGTTCAAGACAGTGAAGATGTAGAGGAAACGCCAAAGGATGAGCGATATACTCATGTTGTTGTTGTTCACCCAAATTCGTTTGTTTAAATGGACTAGAATTCCATCTAAGAAGATTTGTAATCTTCGTTATGACTGGAACTCTAGACATCTTGCTTCTTGAAAGTCAAGAACCAATAACCTACAATCAAGCAATGACGAGTTCAGACTCCTGATCTTGGCAAGAGGCTATGATTTGATCCATTCAGATTATCCCATCGATTGTTGCATTTCATGATTATGAATATGGCAGTTGGATATTAAAACCATCTTCTTGAATGGATTTTTGGAAGAGGATGTGTACATGACACAACCAATAGGTTTTGAAGATCCTAAAATCTTGTGAAGATATGCAAACTTGAGAGATCCATGTATGGACTTAAGTAAGCATCAATGAGTCGAAACCTCATACTTGATGAAGCTGACAAGGAAATTGACTTCATCTTATGTATAGAGAAAACTTGTGCCTACAAGAAATTCAGTGGGAGCAATGTAGTCTTTTGGTCTTGTATGTAGATGATATACTAGTCATTTGAAAATGTGTTTCAATGAAAGACCTGGGTGAGGTAGAGTACATATTGGGCTTTAAGTTCTATAGAGATAGATCAGGAAAGCTCATTGGTCTATGTCAAGAGACTTATACTGATAAGGTCCTTGATAGGTTCGATATGAGGGAATCCAAGAGGAGATACCTTCTTATGAACCACAACATACATTTCAGCAAAGAATCGTGTCTTTAGACACAAACTGAAAATGAGATATGATGAGTGTTCCACATGGTTTGGCTATAAACTCATCATGTATGTCATGACATGTACTCGAAGAGATGTTGCATCACGTGCAACAGATTCCAATCAAATCCAAGTGATTTTTCATTGGATTGTCGAGAGTATCCTTAAGTATCTTGCTAAAAACTTAAGATTATTCTCCAGTGATTGGAGGTGAAAATGAATTTGACTATTAAATGGTATTGTGATGCCAACCATTTGACTAATCGTGATAGCACATAGTCATAATCCAGATACGTCTTCATGGAGATGAAGGAGTAGTATACTGGAAGAGCACTAAATGGATTTTGGTGGCTCAATCTGCTACGAAATCATAGTACATTGTTGCTGTAGAAGCGACAATGTAAGCTATGCGGATCAATAAGTTTCTGACAGAGCTTAATGTGGTTCCTTCTCGTACAAAAAGAAGTAGGTCTTCATTGTGACAACAATGAAGCCATTTCTCGTTTGAAGGAACCAAGCCCCAAAGGCTAGGTCAAGCCACATTGATATGAAGTAATGTCTACTTCAAGGATATGTGAAGAAACACTTGATCAGATTGTGCAAAGCTTCAACAGATGACAAGTTGGTCAATCTGTTGACTAAGCCTTTAAGTGGTGCTAAGCACAAGTAGCACAACTTGGCAAAAGGACTCGGACAAGTTGTTGGAGATTGTCTTGGAAGACCTTGCTTAGATTTGATGTATACATTATGTAATAGAGCTTATTACATGAGATGTATGACATTGGAGTTATTGTTTCAACAAAAGGAAATATGTTTCGTTCTCATTTGATTTTGGCTTAGAATCAAATGAAATGTTCAATAGTTGAGTAGCGTTCAATGGGATCATCACCACAAGTCGCTGATGCATGAAACCCCATAAGTGAACTGAACCTCTCAAGCTATGTTTTGTCCCTAGTCTGGAGTTGTTAAACTGAACATAAACGAGCTCCCATAAAGGACTAGTTTGTATGATGGTTGTGATAGTCGCGAGTTTCACGGACTATAGAGACAAAGTGTTGTCCTGCCATATACATTGGTATATATAAGTGTTGCATACTGGACATGACCTGCTTTGGAAAGTAACCCAAGACTTTCTAAAATTATACACTTCTAGTGGATTCCTCCGACATGAGTATGGTATGACCTCATTCAATGAGTGACTCACCTTTGATTCTGTCAAACGCTCACCTGCATAAGGGAATTATAAAGTCATTATTTTCGGGGTAGTCATGATTTGAGTGGGAGCATGATCGATACAAGACTGGAGATGTCTCTCTTGCTGCAAAACATGATACAGTAACCCGGGCCCCTTGTAGAGTGAGAACTGTGGAAATGCATGGCCATGCTCAAATGGATTGTTGTTACAATCATTTGTTTATTTAAAACAATTCAAGAATCTCAGTGTCAAGAAGAAAGATTTTGAGCTATAAGTGAGTAACCGCTCCATGTTATCACGTTCTCAAAATGGTCGACCAGGAGACACATGAAATCTTAACGTGCGGACTTGTCCCTCAGCCAAGTGGGAGACTGGAGGATTTATGTCCTTCGGTCCAAATCCGCATAGGAACTGGTTAAGTGTTGGACCTGATTAATAGAATTAATTCGGGTCGGTTAGGGATTAATATGTCTTGCTAGAGACCAATATTAATCAGTGGTTTGGGTCACGACTAATCGGACCGGGTCCTACAAGGTCACACGCCTATAGTATGGACCAGATCAATTAATAGGCCCAATCCATGGTGGATTGGGACTACTGGGCTGGCGGCCCATTAGGGTTAGGAAGAGATTAGAGTTTTTGCTATAATCCTATAAATAAGACTGTTAGGGTAGCAGTCAATCCTAAGTCGAATACAGTTTCTCTCCGGAGAAAACCCTAGCCGCCATAACCCTAAAAGCCGTTCTTCGACCAGAAGTTCTAGCAGGCTTTGGCGAGGAAGATCCGGATCCCAGCTAGCGTGGACTAAGTAGAGGAGCTACATCTGAAGCTCTCTGGATCGATCTAAAGGCTACAAGAGCTACGAGAGGTATTAGTTTTTGAGCTAATATCACGCTTCAAGAATGTGAGTTACGATACCCCTTTTGTTATTGATTGATATGTATATCGGGCTGATCTAGGTTGTTAGATGTTTGATTCGTATTTCCGCTGCGATTCTGGTTTTGCATCTAATGATTTCCTTACCATTCCTTGTAGCAAAGAGACCTTCAAGCTTGAGTAGACAATGAAAGATGTAGATGATTGAATCAATGAGTTTTGTAAATAGTTAGGAGTATATGTCTTAGAGTTTCTCCTCTCCTTATTAGCAGGAAAGGTTACTTCTTGAACATAATGAAATATTTTTTTTTACGGAAAGGCTAGTATTCGGTTTTAGTTTCGTTCCTTTAGAGAAGAATACTGATCTATTGTTACTGTGATTGCCAAATGGAGTATCAAGTCACATTAGCAGAAATTCCAATCTTTATCTAAGAAATATGAACAAGATTACATCTTTTAGCAGAAATTTCAATTTTCATGAACTAAGCTCGGAATCTACTTGATAACAAACAGATGAATGAATCATGATAACACCACGATAAAGTTTGTACCGATTTGGTTTCTTGTACAGCAGTTAAACTGATAGAACCAACAGATATGATACAGTTTTCACATACACTGGTTCTCTTTTAATTCAGAATGGAGAACCAAAATTGGTTTCTACAGTTTCATCTATAACAAGCATGAATTTACAGCATGAACTTACACCAGAAACTATGCATATGCCCTTAATTATATGTCTAGTGGTTTCAAGGAAAGTCCATGTGACTTCCTTCTCTTCTATTCTCATCTAAATTACAAGTGGCTATCAATAGAGTTAGGCATCCACTTGTAGGGTTTGCAGCCTAATCTGTTTACCTATAATCTTGTTCTACCACAGAAATACAGCAGCATATGATCAAGTTGATACCGGTCTAAAAAATTTGAAGTAACTGTGAAGATAAAATTGTCCTTGGATTATTTCATCAATTACATGATAAAAAATGGGACGTTGATTTGAAGGCTTAATCTAAGGGCTCTTCGACACCGTTAGCCTTCAACATAATAATACGGGCGGTCTGGTGGAGTGACCAAGTGTGATAGTATCGATGCTAAAACGACATCTGCAAGCTACAACCAATCTCTTCCTCAATCGATGAAGAAATCGATACCATTCTAAAAAGCTCGGCCGAATCTATTTGGGGTTCAATAACAGAGTATGTAGTCCGTGAAGTTAACCCCTTTATTTATAGGAGGTTAAGAACCCTAATCCTAATCCTAATCCTAGTCATACTCGTATTAGAACTATAGCAGCTGCCAGCTGCAAGCATGGTCGTTCATGGGAATTTGATGGTCAGTTCTCATAATCTACAACGTTGAGTAAGTTGTAATATTGGTGATCTTTAAGATTCTTCTGAGGAAAAATGAATTTCATCAGAAGAAGATAAGACAGGCTCAGTAATACATGAGATTCTGTTCTTTTTAACAGAATCGAAACCTGTCATTGTTTCTGCAGTATCATCTTATAGAATTAGCAATCTAAAGCATCCATCTTTTCTAACAATAATCTCCAGCAACCACGATTTTCTGCTGGCCTTAGAATGTTATAGAATGACATGTTATAATGCTGGTTCAGTTGGTTGATTGAATCACAAGGATAAAGCTTTGAATTAGAGAATGAATAAGAAAGATTGCCAGCTTGGATGCTCTAAATTTGTATGATCCCTAAGATATCTATGGAATCTGTAATGATGTAAGTCACAGAGATTATTAAAAGAATACCCAGAAAGTAAAAGCATCAACACTCAGATGTCATAACAGAGCAATGATTTCCATTTCAAAAATTACTAAAAGAAAGAAGACCAAAAGCTAGCTCATAGTAAAACATGTACAACTTCTATCCTAGCTATTACAATCTGTGTGTTCCTAGTTAATCTATGAAACCCTCCTTTTGGTCATGATCTGCTCAAATAAGAAGTGGCAGAGATGAATGTTTCTTCACTGCAAGGAATGGTCAATCCACCCATTGGATGATCAAACCCGAATTCTTCTTCAGCCATGCTCAACAACTCCTGAAATGAAGGTTGGCTCAAACATGAAACTGGTACTACAAATCTCTTCTTCTGTGATTCTCCAACATATACTGCTAAGAACCCCTTTGGTATATCTGCAGATCTTGAAGATGCTTTCCTAGCACCAGAACCTGATCTTCTGAGAATTTGCTTACCAAGATTACCAGGCAATCCAATGGCCATGTTTCCTCCTTTTTTTTTGTAAGAGAAAGAGATCTCAATAGAGAAGTGGTTTACTAATTGATTCTGTGAGTTGGTTGTAGTGCTTCTTCTGCTCAATGTAAGAAAACTCTATATATAGATTCAAAGTTCACACTGCTTCTTCTTCTCTCCACAACTTCTGAACATCTTAATCGGCCTTACGAACATTACTTAGAGACATGGCTCATTAAGGAATCACATGCTTCTGTCTACAAATGATGTAGATAGGTGAGAGTAGGTGTCATGCAGCTGGATTGAAAGGCCAATGAATGGTTAAATAATGATGATGTAAACCAAATCATGTCATGGTACCATTTGGTACATTCCAAGCTTATTAACAAAGACAGAACTGATGGATTGGATAGAGTGTCCCCTAACAACATGTCAAGAAGATTACTGATGAATAACACTTCTTCTGGTCTAAAATCTCCATCTTTCAGTTCAGAGTCATAAGCTTGTGTGGGGTTTAGTTCTCACATGGTCCTGCTATTTGGTTGCAACAAGAAGAAGTGTTGACAGCTGATTAGAGATTAAGAATAGAGAAGAGATCTGTATATTATTAACAAGGGCTTAACCCCTAATATATACACGTTACAAGAGTTCTAATTTAGGTAGAACTTCTAAATAAGCTAACTCCTTAACTCCCTAAACTTCCCATATTCGTATCCTAATAATTAAGGTAACCGGATTACTAATTAGGGAAATACAAATAACTTATCACGATCCTCACTTATTCAACACTCCCCCTCAAGCTTGGTGGTGTAAATATTAAACATCCCAAGCTTGGAAACTAATTGATCAAAGAGGTCTCGTGCTAATGCCTTAGTCAGTACATCTGCAGTTTGATTCCTCGATGCAACATAGTCCAGCTTCACCACCCCTTCTGTAACATGTTGTGTGATAAAGTGCCGGTCAATCTCAACATGTTTCATCCTGTCATGTTGAACCGGATTCTTCACAATGCTGATTGCAGCTTGACTATCACACAACATTTGTATAGGTTCTGTGTTCTTCACTTGTAGTTCTTCTAGGACTCGTCTCAACCAAATTCCCTCTTGAATTCCATGAGCAACTGCACGGTATTCAGCTTCTGCACTACTTCTGGCAACAACAGTCTGCTTCTTACTCCTCCAAGTAACCAGATTCCCCACACATAGGTACAATAACCAGTAGTTGAGCGTCGTTCAGTGAGCTCACCAGCCCAACTAGCATCAGTGTAGACTGTAATGTGGCGCTGGTGATGCTTCCTGAACAGCAGACCCTTTCCAGGAGACATTTTAAGATACCTCAGAATCCTCATTACCATTCCATGATGTTCTTCATTTGGATTTTGCATAAACTGACTCACTATACTCACAGCGAAGGCTATATCAGGTCTAGTATGAGCCAAATATATAAGCTTTCCGACTAGCCTTTGGTAACCTTCTTTGTTGACAGGAGCAGCCTCATCCTCCTTATTAAGGTGTTTATTAGGCTCCATGGGGGTGTCAGCTGGCTTGCATCCCATCATTCCAGTTTCCCTTAGTAGATCCAACACATATTTTCTCTGAGATAGAGCGATTCCATGTTTAGATCGAGCTACTTCCATTCCAAGGAAGTACTTCAGTTCTCCCAAATCCTTAAGATCGAATTCGTTGGCCAATGTTAGCTTCAACCGTCGAATTTCTTCAATGTCATCTCCAGTGATGATAATATCATCAACGTAGACGATCAATATAGCCAGTTTCCCCGATTTGGAGTGCTTCACAAAGAGCGTGTGATCTGATTGACACTGATAATACCCCCAGAAATCACAGCCTTTGTAAATCTCTCAAACCAAGCCCGAGGTGACTGCTTCAAACCGTATAAGGCCTTCTTTAATTTGCAGACTTTCCCTCCCACATCCATTCCAGGAGGAGGACTCATGAACACTTCTTCTGTCAATTCTCCATTTAAGAAAGCATTCTTCACGTCTAGTTGTGACAGATCCCAATCCAGGTTAACAGCCAAACTGAGAAGGACTCGAATAGTATTCAGTTTTGCAACTGGAGCAAACGTTTCCTCGTAATCAATCCCATAGGTTTGGGTGAATCCACGAGCCACCAGCCTAGCTTTAAACCTTTCTATGGTTCCATCTGACCTGTACTTGACATTAAATACCCATTTACAACTGACAGTTTTCTTACCAATCGGTAAAGTCACTAAGTCCCAAGTCTGATTTTTCTGCAAGGCCTGCAGTTCATCACTCACTGCTTGCTTCCACTTAGGATGCTTTAGGGCATCTTGGACAGTCGATGGTATCTCCACACTATCTAGACTTGTGACAAAACCTTGATAACTGGAACTTAGGCCTCCATATCCCACATGCCTGTTAATTGGATGCTTTGTACAATCCCTTACGCCCTTTCGAATGGCTATGGGAATATTAAGATCAGTATCTCCTGCAGAATCGGCAGTCTCTGTGATTAACTGATCATCTTGTAAGGAGGGGGCAGGATCAGGGTCAGCTTCTGTTCGCTGTCGTCGTCTGTATACCAGTAATTCTGGTGTACCCTGTTGCTCCTCCCCCTGTCCTGCATTGTCACTTTCTGGCTCAGCCGATATAGTGGAGTCACTTCCAGTTCCACTTTCACTTCCAGTTTCTAGGGAAATTAATTCCATGGCTGAGATTCACTACCAGTCTCCCCCTGAATCGCAGCATGGTCAAAGAAAGATTGAGACTCGAAGAAAGTGACATCACGGGTATGGTAGACCTGTCGAGTTGCTGGAGAGTAGCATTTATACCCCTTTTGATTTGGTGAATAGCCAACAAATACACACTTGTGGGATCTCGGATCAAGCTTGGTGCGATGTGTAGGATTAATATGGACAAATACCGTGCAGCCAAAGATTCTGGGGGAAGATCCGAAGAAAAGCTTGCCACTTGAGGGTACTTGCTGAGTAAGACTTGTCGGGGGGCCTGAAACTGAAGCACTCGACTAGGCATCCGATTAATGAGGTAGGTTGCTGTGAGGACAGCTTCGCCCCAAAGATATTTGGGGACCCGTCGGGCGAACATACATGCCCTGGCAACCTCTAGCAAGTGCCGGTTTTTCCTTTCAGCAATTCCGTTCTGCTGTGGGGTTTCAACACACGAGCTGACATGCACTATTCCGTTTTGACTGAGGAAGTTGCTAAGGATGCTATTAAAGTAATCCTTAGCATTATCCGTCTTCAAAACTTGGATCTTAGTGTTAAACTGTGTGTGAACCATAGCGTAGAACTGTTGGAAGATCATACGGGTCTCAGATTTCTCCTTCATCAGGTAGGTCCAAGTTTGTCGAGAGTGATCATCAATGAAGGTGACAAACCACTTGGCCCCGTTAACATTTTTTACACGCATAGGCCCCCAGATGTCACTATGAACAATCGAGAATGGCCGAGTAGGTCGATATCCTAAAGCAGGATATACAGACTTTGTGTGCTTTGCTAACTGACAAACTTCACATTCATAAAACTTAGCCCGTTTATTGATAAATAACTTGGGAAACATCCGTTCAAGATATATAAAACTTGGATGACCAAGCCTAAAGTGCCATAACAAAACATCATCTTTGTCACTATCTAAGCTGTAAACCCGATTTGCAGACTTCTGAGAACCATCGCAGCAAACCACATCCTTGTCGTTCTCCTTCAGGATATAAAGTCCTCCTGAAGCATTACCAATTCCAATCGTCCTCCCTGATCCCACCTCCTGCAAGTGGCAACCAGAGGGAGTAAACTTAGCTTCACAGTTCAACTCAGAAGTCAACTGACTAACGGATAAAAGATTACAGTTTAGTTGAGGAACAAACAAAACCGGAGACAGAGTAATGTCTTTGGTTAGCTGAATCCAACCAATTCCCATAACCGGAGCAACACTTCCATCTGCTACCCTCACCCCAGCTTTCCTCGGATAGGGTTGGAGGTCATGAAGTAGCTGCTTGCAGCCCGTCATAGAATCGGATGCCCCAGAATCCAAAATCCATATACTTGAATTATGCAGTTTCAGAGAAAAAGCCGTAGGGTTATTACCTTGAGCAAATGTGCCGGTGAAGAAATCAGCTGGACTACTCGATGCTTGTCCTGAGTGAAGAACTTCAACCATCATCTTCTTTAGCATCTCCATCTGTCCTTTGGAGAAATTTCCTTCTTCAACAGGTGTGATGCTGGTCACAGCATTCGCCTGAGGGTCTCGTCCTCGTCTCTCAGATCGAGATTTCCAGTTTGCAGGTTTTCCACCAAGGAGCTCCCAGCATTCACTCTTAACGTGCCATGGTTTCTTGCAGTGTTCGCAGTAGAAGATAGGGTTGCTGTCCGTACCTTTCTCCTTCTGCTTGTTGGGTTTATAGCCGAGTAGGGCTGCCCCTGAAATTTCAGCCTTTAATGCTGAGGCTTCTGCAGTTGGTTTAGAATCCGAAAGCATGACTTGTCTCCTTGATTCCTCAAGACGGATATCTGAGACTGCTTCCTCCAAGGTTGGGAAGGGTTTTGTAGCCATGACCCTTCCTTTAGCCGCATCCAGCTCCGGATTGAGACCTAGAAGAAAGTGCAACGTCCTCTTCTTGTCAATGAATTTCCTGAAGGTTTCTCCGTCTTCAGGTGTTGTCCATTCTTGAGCATCGTGCTGGTCGAGTTGAAGCCATAAGCGATTTAACGCATTATAGTACTCGGTAACACTCATCTCTCCCTGTTTGAGATTGAACAGCTTTGTTTCAATCTCCAGTAGCACAGATGAGTTATCAATCGTCGAATAAGTCTTCTTAGCGTGTTCCCAGATAGACTTAGCCGAAGAATGAAGGAGATAGTTTTCTCCTATCTTCGGTTGCATTGTGGAAAGGAGCCATCCACGAACAAGTTATCCTCCATATTCCATTGCTCAAACTTAGAATCGGCTTTGGCTGGTTTCTCAGTTGTACCATGGAGATAACCTGCCTTGCCACGTCCACTGATGTATATCAGTACGGACTGAGACCAATGAAGATAGTTGGTGCCATCAAGCTTGTAGATCACAGCTTGACCCGGGTATGAGTCAGATCCAGAACTATTATTTAGAGCCATTGTTTCTGGGATCAGAACCTCCTTTTCGGTATTGGATTTTTGAGAAGAAGAATTAGAAGAAGAGTCTGTCACCATGGTTGAGCTTTAGGGTTCAGAGTGACGGCGGAAGCAAGAACCAAGAAACCCGCTCTGATACCATGTTGACAGCTGATTAGAGATTAAGAATAGAGAAGAGATCTGTATATTATTAACAAGGGCTTAACCCCTAATATATACACGTTACAAGAGTTCTAATTTAGGTAGAACTTCTAAATAAGCTAACTCCTTAACTCCCTAAACTTCCCATATTCGTATCCTAATAATTAAGGTAACCGGATTACTAATTAGGGAAATACAAATAACTTATCACGATCCTCACTTATTCAACAAGAAGACAATAGCATGTGATATAATTGAATGAAATATGTCTCTATTGGTACATTCCAAGTTGTGGAGAAGACTCATTAATTCAAACCCTATAAAGGGTTCTTCTAAGTTCATCTCACAACCAACTCACAAGACCAAAGCATCCCAATTATCTACTGGTTTATTTAGAAACATCTACTGGTTTATTTAGAAACATCTACTGGTTTATTCTCATTATCAGATGAATCTGTTCTAAACAAACGGGATAGTAGAGCTTTCATTTCTCGGCGAGCTTTCTCATCCTTTGCTTGCAGAACACCATTGAGTAATTTTAAGAATATGTCATCAGCTTCGGAAGAGATAGATAACTGACATGACACTCTCTGAAGAGCTTCAGTTACAGGATCAAGAAGGTCAAGTTCAGAGAGATGTGATATGATCTTTCCTTCTTCATCCTCTGACCATGGAACAGCTTCCAAATATTCCAAGCACGCTGTGATTCTACCTCAAACATGATTGCCGCAGAAACCTACAAGACAACGTTACAACAATATGGAAAACTGTAAACCAAACCAGCACCGCCTATTTTCACATCTCTACTTCCCCTCCCCTTAAAAATCCAAGTTGACAGACAAGAAATGGAACACCAGATGAGGGAAATTTCAACTTTTGAACAGTTATTATGAGCTAAGTCATCTAATGACATCTGGGTATAACCAATTCTGAACACATGGAGGAGAGGAATCAAAAGCAATGCCCAGCCAATCAAGCAAATCGGAAGGAAGAGACAGAAACAGAAACAGAAACGTCGCATACCTTGAGCAAAGCCAAAACCTTGGAGACTTGTTGACCGAGCAGTCTCTTGTTAAGATCATGGGAGTAGTACATGAGAAGTAGGGCCTCCAAATAAATATCGACATCGTCAAATTCGCTTATAATCTCAACGGAATGCATGACACCCTTTTCCCTCCCACTCAATTTCTCCCTGAAGAAGCCGCTCTTGTCAACCAAACCCTCTTGTGGACATCGATGGAGATCTTGTGACCTTGTATCCCAACCACCGTAACCCTAACGTCCCCCATTCCCATACCGGATAAACCTTGGAACTCCCGGAGTAAGTTGGAAACTTTGGAATGTGATTTGTGGCGGAACTGCTCAAGGGCTTGTTCCTCAGACATCATCTGGAAGAGCGTAGGGTGGTGAACCCCCGCGTCGGCGTCGGCGTTGGATGTAGGAGGAGGAGGAGGAGAGAGCAGGGTTTTAGAGTTGGGGGAGCCGAAACCCTAGCTTGGTCTGAAATGAAGCCTTGTCGTATCATTGAGGATACCTCTTTGGAACTCGCCATTGATGATTCAGAATCCAATCCCACTCTTACAAAAAAAGAAGATAAAGGTAACCTTTTTGTGTCAAGCAAGATGCCTTTCTTTTGTTACTTGCTTCTTCGACTGAGACTGAGAGCAGACCAAGAATCCGGAAAGTATTTTTCTGTTTTGGCTGTGAGTTGTGAGCTAAACTATAAGCTGAAAAGAAACCTTTTATAAAGACAAAGTGTTGAGTGCTTCTCCTCCAACAACTTGAGCCATAGACATAGTTCATGAAGAAGTGATCACATGCTGCTGATGTATTTCTGTGGTAGAACAAGATTATAGGTAAGCAGATTAGGCTGCATACCCTACAAGTGGATGCCTAACACTATTGATGGCCACTTGTAATTTAGATGAGAAGAGAAGGAAGTCACATGGACTTGCCTTGAAACCACTGGACATATAATTAAGGGCATATGCATAGTTTCTGCTGTAAGTTCCTGCTTTTAACTCGTGAGGTGTTATAGATGAAACTGTAAAAACCAATTTTGGTTCTCCATTCTGTTGGTTCTATCAGTTTAACTGCTGTACAAGAAACCAAATCAGTACAAAGGTGTTATCATGATTCATTCATCTGTTTGTTGTTAGATTCTGAGCTTAGTTCATCAACATTGGAATACCCTCGTCCATTATATCTTAGAGAAAGATGGAATTTCTGCTAATGTGACTTGATACTGCATTTGGCAATCACAGTAACTATAGATCAGTATTCCTCTCTAAAGGATCGAAACTAAAACCGAAAACTAACCTTTCCATAGATATTGGATGTGGTAAAAAAAGGATTTCATTATGTTCAAGAAGTAACCTTTTCTGCTAATAAGGAGAGGAGAAACTCTAACACATATACTCCTAACTATTTACAAAACTCAGTGATTCAATCATGGTCTGCTCAAGCTTGAAGTTGCAGTAATGAAAGTCTCTTCACTACAAGGAATGGTGAGGCCACCCATTGGATGATCAAACCCAAATTCCTCCTCAGCCATGCTCAAAAAATCTTGAAACAAAGGCTGGCTTAAGTAGGACAGTGGCACCACAAATCTCTTCTTCTGTTTCTCTCCAACATATACTGCTAAGAACCCCTTTGGCACATCTTGAAACCTTGAGGAAGATGATCTGCTCGATCCGGATCCGGTTCTTCGGAGGATCTGCTTGGCTAGGTTACCTGGCAATCCAATAGCCATGTTTGATGAACTGTGTGTAGAAGAAAAGAACTGAACTGAAGGGAAGAGAAGAGATATCAGATAGATAACTGGGAGGCTTTGGTCTTGTGATTTGGTTTTGAGATGAACTTAGAAGAACCCTTTATAGGGTTTGAATCAATGAGTCTCCTCCACAGCTTGGAATGTACCAATAGAGACATATTCATTAAATTGTATCACATGCTATTGTCTTCTTTTTGTTGCAACCAAATAGCTAAACCCCACACAAGCTTATGACTTTGAACTGAAAGATGGAGATTTTAGACCATAAGAAGTGTTATTCATCATTCATCTTCTTGACATGTTGGTGGGGGACACTCTATCCAATCCATCAGTTCTGTCTTTGTTATTAAGCTTGTAATGTACCAAATGGTACCATGACATGATTTGGTATACATCATCATTATTTGACCATTCATTGGCCTTTCAATCCAGCTGCATGACATGTATTCTCACCTGTCTACATCATTTGTAGACAGAAGCATGTGATTCCTTAATGAGCTATGTCTCTGAGTAATGTTTGTATGGCCGATTATGATGTTAAGAAGTTGTGGAGAGAAGAAGAAGCAGTGTGAACTTTGAATCTATATATAGAGTTTCTTATGTTGAGCAGAAGCAGCACCACAACCAACTCACATTCTCACAGAATCAGTTAGTAAACCACTTCTCTATTGAGATCTCTTTCTCTTACAGAAAAAGAAGGAAACATGGCCATTGGATTGCCAGGTAATCTTGGTAAGCAAATTCTCAGAAGATCAGGTTCTGGTTCTAGGAAAGCTTCTTCAAGATCTGCAGATGTACCAAAGGGGTTCTTAGCAGTATATGTTGGAGAGAAACAGAAGAAGAGATTTGTCGTACCAGTTTCATGTTTGAGCCAGCCTTCATTTCAGGAGTTGTTGAGCATGGCTGAAGAAGAATTCGGGTTTGATCATCCAATGGGTGGATTGACCATTCCTTGCAGTGAAGAAACCTTCATCTCTGCCACTTCATATTCGAGCAGATCATGACCAAAAGGAGGGTTTCATAGATTAACTAGGAACAGACAGTTTGTAATAGAAGTTGTACATGTTACTATGAGCTAGCTTCTGGTCTTCTTTGTTTTGGTAATTTTTGAAATGGACTCTTACCTAAAATAGGAGTCTCATACCTCCTTGTATATATATAAGTATTCAGAGTTAACCTAATAACATATACGAGAATATTCTCACCAAGTTACATGTTTATCCTCGTAATATTGCAAGATTTACCAAGACCAGCTACATTCTCAGGTTAAGAGAAAAACTGGTATTTGTTAAATGTATCGTATCGACCAGTTCTATAAGTTTTAATAGTATACACGAGACCCAAATTGATACAACCTTTATCATGATTATTCTTTAGATTAAATCGTAAAACTTTGTTATTTTCAACTAATTCGATCTCTGGTACAACTTTAACATTGAAGAGCCACTAGTGATGAATTATAGAGTACATGTGTCTTTAACTGCTGACAACCTTTGTTTATAGGTTTACAGTAGAAAATGGAATTTTTCTGGTAATTAGACTTGACTAGTGTTCATCAAATTTGAGAAAAGCAAATAAATCAAGTAGTCAATTGACAGCAGATGTGGTAAATAGGAATTTCATTAGGCTCAATGCTCTCCTTCATATAAACCCTAGTAAATTTACAGTTTATGAGCTAACTATTACAAAAAAAGTATGGATCCTTTCATATGTTGGTGCTATCTAATGATCTAAATCTTCATGCTAGAAGTTACAGAAGCAAAGATTTCTTCACTGCAAGGAATGATCAATCCACCCATTGGATGATCAAAACCGAATTCTTCCTCAGCCATGCTCAACAAATCCTGAAACAAAGGCTGATTCAAATAGGAAACTGGTACAACAAATCTCTTCTTTTGTGTCTCTCCAACATACATTGCAAAGTACCCCTTTGGCACATCTTGAAACCTTGAGGATCCTCTGCTCGATCCGGCTCCTGTTTGTCGAAGAATCTTATTAGCTAGGCTACCTGGCAATCCAATAGCCATGATGGTGTTGGTAGTCTGTTTACAAGAAACTGGAAGAACAAAAGAGATCAGTAGAGAAATGCAAGAGTTAGCTGTGAGTTGTGAGCTAAACTATAAGCTGAAAAGAAACCTTTTATAAAGACAAAGTGTTGAGTGATTCTCCTCCAACAACTTGGATCCCACCATGGCCTTATGAAATGAATGAACATTACTTGGGCCATAGACATAGTTCATGAAGAAGTGATCACATGCTGCTGATGTATTTCTGTGGTAGAACAAGATTATAGGTAAGCAGATTAGGCTGCATACCCTACAAGTGGATGCCTAACTCTATTGATGGCCACTTGTAATTTAGATGAGAATAGAAGAGAAGGAAGTCACATGGCCTTTCCTTGAAACCACTAGACATATAATTAAGGGCATATGCATAGTTTCTGGTGTAAGTTCTTGCTTTTAACTTGTGAGGTGTTATAGATGAAACTGTAGAAACCAAGTTTGGTTCTCTATTGTGAAAACTGTACTGTATCTGTTGGTTCTATCAGTTTAACGTTGTACAAGAAACCAAATCGGTACAAACTTTATCGTGGTGTTATCATGATTCATTCATCTGTTTATTATCAAGTAGATTCCGAGCTTAGTTTATGAACATTGAAATACTCTTGTGGGGTTAAAAGATGTAATCTTGTTCATATTTCTTAGAGAAAGATCGGAATTTATGCTATGTGACTTGATACTCCATTTGGCAATCACAGTAACTATAGATCAGTGTTCTTATCTAAAGGATCGAAACTAAAACCGAATACTAACCTTTCCATAGATATTGGATATGGTAAAAAAAGGATTTCATTATGTTCAAGAAGTAACCTTTCTGCTAATAAGGAGAGGAGAAACTCTAACACATAAACTCCTAACTATTTACAAAACTCATTGATTCAATCATCTAGATCTTTCAGATCTGCTCAAGCTTGAAGTTGCAGAAATGAAAGTCTCTTCGCTACAAGGAATGGTGAGGCCACCCATTGGATGATCAAACCCGAATTCTTCCTCAGCCATGCTCAACAAATCTTGAAACAAAGGCTGGCTCAAGTAGGACAGCGGCACCACAAATCTCTTCTTCTGTTTCTCTCCAACATATACTGCTAAGAATCCCTTTGGCACATCTTGAAACCTTGAGGAAGATGATTTGCTTGATCCGGACCCGGTTCTTCGAAGGATGTTCTTGGCTAGGCTACCTGGCAATCCAATAGCCATGTTTGATGAATTGTATGTAGAAGAAAAGAACTGAACTGAAGGGAAGAGATATCAGATAGATAATTGGGATGCTTTGGTCTTGTGAGTTGGTTGTGAGATGAACTTAGAAGAACCCTTTATAGGGTTTGAATTAATGAGTCTTCTCCACAACTTGGAATGTACCAATAGAGACATATTTCATTCAATTATATCACATGCTATTGTCTTCTTCTTGTTGCAACCAAATAGCAGGACCATGTGAGAACTAAACCCCACACAAGCTTATGACTCTGAATTGAAAGATGAAGATTTTAGACCAGAAGAAGTGTTATTCATCAGTAATCTTCTTGACATGTTGTTAGGGGACACTCTATCCAATCCATCAGTTCTGTCTTTGTTAATAAGCTTGGAATGTACCAAATGGTACCATGACATGATTTGGTATACATCATCATTATTTAACCATTCATTGGCCTTTCAATCCAGCTGCATGACATCTACTCTCACCTGACTTACCCTACAAGACTGCACATACGGGTCAACTTCGGCCGAAAGAGAACACTTTGATGTTCTCTTGACGATCGAACAAACCTTTTTATCTTTGACTTTAATCTTCCTAATATAACCAAAGAAGCACGAAGTACTATATATGTAGTTAGCCTCGATGTCTCTGAAATCTAGTGTCGCCGCTGAATATTTGTATCCTATGAACGCCAAAACTCGAATCTCGTAGCTTGGACACTCTCATGCCATGAACGCCAAATCTCAAAATCCTTAACAGATCTCCGTTATTCAAGGTTGTTTCAACCAAGTAATTACATTCTAATTCCGATGCGTTATTATTCCACCGTTGGATCACGACAACAACGTTGAGGAAGTTGTAATAATGGTGATCTTTGGTGTTCTTCTGAGAATAAAAAACTGGGAAAAGAAACTGTAGAGAGAATGAGTCAGAAAATGATATCTTTTATTCTTAATATCTTGTAGGTATCCTGATTAAGGTAGGAAACCTATAATTCTGCTATATATACCTATGTAATCAGCTATGAGAAATAACAATCAATGATAGAAATCATAATTACTTTCAACGGGAACCTACAATCAAATCTCGATGAACCAGACACACTCGGAATGAGAACTTGGAGCTTTGAAGTGACGATTGAGGGAGAAGAAGTTAGGATTTGCTCGGAGTTTTATTGAGTCACTAGGATTATTTATCCTGCAGTAAGATGTCTTTCTCTTCAGTTTTCTTCTCTGTTGTATCTTAATCGCATCAGAAGAAGATAAGACAGATGTAGTAATACATGAGATTCTCTTCTTTTTATCAGAATCGAAACCTAACACTGTTTCTGCAATCTAAAGCATCCATCTTTTCTAACAACAATCTCCAGCAACCACAATTTTCTGCAGGCATTAGAATGTTATAATGCTGGTTCAGTTGGTTGATTGAATTATAGGGATAAAGCTTTGAATTAGAGAATAAATAAGAAAGATTGCAAGCTAGATGCTCTAATATATATGATTCCTAAGATAGCTATGGAATCTGTAATGATATAACTCACAGAGATCACTAAAAGAATACCCAGAAAGTAAAAGCATCAATACTCAGATGTCATAACAGAGCAATGATTTCCATTTCAACAATTACTAAAAGCAAAGACCAGAAGCTAGCTCATAGTAACATGTACAACTTCTATCCTAGCTATTACAATCTGTGTTCCTAGTTAATCTATGAAAGCCTCCTTTTGGTCATGATCTGCTCAAATAAGAAGTGGCAGAGATGAATGTTTCTTCACTGCAAGGAATGGTGAGGCCACCCATTGGATGATCAAACCCGAATTCTTCTTCAGCCATGCTCAATAACTCCTGAAATGAAGTCTGGCTCAAACACGAAACTGGTACTACAAATCTCTTCTTCTGTGATTCTCCAACATATACTGCTAAGAACCCTTTTGGCACATCTGCAGATCTTGAAGAAGCTTTCCTAGAACCAGAACCTGATCTTCTGAGAATTTGCTTACCAAGATTACCAGGCAATCCAATGGCCATGTTTCCTTCTTTTTCTGTAAGAGAAAGAGATCTCAATAGAGAACTGTTTTACTAACTGATTCTGTGAGAATGTGAGTTGGTTGTGGTGCTTCTTCTGCTCAACATAAGAAAAACTATATATAGATTCAAAGTTCACGCTGCTTCTTCTTCCCTCCACAACTTCTGAACATCATAATCGGCCTTACGAACATTACCCAGAGATATAGCTCATTAAGGAATCACATGCTTCTGTCTACAAATGATGTAGATAGGTGAGAGTACATGTCATGCAGCTGGATTGAAAGGCCAATGAATGGTCAAATAATGATGATGTATACCAAATCATGTCATGGTACAATTTGGTACATTACAAGCTTATTAACAAAGGCAGAACTGATGGATTGGATAGATTGTCCCCTGCCAACATGTCAAGAAGATGAATGATGAATAACACTTCTTGTGGTCTAAGATCTCCATTTTTCAGTTCAAAGTCACAAGCTTGTGTGGGGTTTAGTTCTCACATGGTCCTGCTATTTGGTTGCAACAAAAAGAAGGCAACAACATGTGATATAATTTAATGAAATATGTCTCTATTGGTACATTCCAAGCTGTGGAGGAGACTCATTGATTCAAACCCTATAAAGGGTTCTTCTAAGTTCATCTCACAACCTACTCACAAAGACCAAAGCCTCCCAATTATCTATCTGATATCTCTTCCCTTCAGTTCAGTTCTTTTCTTCTACACACAGTTCATCAAAACATGGCTATTGGATTGCCAAGTAGCCTAGCCAAGCAGATCCTTCGAAGAACCGGGTCCGGATCGAGCAGATCATCTTCCTCAAGATTTCAAGATGTGCCAAAGGGGTTCTTAGCAGTATATGTTGGAGAATCACAGAAGAAGAGATTTGTGGTGCCACTGTCCTACTTGAGCCAGCCTTTATTTCAAGATTTGTTGAGCAGGGCTGAGGAAGAATTCGGGTTTGATCATCCTATGGGTGGCCTCACCATTCCTTGTAGTGAAGAAACTTTCATTTCTGCAACTTCAAGCTTGAGCAGACCATGAAAGATGATGATTGAATCACTGAGTTTTGTAAATAGTTAGGAGTATATGTCTTAGAGTTTCTCCTCTCCTAATTAGCAGAAAAGGTTACTTCTTGAACATAATGAAATCCTTTTTTTTACCATATCCAATATCTACGGAAAGGCTAGTATTCGGTTTTAGTTTCGATCCTTCAGAGAAGAATACTGATCTATAGTTGCTGTGATTGCCAAATGGAGTATCAAGTCACATTAGCAAAAATTCCAATCTTTCTCTGAGAAATATAAAACAAGATCACATCTTTTAACCGCAGAAGGCTATTTCAATGTTCATGAACTAAGCTCGGAATCTACTTGATAACAAACAGATGATTGAATCGTGATAACACCACGATAAAGTTTATGCCGATTCGGTTTCTTGTATAACATTAAACTGATAAAACCAACAGATACAGACAGTTTTCACAACCACTGGTTTTCACAACCAAACTTGGTTTCTACAGTTTCATCTACAACACCTCACAAGTTAAAAGCATCAACTTACAGCAGAAACTATGCATATGCCCTTAATTATATGTCCAGTGGTTTCAAGGAAAGTCCATGTGACTACCTTCTCTTCTATTCTCATGTAAATTATAAGTGGCTACCAATAGAGTTAGGCATCCACTTGTAGGGTATGCAGCCTAATCTGCTTACCTATAATATTGTTCTACCACAGAAATACAGAAGCATGTGATCACTTCTTCATGAACTATGACTATGGCCCAAGTAATGTTCATTCATTTCGTAAGTCTCAAGTTGTTGGAGGAGAAGCACTCAACACTTTGGCTTTATGAAAGGTTTCTTTTCAGCTTATAGTTTAGCTCACAACTCACAGCCAACTCTTCCATTCCTCTTCTGTTCTCTTTTGTTCTTCAAGTTTCTTGTAATCAGACAACAAAACCAACATGGCTATTGGATTGCCAGGTAGCCTAGCTAATAAGATTCTTCGACAAACCGGGTCCGGATCGAGCAAATCATCTTCCTCAAGGTTTCAAGATGTGCCATAGGGGTTTTTAGCAGTATATGTTGGAGAGAAACAGAAAAAGAGATTTGTTGTACCAATTTCCCACTTGAGCCAGCCTTTGTTTCAGGATTTGTTGAGTATAGCTGAAGAAGAATTCGGGTTTGATCATCCAATGGGTGGATTGACCATTCCTTGCAGTGAAGAAATTTTTGCTTCTGTTACTTCTAACATGAAGATGTAAATTATTAGATAGCACGAACATATGAAAGGATCCATACTTTTTTGTAATAGTTAGCTCATAAAATGTAAATTTACTAGGTTTTATATGGAGAGCATTGAGCCTAATGAAATTTCTATTTACCACATCTTGCTTTCTATTGACTATTTGATTCATTTGCTTTTCTCATATTTGATGAATACTTTGTCAAGTCTAATCACCAGAAATTTCCCATTTATGCTGTAAACCTATAAACAAAGGTTGTCAGCAGTTAAAGATACATAATACATGTACTCTATAATTCATCACTAGTGTTTCTTCAATGTTAAATGTGTTCCAGAGATTGAATTAGTTGAGACTAACAAGATTTCACACCTTAATCCATAGAAGAATCATGATAAAAGTTGTATCAATTTGGTTCTCGTGTATACCATTAAACTTATAGAACTAGTCAATACCATATGCACAAGAAGAAGAAGATAAGACAGATATAGTAATACATGAGATTCTATTCTTTTTATCAGAATCGAAACCTGACATTGTTTCTGCGGTATTATCTTATAGAATTAGCAATCTAAAGCATCCATCTTTTCTAACAATAATCTCCAGCAACCACGATTTTCTGCAGGCCTTAGAATGTTATAGAATGACATGTTATAATGCTGGTTCAGTTGGTTGATTGAATCACAAGGATAAAGCTTTGAATTAGAGAATGAATAAGAAAGATTGCCAGCTTGGATGCTCTAAATTTGTATGATCCCTAAGATATCTATGGAATCTGTAATGATGTAAGTTACAGAGATTATTAAAAGAATACCCAGAAAGTAAAAGCATCAACACTCAGATGTCATAACAGAGCAATGATTTCCATTTCAAAAATTACTAAAAGAAAGAAGACCAAAAGCTAGCTCATAGTAAAACATGTACAACTTCTATCCTAGCTATTACAATCTGTGTGTTCCTAGTTAATCTATGAAACCCTCCTTTTGGTCATGATCTGCTCAAATAAGAAGTGGCAGAGATGAATGTTTCTTCACTGCAAGGAATGGTCAATCCACCCATTGGATGATCAAACCCGAATTCTTCTTCAGCCATGCTCAACAACTCCTGAAATGAAGGTTGGCTCAAACATGAAACTGGTACTACAAATCTCTTCTTCTGTGATTCTCCAACATATACTGCTAAGAACCCCTTTGGTATATCTGCAGATCTTGAAGATGCTTTCCTAGCACCAGAACCTGATCTTCTGAGAATTTGCTTACCAAGATTACCAGGCAATCCAATGGCCATGTTTCCTCCTTTTTTTTTGTAAGAGAAAGAGATCTCAATAGAGAAGTGGTTTACTAATTGATTCTGTGAGTTGGTTGTAGTGCTTCTTCTGCTCAATGTAAGAAACTCTATATATAGATTCAAAGTTCACACTGCTTCTTCTTCTCTCCACAACTTCTGAACATCTTAATCGGCCTTACGAACATTACTTAGAGACATGGCTCATTAAGGAATCACATGCTTCTGTCTACAAATGATGTAGATAGGTGAGAGTAGGTGTCATGCAGCTGGATTGAAAGGCCAATGAATGGTTAAATAATGATGATGTAAACCAAATCATGTCATGGTACCATTTGGTACATTCCAAGCTTATTAACAAAGACAGAACTGATGGATTGGATAGAGTGTCCCCTAACAACATGTCAAGAAGATTACTGATGAATAACACTTCTTCTGGTCTAAAATCTCCATCTTTCAGTTCAGAGTCATAAGCTTGTGTGGGGTTTAGTTCTCACATGGTCCTGCTATTTGGTTGCAACAAGAAGAAGACAATAGCATGTGATATAATTGAATGAAATATGTCTCTATTGGTACATTCCAAGTTGTGGAGAAGACTCATTAATTCAAACCCTATAAAGGGTTCTTCTAAGTTCATCTCACAACCAACTCACAAGACCAAAGCATCCCAATTATCTATCTGATATCTCTTCCCTTCAGTTCAGTTCTTTTCTTCTACATACAATTCATCAAACATGGCTATTGGATTGCCAGGTAGCCTAGCCAAGAACATCCTTCGAAGAACCGGGTCCGGATCAAGCAAATCATCTTCCTCAAGGTTTCAAGATGTGCCAAAGGGATTCTTAGCAGTATATGTTGGAGAGAAACAGAAGAAGAGATTTGTGGTGCCGCTGTCCTACTTGAGCCAGCCTTTGTTTCAAGATTTGTTGAGCATGGCTGAGGAAGAATTCGGGTTTGATCATTCTATGGGTGGCCTCACCATTCCTTGTAGTGAAGAGACTTTCATTTCTGCAACTTCAAGCCTGAGCAGATCTGAAAGATGTAGATGATTGAATCACTGAGTTTTGTAAATAGTTAGGAGTATTCGGTTTTAGTTTCGATCCTATAGAGAAGAATACTGATCTATAGTTACTGTGATTGCCAAATGTAGTATCAAGTCACATTAGCAGAAATTCCAATCTTTCTCTAAGAAATATAAACAAGATTACATCTTTTAACCCTAAACCCTAATGGTCATGTCCTCACTTGACCTTCAAGATTACATCTTTTAACCTGAAACACTAGTTTGACGAGATTGTCATTGGAGTATTAAGATGAGCTTGTCATTCATAAGTTAGACCTCGAGAAAGAGAGCTTCCTCTGTTCTGAAAGTTACTGACCACGAAATTAAGTCAACTCTTTTCTCCATGCCTGGTGACAAGAGTCCAGGACCATTCTAGCTTTGATCCCTAAATTGCCTATGTTGATTTCATGAGAAACTTGAGGCCTGTGTTCTTCTGTAATGTAGGAGGACCTGATGAAAGCTGTGATTTCTTCTATTAAGTTGGGTCCTAGCTTTCGTCTTGTTCTTTCTTGATGAATAAAATTGTGCTATTCATGAAAAAGAATTATACTCACAGAAAAAAGGCAAGGAACAATGTTCAGATGTAATTTGAATCCGATGATTTTAGAATAGCAGCTCATCTTGTAGACTCACTTCTTTCGAAAACCTAATTCCTCAGCTATGGACAATTGAAGCTAAAAGTTGGCCAGTCGCTGCTAAACTATGCAGTATGACTACATTTTATATCTACCTACCTATATGACTATACCCTCCCTTCATCTGCCGATTCTCAATTCAACTTCGTCCCCAAACATGACGAAAAGTCGGAACAAGGAATGAATCACAAATGAACAAAGCATACCACTAGTAGCAGCAGCAGCAGCAGCAGTTGCTCACTTCTATTTATCTATCTACATCTCTTCTCTACAATCTTGCAATGGATACTTAAAAGTTGTCAGCAGTCAGAAAACAAACTTGCTGCCAACTTTTCCATACCAGCACACCTCACTCATTTGCAAATTTCCATTTCTCTGCCACGCTTACAGCACGCCACTGTTATCGCACCAGTGGCTACTTAGTTCTCCATGATTCAACTCTCTACTTTGTTACTCAAGTTTTGACACGCCTTATAATATCGTCTCAGTCTCGACCTCCGAAAACTCATCCGGTCTCAGTTTAAGGCAATGATAGGACAGACTTTGGATAGTCTGGACTCTGGAACGATTCCCATCCATCCAACCATCTGTTTTTGACAGAGAGACTATGGAACAGATTACATGTACTGTGCTAACCACTGTTTGCACATGTCAAGCACCGGTAGAGCATTTGCATGCAATGCCTGCATAATAGATGATGATGAATCAGATGCTTCATACAAAGAGTTGGATGTCACAAAAGTAGCTGACAGTTTGTAACTGAAACTTAAATGCGAATGAGAAACTGGCAAAGAGAATTACCTGATGAGCAACATACTGGACATCAGCTACACTTCCACTCCGGGAAGCAATCTGGAAAGCACTTTTTAGACGACCACATACAACACAGGCAAGCACCTTCCTGCAAAGGCAAGAGATGAAGAAGATATGTTTATGATACTGTTTGGGAAGTTTTCAACAGCAGGATAGGTAGCTCGTTACAAGTTTTTTTTTTTTTTGGTTAAGATCTCGTTACAAGTTAAGATGATGATACTTTGTTCATCAAATACATCTAGTCAGGGGAGGGCCAATTAACAGAATTACTTTGTTCGTCAAGTGAAAGAAAACAACAGTGAGATATTATATCCTTATGGGAATGGGAAATGCCAATTTAGTTATCACTATCAAGTTAAGGTCCACAATTAGTTTCGGGCAACATGGGTCAGCCAGAATAAGCAGGTGCTTCCTACAAGTCAGGGATTCAGTTCCTAGAGGATAAATGGTTAAGTTCCCCTATGGTTCGAGGTGTCTTTTAAGTTCTAGTAAAATCTGTAAATCTGTCTAATCGATTAACAACATAAAGGAGTTGTATTCTTTAAGAGTCTCCAAGTGCAATTCTTCATGTGTAGTAAAATGATCAGCCATTATTACCAGGGAAAAGACAGTGAAGAGAAGAAGTAACAGTCAGCCAAGTATTAATCTGTCTATATGAACTACAATATTTTGCTACAACTTTACCTGTGACTGCTGGTTAGCATATCAATTAGACGGTCAGGACGCTCTTTGTGTTTGTTTGCGTAAACATTAATTGCAGCCCCCAGCACCTGCAATTGACAATTTGTCAAAAAACTTGGGCACTAGTTTAGCAATGGGTTGGAATGCAGTCCTATGGTTTGACACAGGAAGCACTTAAAGGATTAAATAGGTACAACTGTAACATTAAATTCTGGTTCGTGTTTTCTCATCCCTTGAGATGTTCCAACATTTATCTTAGTATGATTGTTTGTTTGAACACCAGGACATTTAGGATTGTGTTTACACTTGTATTCCATTAATAAGTATTAGATGTTACCTGATCCCAATCATCATCATCTATAGTTCCCTTTATATTTCTAAAAAATTCAGTTAACTGGCCGCCTTTTTTCCTTTCTGCCAGCGACGAAGCAACACCAGCATAAATGTCGACAGCTGCACAGAGGAGCATGGAACTTTTTAAATTTTACAGAGCAAGCACCTGACTCAACACAAATATCACAAAAACATAATTGCTAAATTTGAGAATGGCAACAAAATGATGACCTGGAAGATTGAATTCATATATAACTTGAAAAGCAAGATCAAAGTTTCTCTCAACAAGTGTCTCTGCAATCTCACACCTCCGCCTGTAGATTAACAACCATAGCAGATTAGTACATATGTTAAGTACATTCATGACTAGGACAAAACTCAAATAGCATCATTCCATATAATTTTTTTTTGAGGAATTAGTCAATTGGAATAAACACATAGCTGATCTAGTGATCTTGGTTGGTTCCGTTTTTCTGTCCTGTTCCCCCCTACTTGAAAGTAACATTTAAGGGTGCATACTATCATCACAATTTCAGATTTCATTATTTCAATAATGTTAAGCTTTGAAGTTAACTTCCCTTCCATTACATGAATCAAATTATGGTCTCCCCCCCAGGCATTGCACTATTCCCCTACTGTAACTTTGGAAGAGAATAATATAACAACTCAAGCATGAATCGTAGCTAAGCTTTTCAGTAAAATTAGTACCTCCTGATTACATTGGAATGATATAAATATCAGCTTATTAAGTTGTTAGCTTGAAAGTCTATTGAGTTGGCTGATCGGCGTGCCCAAATATTTGAACATTAAGTGAAAATCAGGTGCTAAAGTAAAGAAGCCAGCACTAACCTGAACGTTTCTGGGTCATTGGGATTTCCAAACAGTGAACGTCTCCACTGCGGACCATCAGAATCATTAGAGGACTTTACAACTTCCACCTGTCAACGAAATTAATTGCAAATTAAGGATAACATGAATCACTTTGAAGAGAAACAACAAAACTAAAACAATTGGGATGTATGATTCTTGTACAGATAATGTTGCATCATTGAAAAGGTCATGTGTAGAAGCTTCCAACATAAGTTAAATAAACTACTGTTTATGCGTAGTAGTTATCTTCTATAGTTAGGATAATAATAAGGCCGAATACACTTTTTTAGCCAACCTTTGGACTATCTGTCAAGTCTAGCCCAAACTTTGGGAAATACGATTTCTATTTTCTAGCCAAAGCCTTTACTCGGATGCGACAATTCTAACCAGTTGACTTGTTTGACTGTTAAGATAATTTCTAGCCCACACTTTGGGAAATACAATTTCTATAGTTAGGATAATTATTATCATTAACTAGATAAATCTGTACAGTTAGTGAGAGTCTCCTAGTAGAAGGTGTTGACTGTTGACAAATACAGAAAAGACTAGCAGCAACATGATCCTTCAGGCTCAGAAGATGTTGGTTAGTAATTTTCTCGTAAAGGTAAAACTACTATTAGATGAGTCACATCTATAGATTTATATTCCCCCATGTACTCAGCCTACAATTTCTTCTATACAAATAGTTAAGTACATATCCCCGCAGTTGACAATGTTTACCTGTATAGATACTCGAGCAGCTAGCTTGACCAGCCCTTCTTCAGTGAGCTTCTCATAAGCACTCTTCCCTCTAACACCCTTCGAGACATGCTTAGTTGACTCTCCTCCTTTGTACCGGGCTGACAATCCTTCGTCAAAATGGATCTACACAAGAAGCAAAAACAAGAGTAAAAACATGTATTATGACTTCTAGCTAGCAAATGCAAATCCGGCCAAAATGGGAATTGGAGATTAATCCCACCAGGCACGAAGCTTCAGATCATGATGCAACCCCACACTGAGAGCCAGTTCCATGCATGCATGTATAAGTATTTCATTCCATTTGTTGGATTAGGTTTATCATTGCTTTTCATATTAGGCGAAATATTTTTATAGAATGGCCTATAACATTTTATAAGACTAAAATCAAGTATGTGAACTTATCGTGTCATTAGGCTATCAATAATATTAACTTGTTTATGATTAAGAACTTGATAGAATCTAACGTGGAGTGGAAGGTAGAGCTAGCAAGAATCTCGTTAGGATGAATGATAGACAAAGGGAATCCCCAGAAAACTGATTTGTTATTAATGAATAATTTTCTTCTCCCCACTACAAAGAACCCATGATTGGTTTATATAGTAGCAAAGCTAACCTAATTCTATTAGAACAAGGAAACATTGCTAAGCCGAAACACTAGTCCTAATACTACTAAAACAAAATAATGGATATCCTCAAATAAACTTTGAAAGTAATAGAAATTAACTTCCTCAATAATAGAAAGACCCATAAGTATCCTAAATACTAATCTCATGTCATCAGAATTCTCTCAAGAGATTGTGGATTCCCAATCGGAAACTTTTGGTCACAACCTACTGCTATACAGTCTCACAGATTTAACTTTCATTTAACATGTGGAGAAAATGCACATAACAGAAAAATAGAACAATTACCTTAGCATTTTCCAAGTGCTTAACAGCTTCTTCTTGTGAAGAAGAATTCATGAACAACTGAATACAGCAAAGACCAGCAGCAACATGATCCTTCTTGATCACCTAAGCCACAGGTAATAACATGACTTGATAAATGAGTTTCCCATGGAAATAGCAAAAACAAAAGGCACAAACTCAGTTCAAAATCTTTCGCCAAATCGAACTAGAAAACCATTTGTGGAATAACTATACAAATACTCTGTACCATGCACCTCATAGATAAGCACACAAATCAACATTCAACAGGCACATGGAACTCCTAGAAAGATAGTCAACAATTAACTCCAAAAGTTCAGTGATAGTTTCTGCAAGTACCCTGATACTTTTTTCTGTTAGTTTTTGTTCAAGTATTTCAAGGTTAGCTTCAACTAGGAATGTACGGTAACCATGAACCAATCATGACTAACCATGAACAAATAGAGCATCTCGGTAAACTACAGTTGCACCAAAACAATATTATCAAGGAAAATAAAAACTGGGAGGGACAGATTCAGAAACCCAATTATCAAGAAATAGAATGACACACATACTAGAACCAGAATATAAAGATCCATATTTTAATGTATATCCACAGAAATTAAAAGTTGGGCTAAACTTTGACAAGCTTCCACACACCTGAAAACGGCACAAATAATTGAAATGCCGATGAGTTTCACAGTATGTACAAATGCGAGCAATCGCTGCAGCAGTATGCTGGTGTACTATTTCATCTTGTTGTGCAGATGTCATTCTTTCTACCAGCACTTCCTCCAAGATAGACATTGCACCATATCCAATGCACAGATCACATATATCCTCTAGGGTTCCATAATCAGTTGCCAAAGGATCCAGCCTCTGAGGGGACGATGAAGTTCCAGCAATTGCTGCTGAAGGGAGAGGGGATTGAGGAACAGAGTTTTGAGGGAAGAACAACATGCATGCATCGGTATAGCGTCCATGCCTAAACATGAAACCAAGTAGATGCTGCCGAGAAAACTGAAACCATGGGAACAGGATTTAAAATAAACATCAAGACGGAATGGAAAAGAAAATCTGACTAGCACAGAGAGTTAGAAAATATAGCAAACAGAATGGCAGATGAAAACTAATATCTCAAACTTAGTGTCTAGCCGTCTGAAACTTGGTATGTACTAAAAACATAAAAACTTTTTACCCTTCTAGCACTGTTCGCCTTAACTGCTTACATCTAAGGGAGCTTTCCTTCCCAATAATCAGTAGAGGAAACTTAAATCACAAAGTTAGTCATTTGCATGTTTGTGAACTATGTTTTGTTGACCAAAAGCTGCAACATATATGGCCATTGCCTGTGTGCAAAATTGGAAAATTATGATTATGTGAACACAAGGTCCTGCTTACTTCTTGTAAGTAATTAACACACTCAGCATAGCGTATGCTATCCAGGTTGCTGCGAGGTCCTTCTTGAATCTCAGGGTTAGTAGTTGAGTCATTGCCCAAATGTTCTTGGAGCCTGGATCTCTCAGAACGGGGAAAGGTAGTTGGGATATAAAGGACATTGAGATATGAATCAGCAGAGAGAGAGTCATCCAATATCATTGGTGCACTTTTAGCCAAGTGCTCATATCTGCATTAATCCGTGTAAGAGTGGTTGCAGAAATGGTAGAAAACAACTATAATATTAACATCTTCACTTAATATAAAATTAAAACAACGTCAAATTTACTAGTAATATCGAGTATAAGGGTACAACCATATCTCACATATGTAGAATAAATGAGTTCTATGCAAATGACACTATGAATATTAAAAAAATAGTGGTTGTTTTAGCCTCCACCCGGCTAAGAGAACACATCTGACCATGATGCTTTCTCTCAAGATTACAAAATTATCCAAGTCAAATAAATTTTCCTCTGATTAGTGATTACTCAGCAGTGAGATTTTTGCCCATTCTAATCATAAAAATTTGTGAAAATCTCAAATTCTTGCCCATAAGACGCATATTCAAAATTTTGCAATTAATATGTAAGTTGGAATTGTTCATGACTATACAAACCAACACAAGCATTTTCCTGTTCCATTCACGAAGAAAGTATCTAAACAACCCACTGTTGAGACACAAGTTCACAGTAGCAGGCCTTTTTAATCATCTAGCAGCAAATAGTTCATTTAACCATTACGGCGTTGATCATCTACTACTGACCTACATCAAAGTGCACAATAAAAGTGTATAAAAATGGTAAAAAAAACAATGCTTTCACTCATAAATATTCATGAGAAATGCAATAAATCTTACAATGAACGAACAGCTGATACATCTGCAGGTGGACCCCCTTCAATTGTATTAATGATCTCCAGAACAAAAGGTGCAGGATCACCTTTGTATGACTGCAGAGCTTGCCTGTAACCACCAAAGGTATAATAACAAACTAAATCACCTTGGAAACTGATATAGAGCTCATAAATATGATCAGAGGAGCATATAAACACAGTACATACTTGAACTTAACTCGAGCTTGTTCATAGCGCTCTATCCGAATCAATGCATGTCCCCACGCATTCCAGACAGGGACCACATCAATCTGACAAAAGGCCCCGAAAGCAATGAGTTGAATAATATTAGATAGTGCTCGGACCAAATTCTTCTGATATTTACCTTGCACTTCCTGCAAGTATATACAGCCATGCTGTACCGCTCATCAGCTATTAACCTGTCGCGCAGATGGGCTGATGATTCTTGATCAGCAATATCATCAAGTGAAACAGCAATTCCTAATCCCAAAAGGCTCTGAAGCAACTCAGCACGTCCTAGCCAAACATCCGCTTGTGCTAATATCTGAGATATCTCATCTGTAGGCTGACTACCAGCACTAGAGCTACCAGCATCTGAAAATTCATCATCAACATCCCTACTCGATTCCGTTCCACTAGCAGGTTTCTTTAACAGTGATTTGGCAAAAGTAACCCCTGTAATTGACACTTGAGAGTCATAACCGGTAGTCTGTCTTTAAAGCACTTCCATTTCAAGGTAACTGATGAGCTTTGAATAAGCATAAACGAGTGCTATTCCCTTGATGATTTAAAGTGCTTATTCATACAGTGTGCGGGTTAGGATTGGCAGAAAAATAAGTACCTGGACAAAAGCCTTAGTGGCATGATGTGCTCGTCCAATGGCCTCCATGGATGCATTCTCGGGCACTTGTTGTGAGCTCAGTACATTTTTCATTTGTTGTATGCACAAGTCCACAGCACTTTTTGCAGACACAGATTCATCAGGGCACAATGAAAGTAAAGCCTGGAAGCAGAATTAGATAACCTTCAGCAGAAACACAAAAGCAGCTCTGAGGATAAATTAGCATAGATATGAGACAACTTATGACTATCTTTGCATATTCAGCTGCCTCACAAATCCTGAAACAGTTGAGTCATCTAAAGAAAGGCAAACACGAGCAAAACTGTAATATATTTGCTGTAAGGTCCCATATTTTACATGGCATATCATGCCTTTCTAAATTCCAATATTTCAGAAAATAGACAGGTCACCGAACAACAGTACACATAAAATTGCGTTGCAACTCATATGTTATGTACTGAAGTTCATAATTACCATGATATAGGCAAGAAGCGCCACACATACGACTGTTAACAACCTAGTATGATATACAAACATGTAAAAAAAAAATCAAGAAAAGCAAACAAAAATGAGATGAGCTACTAACTTTCACTCCAAGCCTCATCTTCCCTTGGAATATCAAGTGATGCATGTTAGTCTAGTTTACCACCATACCTTGAGAAGTATAACATCAGGTGCACTTTCATAACGGTGAGATGCACGAACAGCTACATCTTTATTAGGATCGCCAGTTAACATCCATTCCTCAGCAATTAAAATAGAAGCAAGTCGTTCTTGGCCATCTCCGGAAAATGATGGATCACGTTCCTCTCCAATTCCAGTCATTGCCTCCCAAGCAACTCTTTCAGACTGTGGCAACCCAGAGCTCTTTCTTTTCCGATAAGCATCCTTTGGGGGGTTCTTATCTCCAGTATTCTTGGGAGCCCACGAGAAAGCACGACGAGCCTCCTTCTGCAGGTTACTTAGGCTACTGGAAAAAGAAGACTTCGTTGGTGCACCAGTTTTTGGTTTTGCCTTCTGTCTTGTCCCTGATACCGACACCCGTGGTTCCCTTGTGGGAGAGCTGGTACTGACAGCAATAGCTTTAGCAGCATATGAAATTATTACATTGTCGTCCCTTATTGAAGGAAATTCCTTGAGGATCTGTTACCAAACAATACCCAAGTCAAATGAACAGTATTTGATGAACATTGTGCATAAACTCATCTGGTGTCACAAAAGAGTGTGTTCCAGTTTCTTTAAGTAACAAAAACTAGATCTGCAAAAAAATAGCAAATAACCATAATTTGAAGAGAAGAGACTCGTAGCAATACCAAAGCAGCAGATTCCAGTTGTTTTCTCATCAGGAGAACCTCCAATATCAAATGTGGGTGCTCATGCAAGGCAGAACATCGTTGTTGCCAAGGCAAGGGCAAAGCAGCAAGCACACGAAGACCTAAAGCCCATGAACTAAGCCGAGCTACTTCCACATCTGCCAGATTTCCATCTCTTCGTTTTAAGAAGAAGTGCACCTTCATAGAAAATTAAACATTAGAAGAAAAAAAACCTTCACTTTCCAACGAGCAGAAAATGAAGAATCACCAGATCATATAAAAAGAGATTAAATGATTACAAGAAGTTGTTTGGACCGCAGGTTGGGCAAAAGTTGCATTGCACCCATTACAACTGGTAAAGCATCATCAGAGTCACTTAATGAGGATAAAAAGCGTGAAGCTTCAGCAGGACCTCCACCATTTAGAGGATCTGCAGTAAGAAGCTTCACCAACTGCCGGCCCTGCAATTCTCTCCGCAACTCTATTGATAATCCAGCACTCTCAGCTACTTCAAGAGCAGCAGAAACAGCCCCTCTCTCAGCTAGTCTAAGTGCCAATCCCTCAGGATCTTCCTTACACTCTGCTTCAACCTGCCATTTCAGCAGCATGAAGTTAAAGTATGTATCAGTAACAGAAAGAAACATGAAACATCCCTCCTCTCTGTCAATCATTCAAAATAAAAGAAAACCAACATTACCTCTTGCCAATCACTATAGCGATCGTCAGCACCAAGAATGTGACTGTATCTCTGCAAAGCTTGTTTTCTCTGTAACACCTAAAGACCCGCAAACATAAAATGAATAAATTGTAAATGAGTAACAAGGTTTAAAGAGTTAGAACAAAGCAGAATATCTAGAAAACATAGGGATTCAATTATCAGTCTAGCTTTCGAAGCAATTATCAATTGAGATTATCATATCTTAAAATGAAGAAGTAAAACAGCATGGCAGAATCAATACCTCATTTCTAACAGAATCATGGTCAGTCAAGTGACAACTGCACATCGTGAGTACATCCAGCGCTGCATCAAGTTCCCATCTATTCATGTACCTGAGAAAGCAACGTATAAGAAATGCCAGGCAGGCAAGGCATCTATGTTGCATAATTTCATTTTTGTTGTTGGTGGGAGGGCGGGGCAGAAAATTCACCATCGAAATGAGAATGACACTGAAATCTAAGCATATATTTTCTAAGCCCTACATCTGGAAAGGGATTAGTCTTAATAGGCTTTTATGAAACTTGTCATTGAACGTCTGCTTTCTGATTATATCCCTGGTTATATCATGATCGAAACAGGCCATGGGTTGACAACTGCACCACATTGAAACAATGCCATATTCTAGATATTCCTCAAAAGCAAATGATGAGTACAGAAATTTGGGATGTTATACAAGTTGAGCCAAGTATTAATTCAATTGTTGATCAAATGTATAAGAAGAACAAAGTTAAAAGGCAGGAAGTACTAGAGCTCCAATTTTGGTTCCTACCCTACGTCAACATAACTGAGAATGAAACACGAATATTGAACAAACTCAACCTAAAAAGAATCTCAAATACAAAACCAGATCAGTAAGTAGGAAGGAATCACCAAACTATGACATAGAAGCAAGTAATCCAAGTATCGAGAATTTAATAAGTTGTAAATTTCACATACTTCAGTGCAAGTTCAGCCGCAAGTTGTTTATTCTTCAGTCGCAGACAATACTGCCAACTATTGCTCCAGATGCCCTGACCTCCATAAATTTGAGGCCTTCCAAAGTTCGGGTGGTTTTCCTCATTGCGCTCAACTAGTAGTTGGAGTAACTGGTCTGAAGCTCCGCCATGTAAAAATCGATCCGAAAGTGCAAGAGCTTCCATCAGTTTTCCTTCACCAATCAACCTGCAAGAAAACCCATGTCAGTAAGTACACCATACTTTATTAATTGGAAATAAGTATACCGTACTTTGATTCAGGGATAGGAAACTCCTAAACACTAATGTGCATAATGTCAGGACCTTGCTTGAGATGGCCACATCGTGTAACTGCAGGCCCATGATAATATTTTAAATCATGTAAACCTATGGAATCAAACCCCGGGAGACATACTCACACGAGAGGATATTTTGAGGAAAGCAAGATAAAAGGAACTGCAAAAATTGATCAAAGAGAGACATTGAGACCAGACAGTATATACCTTTCCACTGCTTTATCATAAAGCTCTTCATTCTCCCAATCCAGTGAAAGATAAACTGTATTATCAGGTTTGGCATCATTAAATTTCAATGTGTCCTGCATTTCATTAGTTTCACCATCTCGACTATCGATGTCATGGAAAGATGATGACATAGTACGATTAGAAAGCTCATCAACTTCAGTCTCAGCATCACCATCATGCTCACGAATTCTCTTGCGAGCAGTCCTTAGGTCACCTTTAGCTTCAATACCATCATCCTTTTGTTTGGAAGTTCCCGCAAATTCAAGAACTCGATGAAGGTTAGTTTGCATTTGTATCCATCGGTTCAAAGTTGGAAATCTGTTGATTCAGAAAATTCAGAAATCCAGTAAGCCCATATATATAGGTTGAATAATGCATGTCCACATGGATTACCTCTCAGATTGGTCAAGAGCAAACTCATAGAAGACTCTGTCAGTATCAGGGGGTGGCAACAGTCCCTCATAAAAGGAGTTAGACATGTAGCTTTCATTGGAACGATATAATATACCACTCCCAAAAACACAAGCCAACACAGCCCTTACTGGGGATAGTTTCACCAAATGTTTTACAATATCCAACTGGAGAGGGTACAGAGGGAATCCAGGAATTCCTGAGAAATGACCATTGCAATCAGGTTTTATTTCTTTAGAAGAGGGGGAGAGAACTTTACTTTCAGAGTAACTCTTAGAATATCCAGTACTGACAGGAATTCTTGCCCATCCATGACCAGACCTTGGGGGATAAACAGGAGGTACACAAGCGGAAATAACTTCATGCACAAAATCAGCAGACATGATATCAGCGACCTTAGCTGCTGCATCAGTGCTTCCCCGATCGAACACAAGGCGGGTTAAAAGCTACAAGAGAAAGAGAAAAACATGTATTTGGCGTCTGGTATTATGAAAATAGGAAGTAAAAACAAAACAAAAAGCTCTGGTCAACTGCAAATATAAATCACAAGCCATCTCCAGTAGCTTTTATACTAAACTGCTTGCCCAGCTACGTGAAATTCTAGCATGAAAACAAGTGCACATACTAAGTAGAATCATAACAAACCTAGAGAGTCTTAATCAAAATTCATACTTTGTATCCATGTCTCCGTGAAATGTTGAATTGTAAAAACATACCATAGTCCATAGCATATCAAAATCTACGTTAAACATCCACAAAGGCACAAAATGCCATCAAGTTGTCCACCGATCTTCTTAAAATATAAATAACGAAGACTGAAGTGCATATGTAAACTCAGAAGTAACCTCAAAACACTGCCAATTATGCAAGTGGTACGACTCTTGACTCATTTTCATTGTTACATTGCACACAGATTTTGGACTTGAGTGTAAACTGCTAAACAATAAATATTCTACCTGATATTATTGTAAAAGATACTAAAGCTTCAGAGTGCATGGCAGAAAGACTTACATCTTTTGGCCACTCGTAAACTAGGGAGAAGAAGTTAAAATCATGAGTAGTATCGGTCCCGTCCACTATGTCACCAATCGCAGCTATGTAGAGAATAAACTGAGACAAGTATGTAGTGGGCTTTGCACTCAGTGGACTAAACAATTTCTTCCCATCATCTTTAGCGTCATAGCCAAGTGGCTGTACAGTAGGTTCTACACTAGCTCCAGTTCTGGGTATCTGTTTTACAACTTTGAGCCCTAGCCCAAGTACCCCATCCTTGTCAAAATCAAACAAAACCCTTTGCTCCGTTTCTTGGTCATCCCCTTTTCTAGGGCTTATTTCAGTTTCTTCATCAGCAATAGCTCTAGCAAGATTGTGAAGCTTGCCTAAGATATCATGCCAAAATTAGATTCATCCAATTAGAGAGAAATCTTAAATTAAAATTACAAGCTCAACATTCACGGAACCTTTTGCACATTAGAAAGGAAGAAAGTACCACTCAGAAACTGCCGCTTGCCCTGGTGAGCATCCTCAATCATCTGGTGTAACATAGCAAGAGCACGTTCTCTTTGTCCTGGCCGGAGCAACTCCTTAGATGATATGATTGCACTTTCCCCAGTAAGTATTGGCTGGAGGCCAGGACTATCATCCTAAACAAAATGCATCACCCCAGGGCATTGATTTACAGAGTCAAGTATAATAATATCCATCAAACAGAAGTAAATAGTATCAGAAGCAACTTCCCAAAACTATTTATTCAGATGGCATCAATCAACTATCTCTCCAGACTAACCAAGGGTGATAGAAATTATCAATGAAACACGGGTCAATGCAACTTTATCATAAACTTGCATTGATTATCTCCCCACTCACCATGGCCATTTTTCAATCACTCTATGGGTTTCACTGAGGTAAAATATGATTTATCTTTGAAAAAACATAGTCTTCATGCACTAAAGATTCTCAAATAATCTGAAATTAATACGAGATGACTTGAAAACAAGATTGCAAACATGCTTGAAGGATAAACTGATTTCAAAACTATACTACTGCTTCCCTTTTGCAGCAAATCTAGGAGCACCAAAAATAAATATATAGGGTATTGATATAAAATATCATTAACAATCCATGACTGTACTTACATGTTCCAATAACTCATTCAATCGCTTGAGGACACGTCGTGATACGGAGATTATACCAACCTCAAGCATTTGATCCCAGTAAGTGGAGCCCATTTTGGGAGAGCCACCTGGATATATCTCAGATAACATAATTTGAGCCTGCATGACAAACAGAACAACGGCAACAAGCAACCCAACATCAGTACAGGACAATTTCTTCCTCTTTTCTTCACAACTGCCTACCTAAGGTTTGGGACAGCAAGAGAAAAATAAAGGAAAAAATTATGTTCATAAGAACATCACATGGGTGTACGGTGTACCTACGAATTGTAAAAGCATACGTCCAAAATAGTAACCTAATATCTAACTACCAACTAGTAATGGAACTTGAAGCTCCAATAGCAAAAGAAATACATGGTGAGTATATTAGTAGTGAAAAATAAGTATTACCTGATGCAGAAGTCGTTGGGATGTCCTTGTTGACCTTGCAGAAGTTGCAGCAACATCAATACACAGAAGAGTCTGATAACAAAAGGAATTATTCATTTACAATGGCGTAGAAGACCACAATAGTTAAAATTGGACTGAAGGACAATAAATGTCAACTGTCATGAGAACTTACTGCAGCCAAAGGACCTATTTGGGAACGTAAAGATGTGAGGTCTATGTCATGCACAGTTGATGCCCCATCAGCAGCACGAGAAACTGCATCTTCTACCTGACATAACAACCAAGCATTATGGAAATCACCTCAGAATTCAAATTCAGACAATCAACATTCTTTGAGGAAACAAAGAGAAACAAGGATTGAATTTAATACTTCTTCCCAAGCAAGTGGTTATTGACTTGGTCCAGACAGACATGCTAGTTATTTGACTTGGTCCAAATACTATCAGGTTATAGTACATGTCGGAGTAGTTAGAGCTAAATATAGAATAGAATATTCTGCTGTAACTGCAGAATCTGTAAAAATAGTAAGTAGAGATAGTGGAGATAATGCATATCTCCTAATTAGTAGGAGACGGCTGCTAACTAGGGTTTAGCTAGGTGTTGTATATATATATATTCAGGCCTTCGGCCAAGAGATATAAGACAGATTATTCATTCTCTAAACTTATATGGTATCAGAGCTTTAAACCTATTTTCGGTTTAGCTCGTTTCTTCTCTTCTCTTCTCTTCTCTTCTCTTCCTTAAGATGTCATCCATAAGCAGTGACAAAACCGCTGATGACTCCGGAGCTTCCAATCCCGGACTGCTGCCCCCCACCAAGCTTCTGATGGACCTCAACTGCAAATCACTACGATTAAGCTGAATGGTTCCAACTATGTTCGGTGGTCACAGTCAGTTCGGATGTACATCCGAAGACGATCAAAGATAGGTTATATCACTGGAACAATGGCGAGACCAAAGGAAGATGCAGCAGAGTTTGCGGTTTGGGATGCCGAGAACTCGATGGTGATGACGTGGCTTGTTAACTCCATGGAAGCAGACATCGGTGCAAACTACCTTGGATACGACACAGCCAAAGAATTATGGGATGACGTGGCCTCTACCTACTCGGACCTTGGAAACCAGTCTCAGGTATATGAGCTTAACCTGAAATTGGCTACTGTCACTCAAGGAGAGGACTCGGTCACTCGCTATTATAATGTCTTGAAGCAGATTTGGCAAGATTTAGATATGTTCAATAATCATATTTGGTCATCAACCACTGATCATGCTTACTTTAAGAAAACTGTTGATACTAATCGGATTTTCAAGTTTTTGGTGGGCTTGAATGCCGAGCTTGATGAGGTGAGAGGCAGGATTATTGGGAGGGATCCACTACCCCCCATTAGTGAGGTCTTCAATGAGGTCAGAAGGGAGGAGTCTAGGAGGCGTGTAATGCTGGGAGCACGCAAGGACGACCTAGCTGCTGTGGAACGATCGGCCTTTAATACCACTCACAGCAGCCCCTCTAAATCAGATCCTGAAGTGCTGGCTGCCCAGAAATTCGGAGCAAACAAAGGCTTTGATCCTAAAGGCCACTTGAAGTGTGACCACTGTGGAAGGAGGAGGCACACTCGAGAAGAATGCTGGAAACTCATTGGAATTCCTGCGCACCTCAAGCACAAGTTCCCCGAGACCACCTCTCATCCCCGAGCCAATTCTGCTGTTGCTCAAACTGGTCCCTTGAGTAATGAACAACTCGAGCAGATCCTTGCACTGCTGAAACCCCAGTTGACTCATTCTAGTAACCCGAATGATCCTTTGGCAAACTCAGGTAAATTATTCTTGACACAAATGTCTACTTGGATTTTAGACTCAGGCGCTACAAATCATATGACTAATGAACCCCTTAGTTTTGTTACCTATACTCCCGATTCAGGCTATCATAAAATCAAAGTGGCTGATGGAAATCTTGCATCCATCGCCGGGAAAGGCCATATTCCTATCTCGAAAGAAATCATCTTGCAATCTGTCTTACATGTTCCAAAATTATCCTATAATCTTCTATCTATTCCCAAGCTTACACACGATACTAACTGCCAGGTTACCTTCCACCCGTTTCATTGTGTTATTCAGGATCGGAGCTCGGGGAGGGTGATTGGCAGAGGTAAACTGAGGGACGGACTTGAAGGATTCTGGTGTTGAAAAAGGTCAGAGCTTGGCCTGTACAAGTTCAGCTTCTGTTTATGGAGAGATTATGTTATTGCATTCTAGATTTGGACATCCTAGTTTTAGGTATTTAAAACATCTGTTTCCTACTCTATTTAAAGGAGTTAGTTTATCGGATTTTAAATGTGATGCTTGTCATTTTGCCAAAGATCATAGAACTGTTTTCCCTCTTCGTGGTTACACCCCTTCAAAACCGTTTTATCTTATACACAGTGATGTTTGGGGACCTTCGAAAATCCCTACTATGTCTGGTAAAAAATGGTTTGTTACTTTTATTGATGATCATACTCGAATGAGTTGGCTTTACTTTTTCACAAACAAATCTGAGGTAGATAGCATTTTTCAACAATTTCATTGCATGATTTATACTCAATTTGGGGTAAAAATTTCGATCCTTAGAACCGATAATGGAACTGAGTATTTTAAAGCTAGCCTCACTAGTTTTCTGAATTCCCATGGTATTATACACCAATCTTCGTGTCCTTATACCCCCCAGCAAAATGGCATTGCTGAACGAAAAACAGACATCTCCTAGAAGTTGCTAGGGCTCTCATGTTTTCTAAAAATGTGCCTAAGTATCTTTGGGGGGATGCTGTCCTCACAGCAGCCTACCTTATCAATCGTCTTCCTAGTAAGGTTTTGAATTTTCAAACTCCTATTCAAGTCTTTAAGGCCTGTTTTCCTCACCAACGCTTGCTGAATGAGTTACCATTGAAAATTTTCGGTTGTACTGTTTTTGTTCTTCTTCCTCAACAGTCTAGAACCAAAATTGAGCCTCGATCAAGAAAATGTATTTTCTTGGGCTATGCTGCTCAACAAAAGGGTTATAAGTGTTTTGATCCTCAAAATAATCGGATTTTCATAACTGTTAATACCGTGTTTTGGGAAGCTCAGCCTTTTTACGATCCTTCACTTCAGGGGGAGAAATCTGATGTGTTTGAAATTTCTACTTCTACAAATTTTTGGGAAACAGAATGTGAAAATACTCTTCCTATCGTTGTCCCTGAGTCTAGAAACAATGACATGAATAACTCTAAAACAGAAGGTGAAGTCCAGGAAACGGTATTACCAAAGCCAAATACCAACTCTAATCTTCAGGTTTACACCAGAAGACGGAAAGGTACTGGAGGTGCAAGACCGATCTCAGTTTCGCCTGCTGCTGATCATCCAAATGACTCGAGTAATGATGATCTTGATACCATGGTGGAACAAAATCCCACCGCTCAGACCTCACCTACTATAGAACCAAGCCAAGGTAAATCACAGCCCCTTGATCCTAATTCTGATTTAGGGTTTCCTATTGCACTTCGTAAAGGAACTAGAGCTTGTACTCGCCATCCTATATCAAATTATATGTCCTATGCCAACTTGTCTAAATCTTATAAAACCTTTGTGTCAAGAGTAACTAATCAGTTTGTGCCAAAGAACATAAAGGAAGCTATGAGTGATGTAAACTGGAATTTGGCAGTAAAGGAGGAAATGCAGGCTCTTGTCGAGAATGATACCTGGACAGTGACCGAATTGCCACAAGGTAAAAATACGGTTGGGTGCAAATGGGTGTTTACAGTGAAATATCTGGCAGATGGCAGCGTCGACAGGTACAAGGCACGGTTGGTAGCCCGAGGATTTACTCAAACTTACGGGTTAGACTACACTGAGACATTTGCCCCTGTAGCCAAGATTAATTCCATTCGGATTTTGTTATCAGTTGCAGTTAACATGAACTGGTCTCTTCACCAACTTGATGTGAAGAACGCCTTTTTAAATGGAGTTTTAGATGAAGAAGTGTTCATGACCCTACCACCAGGGTATGAGGAGGTGATGGGATCAGGAAAGGTGTGTAGACTGAAGAAGTCCTTATACGGACTAAAACAGTCCCAAGAGCTTGGTTCGAGAGATTTGGTGCAGCTGTCAAACAATTTGGATTCAGTCAAAGTCAAGCTGACCATACTCTATTTATTAATCATTTACCTAACAATAAGATTGTGATTCTTATTGTATATGTAGATGATATCATTGTTACAGGAAACGATGAGGCAGGAATCAAGGAGATCAAAATGAAGTTGGCTACAGAGTTTGAGATTAAAGATCTAGGAGTTCTTCGATATTTCCTGGGTTTGGAGTTTGCAAGAGCACGTGAAGGGTTGTTTGTGAGTCAGAGAAAGTATGTTCTCGACCTGCTAGAAGAAACAGGGATGAGTGGATGCAGGCCGGCAGGAACACCTATGGACTTCTCCACAAAACTGAGGCCAAGCGATGAAAGTGAAGTGAAGGACCGAGAAAGGTATCAAAGATTGGTGGGGAGACTTATTTATCTGGCACATACCAGACCAGATATCACCTATGCTGTGAGTGTGGTAAGTCAGTTTATGCATGCTCCGGGAACAATGCACTTTGATGCAGTCTACAGGATATTGAGGTACCTTAAGGGGTCACCAGGGAAGGGACTTATGTTCAAGAAGAGAGATAGTCTACAAGTTGAAGCCTATACTGATGCAGACTGGGCAGGAGATCCTAATGATAGAAAATCAACTTCAGGTTACTATACGTTCCTAGGTGGGAATCTGATCTCATGGCGGAGTAAAAAACAGTCAGTTGTAGCACGAAGCAGTGCAGAAGCAGAGTTCCGAGCAATGTCACTCGGAATATGTGAGGTCATCTGGATTAAAAGACTACTGGATGAGCTAAAATTGGTTACACCAACACCAATCCGACTATACTGTGACAATAAGTCAGCAGTAGCAATAGCTCACAACCCGGTACTTCATGATCGAACCAAGCATGTGGAGATTGATAAGCATTTTATTAAAGAGAAGTTAGACAGTGGCAAAACCTGCATGCCCTACATTGCAACAACTAATCAGATTGCAGATATATTCACCAAGAGTCTCTACAAAGGACAGTTTAACTATCTTGTCAACAAGCTGGCTATGGAAGATATTTTTCAACCAGCTTGAGGGGGAGTGTCGGAGTAGTTAGAGCTAAATATAGAATAGAATATTCTGCTGTAACTGCAGAATCTGTAAAAATAGTAAGTAGAGATAGTGGAGATAATGCATATCTCCTAATTAGTAGGAGACGGCTGCTAACTAGGGTTTAGCTAGGTGTTGTATATATATATATTCAGGCCTTCGGCCAAGAGATATAAGACAGATTATTCATTTCTCTAAACTTATAGTACACCACCAGTATCCGTGTCGACTAATTATGTCAACATTTTGAGAAAAAATGAACATATTGAAGCCAGAAACAAGAATAAAATGGTAGGTAGAAAGCAGCTCTAGCCTTTGACTTCCCGATGGAAATCCACCATCAAAGTCACCTTAGAGCAAGACATAAACATGTGGTATCTGAGAGATATTGAATGTGTACAAGAGATGTAGGATTGATGTAGTGAAATAGCATCGGCCTAACTATCAAGTGGTCAAGGAAACTGTCACGGATATTGGTATCTTAAATTCGCACAAGGATGGTCAACATTCTGCAGTAAATACAAGTCAAATCCTAGAGGACGCATTAGCTTGACATCTATGCTATGGTTACTTAAGAAGTGTGCCACTTTGTCACTCCTATCAAAATCTACAAAATCCTTGGTTACTTGCTAAAGAAATTCCAAAGACTGATTCTTGAACCTTACCTAGATGTAATCTAATCAACTCGGTGAAGGCACCAAAGACAGGCAACATTCGATCAAATAATTTTAGGATGCAATTAGACACCAGACAGGCCAATGAAAGATAAATTCCAACATATCAAAACAAAGCATTTTCGAAGATTTTAGGAAGAAACGAAAGATCACCTACAAAAGATCTTCAATTTTATATCTCCTCATTCAGTATAACAAGGAGTGCTATGTTCAATTTCAGATGCACAACTGAATTGACCAACATTTGAAGAATTTAAGTACTCACTAGTCGAGACTCAGATGCCCTTCGGAATGCACCATCTACCCATTCAGCCAATTCTAAGGTAGCTCTATCCTCTGCAGACAGTGAGAAACGGTGAACTGCTTCTTCTCCTATGTCGTATTTTGCCTTCTGCATACACCTATCAGAGAAATTTTATGTCAAAATAACTGGATTCTAAAGGAGCATGTTTTTCAACAGATTAATTGTTGCCTACTGCCATTTCTAGAAAATACAACCTGAATTTTTGGGGTTAATTTGTCAAGCCTAGAGAACAAGTCAACTGATTCCATCTAACTTACAGATTAAGCAGCTTGGATGGGGCAGCACGCAAAACACTCAATGCCTCCTTCCACCCCCAATGGTGATCTGACAATGGCAAAAGACTTTGCAAAATTGTCAATCGCCATTTCCAGTCGTCAATGAAACTTCTAGCAAGTGAAACTCTCCAATCTAAGGCCTGTCTTCCACCTATACTGAGTTCATCATCCACTGCAATTTCTTCAATCGCACCTAAAGGAAGACTACGGTTCAATATATCAAGTAGCAATTCCGTGAAAGAAATAACCAATTCATTTCCCCCTTCGATTGTGGCAACATCACTGTGTTCCCAGGCACTAGTAGAGGGCGATTCAGGCATGCTCCCTGGTGAGGCACGATGCGTTAAATTGAGAGAGGTATCATCCATGTGTAAAAGAGAAATTATAACATTCACCATCAATATCTGCACCAATCAAATATGGTCAAGCTTGTGAACAAACAAACACATGATAAGAGATATATGTTAACCAAATTTGATATAAATGGAAACAGCTGACTCTTATGAGAATTAGTAGAAATAAACAGAGAAAATAATACATATGAATAATTGACAAAGATACCATATTTAGCAAACTGTATCAAATAAATCTTCCTGTTTCTTAACAAGTAAAGTAGAAAAACAGAATAAATAAATGAACCCACTAGTGAAACAAGCAAATAACATGGCTAGAGATCATGTTGCAAAAGTAATGCACACATAGGAAGAGGCCACAAAAAGAGCAACGCACAAGACCTCGCAAAAGTCTCTGTTTACAGAATTCACAGATACTATAACCCAGTCAGTACGTGGGAAAAGAACTGTTCCTTAAGGGGATTTTTAACCTTGTACACGAGTTTATATGGTGCACAGTCGTTCTGTCCCTGGAGAAAACTATAGCATATCTAAGTAAGAAAATATTTGAACCGGTAAATAGAAATCTAAATCGCGTCTATAAATTGCAATCTGATTTATAAAAGGAATATTATGATTATTATGAACGGAGTAATATATTTTGAGTGAATACTCTCTCAAAACATCCTCTTATTTTCTTTACTAGGTATTTTATCTGTGAGATTCTTCTATATAATTCTACCCCTACAGATTTCTATCTCCTGTAATTGAGTTACATGTATGTATCAGTAGAACAGCTATTAAAAAGCAGAATTGAAAACAATAAATGCATCACCTTGCGAGGAATATTTGTTACAGATTCCAGATGATTCCGAAGGCTTTTTAAGTAGTATACCGCAGCTCGATGATTAGTGTCTTTGTCATCAGTAGTGCTTTTTCCAATCACAGTCAGTGCAAGAACAATTGATTCCAAAGCATAGCGCATATGCATAAGTTCAATGTCTTGCATCCTATTTCCCCAAAAGAATGAAAGAATCAGTGCACCGTAAACATAGATGATAGGTTTAGCATCAAGAACTCAAAGACAGAGACTAAGGAGTCCCCAAACTGATGAAAAGAGCAAGATACTAAAATATCAGTCTGATGATAGTCCATTGAGGCCATATATAAATTGAAGTTTCTCTTGAACTCTTTACTGAGTATAAACAATGAACTGAGCTTTTTATCCCCACTGATTATATAGATATCAATTAGTAGGCACATCAGGAAAGACCATCACTTATGATTGACATGACAAAAAAATATGGTAAATAACCTCTCTTAGTGTCTCAAAGATGTTCGAGATTAACATCACTTATAGATTTTGTTTTTGGGGTCAGTTCTTTGGTTGTGAACCGCTTTGGTGTGCTTTGTCTAGATAGGTGTGCGGTTTCATTTCTGCGGCTGAGGGAAGTTTTTTGGTCCTGGTGAAAACTGGGTGGATGTGGGGAGGCTATTTCTCCCTTTGTACAAATGACCCTTTGTTTTGCTTATGATATATATTCATCATCCATAACAAAAAACATAAAGCAGTTATATCAGACTGCCTGGCAACTCCAAAATGTTGGATAACATTTTTATCTGCAATCAAATATTCATATACTCAGGACGACTAGTGGTGCGTCTATTATAAGTGCCCTACAACACTAAGTATAAATGTTGGAAGCTGCTTAGCAAGCCTCCTAGCTGAAAGAGGGTGCAGAAGGGGATTGGTTCAAAGCCAACAAGCCAAGCTTATGTCACAGTCAAACTAGTGGTGGATGAGGTTATGAAAGAGAACATGACCCCAAGACTTAATCATGAGGAAATAAGAAACTCAGCAGTAGCAGCCTGGTAGAGAAACCCAAACTACTTTAAATTATTTTTGGGCTGTGTCCCTTGTTTTGTTTGTTCTGTTTGAGGTGTTGAGGAGGGCAAAACTCTTATATCTTGCATTTTGATGAAATAATATTTAACCCATTCATAAAAAAAATCATGTAATCAGCTTTCATGAATCCTGAGCTATAGGGATTAGATGAGAGATTTCAGCCTCTTCTAGGCTAGCTTCTATATATTCTGACTAGCGCAGACGAACAGTTGTTGCATTATACTCTGTGACAGATCAGAATCAGGGAAATCCCTTACTTGAAGGAGTTTTAGTTAACAGCGACCAAATGCCCATCTTCCAAGAATATACTATGTACCGTGAAAAACACAATCTTAGCATTAACAGTTTAGGATAAAAGACAATAAGAAGATACCTTCTCCAAGATTCTACAGTGGAAGCCATTGGCTGCATGCTTATTAATTCTATCGCATCCTGAAATTTTATGACTGGGACAACATCAAACAGTACCTACACAAAAGGTAAGAGGTCAGAATTCAGTAGTTCAACAAAAAGAAAACATTTAAGTATCCAAAGTGATTTCAAAATCCTTGTGACTGAAATAAACAATTACATCGATTTGGACTAAGTATACTTTATTTAAAAGTCAATGTGTTTATGTAATCCAATTTTGATTATTTTATTATTAGCCACCTAGATTGGTTGAAATTCAAATTATCTTTGTAAACCACCCTATGCAACCCATCTACTGGCCACCAGACCAACTTCAGGCAGATGCTGCCATTGTTAGCCAAGGTTTGGCGAGAATGAATATACTAGCTCGTATTTACCACCAAATCTTCGTTGATGACATCATCTAGTGACCACTGCTCATATCACGGATCAATGGTGGTCTTTATCGACCGACTATACTCGAGTATGCTCACATATACTTGCATATCATGTACATGAATGGTCACTATAAAAAAGTTACCTAGGAAATGTGGTCAGCAACCACAATCTATTGGCCAGAAAAAATGCCAACGACAATGGTTAGTTGGTCAAAAGTTGGCTGGCAGCGATGGTCCTATCACCGAAAATGGTGGTTGCTTTAAAAGATAGACAATTACCAATATACCGTTATGTAAAATAGACTCTTCAATATTGTACTACTATATAGATCATAGGATCTATATTTATTTGCATGGTGCAAAGGGGTGAATTAAAGCCATCTAGCTTTAACGTATCGAGAGTGTGAGGTTTGTTTCACTCAGCTATCTGAAGACAGTCACTATGGTGTATGATGATTATGAAGAATATTACGAACAGAAGTATATTTTGAGAGAGTGGAGGTTTTTGGTTTGGTTAAGAGTTATTTGTGAGATTGCTATGAGCAATTGTACCTTCAAAATAACACCCCTTCCTACCTGAAACAAGTACGTAAGGGTACAAATTTTACCTGAAACTTAAGATATAATGCTGGTGAGACCTATCAATTTTTCTTCTGTCCTCTTTTAATTTGATGGATATGCACAACAAGATGATGTCCAGCATTATCTAATGATAACAATCCCACAAGACAACTTGTCTTAAAACCAGAACTCTATATTTTTTCATCCTATCCAAAACACACAATACATATTCAATCATCAACTTGGTACCAAATGATCTATTTCAGTATTCATTCATGCCATTTAAACTGCACATGGTATGAATATCCTAAAAATGAGTTATAATGACAAGTGTTGCAACTCAGGTGTCCAACATGTCTAATGTGACTATCAGAATGTATTTTAGAATTCCTTTGTTTCCAATCCATATCATCCTCGGATCCAAATCTATTTTTCCTTTATCCTTTTGGATGTTATTTATCAATGGTATTCGAAAAGGTGTTTCACAATAGTGACATTTTTTATTATCAATAACCAATAGTGACATATAGATCAAATAATTTACAACCACTTTCATGCAGTTGAAGTAAAGTATTTAGCTAAGAAATAGGGACAAGTCTTACCCGAAGGGGACTCTGGACAGAAAGTCGTTCCAGCACAAAGTTCTCCACAAAAGCTTCCTGAGAATCTTCTGCTCCAGCCATTGACGGTTGAGTCCCAGAAAACAATAATGAGGTTTTTGAGTTCCATGATTGGCCAGAATTTACACAAGCAACAAAGGAAGCAAGATCTATGTGGTAACACAACAAGTTGCACAGATGGTCCACACATGACACCTGTTAAACAATGAGTTACAGAATTAAAACCCGAATTCTAAGAGGTCCAAAGGATCTATAAAAAGCTGCATTATATTAATGAGTGAAGTATACAAATCATTTTGATACCTCATCTACTTTATCACCATATAATGAAGATTCTTCCAACCGAGAAACTTGCGACTCGCTGCTTGTCCAAAGAAGTTGCATTAATTTCTTCCGAGATGCTGTTTTACCAGATAACAGATCCCAACCCATCACAGCTACTAGGGGCCTCAGTCGAGGAAATAATATAAGAATCTGCAACACTACTGAATAGTGAGATTTTTTTCAATATAAAAGGCCATGAACACATTGCTACTTAACAATTCACATACATATTATTATGTCAAATTGGAACATACATCATTAGCCTCTTGAAGTTCATCTTTCTTTATGGTAGAAAGGGAAGCATTCATGATCAACTCGAGCACATGCAGTCCAGACACACGAGCATAATGGAACATATCTCTCATGCAGAGAGAGGTTGTCGCATTCAAGGAGGAGTCTAATTCAGTTACATCTGCATCAGCTCTTATTTGTAAAAGAAACCTTCTAAAACGCTCCAAAGGGGGTGGGATCTGGTTGCTGTCTTGGGACTGAAACCTCTCAATCTCTTTACTAAGCAGATCATCTTGTATGACCTACAGTAAGACAACTTCATGTGATTAATTGAGCCAAATCATGTAGCAAGGCACAAGAACATAAGCTGTTCAGACCTTATACAATCACAAAACTGCATGATAAAGAAGGAATCATATTGTCAGTTCAGTTATGATTCAAAAACCAACCAAACGAAAATTTGATTTAAAGTAATGATAATCAACGAATCCAGGGTAGCCATGCACCCTGTCTGATCTGCCACCCAGCATAGGTGTGTAGGCCTAATCCAGCAAAATGAAACAATGTACCAAATGCGACAGCCCGCATACTACAATTATTTGAGGGTCTGAATTAGTTATTTCAAAGCAACAAAGAAAAACTAACAGACTTCTTTTAGAAAACTATTCAGCAAATTGGCTTACATTCTAGTCTAACAACCAACAAATATTTGCCCTACTATCTGACACAAGTAATACACTCATTATTTGAATACGGAAAAAAATACCTGGATAATTTCTGTAAGGTGTATAGTGTTAGATGAAAGAGCCTCATTATAGATACGCAGCAAATTTTTTTGCATCAAATTCCAAGGTTCTCCATAAGACTCCCTCCTATCCCAGATCCTAAAAAGCAGATCTTGCAGAACCAATCTATAGAAAAAGATAATGCAAATTGAAATGGAGATCAAATTCAAGAACAAGATGATATCTGCAAATACAAAGATGATGGCTAGGTAAATATTGAACATAATACACTATATTCATAAAGAGATCAGGCATATATGACATGGAAATACGTAATTGGCAAAATCTCATAACACTATAATTACCAAAGACACTAGGAAGAAACATGAAAGAGATAACAAGTTTTCTTGGGCATCCACATATAGACCAGGACACAGAACTTCACTATTTCAGAATGTCTCTTAGCAGAAGTCACAGACAGGTTTACAGTTTAACAAAGAAGACAAATATGGCATGTCACTTGGACCGTTGAACGCAATACACCATCCACATTACTGGTCTTCTATTCTACAGTTGACATCTATTTCTCAATCAATGAAACAACCTGTAAAATCAATACCCCACATATCTTCCAGGCTAATTGCAGCTGGAATGCACAGGGACCATAGTTTGCATTCATTACAAGTCCATTCAGTTCTCGCTCGAGTAACTTTCTTTTTCTGACTTTCGTTTAAGATAATTAATACAAATGATAAGTACTCAATTCCAGATGAGTTCCTACTCCTAGAAAAAAGAAAGCGTGCCATGAAAACCATATCTCCTTCAAAAGTTTAACAAAACCCAAATTCAAATCTTAACAACAACATAACCAAAGAACATACCTATATTCAGCTTCCTCAACTCCATAGTCAAGATGCAGATAACGAATATGAGATGCCGCAAGTTCTTCATTGTTTTCTTTTATCCAGTTTTTCACCGCATCCAGATGCACCAACTGCACTACTTTTTGTATGAGACCAAGTACATTTCGATCCTCATCCTCCGCCTTCTCCATCATGTCCAACCCGGCCTTATCATCCCTCCGCACAGTTACTGCCAAACCTGGATTATCAACCTCCAAAATCTTCAACTGCTGCTGTATGTTGAAACATAAAGCATCAAATACATCCGAATTTTCTAAAATTGTCCCCTCAAACACATTAATTCTGTTTCATCAATCAAGATCCCTATAGAAGCTACCCTCCTCTGCCAACCTTCCACGTCTTCACCAGCTTCTATATCGGGTTTCAATCTCTCCACGCCCAACTCCAAAACCTTATCCAAGACTCCCACACAATCTTCTAAATCACTACTCGAATCCTTAGAACTCTCGATTTTATCCAATGGCTCGCCCGGCCGCGCAGTGCCGTCCAAATTATCTTGCTCAACCCCGCCATCACTCCCCTTATTATCTACAACTCGGTCCCTCAACTGCTGAACCAACAACAAAAACTCAACTCTCAACTGCAAAGTACCGGGATCAAAGCTCCATGCACGCGAAGTGGAGTCGGTGTACTGCAAGAGCTCTAGGGTTGACAGATAGGTCAGGAGAGACGACGATTGACACGAGGACGACCACACAATCTTCTCGAAGCGCCCAGCGTTTGCTACTATGGTTTGAAGAATCGTGAGAGCTAGGCCAGGAGTCTTCCGTCGGAGAGTCAAAAGGACGGCACGCAGTGGCTCGAACTGCGCTAAGTGGAGATGGTTCGCAGCTAACCTGGATAAAAGCGCAGTTTCTTGGTCCATTTCCGCTGGATTTTGCTCATCCATACTGATTGATCATCCGTCGTCCCAGCCTTCTCTGGCCTGAAATTAACAACGACGAAAAATTGAATCTGCTTGTATCTCGATCGAGGAACGAAGAACGGGAGGATATCAGACACTCGGACTAAGAGCAATCAACTATGAACAACAACTTGGGAAAGAGAGAGAAAGAGGATCGTCCACTCCGATGTCCGGACCCGGTTTAGCGGGCAATTGAAAAACAGAGAGTAAAAAAAATTATAATTTAGAGAAAACTATACTTCTGCCCTCATTTACTATGTCATGTTAATAAAAGCTCCCTTATATTATCAAACTTGGAAACGGATCCTTCACATTATCTATTATAACAAATAAGTAGTTTCATCCAGTTCTCTATGAGTCTGTAGTCAATTTTGTCGAGTCATACACTCATCTTACCTTTTTTTTTTGAAGTGACTGTTGACTAACTTTAAATAATTTATTTTAATTTTCCTTTACTAATATTTTAGAAAAAATAGTTTTGACATTGTCACGATTCCACGGTAATCGACAAGGCATATGGAATGCTCAATGTGGTCTTGAGGGAAGCAAAACATTTTAAAATTCATCAGCGGCATTTGGATCATACTACCAGCACAGGTGTGCCAGAGATACGAGTCGAGATATCTCTTCACCTCGTTCATTTTGTGGGCTTCAAGATCTACGTTCAACCCTACAGGATTGGAACGTTCCAACCACCAAGATCATAAGGGCAAACTTGTCAAACAAAATTTAAACTAATCTATTTCCCTCGCCAGGATCATAAGTGACCTGTGAGCTTTGACCAATGGAGAAATATGGTATAGGACGAGCTCAGCAACGAGGATCCATCAATGGCCAAATCTAGTTGCAGTGACGATAGTTTGTGTGCTAATTCGAATCTGCCGAACAAATTGGGAGTTTGACGAAGAGAAGGGACTCGTCAAACAAGATTGAGAGGTTAGCCTCCACTTTTGTCAAATACACCTCTTGTAGACTCACACCTCTCTTCTCCTTCTCTACATCTAAAACCCAGGGACTGATGATAGTGGAAGAGGCCAAGAAACAGAGTGTTCACTGCTGATTTTGGGGTAGAGGAAGAGACGGTATGTGGCAGATCATGTGAAGGTTTAGGATTAGATAGTGGTGGTCGGTGGAGGCAACCATGATAGTTACGATGAAGGGGAGAGATGATCCACGACAATGTCAAATGCTCCAAACTCAAGCTCCAAGGCCTAATCATCCCCTGACCTATAAATCAACCATACTTGACATAGGAAATTTGGAAATGAAACTAAATTCAGGGGAAGGATGCTTGTCAAAGCATCCACATCAATGGTTTCCTACCTTAATATCTATTTTGGTCACTATCGTATTGAGTTTGTAATATAGTGGTCATCAACGTTTTAGTGTGGTCATAAACCTATTTGATTTGTAATGGGTTGGTCATCCCGTCAAGTCTTCATCCCATTTTTTGTTAAGTGCCGATATCAGCAATCCAACTTAGTTTTTTTTGTCCATGTCGTCACATATTGCTACATCAACCAATCAACTTTAAATTCAACCCAATTAACCAACTTAACCTAACCTAACTCATTCTAACCAACACAACCCAAAACCCAAATCGTTGAACCAAAACTCCATTTACATGGATGGTGATGCTCTCAACTTGTAGATTATTAGCAGTTCAATACTTTGTAATTGAGGTGTAAAATATTAGTTAGATGAATCTTAATTGTAGTAGCATATCGTGCATTCGCAAAATACTATAAGATTATGAGCCACATTTTATCCAACACTTTGAGGCCTCAGTTTACTAAACTGGATCCATCATATGTCCAGCCCAAGAGAAATCCAAAACAGTGTCTGAGAGTCAGAAATCCGGAGGACAACCCGTTGCCCGGCCCCACGAACATTCTCAATATTTGAAGTCTCACCGTTACCAAAGGTAACTGCCCGAGAGAAGAGAGAAAGTTTGTGGTGCCTTGCAGAGTGAGAAAGGAAGAAAGCAGCAGTTGAGAGATTGCATCCAAATCCAACGTAGTAATTGTCAAAGAATCCAAGAGGAGAAAAATCTTGGAACGAGGGGCCGATCGATTAGCTATCTGTTGGGTTATCCCACATCGGAAAGTGGAAGGGGCAGGGTGCACTATATAAGCGTGAGGGAAAGCCTCACCCCATGAGCTAGCTTTTGGGGCGAGAAGACCCAATAGCACCCAACAGTGGTATCAGAGCTCGGTTGACAACAATACTTCCATGTGATCCAGTCAAAGCCGGTAGATGGATAATGCCTACTGAGAGATCGATGTGTGAAAGGGATGTTCGACTTTGTCAACCCTTTCAATAGCCCTGAATGTGATGGTTTAGAAAAATTACTAAGTATGATGTAAATAAATCAAACTAGGATCCGAATCCATAAATCAATTTAACCTCTTTAATCCTCCCGCCTTGAATGACAAAAAAGAATTCAACAATTTTCAATTCATACAAAACCAGTTTGTCCTTGTATGAGATCTTTAATTCCAACTTGTCAACAACCCTTTCAGATCCCACCACCATCATTCTTCCCTTGTTTCAAAGAACTGATACGTCCTTGAACTTAAAGAAGATATCATCATTCATAATCTTCAATCAGAAATATTCTGTCACAAAAAAATTGTACCTTGGAATGAATTCAGCCAGGGGTCTCTTTAAGGCATTGTTAAATTCCTGAAACAATAGAGAAATGATTCCATGAATTTGGAGCAGCTAAAATCGTCAAAAAAAAAACTAACAGAATACTGCTCTTTCTTGGCCAAATTCGTTTGTCTACTTCACCTGATATTTAATTTGTTGTTTGTATTTATCAGCAAACTCAGAATCAATTTCCCAATCTTCTGGAAACAGCTTAACCAGACTCTCCAAACAGTACACAGCTTTATGAAACCCATCACCTAAATCCATCCCACCCATCGAAATATCTTAATAACCATCCCCTGGATCGCACCAAACCAATCTACGAACATCAAACATCATCAGAATTCGACCGCCATGACTCTCGACCGGGATTACAGAGTTGGGAGCGACAGAATCCTTGACGCAGTATATCATAGTCCAGGATTCAACCTTGTCGTATTCTTTCATCACCCATATTCCAATTTCCTCCCCATTCTTACGCCTTTCACATACGCACAAGCACGAATCGACAACGCCAATGTTGATCACGGCCCACTCTTCATCGTGTTCATGACCAAATTTGTAGTTGGGGTGTGGAAGCCGACGAAAGGTTACGACCCAAGATCAAGCGCAAGAATAACATACTTAGCTTCCTGGAAATCCAATGGACACCAATGTAACGCGCCGCTAACAAACGCCCCAATCCTCTTATAACCGGTTCTCCAAATAACACCGGGCAAATGAATTGTCCTCATTATGCCCCTGTCCCTGACGCCATAAACTTCGGCATGAGTGTCTAAATCTAATTGCTTCATCATGACAGCCCTGTAATCATCAGTCAATTCGTCATAGCCGAATCCAACGACTGCAAGGTAGGGAACATCATCATCTTCTTCTTCTTCTACATCGCTCATGTAACTTGGGAAGGAGTATCGCTCCCCTGTTGAAGGATTTAATACAATACGGTCATATGGGGGACTTACGAGATTGAAGCAAATCAAGCGTGGCAAGAACCCATTAACAACAGTTTGTTGGCTTCGTACTGGAATGGAGACGACGACAAGCTGATGTTGCTGCCGTGTTCTACTTCCAAGTAGAGAAGAGGGCCTTTGTCGTTTTGGAGGAAAAGGGCGGCGTTGGAGTTTGCGGAGAGTGATCGCTGGAGTTGGCTACTAATGAACCGATCGGTACAAAAAAAGAGACGTTTGGCGTCGGTCGGTAGGAAAGAATTTAGCGTCGGTTGACAGATAACCGACGCTAAACCCTTGACTCGCGTTTGACCGAGGGTTTAGCGTCGGTCAAACATCGACCGACGCTAACATCTATCCAAAAAGCGACGCTAAAGTCGATTCCGGACCAAACCAACGGTGCAAACCGATCATTTTTTGGGGTCGGTTGGGATAATGAGTTTAGCGTCGGTTGCAACCAACGCTAAACACACGGGAATTTCGAGTCGGTTCCATTTCCAATTTAGCGTCGGTCAGCGACCGACACTAAATTTCCAAGCTATAAAAACCCTGGACGGACAGCCATAATCATTTGTGCAGTTTGCAACTCCTCTCAATTCTCTCAACTCTCTCCACTCTCTCAACTCTTCTAAGGTATGTAGTTTCTTTTTTCATATTGTTGTATTTAGTTAGTGAATTAGGTAGTGAATTAGTTAGTTATAGGATTTTAGGGTTAGTAGTTAGTTTGTTAGGTTGTGAACTAATGAAGTAGGATTTTGATATTATTATCTAGTTAGTGAAATAATCTATTTAAGAATAAGTGTGTATTATTAGTTAGTGAGTTAAATTGTGGTTATTTTGGTAGGCGTAATTTCGTTTGAGCTAGGAGCAGCGGTGACGCCGTCTCTTCGTTGTTTTCTCTTCTTCGGTAGTAGGTATGTATATATTAATTTGCAATTGTGTCGTCTCATTGTTTTTTTTTAGGATTATTATGCTTACTGATTACTAATTGTGTCGTACATTTATCAGTGACCGTCTTTCTTCTATCCTCATTTCTCCTTGTTTCGCGTCTCATCCCAGGTGTACGGTATGCATTCTTTTAACTATGTTATTAGCTACTTGCTATGTTCATTTGTTATTTGGAATTGCTATGTTCAATTGTATGTTAAATTGCTATGTTAATTTGTTATTTGAAATTGCTATGTTCAATTGGTATGTGAAATTGCTATTAAATTGCTATGGTATTAATCTTGCAATGAAATTGTTATGTTATTAATCTTGCAATTAAAATGATATGTTATTACATTGCTATGTTATTAATCTTGCAATTAAAATGATATGTTATTACATTGCTATGTTATTAATCTTGCAATTAAAGTGTTATTGTATGAGTTAGTTTTCTCTGTAATTTGCTATGTCATTAACTAATTGGTACTTTATTATGAGTCAACATAATTATAATTATATTGCATGTCCCATTGTTACCTAATATAATCTTTGCTGTAGATATCTAATAGCTATTCCAATATAGCTATATAGTTAACTGATAGATATTACGAGTTAACTTTCTAATTAATTCCATCACCTACACTAAATCAGGCATCTTCCAAATGGATAAGTCTTGGATAACCAAACATCGGTTGTCACAGGAGTATAGGGATGGTTTAGAAATCTTTTTGAATTTCGCTTTCGCGAATAATCATGAAGGAGAGCAAATAATTTGCAGGCGGTGGAGGAGGAGGAGGAAAGTGAGGATGAGGATGAGGAGGAGGAGAGTGAGGGTGAGGGTGAGGATGATGAGGAGGATGAGTGATGAGAGGGAGAGTGAATATTTATGCTGATATATTACACGTGGACATATGTAGTTATTAATATTATTAGAATTATACGATATGTTATGCATATTAGTTATCTATGTCGTTGGTTAGTAATGTGTGGTATAATTAGTATTGCATTCCATGAATGAAATTGCGGTTTACAGGTTTGCAGGTTGGCACTAGAAGAGTATGAGATAAGGAGCTGAAATAGCCAGAAAAATTTTGACCTGTACAACATATTTAGCGTCGGTCATACTGATTTAGCGTCGGTCTGAACCGACGTTAAAATGACCCGTAAATAGCGTCGGTCATTGGTCATTTACCGTCGGTTTATAACCGACGCTAACTAGGACGCAGTCAACGCGTGTTTGGTCATTGGTTGACCACTTTAGCGTCGGTTGTTAAATTTAGCGTCGCCTAATGACCGACGCTAAAAATTGGTTTGGTTCTCGCCCGGACTGGTCGGACCATCATTTAGCGTCGCTTGTGAAAAGGGTTTAGCGTCGGTCATTAAACAACCGACGCTAAATTTTAGCGTCGGTGGAATTGGCGTCGCTTTTCTGACCGACGCCAAAAGCCTTAGCGTCGGTCAGAAACCGACGCTAAACTCCGATTCTGACCGACGCTAAGGTGCCGGATTTTTGTAGTGCGAGTGTCATCGATTATGGCTTTCCATAGTTTCGATACTCGTCTGCATCTTACCAGATCTTTGACGTTGAGTTGTTCCAGAATGTTGGTAATCACTTCGGAAGGAATGTAGTCTGACATTGTTTTTTTTTTGACAATGCGGTACCCAATTTCATTCATCATAAAAGAGGGAGTACAATAGAGTTGGGCCGAAGCCCAGGAAGGAAACATGCAAGAGTGCCAAGACAACAAGCCCACTTTGAGGCTGAAGCCTAACAACATCAAACCCTAAAAAAGGGGCCAGCTGCCGCAAATCCGGAAGTGAAGCAAGGAGCCGCCGGAGAAGAGATGGAATGGTCACCGGACAGCCATCAACAAGCACCGAGACGGAAAGAGGACGCCTCCGAAAAGCAGCAAGCATGAGCAAAAGTTTCCCTGCATCCAAACCAACAACTCTGCAACCCAAGGACAAAGCCTAAGCATCTCCGAATCACCAACACATAAGGGTGAAGCAAGGAGGAGGGAAACAAGAATCATAAAATGGAAGCAAACCCAAAGGGCTCCCTCTATCATCCACGAGAACAGCCCCCAAGGAGGAAGAGCAACACCTAAAAAAGAGGTCAAGAACAAGGTCCCTCAAGGGGAAAGCAAAGGCTCCAGATCTGGAGAACCAAATCGGAGAAACAAAAGGCCTCAAAAAGAGGAAGAAATGTGAAGAAATCACTTAGGAGAACATAAAAGACAAAGAGAACAAGGAAAAGAACAAAGCAAGAAAGAAGAGGAAAGGAAAAGGGCTGCTGCCGGCCACCATAAGGTGCCGGCGACAACCTACTGCTCACGATAGAAAAAAGTAGAGAGAAGGGAGAGAGTTTGAAGGAAGAGAGAGGATTACATAGTCTGACATTGTTGGAATGAAGGAAAATGGACTCATGTAATATGTAATGTAATGTAAGCATCCACATCAATGGTATCCATTTGCAATTGCAAATGTGGTCCTTACTGCCACCTATCAACTTTTGCAATTACCAAACTTCCCACTTTCATATAACTCCCATTCATGCAATTCAAAAGCAATTGCAAATGTGGGACCAATATCATTTTAAATTACAATTACAATACTATTAACAAAAAATAAGGCAAACAAAAAATAAAAAGAAACCAAAAAACAAACAAAGAAATGAAAAAGTAAAATAAGGGACCCACTTTCATTTGCAAAGACAATTGCATAATATGCAAATTTGCATAAAAATTTATTCCCTCCCATCAATGCAATTTGCATTTCACATGTCACCTCAACTTGCAAGTCCCTCATTACCATTGATGGGGATGCTCTAATATCTTTGTAGCTTTCCAAAGCTGCAAAGTGGAAAAGACAACGATTAAGGCCCAATATTTACTTGTGACCTGTGTATTTGCAGGTCCCCATAACTAGCAATTAACTGCATGATGAGAATCTAAACGGCTGTATGATGGAGGCATTTTTCGGAAGTTGTGATCATTGAATGACGGGGAAGCAATGAAGAAGAGAAGATTCAGAACATGACTTTATTTTAATACGAAATTACATTAGGCCTTTGAGCTTACGCAGATCGAGGAAAGCAGGATGACCATTCTATGGTATTTCTTGGTTAGATCAAACGAGATAACACTATTATGTAATATGCTTTGTGGCCCTAAAATCGGGTAATTAGCAGTCCCATTTGTTTATAATTTGTACAAAATTGTCCAATTCGCATGAAAAAACTAATCAATCTCATACGTTAAAAAATCGTACAAAATCATCCCATCTGATCACTTTTTCGGCTGAATCGTCTTGTCAGCATGCCAAGTCGGCAAAAAAAAGTACACCTGAAAAAAAAAGCTCTACTAACCTGATCGATCATGTATTGAACTCTACCGAAAACTAACGAATTTTAGTATGGTTTTTGGGGTTTTTTGTTGGCTTGGGTAGGTTCAAACAATACCGATTAGTTGTAGAGTTGAGTTGAACTTTTACGTGTACTTTTTCTGTTGACTTGACATGTTAACAAGGCGATTTGGTCAAAAAAATGGTTGAAAAGATGATTTTGTATGATTCTTAAACGTATGAGATTGATTGATTTTTTTTCTTCATACAATGGGATGATTTTGTACAACTCCCAAACGAATGAACTGCTAAGGCTAATTACCCCTCTAAAGCCCAATAAGATCAACAACGACAGCTTCTCTCGATGAGTAGTCAACACAACGTTTAAACCTCTTTAATTCTTTGTGTTATTTCCTTTGATTATATGGTATTATAGCCTCTTATTTTCTATATAATCTATGTTTCAAGCTTTGTGAATCTCTCCATCTTTGTCTACTCGAGTTCTCTCCTCCCATCGATTCAGTCTGATCTATCCAACTTTCGCCATCAAATTGAACGATAGGAACATTTTAAAGACAATTTTACAGAATTAGATTTACATCGAATAATAATAGTAGAAATTGTAAATCTATGAATAATAAATCTAAAAATATCTAAAATAACAAAATATTCAAAAATCATAAATGCTAGACGTGAAATCATAAAACAAATCGTAAGTCATCAATGATCCATCATCAGTCCAGGCCCAAATTATTTCCAAAAATAGGCTTGGGCCAAAATTCATTCCCAAAAGGCTGTTTCTCAAGTCAATTCCGTCAATGAAAGGTTTGAGAGAGAGAATTGGCCCGAGTACACGCAAATTAAATGGCGATCATGTTACGCCAAATAAATGGCTACACCATTGACACAGCACCAAAAATCGCAAATTGCGATTTCAGAACGAAAATCGCCACATAAATGCATTTTTGGGTTGCGAAACATCTGCACTTTACTTTCAAATAGAGATGAAATAGCACTTTGGCGCATTACTTTGTAACTTAACAAATAGCCTATTCGTATGCAAACTGTACAGTTATCTTACATTTTTACATTTGTATTTTGGCGTCCTTCATTTCAACTAACCTCATAGTTAATGTATGTGCCATTAGATTTCGTATTTGAGATTTATGGTATTCATTTCGAAAAGGTTTTAAATTGACTTTTACTGTTGTGAATGGCACCAATTAAATTAATGGTACATACGGTACTTAGTCAGAATGAAACATGTTTGAAACCTGACGAAGATCAGGGTGGCCACCTGGGCCCGCAGGTCCCTGAACCAAATACCGGTTAAATAAATGTTAAATTTTCGTAGCAAATATATTTCCGCTATTGTATTATGTATCCGGGCCCATAGTTGAAATCCAGCTTCGCCATTGGAAATACGAATCTAACATCTCAAAAAAACTTGCAATTATTTAACGATGACAGGGTTAGTTGACATGGGCAACAATTATCGCTATATTGATACCAATGAAGAGTAGAAGAGCAGTTTATACAATAGGGTATTTGTTAAGTTACAAGTAGAGAGGCCAGTTTTGTAATCGAGCATTCAAAAGTAAATGCTCATGTTTCAGAGTTTGAATCGCCATTAATTGGAGTTTGAGTGTAATCGCCAATATAAGATTTGGTGCTATTCAGATGGTGTAAATCGCCATTTATATTGGCGATAAACAATGATCGCCATTTAATTTGGCGATGTACGCGTCCAGTCAGCACACACAAGCCTACTTTGGGAATTGACCGTACATGGAGCCTATTTTGGGAATTGAATTTTGGCCCAAGCCTATTTTTGGAAAAAATCCCTCCGAGGCCTCAGTTTACAAAACTGGATCCATCATATCATATGTCCAGCCCAATATAAATCCAAAATCGGCCCTGAAAGGATGAAACCGGAGCCCGACGAACATTTCTCAATATTCCAAGTCTCACCGTTACCCGATGAAACCGCCCGAGAGAGAAGAGAAAGTTTGCTGCCCTCCAGAGTAAGAAAGGAAGAAAGCGGCGGTAAAGAGATGGCATCCAAATCCAGCGCAGCCATTGCCAGAGAATCCAGGAGGAGAAAAATCTTAGAACGAGGCGCCGACCGATTAGCTATCATCACCGGCGGGATCCACTCTCTTCCTGCCGAATCCTCTGGCGGCGATGGAAAGACCTCCGCTGAGTCGGCGAATTCCCGTCCCGACCTTAACGAGCTATCCGATGCCTTCACCGTCGAGCAAGCAGCATCTAAGCCATCAATTTCTCTTCCGAAGCAAGTTCAAGAACCGATGCAACCGCTCAACGATTCAACTGGTACGGCTGCCTCTTTACGATGTTCGTAATTGATGGAGATAGACGGACTGATTTCACTATTAAACAAAGATCTCTAAAGTTCATGACGTTCTGAGAGGTGTTGAGAGTGTTTCAGTAACTTATTTTGGCGAATTGCAGGTCCCGTTCATGTCCAGAATGGAAGTATTGGTTCTACGCTGCCGCAAGAAGCAGCAGCAGCCGCCACTGGTACCTCCGTCGGTCACTCTGTAAGCAATTTAGAGCGTCCGGTTTTAGATGAAATTAAAGAAACGGTGCAACGATCTGGATCTGTCCGATCGGATCAGAGTCCGGCAGCCATGGAATCAATTTCGGGCACAGAGCAACAACCTCTGCGAGGACAAACTCGCCAAAGGAGATTCGTGACTCCTAGTCAAATAAGTTCCGCAATTACAGCTTCAGAAATGACCAGGGTTATCTGTTCTGTGGCTATAGCCATATTAGTCGCCTCATCATATCTAGGGTTCCCTCTTCTGGGGAACATCGCGGTGAAGGGAATTCTGAGCTTCAGGCCGCTTTATCTGCTCTTGGTGACCAATGCAACCGTTGTGCTCGCCCGTGTGCTTTTGAGTAACCGGAGGAGTTCAGAAATGGTGGAAATACCATCACCTAGTGGCAGTTTTGACTGGGCTGCACAGGCAAGTAAGGCCCTGGAGATGAGTTTTATGGCGAAGAAAGCACTTGATGCTATACTGATGGATACCAGTGTTTATGCGATCATTGTTGTTTGCGCTTTATGTGTTTTGGGTTCTTGAACTTGGCCTGAAATTCCTCTTCTTCTCGGTTCTGATCTGAGTTAACTCATTTTGTCCTTCAATGCAGAATGTAGTAGCTATAACATTTCCTATCTTTTCCCATGAAATGAAACTAACAATGGTTATGCTCGAGGCTTCGGCTCTCTGCAATTGATCTCATTCAGGTGTTAGAATCAAAGATGATTTAGTTGTCTGAACATTGATGCAGAGATGATGGGGATAGCTAGTGGCTAGAGTGTTGCTGTTTTATGCTTTCGATAAGGAAGTTGGTAAATTTTAATTCTCTTTGGCTTGTCGAATAGATCTTTATCTTTGATAACTGCTTGATACAGAGCTTGTTTACATAGTTTCAATCCAAAATGAGGTTTATTCCCTTGCAAGAATAAGGTAAAGAATGTGAAGATCTTGAATCATACAGCAGAGAAACCGCTCTAGGGTTTCGAAGCAAGGAATCAATACTGGAATGTCAGCTAGTCGGATTCACCTTGTGGCTGCTGCATTTCCTATCATAGATAGATTCAACTGCATGCATCCTCTGGAATGATGTCAAATATGTGATCACTCATCTCCTCATAAGAAGTAAGCATCTCTAGCAGCTTGAAGATCTGTCTCGAGAACGGCTTCGAATCATCCCCAGAAGAGAACTCAGTAGCTACATTGTTGATCTCGATCGAACTACACCCTGGAGTTTTCTTCATGCTCTTGCTTCTTATCATCCTTCTCATTCTCGAAACTCCCTCCCACTTGCCCAAGTCGGCGTATATATTCGAAAGCAAGACGTAATTCCCCGTGTCTCCTGGTTCGAGCTCTTCAAGGTGCTTCATTGCAATCACAGCAATGTCCAGATTCCCATGAGTCCTGCAGGAACTCAACAGAGACCCCCAAATCTTCGAATCGGGTCTCACCGGCATCTGTTCTATAATGTTAAGAGCGTGGGCGAGCCGTCCTGCTCGGCCAAGAAGGTCAACCAAAACCCCAAAGTGCTCAATTACAGGCTCGATGAGGCAGGTATCTCGCATATAGTCGAAGTAGCTCACACATTGCTGCCATAAACCAGCATGAGCACAAGCCGATAGAAGACCCAAAAAACGTGATTCCATTCGGCTCAATCCCTTGTATCTTCATCCTCTCGAACATGTCGATAGCTTCAAGAGCCTTGCCGTGATTCGCCAGCCCTCCAATCATGGTGCTCCAAGAGATCACATCTCTCTTACGCATTTGATCGAACAGCTGGCGGGCTTGATCAATGCAGCCGCATTTGGCATACATCTCCATCAGTGCATTGCAGATGTTCGTTTTCTTCAACAACCCTTTTCTCTCACAGTACATATGCATCCATTTACCAACCTCTAGAGCTCCTAGCTGCGCGCATGCCGGCAAAACAGAGACTACACTGATCTCGTCAGGCTCATTTTCCGCCATTTGCATCTTGCCAAACAACTCCAGAGCGTCAGCGTAAGACCCCATTCTACTGTAACCCGTCACCATTGCAGTCCATGAAACTATCGTCCTCTCAGGCATTTTCTCGAACAGAGCCCTCGCCTTCCTCATTTGTCCCAACCTAGCGTGGCCGGAGATAACACTGTTCCAGGAAATCGCATCTCTTTCAGTCATTTCGTCGAACACCTTGTGGGCATCTGATAAGTTATCGCACTTGGCGTACATATCAATCAGCGCGTTCTCTGTGATCACATGGGATTGCGGTCCGAACTTGAGCACATGGGCGTGAACTTGCCTGCCCAGTTCATGGCTCGAGAGACCCGCGCAAGCTTTTACGACAAACGGGAATGTGAATTTGTCAGGCGAGATGGGGTTGCTGAGTTCTGATGGATTTGTGATCTTCAACATTCGACTGTAGATACTTATCGTTAGACCATACGAGGAATTGTGCGTGTAAGTCCGTATCATCGCATTGTATAAGAACCCATTTGGTTCACTCACTTGCTTGAAGATCAGAGTCGCGTATTTCAAATCCTGCGCGGCATCGCATACGTCCACCATTTTTGTCGCCAAGAAGTTGCTCTGCGAGAGCGAGCGTTTCAGAATATGAGCGTGGATTTTCTTCAACTCAACTGTGCTTCTGCAGGTTCGGAGAATGGGTACGAAGAGCTCCTCTAATTCTCTCATGTTTATAACACCAGATTTAAATATCATCAATGGGCAGCCGAGTTCTTCACAGCCAAATGAAGGAGTTTTCTCTTTCAACTCTGCGACAGAGGCAGATATATGCAGATTTGTTGAGGAGCTGCTCAAAGAATCAGCTGCTGGAGCAAGGAGTTCAAGTTCATGGCGCTTTAATAGCTATGGGGTTTTGGTTCGATTCGATGCTAAGCAATGACCTGATAGATATGTATGGAAAATGCGGCCGAGTGGTTCTCGCCCGCCATGTGTTCGACAGAATGCCTGAGAGGAACTTGGTTGCTTGGACGGCTCTAATGTGCGGGTACGTACAAAACGGATACCCAGAAGAGTCGTTATCTCTGTTCTCTCAATTGGGCTCAACTGGGCTGAAGCCAAACGATTTCACACTTTCCACAAATCTTAAAGCTTGTGGAATGCTGAATGTTCCTGAGATCGGTATGCAACTTCATGACATTTGTGTGAAAACTGCATACGATTTGCAGACTGTGGTAGGTAACACTATCCTTGATATGTATTCTAAATGTGGAAGGATCGCTGAAGCAGCTAGTGTGTTCTCGACAATGCCGGGCAAAAATTTGATTAGTTGGAATGCGATGATAGCAGCGTATAATCTTACAGGGAAGAGCATGAAAGCTCTGGGCGTGTTTAGGAAAATGAGGGAAGATGGACAGCTTCCTGACGAGTTTACACTTACAAGTGCCTTAAAGGCCTGTACTAAGCTTGGTGCTGCAAGAGAAGCTGCCCAGATTCATGCATCATTGGTCACTGGTGGCTTCCATTATTCCGACAAGGCTACTGTTGCTGGTTCCTTGATGGATTCTTACGTGAAATGTGGGGAGTTGATGCAAGCTCGACGGGTATTTGACCAGATTGAGAAGAAACATTTGATCTCATGGAGTGCGCTAATTCTTGGCTATGCTCAAGAAGAAAAGTTGGAAGAAGCCATGGACCTGTTTAAGCTGCTAAGAGGAAGTACAGTTCACGTTGATGAATATGTCCTGTCAAGTATGATGGCTATCTTCGCAGACTTTGCTCTTGTAGAGCAAGGCAGGCAGATCCATGGATTTAGTCATAAGATCCCTTCTGGTTTGCGGATTTCGGTATGTAATTCAGCTCTAGATATGTATCTCAAATGTGGAATGATTGAAGACGCTGAGAAACTCTTGAGTGAAATGCCTGCAAGAGACGTGGTTTCGTGGACTGTAATGATCACCGGCTACGGAAAGCATGGTCTTGGCAAAGAGGCAGTTCATCTCTTCAACAGAATGGTATCGCAAAATATTAAGCCCGATGAGGTTACCTACTTGGCCATTCTTTTAGCCTGTAGCCATTCAGGGCTGGTGGAAGAAGGTGAACAGTACTTATCAAAGCTATGCAGCGATGAGTGCGTCAAACCTAGGGTTGAGCATTATGCTTGCATGGTTGATCTCCTGGGGCGTGCCGGGCGATTAAAAGAAGCTAAGAATCTCATTTGCACAATGCCCGTGGAACCAAACGCTGGCATATGGCAAACATTGCTTAGTGCTTGTCGAGTACATGGAGATATCGACATGGGAAGAGAAGTCGGCAACATCATACTCAGAATGGATGGAAACAACCCGGTAAATTACGTTATGCTGTCAAACATGTTGGCAAATGCCGGCTACTGGGAAGAATCCCAAACGCTAAGAGAAACGGTGACCTCAAAGAAGCTGAAGAAAGAAGCTGGGCGGAGCTGGGTTGAGATTGACAAGGAAATCCATTCATTCTACGGTGGAGATGACACACATCCTCTAGCAGGGGAAATACGCCAAGTACTGGACGGAATGGGGAGACGGATGAAACAAGAGCTCGGGTATGTAAACGAAGTTAAACATGAATTACACGACATCGATGAAGAATCGAAGCAAGAGAGCCTAAGGCTTCATAGTGAGAAGTTGGCAATTGGGCTGGCCTTGGTATGTGGAGGGTGGGAGAAGGGCAGAGTGATCAGTGTGTTCAAGAACTTGAGAGTATGTGTTGATTGTCATGAATTCATCAAAGGACTGTCCAGGATATTACAAGTGGTGTTCGTGGTGAGAGATGCTAACAGATTTCATAGGTTTGAAAATGGATTGTGTTCTTGCAGGGATTACTGGTGACTTAACCCGTTATTATTGTAGTAAAACATGGTCAGTTTTAAGCATTTTGCATCTTTCAAAGAATGTATGTAATGGATGTTTGTGAAACAATACCTGAACTTGAGATCAATTTTATTATGCAAAAGATTGATGGTCAAATGGAATACAGCTGAGATTGTATATAAACATATCGACTCTGATCGATCTTCGTCAGTTTTAGTTGTTGCTACTAGCCTACTACTACTACTGAAAAGAACACACCAGGTTGCTGCAAGGAAGGCCACATCTCATTGATTTAACATCCAGTGCAAATACATGACAGAGGCAATCTCATACCTAGCTAGCTACAGAGTGTGCTACAGATTATGCAGAGTTGGGACAAGCTATCATTCCATGGTTAACTTGGGATCCTGAAGAATGGATGATTGAGAGCATTTCTTGCAGTTAGTCGTTCTGATGGGTCATATTTAAGCAGGCCATGCAACAAATCGACTAGTAAGGATCTAAAGCTATCCACATGCCGATACACCATTTCCTGCATTAACGGATTCATACGATGAGCAGTGTCAGGCTAGGATCCCCAATTGGTAAGCCAGGATTATAAAGAACCAAAATCACAAGTGAGAGTTTGTACCTCTAGGCTGTCAAGCTTCTTCACAGCTCTAATGCTCTCCCTAGAAACTGCTCCTTCTGGCCAATTCAATCTCGATCTCCTCCTGAAATATTTTTCAGCTCCCTGGCTGCAAAATCAAAAGGGGCACGGGTAACAAAAACTACACAGGCAGGCAGCTTCTTGCAAAAGGTAACGAAGCAGTTCTGCTCGAAAATAGTACTTACTCTGCCTTACAAATCAAGTGCTTTGGCAAAGGGCCTAAAACCCTCTCCATCATAGCCAAGTGTTCCAAGTTCTCATGCATCTGGAACAGAGCTTCACCCTACAAACAAATACATAACTAAATAAATGCCCACGTTTTTTAAAGTAGTACAAGAAGAACTTGAAAAACGAAAATGGGTTCGAGCGTATCAACACATGTAAGACTAACCGTGCATAGCTCAACAAGTATACACCCAACACTCCATATGTCGCAAGGGTAACTCCATCCTAGACCTGAATTCAGAAGGTTCAGGTCAAATAAATCTTCTCTTTTCTGATTGAAGTTGAAAAACTTAAGCACATATGCATTCTGTGGAGCATCAAAGACCAAGACGTAACCATTCAACAAGAACAGCCCGGCAGGGGTATTAATATGTAACATTGATGGATTCGGGACGAGAGGAACAACTCTGCAACTATGTCACTTCAGCAGTTTCAAGCAAAGGGCACTTGAAGTCCAGGTTTTTTTTTTTTTTTTTGCATTGACATCCACTAACAAACAAAGAGTGAAAGTACATACTCGCTCACTTGGCATAGCAAATTTACCTAGGACAACCTCAGGTGCTCTGTAATGTCTTGTAGAGACAATGGAGCTATGATTTTGATTATCAAATGCAGTACTACCAAAATCAATCAGCTTAATGGCACTTGACTTCGGCAACCACCTAAAACGTGTTTGATCTGAAGATCCTCTCTGTATCATTTCAAGCATGTCGTAACATTATATCCATATCCAGGTCAAAATCTCAAATGGTATCATCTTTCTCTCAGCTAAGGTCCAATACCTTGCTTGTTGGAAGCTTTACGTGATCAGAAGACACAAGTAGTACATTTTCTGGCTTCAGGTCAGTGTGAATCATTTGTAAATCGTGCATATCTGCCAAGCATAACAATCAGATTCATTGAAAGTGTCATTTAGAAGACCGTTACATGTATGCTGTTTAAGAATAAACCAAATAGGTCTAAAAGACAGTGGTTCATTATGATCGACTATCAAAAGATAAGAAACAAAATATAGAAGGCAAGAAAATTCCACAGACATGCTACAGATTCCAAAAGCTGGCGTCCAAATTCCCGAACAAGATCCACAGGAAATGGGCAGTATTTATTTCTCTTTAGATAATCATATATACTTGGTCCAAGCTTCTCAAAGACCTGGCAAGACCAATGAAATGGCATCCAAAAAGGAAGGTATCTGTTTAGTCCACAATGACATGAACAAAGTCCACGGTAGACAGCTCATAACTTCTAAAAGGATAATAAGAACCCATAATTCATCATGCGGTATATTCGTAGGTCTATCATTCTTGGTCTAGATACAAAAAGAAACAATCAAGCTCAACAGATAGGTCAATGAGATGTATTGAACATTCTGCATGTGACAACCAGGAAGATTGAGAATCAGAAAATGATGATTATGAATGTTAGACACAGATATTAAAAAGATCTCAACTCCAATATTCATCTACTGCTTTCACCTCCATAAAAAAACTTCACGGAATCCATCACAAACTTCCTAAGGAAAGACAAAAACAAAAAAACAGAATTAGATTTAAACAGAAGATTCCAGGTGCGACACTTACAATACAGATATGGTCACGGTAATCGAACCAATTCTGGATTTGCACACAGCTGCAAGAAAGAAAAGAAGAGTACATATAAAGAACCTTTCTATCAATGAATCGGACAAGCTACATTGCAAGCAGAAGTGGTGTTACCGAGAGCAGGATTTATCATTCCGAGCAAGACGGTGAAGTACATCAATTTCGATCATTGCAGCATCCCGATATTTTCGAATGGAGCGGATCACCTTTATCGCAACAAATTCTCGGGTTTTCCGATCCCAACACTCCAAAACTCGCCCAAACGTGCCTACAACACTAGCAATTTGCTGAATCCCGCAAGGACAATCATAAAAAAATTAACATCCGTAGTAGCAAGCCCTTGGCAGCTAACCTTCACCCATCTTGCTCAGGATTTTATCTGTCCAATTATGAAAACAAATGCATATGGTCTTGGTCAGACATTAACCAGCTGATAGACACATATTCTAGGCAATAATGTGTACATAAGGATCAATGGACGCTTCTCAAACTAAAGAAAGCCAGGAAACCCATTTGTTTCAGGTAGATATGCTAAAGTTCAATGCAGCATTAACAGAAAAACAACCAAACAGAAAGAATCGCGCTCAAAAACTTACATCTAGGTGTGAGATTATCTCCGAGACTGAAGACAAAATGACCTTCACGATCATCATCCCTTCTGGGTGGCGTTACGTGTTTTTCAGTCCATTGGTTTCCATCAACAACCAAAGCCCGTTGTGCCTACACACATCCACGCAAAAAATTCAGATTCTACCAGAATCAGCTAATCGTCGGACTTGAGCAGTCGGCCAAAAACCCTAACCCTAATTTACATAATGAGGAATCAGAAACGAACCAACCTCTGATTCAGACGGACCCACATCCCATGCAAGCCTAGGCCGCTTCCTGATTCGCTCCTTGTCCATCTTCCCGAATTCCGAATCAGGCAATGGAATCGACCACAACCAATCACTTCTCCTTTTCGTCGAATCAATCTGCAACACAGCAACTCAAAATCCCTCCACACGAACCTCACCTCACCTCACAGATGATTGACGCTTCGATTCGAGTATCGAATCGTGTTAGTAGCGATTCGATTGAAAGATGAATCCTTCGATATGGCAGTGTAAATTTAATTAGCAACGAACGAAGATAGCAGCGTCTGTTTTTTTTTTAACAGAAAAAGTTGGTGATGGCGCCAGCGGGGAACTAATTAGGTTCTAGTGTTTTGCAGGTCCATTCTTTTTACATGCACCCTTTTTATGTTTACATCCAACGGCTATCTTAAGTCCTAATCTCACACACCAACTGGGCCCATTGGGCCTAAAATGGTCTACCAATTAACTCTATTATATTGGGCCCGATATCGGCACTGGATTACTTATACCTTTGGGGTATTTTCGTCTTAACGAACCTTATCTACTTGGTCCAAAAATGTCGTCACCGTGTCTTCATTATGTTACTACTTAGGTCAATTATCCTAAATTGGCCCAATCTTTGACCGGATGGATATATTTAACCAAAATTTTGGGACTTAATATCCAATTTGGTCATTAATCTATAGAAATTGTAACAAAGTGGTCATTAACTTTCAATTTATAACCTAATTGTCATTAACTTATTTGCAATTGTAACATTGTGATCATTTCGTCAACTCTCCATACAAAATCTCCATTAAGTGTTCATATCATTAAGCCAACTCATGTCATGTCACCTAATTCATCGTACACTCAACCAAACTAACTAATTCAACCTTAGACTCACCCCATGTCATGTTTACATCTTCTCGTTGTCAGTTAGATTGGGTTGGGTCTAGGGTAAATTAGGTGGCATGACATTGGATGAGGTGGACAAAATTGATGAGTTGGTATGATGATATCAATACTTAACCGAGATTTTGGAAGAAGACTTGACGGAATTACCACAATGTTACAATTTTCAAATAGGTTAGTGACAAGTAAGTTATAAATTAAAAGTAAATGATCACTTTATCACAACTCTTATAAATTAATGACCACTTTATTACAAGTGGCATGCAAATTGGAAAACCGGTAAGAGGAGAAAAGAAAAAACAAGGGGTGGAAGCATGGTTTTGAATGCCGGCTCACGGCTGGTCCGACCATGAGCCGGCCAGCTCTCCAACACTGATAAATTTAGGTTTGATTCCGGTTCAATCTTGATTTTTTCATTAAATCTTTAAACCTCGACCTTATCGTCTCGACCCCGGTCCGGTTCTGAAAACCATGGTGGAAGGAATAAGAGTGCCCACAGATTGAGAACTGGGCCCAGATTCCCATAATTCAGCGTGGGAACCACGCGAAAGCCACGAGCCCCAAGCGAGTATAAAATACTTGCAGAGTATATAAATATAAAATACTAAAGCAACATACGAATACGAGTTACGAGTTACGACCACCATTGCTGAAACGAAGCAGAGCTTAGTGAGGAATACAGAACAGAAATGCAGACTCTCCATGAGAAGGCCTCCGAGTGGAGCGGAGTCGACCATGCCGACGCCTTCGCCATTGACGAGACCAATCTGTTCAACAAGTTAGGTCTCCAGACCTTCATCAACCTCTCCACTAACTTCTACAACAGGTAAACCAAACCAGCAATAATACACGTATCTTTTATTCTTTTTCCGTTTGATGTATATGGAATTGTTCAAGGTTTTTGTGTAATTAGGGTTTACGACGACGAAGAAGAGGAGTGGTTTAGATCGATATTCGCCAACTCCAAGAAAGAGGAAGCAATCCAGAACCAGTATGAGTTCTTTGTGCAGAGGATGGGCGGGCCTCCTTTGTATTCTCAGAGGAAAGGTTCGTACTCTACTACTCTTCCTTTTAACTGTTGTCCTTTCTCTTTCGTTTCAATTCAATTGAGTTTCTTCCACTGTCTATGACTCACTCCAGTAGTTCTCATGTTTGAATCTTGTTGCTGCCTGCTGCTGCTTATTGGAATCTCAGCCTGTCTCTGTGTCTCATTAGGTTAGTTAGATTGGATAATGCTAGCTCTCACAGCTTCCAAACACTAATCTTCCTGCTGCCTGCAGCTGCTTATTGGAATATTGGCTTGTTTCTGTGTCTCATTAGGTTGGTTAGATTAGATAATGCTAGCTCTCACAGCTTCCAGATATGCTATCTATCCATTTTCTTTGAGTGAGTAATATACAGTATTTGAAATTAGTAACCCTGAAGAAATGGTGTTCCTAGTAGAAGGATTAGGAGGTTACTAGGTAGGATATATGTCGTACGGAATCACTCCCCTTTCTGGCATTTTCACATCTTTTTCTGGGATCCTCGTAGCATCCGGCGGTAATCTAAGCAGGGTGAATGCTGTGAAAAGTCACCACTAACTACATCAGTACAGCTGATGATGGATGAGAATGCTCTCTAAGAACAAAATTAACATTCATTGGTTGATATATGTATAAGATCTCTGAGTAGTCTAGTTATATTTTGTGCAGATAACTTACTGAAGAGCCTAGTTGATAAGTTGAAATCTCTGAATAACCTGCATCTTAATAACATCAGGGTAGTGGTTTCTTCCCCAAGATAGGGAACTAAATCTAAGGAATAATACATAGAACACTATAATACAAACAGGGATGAGAGGCAAGTAGCCAGTAGGAGGAAGCTTGCACGTTAACAACACCTTTGCCTTATTAGGGTCTGCATTTAGTAACAAGCTTAAGCCATCTTGCGACTTTCCGGTGCTTTGCGTGGTTGTTTTTCGGGTTAACTGGATGTTTCCACGCTTCCTACCATTGACTTAGTAAGAGCAGTTGCTCTTGGAGTTTGGTTCATGTTGTGTAACGCGTGGTAATTGGCAGGTCACCCTGCTCTAATCGGACGACACCGGCCATTCCCAGTAACACACCGAGCTGCGGAAAGATGGTTGCATCACATGCAAAACGCATTAGATAGCACTCCAGAGATAGACCCAGAATCAAAAGTCATAATGATGAATTTTCTCAGGCAATCTTCTGAATCATCTATTTTAAAAGGCTCGGTTTCAAATTCAATGTCTGACAATCTTCTTGTTGCATGATTCAAACCAGGCACACTGCATTCTTTCTGGTGGCTGGAGACGAAATGAAGAACCAAAACCAACAAATGCAGTGTAAGCATGCGAGCAGCAAACAAACTACAGAAAATAAGACTATAGCACTGTGTTTAGTTCTATAGAGCCAAACTGGTCCTCTTGATTGTTTCCTCTTATTAAGATTGCTTTCAATGTGGAAAAGATGGAGACATTTGGTTTACTCTATACCTTGATTATGAGATTGGCCCTTTTAATAAACTCATAATACTTAGATAACTGCCGCATCGTGGCAAAAAAAGAAAGAATCAAACATGAATGAGCAGAAGCATGAGAAATGAGAAGGTGGACATCTAATTTGGCAAAGTTTAATTCTCCAGTCTCTATATATTTTGAAACAAAATCCTAGTCTACTCCAGATGAACCAAATATGAACCAATTCACGTAAATTATCCTTAATTCTATAAATGACAATTATCATAGATTGCTTTTGCTTCTTCATTTCATACCATCAAGTCCATTTCATGTTTGAGGTTTTTCCAAAAATAGGTTGCCAAAATTCAATCCAATAGCTCATGAGTCAATTCCCAAAGTAGGCTTGTGGTGCTGACTGGACGCTAATCGCAAATTAAATCGATCATTGTTATGCCAATATAAATGGCATACACCAGTCTACACAACAGCACCAAAATCTGCCATTATATGGATTTAAGCACTGAAAATCCAATATAACATGGCGATTTTTTCAGTTCTGATGAACAGATGCCTAACTTCACTTTAAATAACTTTCAATACATGAAATAGCAATTGCCTCATTACTTTGTACTTAAATAGCTATTGTATAAATGCTTTTTATTATCTTCATATGTGATCAATTTGTATTTTGGGTCCTTACCATTTCAACTAAACGCTTTCCATGACGTTAATCAAATGGCATTATTATTTCTTTATTGATATTTTTTTTGGTTTTTCATTTCAAAATTTTCATGGACTAGATTCAAGCATACCCTGGGCCCGATACATAAAATACAATATTTTAACGTCATGAAGCGTTAGTTGAAATGGAAGGACCCAAAATACAAATTGATCAAAAAATGAAAGATAAAAAGAGCAGTTTATACAATAGGGGGCTATTTGTTAAGTTTACAAAGTAGAGAGGCCAAATTGCTATTTCACTGTATTTGAAAGTTATTTGAAAGTGAAGTGTCAGGCCACTGTTTCAGCAGCTGATGACGTTAATTTGTTAAGTTGGTCAAATAGAATGGTCAAAATACTATATTTTTCCGCATCATATCATATCAGTAGCTACTTGCAAATGTATTATCAAAAGAATGAGTCTCTCGTATCATATATCAATGTTGATAGATAGATTGGCGGAGGAACAATCTCTACTTTAACAATCCCACTATTTTCGTGCAAATTTATAGGCCTGAAAAAGTCTCTTCAATCCAAAATAAACTAATTACCTTTTATTTAGCTTAGATTAGATCCGTTTGATGCTCATAGAATCATTATAAATTGAAGTGGTGGAGTCGATCACAAGCAGTAGAGAAGTAGAAAAATAATGAGTCGTCAGTGGGCTCAACTAAATCCAGATCTCTTGAGCTTCATTTACCAAAAGCTTCTGCCTAACTATGTAGACGCTGCTTGCTTCAGCTCAGTTTGCAAGAACTGGTATCGAGTTCAATCAAGAGAAATCGAGAATCATCGTCATGATTGCAGAATTATCTTCAACCCACGAACCAGACATACAAGAGAAACCAAGAATTATTGTCATGATTGTGGGGTTATCTTCGACCCACGAACCAGACAGACAAGAGAAACCGAGAATCATTGTCATGATTGCGGGGTTATCTTCGACCCACGGACTAGACAGACAAGAGAAATCGAGAATCATCGTCATGATTGCAGAATTATCTTCAACCCACGAACCAAACAAATCACAAGAGAAATCGAGAATCATCGTCATGATTGTGGGATTATCTTCGACCCACGAACCAAACAGACAAGAGAAATTGAGAATCTTTGTCATGATTGCAGAATTATCTTCGACCCACGAACCAGACATACAAGAGAAACCAAGAATCATCTTCATGATTGTGGGATTATCTTCGACCCACGAACCAGACAGATCACAAGAGAAATCGAGAATCATTGTCATGATTGTGGAATTATCTTCGATCCACGAACCAGACAGATCACAAGAGAAATCGAGAATCATTGTCATGATTGTGGAATTATCTTCGATCCACGAACCAGACAGATCACAAGAGAAACAGAGAATCATCATCATGATTGTGGAATTATCCTCGATCCACGAACCAGACAGATCACAAGAGAAACAGAGAATCATCATCATGATTGTGGAATTATCCTCGATCCACGAACCAGACAAACAAGAGAAACCGAGAATCATCGTCATGATTGTGAAATTATCTTCGATCCACGAACTAGACAAACAAGAGAAACCGAGAATCATCGTCATGATTGCAGAATTATTTTCAACCCAAGAACCATACATACAAGAGAAATCGATAATCGTTGTCATGATTGTGAAATTATCTTCGACCCAATAACCACACAGACAAGAGAAATTATAAATTATCATCATGACTGCGGAATTATCTTTGATACACAAACCAAACAGATCCGTCCAAAGCTACAAATCTTCGATCCCAACCTTATCTCCAAATTCAACAACGCAACCATCTATGAGAAGATAGGCGAATGGTGGCTTCTCTGGCATTCTTCTTGCGGAATTTTCGGATTCTTCAGTCCTTTGCTTTCTTGGCCCCAAAACTTCATAAAACTACCTGAATACAATCCGGGTACTCCTAACTTTGGAAGATTGGCCATCTCGGACCTCCCAACTTCCCCTAATTGGATGATAATGGCCCCCTACAATGATTGCAATATGACCACTCTTCGCCATGACGATTGTTGTTGGCAATTCTACCTCTTCAACCATTATCCATCATCGACCGATACAATATTGGGACGTTGTATGGGCATCACGATCTCTGCCTCAATACAATATTGGGACGCAGAGATCGTGAATTTTTTTTCTTGTACGACAACGGGAATATCATTATTTGGGATGTTGACGGCGGAGGCGACATGAAGAGGATGTTGCTAGCGGCGGATCCACCTCTTCACTCTGATAAGCTCTATGGGATCAAGAATTTGCGAGTCATCGCGATAGATGATACGTAGAGAGGAGGATGATGTTGAGATTAATGGCAATAAATGTAGTTTTCGGCTATTAACAGTGGAGAAGAACAATGACGATTGTGGAACTAGAAAAGTTTAAGAGTGTTGATGGTGGCGACGTGGAGGAAGGCATGGAAATGGTGGTCTTTGCCTTGAAACGACATCGTGCTGTTGGACTGTGGTTTAGTAATTTGTCACTTATTATCACGGTTGTGTTTTCCATATTCAGCGTCTTATTTTTGACTGAGTTCACTGGATTATGATTTAAGTATACTAAAAACAGGTTTGTTTAAGAATATTGCATCTTGATGCTACTTCCACCATTCATCATGTTAACTATTCAATTTTAAATAATAATTTTTATTTTTTTAATTGTTAAATATTTGAAACTACATTATATCATTTGATCATCTATTAAGTAAAACATAATTTAATATTAATGGTGTTAACAAAGAATAATGAATTAATTAATAAATTAATTTTGTTAATTTTCCCGTCCTCCCACCTTCCCGTCGTAGTCACTGCCACCCGTCGTCATTCACTTCGATTCCATCAAATTGAATGACGAAAATCTACTAATAATTTCTAAGTAGGAGATGCTACTAATAATTTTACCACTAATTAGTTACACAATTTATAACTAGTTATAAAATCGTATAATTAGTTACAAGAAAAAATCTCGTAACTAGTTATAAAATTATATTACTAGTTTTGAGACAAACTAACTAGTTACAAGACAAAAATATGTAACTAGTTATAAAATCGTATAACTAGTTACACCATTTAATAACTAGTCAGAAGACAAAAATATCATTACTAGTAACATCATAAAATAACAAATTACACGCCTTTTTTTCCCGCGAGAGTAAGATGAGTCTCGTAAGTAGTAACTGAAATCTCGTAACAAATAAAATCATAAAATAACTAGTTACATGATTAGACTGATAGGAGTCTATATAACTAGTTTAGGAAATTTGGTAATTAGTTACATGATTGAATAGCTAATTACAACAATTAATAACTAGTACATGACTCTTGTACAACTCTATAGCTTCAGTCAGCTCCAACGTCATCAACTCCGAATTCGCCATCACCGTCGCCCACCAGAACACATTATTGTCGCGATGATCAGCGGCGGGCTCGTCATGCTGCAGAGGTTCATCGCCTGGACTAGGACTGATGTCTTCGGATCTGCGAATCCACCGTATTTGGAAAATTATAAATAAATTTGTAATTCCCAAATTGTCCTTGTTTGAATCATGTTTGAACGAGACTGTTTGAATTAAATTCATTTCCTCTTTCTTCTTAATTATCAGCAAGTGTTTCTTTAAGCTTTTCCATTACAAATCAGAATTTAGAAGTTAGTCTAAAATATTCACCAAGTCCATAACTAGCTAGCTTAGTAGTGATCATAGTGTTTATAGTACATAAAGGTATAGAGAGTGATACAAACTTAGTTATATATAGGCGCTTAATTACTGCAATTACTAGTTAGTTATATACCTTACCGCAATATAATCCTCGTACTAGTATTAAGTAGTAGCAATGTTATTACCACAATATTTGTTTTTTTTTTTTTGTATACTTTCTTGTATAGTTGTTAAAACGTTAAACGAGAATATTTTGGAATAAGATATGGACGATAAATCAAAATGTAAGTTCTTGGTAAAATTGAGTTTACGATGAAAAAACAGAGATTCATATTGTCCAAGGCCGACCTTGGTCTTCCTTAACTCCTTTTTAGTGGAGATGAAATAATTAAAAGAAATCACGTGGGAACTTTTCTTGTTGATTGCTTATCTTCGATCGAGCTCTCTTGTTCTAAATTCTCCTACTTTCTTTTATTACGAAGTTGACCTCATTCACGAAAGATAAATCCATCTTTCTTTCTATTCAGACTAAGATAAATGATTATTACACTTTTCTTTTGATTTATTTCTTATTAGGACTTTCTAATTCATATTTTGACACGAATGAATCAAATTTGGCGAAAGCGTCTGGATCAAAGAATCACCGAGTTTGTCGGTAATGTCCATATGAGTGAATCTATGGATGATGTTGTAGAAAAGAGGAAGATTTGGCATGTTGATAAATGGACACCCTTGAGAAGTCATTGTGATCAGTTACATTCTTTAACGTGAAAAAATGTTTAATCGAGGGTTACCTTAACTCATCAAGTCTCACACCACAAGAATCCAACCACTTGTAATATAAAAATATTATTAAATTAACGAGCATTACACTCAACGTTAGCTTTATCTCAAAATTACTTCTACAGTTTCGGGCTCTGTACCACTGTATTGTACCCTACCAATGACCGAAGAGAGGAATGTATTATATTATTCTATTTGATATGTTTTGCTTTCTCATCACATAAACTTTCTCTCCCTCTCTCCCTCTCTTCTCCCTCTTTGTCTTCTTACAGTTTGGAAGTTACCCAAAGAAGCCATCTCCTCTGCAATCGAATGAAAAACTTTGCTCAAATCGGCTAAAAATGGGGAGCAAGCAGGCTGAAGGCCATCCATCCTAACATGTAAGCTTATCATTTTTTCTATTTAAACGGGATTGATGAAACAATTTCTCTTGCACCATCCAATATATACTCATCAACCCCACAATACTGGTTTTTTCATCCTAAGCCATTTTTCATCCTAAAAAGTTTTTGAAACAAAATGCCAATGACAGACATTCTGAAACTAGCCTATGAAAGATTTTGTTTTTTCATGTTTGTAGCCCTGTTTAGCATAATTACCCTTTTCCTACAGTTTATTGCTGATGTGTCTCACGAATGGCCTCAAGGAAGACCAGTGTATTTGCTTGTTACTACTATGGTTTTTCTTTTTCACTTTGTCTTGTCCACTATTTATGTGGCAATTAGAGGTCGATACTAGAATGAGAGTTTTCTCTTTATGAAACATATTAAGCAATGGGTAGTCAAAACTTTTCTTTAGGCATTCGAAATTATGGTAAACGAAGTTATGGTAGTGGCTCAAATTTCCTCAAGAATATCTTATGATAGTCTGCCTCTACATTGCTTCCATGTCTATTTTGGTCAAGTTCCTAGTCAATCTCGATGTTCCCCATTTTTATCAGAGTTCAGCAGATGTTTCCATTCAATTTCAGAGAAGATGGCTTCTTTAGAGTAACTTATAAACTACACATTGCACAGATGACAAACATAAAGAGAGAGAGAAATTATTCACAGGGAAAAGAAATAAACAATCAGCAGATAGTCCTAGGGAATCCTAGCCACCACAATAACCTCATTCACCACTATCCCGAAACTGATTCCAAAGGTCTGGAGAAAAGTTTAAGCCAATCCATGCTTAATATGTTGCATAAAAAACAAAGCACGTTCTAGTATCGACCTCTTATTATGAAATAAGCAGAGGCGAGGACAAAGTGAGAAAGCAAGACTAGAATAGTAACAAGTAAATTCACCGAGTTTCCTTGAGGCCACTCGTGAGAAACATTAATGAAAAAAGTAGGAGAATGACAATTATGCTTCAAAAGGGCTATGACCATAAAACCAAAATATTTTGTATGGTAATTTAGAATGTCTACCATTTTGTTTCAAAAACTGTTTTAGGAAGAAAAATGGTTTAGAAAGAAATATTCAGTACTAGTTGGTGCAAGAGATTTTGGTTGTATCAATTGTCGTTTAAATAGAAAAAACTGTAGGCTTACATGTTAGGATGATCTTCAGCGTCACCTAGCCAGCTTGGTCCCCTCCATTTTTAGCCGAGTTCAACAGAGGTTTCATTTAATTTCAGAGAAGAGAGCTTGTTTAAAGTAACTTCTAAACAGCACACTAACAAAAGACAAACAGAAAGGGGGAGAGAAATTATTCTTGGGGAAAAGAGACAGACAATCAGCAGATACTTTTAGGGAATCTTAGCCACCACCATAACCTCATTCACCACTATCCCAAAACCGATTCCAAATATCCAGAGAAAAGTTTAAGTCAACCAATACTTCATATGTAAAAGGGTACTCCTATAGGTTCCAATAAAGAGTCACATTATTAGTGGATCAAATAATAGAAATTTGGGTTATTTAAACAGCAAAGGGTATGCATCCAACCAAAACAATATTAAACACTACTATTCTCTTCTATGCATATTTTGTTTTGTAATAAAATAATTAACTAATAAAAACTAGATACTCAGACAAAAGAATAGAAAAAAGTAGTGTTTACTACAAATTATTATTATAAGAAAAAAGTAGTCTTTGTCTTCTCTACAGTTTGGATGTTACCTAAAGAAGTCATCTCCTCTGCAATCGAAAGAAAAACTCTGCTTAAATCGACTAAAAATGGGGGAGAAAGCAGACTGAAGACCATCCATCCTAACATGTAAGCTTATAATTTTTTGTATTTAAATGGGATTGATGCAACAATATCTCTTGCACTATCCAATACTCATCAACCCCACAATACTGGTTTTTTTTCATCCTAAGCCATTTTTCATCCCAATTTTTTTTTTGAAATAAAATGCCAATGACACACGATCTGAAACTAGCATATGAAAGTTTTTGGTTTTTCATGTTCATAACCCTGTTTAGCACAATTACCCTTTTCCTACTGTTTGTTGATGATGTGTCTCACTAATGGCCTCACGGAAGACTAGTGTCTTTGGTTGTTACTACTCTAGTTTTGCTTTTTCACTTTGTCATGTCCACTATTTATGTGGCAATTAAAGGTCGATGCTGGAACGAGAGTTTTCTTTTTATGAAATATATTAAGCACAGGGTAGTGAAAACTTTTCTTCAGGCATTCAGAATTGCATTCGGAATTGGATTCAGAATTGTGGAAAACGAGGTTATGGTAGTGGCTCAAATTCCCCAAGAATATCTTCTGATAGTCTGCCTCTATCTTGCTTCCATGTCTATTTTTTGTCAAGTTCCTAGTCAACCTTGATGTTCCCCCCATTTTTATCCGAGTTCAGCAGAGGTTTCCATTCAATTCAGAGAAGAGCGCTTCTTTAGAGTAACTTCTAAACTGCACAAAAGACGAACAAAAAGAGGGAGAGAAATTATTCCTAGGGAAAAGATATAGATAATCAGCAGATAGCCAGATATTCCTAAGTAATCTTAGCCACCACCTTAACCTCATTCACCACTACCCCGAAACAATTACAAAGACCTGAAGAAAAATTTAAGCCAACCAATGCTTAAAATGTTGCACAAAAAAACAACGCCCGTTCAAGTATCGACCTCTTATTATGAAATAAGCAGATGTAATGACAAAGTGAAAAACCAAGATTAGAGCAGTATCAAGTAAATGCACCGATTTTCCTTGCGGCCACTCGTGAGAAACATCAACACAAACAGTAGGAGAATGACAATTATGCTTAAAAGGGCTATGACTATAAAAACTAGAATCTTTTGTACGGTAGTTTCAGAATGTCTACCATTTTGTTTCCAAAACTGTTTTAGGAAAAAACTCTTCTACATAGTTGCACCCTTCCCCCGAACCTACAAGGCCTACATTCTGAGACTCTAGTACTTTAATTGATAATCCATGTAAACTTTACCCTATTCTTTAGCGAGAAAACACATTAGAAATGTATCAGAATTAGTGGACACAACTGCACGTTATTAGTGGACCAAATAATAGAAAATTGGGTTATATAAAAAGCAAAGGGTATGCATGCAACCAAAACAATAGTAAACACTACTCTTCTCTTCTATGCATATTTTGTTTTTGTCATAAAATAATTAACTAATAAAAACTAGATACGCAGTCATGAGAATAGAAAAAAGTAGTGTTTACTACAAATTATTATTATTTTTAAAAAGTAGTCTTTGTCTTATCTACAGTTTGGAAGCTACCTAAAGAAGCCATATCATCTACGATCGAAGAAAAAACTCTACTCAAATCGGCTAAAAATGAGGGAGCAAGCTGGCTGAAGATCATCCATCCTAACATGCAAGCTTTAAAGGGGATTGATGCAACAATATCTCTTGCACCATCCAATACTCATCAACCTCACAATATTAGTTTTTTTCATCCTAAGCCATTTTTCATCTTAAAAATGTTTTAAAACAAAATGCCAATGACATACATTCCGAAACTAGCCTATGAAAGTTTTTGATTTTTCATGTTCGTAGCCCTGTTTAGCACAATAACACTTTTCCTACTGTTTGTTGCTGATATGTCTCACGAATGGCCTCAAGGAAGACTAGTGTCTTTGCTTGTTACTACTCTAGTTTTGCTTTTTCACTTTGTCCTGTCCACCACTTATGTGGCAATTAAAGGTCGATACTGGAACGAGAGTTTTCTCTTTATAAAACATATTAAGCAATGGGTAGTAAAAAAAATTTCTTCAGGTATTCGGAATTGAATTTAGAATTGTGGTAAACGAGGTTATGGTAGTTGCTCAAATTCCTCAAGAATATCTTCTGATAGTCTGCCTGTACATTGCTTCCATGTCTATTTTTTTTCAAGTTCCTAGTCAACCTCGATACGGTTGAAACCATGACTGATAACAAAGAGTACAGGAGTGAGAATAAGGATTCAGCCATGAGGAGGAGGTTTAAGGGGAAGGAGAAGATGCCTGAGCAAAAAAAGTTGAAGGTTGGTTAGTTCCTTCAATTCTGATTCATGTTTTTTATTTTATTTTTTAGTTTTTATGTTTTTATGTTTTATTCTTTTCCTCGACTCTCCTCCGTATGGACTTGGTGCTCTCCCACTTCTGAGGGTTAAACCTGGTCCTTTGATCATATTCGAGGATAAGACTCGAGTAGTAAAAAAATAAAGGCAATGGTACTAATTGTGGCCACTCGTGAGAAACATCAAAAACAAATAATAGGATAATGACAATAGTGCTTAAAAATGTAATGAGCATAAAAAACTAGAATCTTTTGTACGCTAGTTTAGGAAGGTTGCCCATTTTTTTCAAAAACTATTTTAGTAAAAAAAAACACTTCTACAAAGTTGCACCCTTCCCCGGAACCTACAAGTCCTACATTCTCTAACTCTAGTACCCTAATCGATAATCCATGTAAACTTTACCCTTTTCTTAAGCGATAAAACATATAGAAATGTATCAGAATTAGTGGACCAACTGCACAAAGTTTGGAGGAATTGATAAAACAGGCTACTCGCATAGGTTCTCACGAGGGTCATGTTATTAGTAGACCAAATATTAGAAAATGAGGTTATTTAAAAAGCTAAGGTATAAATGCAACCAAAACAATATTAAATTATACTATTCTCTTGTATGCATATTTTGTTTTTGTAGATGATTCAGTATATAATTCATTCTAAACTCTCATGGTTTTTTCACCATTCAACCCTCTTACTATTCTTCTTCTTCTTAACGAAATGGGTTTAGATAAACTTAGAGAATTTCTTGAGAAATTTGTAGATGAGCTATCTGATGATGCGTTACCCGGTGAGGTCACTAGGGAGTATTCTTTTAGAGGGTTTTTGTATGTTAATTATGGTTGGATGACGTTTTTATCCTTTGTCGTGGCTCTATCATGTACCCTCCAGTTTTATACATGGATGATGAGGGTTTACCCAACAATCTCACATATGCAGCAATAGCTCCAATGATCCACTTTTTTTTTTCGTTTTTCGCCATGTTTGCTTAAATGGTAGAAGTTACAACATTGAGCTGATTAACTTCATGAACCTCATCCTAGTGAAATGTATTATCGCTTGTTCATCAATTGGTTTTTCACTAGGCATAAACTCTTTAGCCATCGTCATGAAAGATGGTGTGAGCAAAACTATGTTCATGATGCTTTTGCCCCTATATTCGGTTCTTGGGTCACAACCTACTAAGTTCCCAGTCGACTTTGGGTTTACCATGGCATTGATTTCATAAGTAATTATACCTCTTCTTCAAAAAAAATTTCCTATCAAATTGTTACAATGAATGTTATTGTTCTAATTAATTTCGTTTGTATTCTCAGGTGTGGAGCCATTGTTGCTTTGCAAGACGGTTCTACTCTTTTTAGGACACGGCTGCCGATGTTCTTCTATTTGCTTGGTATGGCCATTGTTCAGGTGTTTTTCGACAAAGTCCCATAGACTCCTGATGGGGTAGACGATCCTGGTCTTGATCCGTTAATTAGCGGCATGAACGAGCCGTCTACAAAAAAAAGATTGAAGAAAAGCTCTTAAAGTCCTCAAATTCCACAAAGAAGGCATGATGGCTGCTTTTAAAACAATCTTGGAGGCTAATACTGAAGGGAATGTTCAGTCGGCAACCATTGAAGAGATAGAGTAGGGGATGGCTTCAGTAAGCCAGGCAGCTAAGGAATCAACCCTAAGGAGGAGGAATAAGGGGAAGGAGAAGATGCCTGAGCAAAAAAAATTGAAGGTTGGTTAGTTCCTTCAATTTTGATTCATGTTTTTTTATTTTTTTTTTGTTTTTATGTTTTATTGTTAACTTCGACTCTCCTCCGTAGGGACATGGTGCTCTCCCACTTCTGAGGGTTAAACCTGACCCTTTGATCATATCCGAGGGTAAAACTAGAGCAGTAAAAAATAAAGGCAACAATACTAATTGCGGTCACTCGTGAGAAACATCAAGGACAAACAATAGGATAATGACAATAGGAAATGCAATGACCATAAAAACTAGAATTTTTTTGTACGCTAGTTTAGGAAGGTTGACCATTTTTTTTTTCAAAAACTATTTTAGAAAAAAATACTTCTACAAAGTTGCACCCTTCCCCCGAACCTACAAGTTCTACATTCTCCGACTCTAGTACCCTAATCGATAATCCATGTAAAATTTATCCTATTCTTAAGCGATAAAACATATTAGAAACGTATCAGAATTAGTGGACCAACTGTACAAAGTTTGGAGGAAATGATGAAACAGGCTACTCCCATAGGTTCTCATGAGGGGTCACGTTAGTAGTGGACCAAATATTAGAAAATGAGGTTATTTAAAAAGCTAAGGGTATGAATGCAACCAAAACAATATTAAATTCTACTCTTCTCTTGTGTGCATATCTTGTTTTTGTAATAAAATGATTAATTAATAAAAACAAGATACACAAGCAAGAGAAGATAAAAGAGTAGAATTTACTACAGATTATTATTACAAACAAAAATGATAAAAATACTTACAAGAAATAGATGACCACTACATCCAAATTGACTGGAAACTTGGCGAAAAGAGACCGATGCAACATAGAGATAGACACTTAGTAGATACTCTTGGGAAATCTTAGCCACCACCATAACCTAATTCACTCCTATCCCGAAACCGATTCCAAAGGATTGGAGAAAAGTTTCAGCCAACCAATGCTTAATATGTTTCAACCAAGATTCATTCCAGTATCGACCCCTTATTATGACATAACTAGAGGTCGCGACAAAGTGAGAAACCAAGACTAGACTAGTAACACATAAAGGCAATAGTACTCCTTGCGGCCACTCGTGAGAAACATCAAGGACAAACAGTATGACAATGAAAATAATGCTTAATTAAAACGCAATGACCATAAAAACTAGAATATTCCGTACGCTAGTTTAGGAAGGTCGACCATTTTTTTATCGATATTCCATATAAACTTTACACTATTCTTTAGCAAGAAAACCCATTAGAAATGTATCAAAATTAGTGGACCCAACTGCACAAAGTTTGGAGGAAATGATGAAACATGCTACTCCCATAGCTAGGTTCCCATGAAAGGTCACATTATTAGTGGACCAAATAATAGAAAATTGGATTATTTAAAACGAATATTTTGTTGTTGTAATAAAATGATTAACTAATAAAAACAAGAGCACTAACAAGAGAGCTCGAAGATGAGCAATCAACGAGAAGAGTTCCACTCATAGTTCCCTTATTTCATATCATAAAAAAGGATCTTAAGGAAGAAGATGGGTCTTGGACAATATGAGTCTCTATTTTTTCATCATAAACTTAGCTTTACCTAGAACTGAAATTTTGGTTTTTCACCCCTGCCATTTCCGAACCTGTCTTTCCCATCCCTTGTGATTTCCTACTCTCTTAGCTTATTCTTATTTTATTATATATTATTCCAAACCTTAGCTCGACAAAATAGGCTCAATGATCTCTTTCTTTAATAGACCGGTCCGGCGTTTTCTCTACAAAGAGAGTGACCACCTCGGCCAAAAGAACTTCAATTGGACGTAAACCTCGTGGGACTGGGTCGACCCGGTCTCGAAACTAAACATCTTGCTTTCCGAGCAGGTTTGAGCATTAAACCGAGGAAAGAGAGCTTGAAGAGACTAAATGTAATTACAGCAGTCCAATCGGCACCTATGAGGCAGTGGTAAGACAAGAGGAATGTATCTACTGCTCGATTGGTACTGGAGAACTCATTCCCGTTGAACTAGTTCAAAATGTTTTCCGTCTATTGAATTAATCAGAATAAGTTCCAAGTAAAATAAAAATTAGATAATTAGCTGAAAATTGCCAAATAAAAGAATAATAAAAAGTCATTCACAGTTGTGGAGCCTCAAAATGAATTATAATCGTTAGATTCATCCATCAACTAGGACGAATTATTCACGCAACCCAAAAAAGTATGCATTTTATTGATTTTTTATCAACCAAATTTAATGTAGTCATGTGCCCTTGATCTTAAACAACACACACCAATGTTGAACAATGATTTCCTTCTAACAATGGCATCAAGAAAAACATGAACATGAACCGGTGGTTTGGCATGCATAAAACTGGATGAAATTTAGATGACAATGAGAAAGTTTGTTCTCTAAAATTATTTTGTCTCGATCTTATTTTCTTGTTCGACTAGAAAAATGTTCAAAATTTCGTTTAACTTTCCGCTTGACGAACTTGTCGAAAATGCATGGGTCAAGAAAGAAAACTAAAAAAATCCTTTGTCCGTGTCACGAGGAAAGAAGGAAAGTAACAAAGAAAACAAAATCAAAAGAAATAGGAAGTTGAAGATTGGAGATTGTGATTACAAAAGAAACATCTTGTAAAAAGATAAGTACATTTACTTTAAACCCATGTAACAACTCACGGGCTAAATCGATAAATTTGCGCTTTGAACAAAATAACTTACTGAAGGTAGAAAACAGATTCTCTTAAGATCGTTAGATACCATGATTGTTAGTTGTTAGTAGTCGAGTTTTTTCATAGGCGCTCATGAGATTAATCGAAAGCTCGAGATTTAAGTATATCCAGAAAATTATCGAGATCGTTCACTTGAGTGATTGGGGTCCAAATTTCTGCGCTAGAGATTTAACTGAATCACCCGTTTACTTTGTAATTGTAGTTAGAAATTCAGGAAGATTTGAGATTTTTTAGATGACCCTTAAAAATTCGAGCAGCTTTCTGAAATGCTGCCGTCAAAAGAATTAAAAGGCGGATAAGATTTCGCAAGTGGGAAACGTACGAAGAAGCTAAATAGTAGTGTAGAAACTACCAGCATACTTTAATCTACATGCATGCGGCATGGGTTTAACATACATTTTGGTCGTGTAGTGTTGGTAACAGATTGGTCCTTAACTTTTAATTTGTAACGTACTTATCATTAACCTATAATGTTTGTACATTTTGGTCATTCCGTCAACTCTTCATCCAAATTTTTCGTTAAGTGTTGATATTAGCATGCCAACTGATCAATCTTTTTTTCCACATAACCCCTTGCCACATTACCTAATTCACTCTAATCCAACCCAATCTAAACTAACCCAACCGAAACCCAAAACCCCTCATTCTAACCTAATTACCTTCACCCATCATCTTATAGATGAGACATGCATATGTTATGAGGTTTTACCTAATTCATCCCAACAAAACACCAACTGAAAAAAAGAAACAGCTAAAACCCATGTCCAAGATTCCTGATGCTAGGGGGCAGATTTGTTCCACAGATAGCATTGCTCATAATTTTGAGTATGGTAGCACAGGCCGTTGCTCTTGACGTACCATTGGCAGACAGTGCAACGAGCTTCGTCTCTCTTAGAGATGTAGATATCAAACCAATGAAGGCCATCTTCTCCCCAGTCCATGCTGCAGTAGAACCACGACCTTCCCAGAAACTGGGGGCGGAACTTGAACTCGAAGCTTCCGTGTCTCTCAAGTGTTTGAATCCCGAGATCGTCGTCTTTCGACTTGCAGTGAATCCTAAGCATCTGTCCTCTTTCCAGCTCGTTAGTAATTACCACCGTTGTTTCTGGGAACAGACTGACCGCCTCCGCAACACCAACTAGTACTAGCTAGGCATGTCACTAGTACTACTTGTACTATGCCATTTCTCGGAACCATAGTACTAGTCATTGTCTTGCCTGAATTGGTAACAATGGTCGTTAATGTTAGATAAAATGAACAAGGATTAAAATGAGTGTAACGAAAATATTATAATCGAGACAATTACCTTAAGATAGATTCGCCCAACACAAGAACGCCCTTCTCCTAGGATACACCGATCTCACCGATGTAAAGCTACCAACCTTAACGAAGAAAACGAATAGAGGAGAGAAGAAGACTTGATCTTGGAGAGAAAGTTCGTATAGTGTAAAGTGTGTGTTAAAATGAAGGAATACATATACATGTGTATTTATAGAAAACTCTTGAAGTAATGAGCAAGTAAAGTATGCTCCAAAATAATAGAATATTCCATAAGATATTCTTTATAATATCTCCACAACTAATTAATTTATTTTTAGGATTTATCACAAATAATAATCACTTAAATAACGGGTTGGTTACACAAATAGTCACCAGACTTCAGTAAAAAAAGACCGAAAAATCACTAAACTTCAAAAATATCCTTCAGATAACTAAAACTTTGGTCGATTAACGCAGAGGTCACTACCGTCTACGGACATCTAATTTCTCGTCCATCTGGCTATGTGGAGCTGCCAACTAGGCAGACACGACATTTAAATCTCATCTACCCAAAATCAACCCGAACACCTGACCCGATTAACCAACCTAGCTAAACCCTCCCTCGTTCTCCACCACCCAACTTCAACCCATCCACACCGCTCCCAACCTTCTCTTCCACCTCCACCAAACCAATCGGCCCCTGCATCAAATTCCCCACTCCCCTGTTCCACCCCAACCCAACAATCGACCAGACCAACCAAACCGCTCACCTCTGCTCCATCAAGCAAAACCAAGCCAACCACCCGAGTTAGCCATCCCCACCAATTTTTTCGATTATCGTTTTTTAGTGTCGTGAACGTTTCCGTCCGCGGCGCGCGATCCCCGGGCTTCGTGTTAGTCTCTTCATTGGGTTTGGTAAAAGGATGGAGTCTCCACCAATCACTTAAAGTGGATTTGACACTTGGAGCCCGATTTAGATTATTTTAACCTAAACCGGGCTTGGTCTGCGTTCAGAGATCTGGATAAGGGGGACGGTTACGTGTGGGAAGGATTAGCACCCCCACAACGTCCGGTAAACCGGTACTACCAAAATCGATAAGTCAGTTGATGTGCTTTTAATTAAAATGTGTTTAATTTCGTAAAATGGGAGTTTCATGTGTCTGGCCTAATGTCAGGACACACTACTAATCCTGATGATTTTTTAATAAAGATAGTTTTAAATTTGTGAAAATAGTAAAGTTGTTTTAAAGTTGGAAAAATGTCAAGTTGTTTTAAAGTTGGACTCGAGTCTAGTGACTGCCTACGTATCCGGAAACCAGAATCAAAGTTCACGTAGTTCGATTTGAAAAGTTGATTTGAGTTGGTTTGCAACCGAGTGGTTGCAGTTTGTTTAGTTGTTCTGTGATTTTTAGGTTGTGAGCGTTTCACGTGACGTTACTAATCTCATTTTATATTTTAGTTCACATTCCATATAAATGTGATTTTTAGGAAGAAATAGGTTCGTGCGTCTTTACAGCTGTAAAGACTAACACTACTAATCATAATTATTTTAGTTTTTATAAAAAGAGTTTTCATTTATTAATTTTAAAAAGGTGGACTTGTGTCTTTCGACTGCCTACGTACCCAATTAGTATCGGGATCAAAGTCCGCGTAGTTCGGGCGTTAGAAAACGCGGATTGATGTTGATGTTGTGATTTTGAATTTGGTTAATTAAGTCAATTTTTGGTTTAATAGTTTTTGGAGTGCGGGGTTTTCACGCGCCACTTCTAGTGTCGAGGCTAACGTTACTGTTTTCATGAAGAGAGCGACTAAAAGGATTCTTGTTTAATCAAGAATTTTCACAAGTTTTGCTAGTGTAAAACTTGCGTTACTAATTCTCTTAATTTAAGATATTTTAGGGGATTCATATTTTTTAGACGGGCAATTTCATGATGTTTCACTAGTATGAAATAATCGTTACTAGTCCCGTTAATTAGGAGGTTGGGTCTTACTTCAACTCTTAAGGGAAATAACAAGATAATTGGGCTATGAATTCACAGCCTATAAGGCCCAACCCACCCGATGGCAGACTTGTAATTATGGACGCGGTGGCAAACTCGTAAATACTACGCGTGGTGGCAAACTTGTAATTAAAAACGACCGGTGGCAAATTTGTAAATAAAAAGGACGGTGGCAATTTTGTAAATATGAAAGCCCTAATATAAGCCATATATAAACTATTTGGACCCAAAAAATGCAGCCTTTCTCTCTCTAACTTCATCTGCGCCGCCCCCTCTCTCATTTTTCTCTCATCTTCTTCATCCTCTCTACTTTTCTCTCAAGCTTCTTCTCTTTCTTATCTTCTTCCTGATGGGCCACCCTGGATCGGGTCAGCCCGATAGGCGAAGCGATCCACCTAAAAAGTGGGTCAACGCCTCAGACGAGGGTTGACCGTGTGAATGTCCCAAAAGGTGCTCTAAAGAGTGGGCCAGACGTGGCCCAGGGAACGGTCAACGCCTCAGGCGAGGGTTGACTAGCCAGACGCTCTAAAGATCGCTCGGGGGTGGGCCCAAGCGCAACCCAGGAAAAACCGTAGGGCGGCGTCACGCTTACCATCTGGAAAAAACCCTAGAGGGACACGTGGAGCAATCCTGAGGATTTCGTCTTCACCAACCGACGATCTGGATTTGACGACACGTGGCGCGATTTGCTGGGCGCCGTACCATTGCCTAACGGCCTTGGCAGGCTTGCCAGGCTATAAATACAAAGGGAATGTACAAACTGCAGACACGACCAAATTCTGGGAGAAATCCCTAGGTACGCCCCGTCACGTCATTATCCTTTCTATTCCTCACATCTTGTTCTGATTACTGCCCCACCCCTTTTCGTTACGAGGCGATCCAGAGTCATTCAGGCGATCGGGTCGGCTCCTTCATTGTTCCAGGCGACAAGGACGGAACAATTGGCGCACCAGATAGGGGGTAATCAAGAACTAAAGAAGCTGAGCGATGGAGCAGGGTAATGTAGGAAGAATGATAAGAGGTGAAGCGTCTACTGCGCGTCCTGAAGGAGAGGTGGAGGAGACACCGCTGAAATATGTGAATCCTGGAGTCCAAAACCTGGAGGGAAGAAACTTGATAAATGAGCTAGAGGAAGAGGGAGTGCCTAGAGACACGGACACTGATTCCTCGTATATTCCTCGAGATACTAGAGGGAAAAGCATAATGCAGGAGGAAGCACCAAATTCGGGGGCATACAAAGTTATTGAGCAACGTTTTCAGGTTCTAGAAAAGCAGAATTTGGAGCTTACCCAATTGTTAAAAACAGTTATCGCTCAGCAGACACAAACACCTAGAGCTCAGAATAATCCGGCTCCAGGCAACGACACTCACGCGGAAATGCTACGGGCATTTTGACCGCTAGTCGAAACCGGTATCGAGCAGAGGGTCATTCGGCAACCCTTAGCAAGGGCTATCTTCGCCGAAGCACTACCTATTGGCCTCGTCCCACCAAACATGGAAAAATACTCAGGGCTAGGCGACCCCGAAGAACACCTGCAAAACTTTCAAATCGCCATGCAAATGCAGGGAGCCAGCGATGCAGCATTTTGCAGAGCTTACCCAACCACTTTGGGAGGAGCAGCAAGAGAATGGTACATGAGTTTGCCAGAAGGGATTATCCATACATGGGATGAGTTTGCTAGAATTTTTTTTGGTGAAATATGAAAGTTGGCGACATCGAAAGGTTCCGGTACAAGTCCTTGTCAACTTACGACAATGGCCGGAGGAATCGCTAAAGGATTTCTTTGAGAGGTGGATCAGTACAGTACAATCTGTCAGGGATGTGACTTTAGACATCGCTACTGCGAGTATGATACAGGCGACGCACAACAGGCGACTAAAAGAAGCGTTGGTGAAGAAAAAGCCTACCACTCTGTCCAACTTGGAGGCCAGAATAAATAGTATAATCCTCATTGAGGAGCAATTGGCAGAAATTGGAGGAGATGATGGCTGGAAGAGCCGAAGGGACGGGCAGGATGATGAGTCATGCGATGCCAATGACAGGCGAGGGCGGTGGCAGAGAACTGAGTGATCCCCTGAGAGAAGGGAGTACCGTGATGACAGGAAAAACAATGACAGACGTGCATACCAGGAAGACAGGCGAGAATACACTCCACTCAATCGATCCCGGAAGGAAATATTCTTGTACATGCAGCACAAGGATCACCATATTCAGTGGTCTGAGCCGCTTCGAGGCGATCCAGAGCAACGTAATCCCCGAAAATTCTGCAACTTTCATGATTCGCATGCTCACACCACGGAGGAATGTAGGCAGCTTAAAAATGAGATTGAGCGATGGATCAAGGAGGGTCGCCTGAGAGACTTTATCCTCCAAACCAAGCGAAAGGAGAGGAGCTCAAATGATAAAGAGGATAGCCCAGCCCCATGCGATCAGCCTAGAAAAACAGTGTTCGCCCGACTGCAAGAACCGCAGGGTGACGCTCCCAAAAAGGCGAAAGAAGCAGAAGAGGTTACAAAGGTCTATCAAACTATATTCGGAGGAGAGAGCTGTCCAACCAAAAAACAGTCAAACGAGTGTAGGGAGGTTTTGATCATAAACAATGACGTTCGGCGATCTCCCGTCATGGTTACAGATGAGGATTTGATCAGAAACGGAGGACCCAGCTTGGAAGCACTGGTAATCCAGATGGTAACTCTCAGAAGCAGAGTGGAACGGGTGATGGTGGATGAAGGAAGTTCAGCCGACATCCTATTCTGGGAACTTTTCCAGCAGATGAATTTACCCACCTCAAGCCTGCGCCCGACGAAGACGACTATTACAGGGTTCTCGGGGCACCAAGTACCTATTAAGGGAATTATTACCCTACAAGTCATGCTAGGCGATGAACGAATCAAGACGGTACAGTCAGTAGATTTCCACGTGCTGGATTGCCGATCCTCGTACAATGTAATCTTGGGGCGACCAGCGCTTGCTGCTTTTCAAGCTATCTCGTCACCAGTATACCAGGTTCTGAAATTTGTAACAAAGGAGGGTGTCGGTGTCGCTTGGGGACACCCGGAGGTGGCTAGGCGCTGTTATCGGGCGGCGACAAAAGGAGCATGTTATAAAATTGACTTAGAAGAAGGAGCGGAGAACAGGGAAAGGCTACAGTCTGCAGAATCTGACGTCCCCGTGACCTTGTGGGAAGGCGATGATGAGAGGACAGTGAGGCTCTCATCTTACCTAAGCCAGGAAGCCAGGCAAGCGATGATGACGCTGATCAAGCAATATTCACATCTTTTTGCATGGCATCCCAGCGACATGCCAGGGATAGACCCGACAGTTGTTAAGCATTGCTTGTCAATTGACAAGAGTTGTCACCCCGTACAACAGAAGCGAAGGAATATATGCCGAGAGCGACAACTAGCCGTCACAAAAGAGATCGACAAGTTACTAGAGGCAGGTTTTATCAGGGAGGTTCAATACCCAGAGTGGCTATCAAATGTGGTTCTGGTCAAAAAATCGTCGGGCGCCTGGAGGATGTGTGTGGACTTCACGAATTTAAACGATGCTTGCCCAAAGGACGCTTACCCACTTCCGAACATTGAACAGTTGGTCGACGCGATAGCAAACAATGAAATGTTGTCTTTCCTTGATATGTTCTCCGGATACCATCAGATACCGCTTAATGAGGAAGATCAGGAGAAGACATGCATTCATGACTCCTATGGCAAATTATTGTTACAAAGTCATGCCTTTTGGCCTAAAAAATGCGGGAGCTACTTATCAGAGGATGATAGATATGGTGTTTACTAAGCAACGGGGGCGTAACCTAGAGGCATACGTCGACGACCTCTTAGTAAAAAGTAAGAAGAGCGATGATCACTTAGGCGACTTAAATGAGACTTTTGAAACATTACAACGCTTTGCGTTGCGGCTGAATCCGCAAAAATGTGTCTTCGGGGCAACATCAGGCAAATTCTTAGGGTATTTGGTAACTCGACGAGGGATCGAGGCAAATCCAGCACAATTAGAGGCTATCTCCGCCACTAAAACAGTCAAAGAAGTGCAAGTTCTGGCCGGTAGGATAACCGCGATCAACCGATTCATTCCAAAGGCAGCAGAGCGATGTGCGCCATTCTTCTCTATCTTAAAAAATGCGTCAAAATTTGCATGGAATGACAAGTGCGATAAGGCATTTGAGGAGCTCAAACAATTTTTAGTTACTCCTCCGGTCTTGGCGTCGCCCAAGGAGGGAGATGAACTATTCATGTACATCGCGATATCACCAACAACGGTAAGTGCAGTGCTGGTGCGTCGGGAGGAACGTAGCGATCAGCCGATATTCTATACAAGCAAAACGTTGGTCGACGCTGAAACCAGATACCCGGCGATTGAGAAAATGGCCTATGCTGTGGTCTGCGCAGCAAGAAAGCTCCGACCATATTTTCAGGCACATACAGTGACGGTGCTAACCAATTTGCCATATTTTCAGGAAGAGTCGGTGATGCCGTATTTTGATGAAAAAAAGTTAGCCCTGGCGGATTTTAGTAAGGTAGACATTGTTCAAATTGCTCGAGATGAGAATTGTCACGCGGATGCCTTATCCAAGCTAGCTACGACGGTTGACTTTGAGGAGACAAGAATGGTAAAGGTGGAGAAGGAAGTAAAACTAAATACATGTTTCCAAATCAGTGATACCCAGAAGGGAGAGGAAGTACAAGAGGATGATTGGCGCACTCCTATCATCCAGTTTTTGAAAGATGGAACAGTCCCAGAGGATCAGGCGATGGCTACAAAAATAAGGCGACAGGCCGGCAGGTGCATCCTCATAGGCGACTATCTTTACAGAAAGTCTGCCGCAGGACCTTACTTACGATGCCTCGGACCAATCGACGCCGATTATAGCCTGCGAGAAATTCATTTTGGGGTATGTGGGACGCACTTAGGTTCTAAGAGCCTAGAGAAAAATTTGCTATACCAAGGTTACTACTGGTCAACAATGAGGAGGGAGGCGACGGACTTAGTTAAAAAATGACACAAGTGTCAAGAGTACGCCGACTATCATAGACTGCCTTCCACAGCTTTGCAGGCGATCGTTAGCCCTTGGCCTTTCGCTCAATGGGGAATGGACATTCTGGGACCCTTCCCGAAGCCTCAGGTAAACGTAAGTATCTGATTGTGGCGATCGACTATTTCACAAAATGGATTGAGGCTGAGGCGACGGCTAGCATCACTACTAAGCAAATTGAGAAGTTCACGTTCAAGCATATCATTTCAAGGTTCAACATTCCTCACAGCATTATTTGTGACCACGACACCCAATTTGACTGCCAGAGCTTCCAAGCATATTGTCAAGGATACAAAATCCTCATACGATTCGCCTCGGTTGCGTATCCACAAGCCAACGGGCAAGCCGAGGCCACAAATAAGCTTATACTACGAGGCTTGAAGCGATGGATTGAGGGCAAGAAAGGAATGTGGTGAGGAGCTCGACCACGTGCTATGGGCCCACATGATGATTTACAAGACGTCAACGGGGGAATCGCCTTACACATTGACCTACGGATCGGAGGCGGTCCTCCCGGTGGAAATAACGATACCTTCCGTCAGATTAAGAAGCTACGACTCGGAGGAGAATGAGAAAAATTTGGTCCATAGTATTGACATGATTGAAGAAAAGCGCGAGATCGCCCAGATGAAGTTAATAGCAGAAAAAGGAATGCTCGCCAGGCGATATAACAAAAAGTTGAAACCGCACCACATCAAGATGGGCGATTTAGTGCTGCGAAAGATCTTCCGGCCATGGGAAGGAGCCGCAAAGCTCGATCCTGGATGGGAGGGGCCATTTCAGATCAGGAAAGTTATGGGAGCGAACACCTTCAAATTAGCCAGGCTGGATGGAGCAAAGGTCCCCCGGACTTGGAACGCGATGCATCTTCGCAAGTACCATGAGTAGTCGCCTAAGAGCATGTATTGCTTTTTCATTTCACTGATTAATGAAAAGGAGCGTCCGATAGCTATGTCGCTGGACGACTCATTTTATCATTTATATCTAGTCTTCATTTACTTCCTAGGCACTACAAGACACGCATCAGCATAAACACTACAAAACATCGTTGCTTGGCTACAGGCTAGAAAAGAAAGTTCTAACCTCGCCTCGTCCATGAGACACAAGAAATAAAAAAGGTTCTAAATTCGCTAAGGCTAAAAGAAATCGCTTACACTAAATCACTAAGGCACCTATAAAAGCATCGCCTAAAAACTCATAGGGTGTCGGGCTCCGTTACAAATGATTATTCGTCGGTTAGCAGCACCCTATTAAACGCTAAGGCCAAAAAAGTCGTCGCTCAAAAGCGCAATGGTGAGACATACTAAGATTATCAGATAACAGAACATCGCTTACGAGCATGCAAAATAAGAAAAGTGAGAGAAATGTCGCTTATAAAATTAGTAAAATATCTTCAAAATTCATGGATATTCATAAAAGTTTTACAGGCAGAATGCAAAAGACAAGCAAGTGAGGGAAATTTTCATCGTTTATTCATCCCGTGCCCCGAGCCTTGTCCGCGGTCGCCTTGAGGGGCCGTCAGGCTCTTTTCAGATGCCTTCTCTCCCCTACCAGCATCTGCCCGAGCCTTTGCAGCTGCCTCAGTCCTGGCCCGAGCTCTTCTAGCCTTCTCAGCAGCTATGTACTCCTGATCCGCCGCCTGCACCTCCTTCATCACATTAATATATTCAGGGTCGACATCGGTGTTAGGATCAGACACCCTGTTTAGAAGGCGATTCACAGCCCTGAAGGAGGCCGACAGAAATTCGCGCCGAACGAATGGAGGAGAAGGCCCAACGACGTCCACAAATTTCTGGCGAGTGGCAGTCATGATCACAGGAATGGATCTTCGGATCAGCAACACGGTGGTCATATACTGCCGAGAGCTGAGCGCCTCAGTCTCCTCCTTAATGGTCACAGCACGGTCCCTCTCCACCGTCATCGCCTCAGCCAGCTTCTTCGCCTTATCCCTCTCCTCAGTCACCTGGTTCCGCGCAGCAAGGGCAGCGTCTCTCTCCTTTGTCAGAACTTGTATCTGCTTTTGCAGAACACCTTGGTCCTGGAGCTTCTTGGCGGACGAGGAGGCGGCTTCTTTGGCCTCAGACAGGCTCTTCTCTAAGTTAGCGATGGAGGTCCGGCTGGTCGATAAATCTTGAGTCAGGCGCTCCACGGCAGAGGAAGCCTCGCTTAAGTCATGCTGAAGCTGGGAATGAGCCTCAGTCAGGCGAGCAAGCTCGTTCCTGGTAGACTGATGATCAGACTGCGAGAAACAAGACGAAGACGGTGAGAACTAAAAAAAAAACATCATCATCGTCACTAGCGACAAGTTTTTGCTTACTTCTTCGGTGTCCAGGCGGCGCTGAAGAGCTGCGTGATCGTCACGAAGTTCACGAGCCTTGCGCATCAACAAGTCACGCGACTTGTCAGCCATGCTTAGCGCCAGTAACATCTGGATAAATGATAGGACCACGCATGTTGAAAGGCGGCGATTGATTGAATCTTCAAAAGTTAAAAAACAAAACATAAAAGAGAGAAGAGAGTCAGTTGAGGTAATACCTCGTGATGTTTTACATAGACGTTCCCCATCGCGGGATGGAAATCGCCAACCTTCACATCATCTAGTCCCTTCAGGACTCCAGAGGTCACTTCCTCCGCGATATCACGCGCCACGTCAGCCGAAAGCTGTGATCGCCGAAGATATACAACGGGAAAGTAGCCCTCTGGTTTCTCGTAATCAGGCGCCAGGAAGTCTGTCAAGACGCGATGGGATAAGGCGCGGCGACACTCCTCGTCGTTGTGTGGCGACAGGGGTGAGTCATCCTGAATAAAGGCTATGGACTCTCGCTCCACAGTCTCCTTTCCGGGGCACCGAGGGGGAGACTCAGGAGCGGCATCGTGGTGCTCCGTGATAATGGGCTCAGCAGTAGAAGGCTCTGTGTGCTCGTTAGGGGTAGTCATCGGTGGTGGCGCTGTTGGCTCGACCAGAACGTCCTCTTCAATAACGATTGGGTCAGACGTTCCGACGGAGGAAGGTTTGCGTCGCTTTGAGGTTTTTAACACAGGCGACGATTTCTTTTCGCGAGAGCGACGGGCCCCTCGCTTTTTTCCTTTCCCAGGAGAGGGTGGGGGCAGCTCAACTACGGGCGGAGGCTCACGCTGTGGTTGAGTCGTGGTTATAGACCCACGAGCTGACGTGCTGATTAGCACGTTGGAAATGTCCGTCATTCCTGTAAAAGGGAAGAAATCAAGGTCAGAATAACAAAAATGGAGACACGGCGCAAGCTAGTAAAAAGCGAGGGAAGATAATCCCATCTACCTCCGGGCAGCATCGCCAGGACTTGTTTTAGGACGAGAGGGTCATTCAAGTTGAAGTTTTCCCTGTTGATAAGCGACAGGAGCTGTCGTTCGAGCGTAGTGGCTGAGCGACCACGCGGGAAATTATTTGCGTCGCCTTGTGACCAGTAAGGCGGAAGAGCCGTCGCCCAGGTATCTTCGGGCGAAGGTTTGAAATAAAAAAAGGCATGATACCATGTGGGGTGCGGTTTCACCGTTCTCCGCATTCCCACATCTCTATACGCACCTCGCTTTACAAAACTGAGGCCGTTGGTGTTATGTTTAGCACTATACAAAAGGGAAAAAAGGCGAAGGGTAGGAGTAATCTTCTCACGTTGGCAAGAAATCTCGAAGCTGGCTATGACAGACCACGAGGTTGCGGTATAGGCGCCAAGTAAGGCTTTTAGATTTTGAAGCAATGATACAACAAAAGGAGAGGGGGGAAGGCGCAAACCGTTGGTAAAGCTTTCTGACCACACTCCGTGCCAGCCTTCAGGGCAATTCCCAATGGTCGATAAATAGGAAGGAGCAACGAAGTCCAGTGAGTTGGAAGAGAAAGTTTGGGAAGAAAAGAGCAGATGGTGGTGGCGGAGAGATAAGGAAAGTAGCTGGCCCAATAACATAGCGATCTCGCCCGATGCCGTCATACCACATGTCTTTCCAGGCTCGAACGGTATAGCCTTGGTCGGAAATAGGGGCTGACATGTCTACGGACCAAGAACGAAAGCCAGGGATGAATCCAAATTGATGCATGCCCCATTCTCGGGGCTCTGAAGGATCGGGGGAATTTTGGGAATCGTCAAATGACGAGTTGGAGGTAGTTTTCTCTGAATCAGTAGAGGAAGCCATGGGGACTCTAGTGTACAGAGGACTCTACTGGAGGAGAAAAGCTAGAAAGGCAGTAAAGAATAAAAAGAGGCGAGAGGAGAAAGATTCAAGCAAAGAGTGGAGACTTACCTGGACAGCTGAGGAGGTACTCAAGATCGTCGGACATCTGGAAGGAAAGGAAGGGCTGAAGAAAGTAAAGGAAAAGCAGGGAAAAGCACGGATTATCGAAGAGGGAAGCAGGAAGCAAGGAAGGGAGTTGGATGATAAAAAAGAGAGGAGAGAGCAGTAGTAGGGGCGGAGTGTCTTATAAAGGAATGGCAGAGGCGTTTGAATGGCTTACATCGGAAAGGGAAACGTCGCGGCAGTTGAAAAGACGAGGAGAGTTGTTGGCATCGGGAAAGGGGAAGCGTCGGGGGGACACAAGATAGGAAAGAAGACGATTGGGCAGACGGGACATAGAAAAGAATATAAAACAAAGGGGCTATCTCGTAGGTAATGATGGAGTTAGGGGGCTAATACGGAGGGAAAAGACCGGAGAGCCCCTCGGCAATGGCGAAGGTAGGGTTCCTCAAGATCGCGGTAGGCGACGGAGTAAGAATAGTCCGCCAGTGTGCTTGGCAATAAAACACACAGGCGGACTGGGGGGCTCATGATGGGCCACCCTGGATCGGGTCAGCCCGATAGGCGAAGCGATCCACCTAAAAAGTGGGTCAACGGCTCAGACGAGGGTTGACCGAGTGAATGTCCCAAAAGGTGCTCTAAAGAGTGGGCCAGACGTGGCCCAGAGAATGGTCAACGCCTCAGGCGAGGGTTGACTAGCCAGACGCTCTAAAGATCGCTCGGGGGTGGGCCCAAGCGCGGCCCAGGAAAAACCCTAGGGCGGCGTCACGCTTACCATCTGGAAAAAACCCTAGAGGGACACGTGGAGCAATCCTGAGGATTTCGTCTTCACCAAGCGACGGTCTGGATTCGACGACACGTGGCGCAATTTGCTGGGCGCCGTACCATTGCCTAACGGCCTTGGCAGGCTTGCCAGGCTATAAATACAAAGGGAATGTACAAACTGCAGACACGACCAAATTCTGGGAGAAATCCCTAGGTACGCCCCGTCACGTCATTATCCTTTCTATTCCTCACATCTTGTTTTGATTACTGCCCCACCCCTTTTCGTTACGAGGCGATCCGGAGTCATTCAGGCGATCGGGTCGGCTCCTTCATTGTTCCAGGCGACAAGGACGGAACACTTCCCAATCTCAGAAACAAACAGAACCCTAAAAATATTTGAAACTCACCCTCGTTCCTATGTTGTTGCCGGCGTCGATCCTCTTGTCGTTGTCGCCGTCGCTGTCGCCGAGCCCTCGGAGCCGTCGAGGAAGAAAGGCGTCACGCCGCTCCTTCAGCCATTGCCGTCCGATCGAGATCGTCGCCGCTTCGCTTGACGCGCCGATGCAGCATGCCGCCGCCGCCGTGTCTCCGTCCGATCGCCACCGACGTTATTTCTGATGGTACCGCCGCCACCACTGAGTTTCCGCCTCCTCTCCATCACACGGCCGCCTCCGTTGTCGAGTCGTACCGCCACCGTAGAAGCCCTTAGCAGCCGCCGTCACTCCGTCATCACTCTACCTGGAAGGCAAAAACAGTAGGCAATTTTTTTTGCTCTTGCTATTTTATATTTGTGAAATCCAGAGTTTGAATGTACTTGATTCCTATTTTGATTTCAGATCTTGATGAGGGCTGATTGGTGATTGTTGGAAGGCAGCAACACTAAAAGAAAATTAAAGCTTTTGGTAAGAAATAAGCAAGTTGGATTGAAGGTAAAAACTCTTGACTTTGTGTTCCACCCTATACCTTGGATTGGCGCTAGTTGATTAGAAAGTCTTGCTGAATTGGTTTAGGCTAATGACATCAATATGAATTATAGAAATGTATAGATTGCTAATTCATGACAGGGTTAGTGTAAGTTGTATGATGAAAGCATTATAGATGAAACAAAAATCATACAAAACTCAACCAAGGATACAATTCATTATCATAAGTAAAAGCTTAAAACAACGATCAGATGTTAAGTGTACTATTAAATAGATGGATGAGCAAAGTATTGAAAGGTAAATAAATGAACAAGCTTGAGAAAATGACTCTTTGTATGGAAGGAATATTGATAGAAATCGTTGGGTTTCGAAGACAAAGTTCAAAACTCAACTATTCCTATCAATTTCTAGCCACACAGCTTCTTGTTGTTTCTTTGTTTTCTCTCTACTTTTGTCTCTTTGCTTTGTTTGTTGTAGGTGAAGAAGGGGTGAAAGGGATGAAGAAAACCTTTGGTGAAAGGAGGGGGTCATGCCACTTTTGAGAAGAAGAGAGAAGAAGAAGAGGAAAGCTGAAGAAGAAGAAGGCCGAAGCCATCAGGGGGAGGGTGGTGTTTTTTGATGTGTGTCTTCCCCTCCCATTGCTTTGGGAGCCTTATTTTATAGGGAGGAAAAGAGGGAATTTTGCTATTTTTTATTTTATTTCATTATTGTAACAATAAATTTCATTTTCTGTAATTTTATTTAATTAATGCATACAATAAAAGTGAGCCCAAAAGCCCAACACAAAATCATTTAGGAAATGGGCCTAAAGCCCAATTCGAAATCAAATGGGCCTAAAGCCCAACGATTTAAACTTGGCCTCGAGCCCAACTTTAGAGATTCGACTCCTCGATAATTATATTAAACGAGATAGCTCTATAATACAATTCGTTATAGCTATAGAAATATTTCAAAATAGTTCATAAATTTTAAGATAACTCAAGGAGCGCAAGAGAGATCTCTTTTTGTCATTTTTTCTTAAATAGGAGTAAATATGGCCAAATTTAGATAAATAGAAATAGCCCTAAAACTTGGAAATAATTCGAGAAGCCGGACAAAATTTGGTTACTACATTTAGGTTTTCATCGATTTCTTTGGTTGATTTTGGTTTATGCTAGTAGTTTGTTTGTTCTTGTGATTTGTGGTTGTGTGGCTAAGATGGATTTGTGTAACACCCATACCGAACTTACCTGGGTAAACTCATGATTGGACCGGTTTGAGCATCACTCGAAACGAACATAAATGAAATAAGTGAAAATCGACAGAAAGGAAAATAAATTAAACTCTTATTAAATGATCAAAATTCGAATGGGGCATCCAATAATAAAAACCGAGTACAAACTGATAAACTAGAAATCCTAAATCAACCCTCAAAAGTTTACAAAATTCCCCAAAACAATAATAGTCAACCGAAAACGTAAAATGAAAGGAAACGGTCAACTCCAATAGATCACCAAGCTCCAACCAACAACTGCTCTGAACTTGACCAAAACACTTGAAGCTCAACTCACTCTCTCAACCACGCGCACCTGAAAGGGGAAGAGGGGGGAATCAGTTTCCTAATGAAACTGAGTGAACCCACCGGGTTTAACTATGCGTCGAACCTAACCAAAAGAAGTGATTTCAAACTCCCCACGAAACACTGACAATGGAATCAGACTCAACCTTAATCGGTTTCAATTCTCTAAAATAGTCTAGGTGATCACATAGGTGTAGTTCTCGGTTCAACATTCGTAATCCTCAATAACAGCAATATAGTTCATCATGCATACAGTTCAACATCATATTACAAGACAGCTTGCCATCACAATCAACACACACACAATAATGACATTATTGTTGGGGGCCGCGCCCCCCACTGAATGACATTATTGTCGAGGGCCACACCCCCGACTAAATCACTCATTTAGTCGGGGTGTGGCCCCCGACAATATGGCCCCCGACTAAAATAATCAGGGGCTTTATTGCCGGGGGCCACACCCCCGACTAAACCATTCAATTAGTCAGGGGCTAGGCCCCCGACAAAATTGCCCCCGACTATATTTGTTGGGGGCTATACGCCCCCGACCATTGTTGGCCAGCCACCGACTGTAATTGTCGGGGGCATTTGGCAAGTGGCCCCCAACTATTTATGGGTTTTGTTGTAGTGCGACCAAGGTGATCTACCCACGTAGACCGGCCTCAATTATATTTCATTGGGGTAACATTGGCTCCTTCCGATTCTATCATTTCAATTACATTTACACCATCACATTAATTACTAACATCCAACCATCAATCCTCTAATATTACATATGGTCCACCTAAACAACATAATCACAACTCATCCACTTTCCACCATCCTCACACAATTTCATATCTCGATTGACAAGCACAACAAGGGTAGACGGCTAGCTCACTGGTCATTCTGCAAGTACAAGGATAGCCATGTCATGAGTCTAGGGTTACCCTCCTGTTCGTCATTTGTAGGACGACCCCACATTGGCAGGGGCATCCTCCTGCAACCACAATTGACAATAGCAGAATATGCAATTTCACAAGATCACCCAAACCCGTCGTTTCTAATACTCACTTCTAATTCTGATCCGTTAATCATGAGTATTAATCACTTACCCCAATCCTAACAACATAGCATTACATTAATCAACAATCAATCACATAACAATTATCATATTTTACTCTCTTCCATTTTCATGTAATCCTTAATTTCATCTAGGTCAGATTATAACTCCTAACATCACTCATCACTACCTATCGTACGCTAAACCCCCACCTGACAAGAAGACGAGACTCTAAACAACTTCTAGGAACTCGAACGAACAAACCCTCCTTCTCCAAAAAGATAGCTCTTCCTTCCCTCACTGACAGCTCCTCGCTCCACAACTTCAGAAACCGAGATATGCAATATCTTCCTCTCATCGCTAGGAATGCACAGGAGAAAACAGATCCTCGATCGGACACCCGCAGCTCCCAGAATCAAGGTTTTAAGTTGGAAAAACCTTGGTTCGTCAAAAGGATTTTCATAAAGAAAGAGAGAGGGAAAAGTTCTAGAAATCCATCAAAACCCGTCCTTTTATGTGCAGGTTAAAACACACAGAATGTACTATGATACATGGCGTATGTTGTGATACACGGCGTGTACCTCAACTACATGGCCGTGTGTTCTACACTGCACAACATGCTCATTTGTAACTTCGACCTGACTCAATTACGAACGTCCCGGACTTCGATGGGGCCTGAAGAACATTGTTTCCAATGCCTCAATCACATGAACTCGAGTTCCAAACCGTTCGCTTGGGCGGGAATGTTTGAAGTCTCCACAACTTCAAAGAACTTCGTCCCTGAAATCACAACCCAACTCATCCTAGCAATGCAACCAGAAATTACAGCAAAAAGCAACAGTTCAAGGACCACATTACTATCTGAAACTCCTCCCTTAACGGCTCTAGTAATTCGCATTTTCTAAGAACACTTCTCCCATAATAACCCAGACTCTACCTAACACACACGCACAACCAAACCTCTAGGACACAACTCACCACAAGAGCACAACAAAAAACAGAACTCAAACAAAAGAAGAAACTACTTAGCTAACACCTTCGACTAGAACCTCACACCCTTCGAGCACTCTACGTAACTTAACCAAAAACTACAAAGAAGTTCTACACTTCCAACCAACCTCCTAGTCTACTAGCTACTACTATTAGATGATGATTGGGACCAGCCACTGGAGTGAGTCTAGGAGAGGTCAGTATGCAAGAGGAGAATTGCCAGGCACGAGGCTTTGAATGGAGCCTTATAGTTGGATGTGGTCGGACCGCAAGAGGATGTATCCATCAGAGAGCAGAATGATCAGTTCATCCACTACCTTTAGAAAAATACGACCATACAATATGCTCACGTGGCGACCGTGGAGGACCTTCAGGACGTGGTTCTAAGGAGGGGTGACACACCCTTGACTTCTCTTTTGTTTCCTTTTGTTTTTTTGGTTTTTCTGTCTTGTTGAACAAATATTGTTATGTCTTTTGTTTACTTTTCGTACTTGGATGATTAGTAGCTTTGCATGGTATTTCCTTGCCATGCTAGGTTGTTATTATTTTTGTGTTTTCTGCTACTCTCGTGGATGCTCGTACCTCATTCTAGTTATCTATGTTTCCAAACTATTTTGTGCAGGATGCCTTTGGTCTCTTTCGTGTGATGACTACTTTCCCACTTCTTTGGTGATTGTAAATACTTGTCATTTGTGGAATGCTTGTCCTTTCAATTATGCTTTCTATTTAACATGAATCGAGCTCTTGCTCTCCATGCGGTTTGTTTTCTCTGTGTCAGAGTACTTTGTTTCGGGTTGTTTCTCTGAACAAGCTGCTCCTGCCAAGTCTACTCTTTGTCTCCATTTTACATTCACGTAACTTCTTTCCTACTCTACTCACTCGTCTCTGCCTTGTGTGAGGTGGAATCGTAGATGTGTTCTAGGGTGTTGCTCATCGTTTGCTTGATTGTTGTTAGTGAGTCGAGTGGTCATTGCGAGTTTCTGTTTCTATTTATCGTTTTTTCACTACTTCTCAATTTTATTTTGGCATCTTGTGATTGTTGAGCGTGAATTATGCTTGTACATTTAGGCTTTTGACTCATCTTGTTGCTTTAAATTTTTCATTAATGATCTAGCTTTTGATTTCTTGGCAATAGAGTCCTAAACGAAATTTTTGAATTTCGGTGCGTTGAATACACCCTCGTGTCTCTTCCTTTCATTACTTTAGAAACTAGCTCTCCTTTGATTTTTGGACATTGAACTTGGCTTGGTTTGTGGCTTTTTTTACCAATATTTTTGAAAACGTAGTCTGTCTTGTCCTTTCCGAACTCTCTAGTTGATGCAAAGATGAAGTCTAGGATTAGGGCTTTCTGAATGCGTGCTTTCAAGAGGTCAATGTGTCCAAGTTGAGCGTTAGATGTGCGTAGGTTGTACTTGGTTTGGAGTTCAACGCGAGTTGGACAATAACGCCAATCCACTGCTTAGTCCTGAAGTGAAGTTTTAGTGTGGTATTCTTCTTCCCAACCCCTTCCGTCGCGGGAAAGGTTTAGGATAACGCGGTCTAGAAAAGGGACCGGTTGTCTGTCTTCTAGCTGCAGTACCTATTGGTAAGCAAAAGTAGCAATCATTCTTGAGTTTTCTATTAAACCAAAGAAATAGTACGAAAAGTGGGTGTACTTGCTAGTCTGCCATACCTTTTGGTAAGACAAAAGAGTCTAGCAAAATCATTTCTTGAAGTTGTTTTTCTATTTTAAAACCAAAGAAGACAAATAGAATGAAATTGAGTTCTCTAGAAGGTGCATATGAGTGAACCACTCTCTCCATGCAAGACAGGGAATCAGCCAGGTGGCCCTAGTCTTGATTATTTAGTCCTTCGCATCCTAGAGAAAGTGGGAAAGAGATGAGTGTCATTTTCCCTTGTTCAAGTTGTTTTGTCCAATTTTTTTGAAAGAGTTAGGTTTGTTATATACTGATTAGAAGAGATAGTGGTTTGTATGATCATGTAATCAAGTGCATGATTCCTTTTTGCTCTATTTCCATTTACGTTGTATTAGGAACTAAGTTAGAAGAGATAGTGGTTTGTATGATCATGTAATCAAGTGCATGATTCCTTTTTGCTCTATTTCCATTTACGTTGTATTAGGAACTAAGTTTATTTTGTCTTGAATTATTTGTGTAGTAGCGCGTGTCTTGATTCAGTTGATTGCTTGCGAGTAAGAAAAATCTAAGTGTGGAGTGATCTGATAACTCATTTTTAGCCCATTTTTGCTTGACAAGTTTTATGAATACTTTATGCTCAATTCATTCTTTTTTGTTGGCCATTTGCATTGATTTCATGTTTATGATGATTGCACCCGGTAATGATCTGCATGGTCCATTTTATGTCGTTCGAGTTGTTTCTAGTGAAATTGCAGACTGAGCCACAAAAGAGGGTCTTACCATTAAGCTACCAATTCAAGCGACGACCCAATCAGTGGTCCGAAGCTCCCGGAAAGCTTGATCCAATGAAGCATTTAGAAACACAAGGAACGCACATGGCTCAACACTCAGCCCGCACCTGGCGCGCCCATTGATAAGAGGCCGGCCACCAATCGACCGGCGCGTCCACCCATAACACGCCCAACCAACGCGATCTTCGTCGAGCGTTTGGCCAAAATTGTAAAGGCGCGTCCGTGCCCCTCACCCCCAGTGCTCTCACATACTCAGCAACAATATATAAGTGTTGAAACAACACTTAAAGAGGGGGCTCATTTTTTGCTCTTTTCTCAAACACATTTAACGGAAGAGTGAAAGCTCAATCAGCCACTCCAAGCTCCTCCATCACCATTCCTCTTTAATCCATCATCCCAAAAGGCTAAGGAGAATTCTCAATCAGATGAATTTCTCCATTGCTTAGGAGTTTCCTCTCTTTTTCTCTCATATGTAACTAAACCCTTAAGGATTTTGTTGGGTGAACCCCCCAAGTGATTAGATACTTGTTTGATGATTACTATTGGCTTTTAAGATGAATAAAGTCTTCATTATGCGATTCATTTTGATGTTTATGCCCTTTTCCATTGAAATGTAATGGGTGATTGTGGTTATTTGACTTTTTGCTCAATTAACCTATTATACTTCGTTATTTTTTTATGTTTGGTTGCCTTTATCGAATGTTAGCGTCATAGGAATAGGGTGTAGGTGTCTATCTACGTGTGGCACTTATGAGAGGGACATGTTTTAGGTCCAATTCAAGTGAGTTTTCACTTAGGAATTTTGTCAAACATCGTGCATGAGCGATTTGGTTGATTTAGGTTGAGAGACCAATTTTCCTTTTCTTTGGCATGGTTCTGGTGTCTCGTAAGGGTCCTAGATATGTGCTGATGCTTTTCCTATGGTTGAATTGAGTTGCATAGCTAGGTTTCATGTTTCTTTTACTCGGTTTTCGTGTTAGTGTCTAGCAACCTATGTGGATCCCAGTCGTGCCCTTATTTCCTCTCAATCTCGAATCCTTTCTTCTCAATTTGTCTTGTGTTTTCCTTTGATCGATTTCCTCTCTTTAAGCACAGTTGTCCTCGAATGACCAGTGTTGACTTGTTAGTTGACTTTATTGTTTCGCTGCATTGTGTACTTGGTTTGGTTATGATTTACCGTGGAATCTACACCACAAAAAACATTTGATAGCCCTCTTCTCTAATTGAGTAACCTCATATCAAGGAATCCTCGGAAAATTACGACCGTAGCCAAAAGCTAGATATCTTTGCGTCTACCCCCTCGGGGAACCGACCAAACAACTTGACTAGGATGATATTGTTTATTGGTTTAAAAGCTTCCCGTCTCAAAATTCAGGAGTAGTAGATGCAACTATATTGCTATGGAATACAATCATTAGTCATATCTGGCGTGAGAGGTGCTCTCGAATGTATGGCAATAAGAGCAAGATGATTGCTTCTATTCTTGTTCAACGAATCAGATTGGAGTTTGTTGCTCTTTCTTCTACGAAGAAAGCTTGATGTTTTGTTTTTCTATGTGTTCAGTTAAGCATGTGATTTTGTGTTTAGCTTTTCTCTTCTCCCTATGGCAGAGTGGGTGTCATTCCTTCTATTTCTTGGTGTTTCCTTGTTATCATTGTTGACTGTCGGCTAACTACCTTGTCGATATAGTGCCATTTTCAGGATTTTTATAGGTATTCATACAAAAAATCTATAAAGATAATGATGGAGGTTAAATTTTTTAATTTTTACCTTGGCCATTAGAGATCTTTAGTCTAATTTTTTTTATTAATCTCTCATAAGGGATGGTTGTGCTAAATATGTGACCCCAAGTGGGAGGGGATTATTTGCCTCAGTGATCATGATTGTGCAATGAGAACTTTCAAGTTAAAAATTATGGAACGCTAAGGATTTGCATTTCATATAAACTATGAGATAACATTCTGATATTAAACTAAAAAACATATTATTCGTAGATGATCTACGAACTTCAGACTGAAAATAAACATCAACAACCACATAACAGGAAAAAACAATGCATAACATAAATTCATTAAAGAACTGTAAATATTGTCGATCTTATTGTCTCCACATCTTCCTACAGCTTGGAGAGGTTAAATCCTTTACGTTTATGAAGCTCTGCCAACTTATCCTTGATCAGCTCGCTTAAAGAATCCAGCTCAGTCATGTCCATCTGATTGATTCCTTTCTCCTGAAAAACCTCGTGCATAAGTTCGGACAACTTCGACAATTTCATGTACTTCTTAAGCAATTTCTTTACCACGTCGGGTGACGGCCACACTATCGGCTTTGATTCCCCAGGGGTGTAGATTATGCACATCGCTGGAACGTTGCTCAAATTTGTGAGCTCGCTGATTTTTTTAATCAGTCTTTGTCGACATTTCGTCACGATTAACTTTTTCGCTACAATTTCGACTTGCTTATAGAGCTTTACTCCCTTCATTGACATTTTATGTTTTGTTTTGGTTTGTTTTTTATCGAGAATATTCAAGGTATTTATAGCCGAGAGCGACTAAAAATAAAGTGTGATATTGATAGACTTGGTAATTGTTTCTAATATTACACGGCTGAAGGATGGTGACATAATTTAAATTATGTCACCTTAACAAAATCCAATCTCAGCCTTTGATTCACCAGCATTAGGATCTGATGGATTGGGCTATTAATATTAGGGAAATAGGCAATTAAATGCATTGATTATGTTTGAGTCATTTTGGGAAGGCATTTATATAATGATATTATTCTTATTCTTTGTAATCAATAGTTTATTTTGTTACCAAATTATTTACTAATAGTATTCATGCTCAAAATCCGAGATTAAACATATATATTACCTGTTATTTTTTCATTATTCAGTACTTATTCTCATTTCCTTAGCTTGCGGCTGTTTGCTTGTATCATGAAGTCTAATGTTGTAATCGATGAAGCCAACCAGCAGCCTAGGAGCGGAGGTTTTGATCTTAATCTCATACCTGATGATCCAATCGACGAAAATCATGCAGAATCGTCTGAGAATACTGTACCATCGCCAGGAAATCTCGAAATTTTGCAAGGACACGGTATGTAACTAATACTATTATCCAGCAAATACTAGGCTGGTCATTGTGAACTCCTCTTCTTCGGATTACAAATGCACATGTCGTGTATTTGATTCGTGTGGTTGGTTATGCCGTCACATATTGAAGAATATGGATTTTGAAATGCAATGGAATCATTTTGGACCTCGTAATATACCGGCAAAATATTTCGTAAACGAAAATAAATGTCTTAATAACATGCTGCGACCATATCAGTTTGGTTTCCTTTCTAGATAATACACACTATTCAGTCAATACTATTATCTAACTAACTAACACACACTATTCAGTCAATACTATTATCTAACTAATACTATTACTGTAACCCTTACTTACCATGACCAGATGCAAATCACCCTCAATGTATTTCCGTTTCTTTGATTTCACCATGCCCTCATGAAGTTGCTCTGCCACATAGCTGCACCAGTTGTATTCGAGGAGTTTCCTCAACCGGTTCTTCTGTATCAACCGTGCATACTCCATAGACGCCACCGGCCGAGTTTTGGGGCATAGTAACGACCCACACAAACAGTACATACATCTGCACCATGTCTGTTTGTCCACCTCTGTCTCATACAGCCTGTCTCTCAGGAGCTTCAGGTCTACATTTGTGCTGTTTACTTTTTCAAATTTTAGACCAAGCTCTGCAACCATATCATTCATCTCCTTCTCCGTTGTTTCAGACAAGTCGACTTCACGTTTACCCTTTGGCAGCCCGTAAACTTCATGCACATCTTCTCTCGAAATTTTCAATCTCATATCATCTCCGATTACGAAACTCCTTGATTCTACATCATAGAAATCTACAACCCACCTCCTGAATTCAAACGGCAACTGATTCATCTTAACCTTAAGCGTACCACCGAATCCAATACTATCCAACAGCTTCACTCTTTCAGTCAATCCCAATTCTATAAGCTTCTTGTGCAGTTCCAAAATTCTGTTTGGACTGCATCTTGCATTTACCACTACTGCTCCATATCTGCAAACAAATTTTCCAAAAAAACAGTTTAGAAACACAAGTATAGGTATTCTTCCCACCAAAGAACCACATACTATTACATGCTCTATACTAGTATCCGAAATATAAATAAACAACATAAATGAAATTGCAACGTTTACCTGGCTTGAGCTTGCTGTGTATTCATTTGAGATTCTCCAACAACAGGTTCAGCCTGTCTTCAGGTCTATTAACTGGTTCAGCCCTGTCTTCAGGTCTATTAACTGGTTCAGCCCTGTCTTCAGGCCTATTAACTGGTTCAGCCCTGTCTCCAGGTCGTTTTGGTGCCACAGTTTTTTTCGCCTTCGGCTTTTTTGATACCGCCAACTTAATTCTTTTCCCCCTTTGTTGAACAGGAGTTTTCGTCATCTCGTTCTATGAATTTAACAAAGAAACTTCATTAACATCAAACACAACAATCAAGGATGTGAGCCCAACAAAAACCAATTAAACCACACACTTGTACAAAAACATGTCATCACAAGTATAACCTGTTAATAATAGTATTACAGAAATACTGATATCTTCTCATCCAGACAACACAGAAACAACACAGTTCACCTCATTCAATAATAGTAATGCTTCAATACTATTATTTGCCATTTTACTGTGAACAACGACAACTACATGCTTAGAATCTAACGCAATGGCTGCACATATGTGGAACAAACAGTAATCATACAATAATTGCATCAGAAAGGCCAATCCACACACACAAAACAGAGTTGCAGGAACAATTTACATTAGGAGTTATATCATCATTTTCACATGATGGACCTAAAATAACACAACAGTTTACATGGATAATAGTATTTTAGAAATACTATTATCTGCTCAAATCAACCATAAACAAACGCCAAAGTTTACCTCATTCCAAAAAAGTAATTCTCAAAAACTATCATTGGCCAGTAACTGTGAACTGCAACATGTTATAATCTTTCAAACAAACGCAATAGGTGCACATATATGGTACAAATACTTGCATCATAAAGGCCAATCCACACACACAAAACAGAGCTGCAGGAACCATGTACAATACAATTAAGCTTATATGGATAATAGTATTACATAGACCAGATGTATTTGCCTGAATAACAGTTAATTTGACTCTCAACCACGAATCAGTTGGATAATAGTATTACCAAAATACAAGTATCGAAACCATACACAAACCACATCAATCTAACTGAAAAACGCGATGAATGCTGTCACTAAACCTAATTCCGAACACAACCGAAACCGCAATTACGTCTGATTGCACATGCAGAGTTAGAACATATGGATAATAGTATTACATAGACCAGATGTATTTGCCAGAATAACAGTTAATTTGACTTTCAACCACAAATCATTTGGATAATAGTATTACCTAAATAAAAGTACCGAAACCATACACAAACCATTGCAATCTAACTGAAAAACGCGATGAATGCTATCACTAAACCTAATTCCGAACACAATCGAACCCGCAACTACGTCTGATTGCACATGCAGAGTTAGAACTCAATACCTGTTTATGGGTTCTTGTCGGCTCTTTATGCTTTCCCGAAACCGAGGCTGCACCAAACAACTGCACCAAATCAGAAATCAGAAATAGTTGGGATGAATCGGCAGAGGGATGTCGCGCGGTAGTGCTTACCTGAGCGCGAAGACTGACTCTGCTCTCCCACCGACGGCGGCTGCAATCGGCGACTACGGGCGACGGTTTTTTACTGCAGAGAAGGAGGGAGAGAATAGGCGGCCGGAGAATGGGGGGAGCGGTTTTTTTGTGTGGGCACGGTTAAAAGAGAAAGTAAAATGTAAAAGGTAATTAGTATAATGAATTTTTGGGTAATAAAATTATTTAATATGCCACATTAATTAGGGGAGTCCCATTATTTTATTACTATAATCCCTCAATCATTAGATCTATTCTATGGAGATCTAATGGCTCTTATGGATTATGTCTTATAGACATAATCCATAGTTTTGTCACCACTCCTAATCCGAATATTACAAAATGGTAATATGGAAAGAGGGAATGTAAATGAAAAAAAAATGTGATATATGGTGTTGTTTTTGGATACTACAAATGAATTTTGGTAGATATCATCATTTACAGAAATTTTGTTTAAGGTAGATAATCTAATCATTTTAATCACGTCCGTAAATTTGAATCATCTTCTTACTTATGAGTTATAATAGTGATTCCAAATTTGTATGATTTAAATATTTATTACCTTTTAAAAGTTTTGACGAGGCTTTGGCAATTAAAAATGATTTATAGGAACCTGCCAAAAAATCATCCAGACAAACCAAGTTTTACTCGATTCGAACGGTGAATAATGGGCAGAGAACTCGATATCCATCCAAGTTAGGGATTTGACGGTGACAAATAGCATAGTATGTGCCCCGACCTCACTCGTATGTCGTTTAGAAGTTAGTATATGAGGATGAAAAAGTCCTCACACATTTTCAACCTTCTTCATTTTCAGGTTATTCCATGATGGAGGACGGGACTATGAAGTCACATGTTCGAACGATTATCCATTTGTAGTCCATACGCTCAAGATATCAAAGTTGGAACAAGTGACGAACCTCTGGCGCGCTGCTGGCGTACGCACCGCGGCTGATCATGCAACACATCGGTCACGTGGACAAACTCGCGCTCAACCATACAAACAGACAAGTCATCGCGCCAGTAGTGCGTTACTAGCGCGCACACACTAGTGCGTTAAGTGTGACGACCTAAGTCTGGCCAACTCTTGACTGCAGTAGTGCGTTACTAGCGCGCACACACTAGTGCGTTAAGTGTGACGACCTAAGTCTGGCCAACTCTTGACTGGGTCAGTCTTCAAGTTGGCCTAAACGCCGTGACAATGGTTTAGCAACAGTTGTTGTGGTGATGACTCCAACGGGCGTTGGAGTACTAGTAACGACCGTTGTGAAGGGGTTACAACAACCCTTGGAGGAGTTGCAACGGTCGTTGTTAGTGTTGGTAGACTTAATCGTATTAAAGGGTTTTTATTAGTCGGGAGATTAAGTTTATGAGAGAATTTGGGTTTATGCGAACAGAAAATAGAGAAAGAGAAGTTGGAGCTGCAGTGGAGGCTCGTCAGCCAGCTTTCGTGTTTTTGGATTGAGGAATCAGGTAAAGAAGCCTTCTTGGATCGGTAAACGAATCCCTTCCTAGTCTCTGTTATTTAATCGGTTCTATGGATTGACTGCTCTCTTCTGATTGAGCAAGGAATGCTCGAAGGTTCAGAGATCTGAGGAGGACTGATTGGGATCCAGATCTATGCTAAGGGTTACATCGGTGTAAGGTGAGGATTTTTCAGTTTACAGTTACCTCAACCTCGAGGGTTCATCGGCCAAGGATTAGAGATTGATATTAGTGTTTGGATATTTGTGTGCTCTTATTACGGGCAATCGAGTCTGGCTAGACCAGATATGTATACGCGAAACTAACGGGTATGACGGATAACAGTTCTGGTTAAGACCAGAGGTCGTGGTATGAGATATTAGGGATTACTTCCCCACCATTAGTAGGATAAACTAAGGTATTTGTGCTAGTAGCCCATCCCCGGATTGTGCAATCCCCTAGGTAATTGTATTAGTAATGGGGTCCTTGTGACCATACGGGAGGTCCTTAATGACCATACTGGAGTTATGACGTGCCCATAATCAACTAAGAAAGTATGATTATTAACAATCAAGGTCGTATTCCACGAGGTTCTCTCAATGGTTAATACTCACACTTCTCATAGACGGTCAAGACATTTGAAATTGGTTTTGGTTTGATTAAGAAATTCAGAAGCAAAGGCAAAGACTAGCAATACTAACAAAGATTAAACAAGAGAGCAAAGTGGTTCAAATCAAAGACAAAGGAGGTTCACTTGGAAGGATAGTTTCATCATGCTCAAAAGGACTAATTGAACAAACAAGCCAATCAAGGTTGAGTTTGCAATCAGATGACCATGCAATTCACTTCTATAGACTCAATGCACTCTTGTAGCATCAAATCCCTATCCTAGCACCACTCAACTTAGGCTCTCGCTCTCAAGCTAAGTGACTAAGGATGCATTCTAAGTGTTTGATGAAATGCCAAGTCACAAACCCCTCTCCTAGAACTCTATGACCACAAGGGTAGGCACAACACTATCATATCAATGCTCTAACACTAGAAGAATCACCAAAAGACCTATTAAAGCTCAATTGAATGAAAAACCAAGTGCACACTAAGTGTTCGATAAAATGTCTAAGAGAGAAATCATGTAACTATGGTTGAAATAAGATGATATAATCTCTTAGAACACACTCACTTCAATCCCTAGACCTACAATCCATGCAATCCTAGCACTCTCATGCATCAAATCACATTGAAAAGACCAAATCAAGAAAACATGGCATTAAGAACAAGTCTAGAAATCATCCTCATACAACCAAGATCAATCATAGCCAATCTATACAATCATGCCTCTATCATGGCACAACTAATCTACCCATCCAAGATGAACCCTAGAAACTTAGCCACACATGGCCAAGGGAGTAAAGAGAAGAGAAAGAAGAATGGTCACCAAGAACATCATGGATGAATCTTTGTGATGGTCTTCACTTCTCCACTTGTAGCACTTCTCCCAAGATTTGTTGGCTTCAATCCTAGCTCTAATGGCTCCAAATTGCTCCAAAAATGCGCTCTAGGGTTTATGGGTTCGTGGGTATGTGTTTGGGGTTCAAGGGAGATGAAAGAATGCCCCAAAATAGTAAAAAAAACGTGAGTTTTTATAGTGCAAGGACAGTGCGCGCCGTGCACCCCTGCACGGGTGGTGCACGGTACAAACAGAGAAATTGCAATTTTGTAACGCTCGTATCTCCCTCGTTCGAACTCCGTTAAGCCCCCGTTTGATCCTATGGATTCCTTTTCACCTCTGATATCATGTAATTCCCTGAAACATGCACAAATACAACTAGAAGGCATATCAAATGGGGCCACAAGTGACCCCCGGGCAGCAACAGTGTAAAATGCGCAAAGTGACTCAGAAGCACATAAATCATGATATAAAAGGGATCAAATATGGGGAAAACATAGGTCAATAGTAGGCTCATAATGCATGAAATAATATCACATCAAGTTACTGGATAAATGTACTTAGGGGTTGTTAGCATTCACTACTAACAAATAACACAGAGGAGGTGATTTCTTACCTCATTACTAGTAATGGTTTATGGATTTTATCTTCATAACGGTATTACAGTTAATAGGGTTTTGTGATTATGGGTTAGATGCTTAGTGATTAGCACTAACCCTCTTCTTTCTACTTTCTGTTTGGTGGTTTCTAGCTGGGTCCACAGTTATACGGAGTTGGAGAGTAAGCTGACAAGGATCTGTTGGGGTTATTTATCTGTTTTTACCATTGTGTTTTGTTTGGGCATTTGATGCATAGCATATGGTTAGTGGATAAGTATTTTATTGAATGATATTTGGATGTTGCCGAATTGGCTTTATTACTTGATGTTGGGGATTATTTAACAAATTCTGGTTGTAAGTTTATTCTTCTTATAGTTGTTTACATTAAATTTATTGAGTATTTGAGTCAGTAACACCCTATTTGAGCAATGCATGGGTTGAACTAGTGGTTCAACCGAGTCTTCTAGGGTAGGCTGTTACAACGGGTATCAGAGCGTGGTTATGTTCTACCATATAGGTTCATATGCTATCTACTCTTTCGAGGCGTCGCGAACCTTAAAGAGGAGAGATAATCCATACCCGTACAAGTACTAGATTTCCAACAGTACTGGTATTCGGGAGTTTACGTGGTTTCATGGTCTTGCATTGGCTTACAATTTTAACAAAGTTTTTAAAGTAGAGCAGTATATCATCGAGTCAAATCATTAAGGTAAGAGGGGGGATAAACGGGAGGTAATATCGCTCACTCCAGCTCCGGAAACGGGGAATGGCAAGGGAAATAGCGGTCAAGAGGACATCAGGTTCTGGGATCCTAAAGAAAGGATCAGAAGTTTTGTTTGCTTAGTGACGGGTCAGATTAGTAAGGAAAGTGCAGTGGTTTGGGAGTGAGAGTTATGGAAGTTGGTTCTGGAGCAAAGACAGGATCAGGTGTAACGATCATTGCATACCCGCCAAAACGGCAAAACCAACCTAGAATGGTAGATTACTAACACAACTCAAGGTCGTATTCCTCGAGGCTCTCTTAAAAACTAATACTCACACACTTTGTAGACGGTCTAGACATGAAGAAAGAGGTTTGGTTTGATAAAGTGATTTAAAAAATTTAAACAAAACTAAACAAGTAAGGCAATAACTAAGCAAGGAAGAATGAAGTTCAAACAAGAGACAAGAGAAGAGGAGGTTAACTTAATGGGGGATTTCTTCATGCTCAAGAGAAATGAAAGTCAAGTTGAGCCACAAGGGTCAATGTGTATTCAATTGGCCATGCCTAACACTTAGGTAGAACCAATAAGCTCTCGCAAGTTCGATTCGCTACTCCTAAACCACAAGAACTCTGCTCTCGCAATAGAACCAAAGGAATAGAGCCTAAATCAAAGTCAATGGAATGCTCAAACACCTAATCTCCTAGCTAACATCTCCTAACACAAGGCAATGATGCAAGATACTTTCATATCAATCATAGAACACTAGAATAACAATCACAAGGTCTTTCAACCTCTAATTGAGCAAGAACTCTAATGCACACCAAGTGTTTGTGAAAATGCCAACAAGAAAACCAAGTGGAAAAAGGTTACAAATGAGTGATTCAATCTCTCAAATCATCAATTACAATCCTTAAACCTTAAATCAACATCATCCAATCACTTTCATACATTGAATGATATAAGAATGTACATAAAAGACCAATCAAGCTCATCATGGCATACAAGCACAAGGTTTAAGAACCAATCTCTTACAACATTGACTATGAAGGACTCAACCCATACAATCACCCATCTATCCTAGCATGAATCATCCCCCCACTAAGTTAGCTTAGCCTAGCACAATCATGGAGAAAATCTGAAATGGAAAAAAAGAGATCACCATAGCATTCATGGAGGAATCTTCACTCTTACACTTCAAGATGTCAATCCAAGGTGAGAAGCTTCAATCCTTAGCTCCATTTGCACCAATTGCTCCAATTTTGGTCTTCAAATGGCCTCCTAGGGTTCCACAGGTGTGAGAGATGAAGTGGGGTGTTCTTGGGTTGTATGTGATGGAAAATAGAAGTCCTCCCCCCAATTGGGGTAGCGGCTGCTTATAAATGGGATTCTACAACTCTTCGCCGGAAAAGAGCCAAGTTCTCGACGAGAATATTGAAGTTTTCGCCGAGAACCTCTTTGTAAAGTAATTGAAGATTGGCAACGAGAATTGGCATTAATTCCTTCATAGGTTCTCGGCGAGAACATTGAAGTTCTCGCTGAGAACTTCTTCGTAATCTTCAGCATAGTTGGCGACGAGAATTGGCATTAAATTGTGAATGCATTCTCGGCGAGAATGTATAACTTCTCGCTGAGAAGCCTTGTGCTGGGTGCAGAATCTCGAACTTGCAATGCCCTATCTCCCTCGTCTGAACTCCGATTAAGCACCCATTTGATCCTATGGACTCCTTGTCACATGTACTATCATACCATGGCCTGAAAAATATACAAATACAACTCCAATAGACATAAAAATTGGTCCACAAGTGACCCCCGGGAAACAAAGTGCAAATTGTGTAAAATGACTCTAAAAGCATACAAACCATGGTACAACGAGATCAAATACAAGAATTTCTTAAGTCAATCGTAGGCTCAAAATACATGTAATAATATCACATCAAGGACTCATCTTAGTACGTTCTGGTGTAGCAATTGGGATGTAAATAGCACATCCAAATATATTCTTAGATGCGATATGTTTGGTTCCTGACCAAAAACCAATAGCAAGGGAGAAAACTCATGATAACTTGTTGGCCTAATGTGAATTAGTAATGCAGCATGTAAAATTGCATGTCCTCAACATGAAGTGGAAAGATTTGTTTTCATTAGAAATGGTCTTGTTATTAATTGTAAACATTTGATAAGTGATTCTGCTAGACCATTTTGTGTATGAACATATGATACAGGATGTTCAACATCTATTCTGATAGACATACAAAGCTAAAGGAAATGCAAACACCCCAAAGCCATGCATGTGGCTCCATCCCCCATAGATTTATAAGATCACTATTTGGTTATAAGATTCTATGTTTGGTCAAATGCATACACCAGAGGATAAATTATATCATCAATTCTTTAGTTAGAGAAAATAGCACTTTGGGCCCCTATACTTTGTCAATTTAATAGATAGCCCCATATGTTATAAATTGATCTTTTTATCTTTCCTATTTTGACCACTTTGTTGTTTGGGTCGTCCTGTTCCAGTTTCATAACGTTAAATCTGGACACATCCGCACCCGACAGAGAGATATATTGGAGGTTAGAGACAAAGAGTTGGCCAGGGAGGTATCGAGGTCTCAGGAGGAGTATGGTGAAATACGAAGGTTTTTAAAATCACACATTATGTTTGTCGAATTTATCCTATTTAATTATATATATTTATGGTGAACACTCTGGTGCCTCCACTAAAAGTGGGGGAAACTGGTTACCCCCACTGACGTTTTGATAGATAAACATGTTTTTAATATCTTATTTTTTCGAGGATAAGAATCTACATGTCGTTAAAGGATAGATAGGGAGTTTTGAACAAACAAATAATTTGGTAGAGATGATGATTGATCATATGGGGGAAAAATGCAGCTGTAAAAGGAAACCTGAAGAACATCAAGTGTAATCTTATACTATGATGACTAAAAATTTCAACTAAGCTCAATTTAGACTTATTAAGATTAAATCTATTGATTTACACGTTTTGTTCAATGAAAATACCACTCTAGATAGCACAAACATCAGTGAGAGTAACCGGTACCCCCCCACTTTTTGTGGGGGGCATATTTATATTACCACTTAAAAAATGCTTAGTAAGCTGATATATGATTATTGGCGCTCACATGATCAACCGAATGCGCATAAATTAACGTTACTAAGACGAAAGTTGAAACGGAAGGACCCAAACGACAAAGTAGTCGAAGTAGGAGGGGATTATCTGTTAAATTGGCAAAGTAGGGGAGCCAAAATACTATTTCCCCAACAAAATTACAACCTCCAAACATTCAAAAAATTTCACAAATTTAAATTATTTGCAATCTTGGATCATTTTGGAGTTCAAAAAATGAAGGTATCTCGGTATACTTGCGAACAAAGCATTGAGCACCAGCAAAAGGTAAAAAAGATTAAAGAAAATATGTGAACAAGCAGAACAGATATGGATAAAAATATCAAAAATGAAAAAGAAGATATGGATTTGTGCTGCTTCTTACCTTTATCTCGTGTTAAGAAGCGTTACATTCCAATAACTCGAGTTTATATTGTTTACTAACATGTCTCTCAAACGAAAGCTCATGAAAGGGGATTGAAGTTTGCGAAGGTTCACCAAGCCATATGCAAGATAAATTGTTATATTGGGGCTACTAGGATTCGATTCTAAGATCTTTCATTCATTAAAGGCTCTAATATCATGTCACCAATAACTCGAATTGTTGGGAGAGAGTTCTAAATGAATTTTATATTATTTACTAACAACCTCCTAGTTATAGATGATTTATAACCTTTTTTTTTGAAAAAAAAAGGGGTCAATTTGGAGAAGATATATATAACGGCTATTCGGCATACAGTTGTATTGACATAACAAGTTTTCGATTATTAGCATAATTTCTGGTTAGAATAACTAAACAATGGTAGTATTTGATAAGAAAAAATATAATTTGTGAGGTTTGAGACAAGATTAAAAAAATAGGGTCATTTGATTGATGGAACTGGGTTCCAATTCCCGATCTATTGGAAATTGGCATAAATAATTACACTAAATTTCTCAATAGTCCGAGAATGAAAACTCAAATTTCAACAACCAAACCAAACCACGTATAGATCAAAGTTGATATTGCTATGACCTAGTTAAATCATCCTTCCTTTGGTGCTACCCATACCATGAATTATTTGAGATTTGTATGTATCCATGTCAGTGGTGTTAGTGAAAATCGATTGACTCGGGTTCGATTTGAGCTCAAAGGTTCGAAATGAGCATTAACGAGCTCGAGCTAGATAAGTTTGTCAATCTCAGATTGAGCTCAAATTGAGCCATAAATTCTAGGCTTAACCTTAGCTCGACCTACAAAATTTAAGATCAAGCTCAACTCAATCTCGATTCAAGTTTAACTCGATATAAATAAGTCAATTTTCGAACAACCTTTTTAACCATTTTTTCGAGCTGCTCACTAGTGACTTGGCTCGTCAACAACCTTTGAACCAGCCAACGAGCCGATTAATAATCTATTAAATAAACAGAATAAAGTAAATTGAATGGCTAATATAATATTATAAGGTTCTGAATTCTTTACTCCTTCGTCCTCATGCGAATGAGTGAGTTGAGTTGAGATCTCCTTCATCCTCAGTCAAAAAATTTACAAATGATCCATTGACTTTTCAACATCCAGCGAGCCATACTTCCTTCATAGTTCATTCCTCTCTCGCCGGAACTTGAAACAGCCGCCGGCCGGAGCAAAAAGGAAAAAAAAAACCAGAGAGGAGGAAAACAACTCATCAAAGAACACGATCACCATCACACAGGGAGATAAAAAAAAAATCAGAATCCAAAAATAAACACTTTCCTTTTCTTGTTACCATCACACAAATCAAAATAAAATATTATTAATTAAACACGCTGACGTGTCATCTAGCGTAACAAGTGCTGGCGCTACGCTGGAACATTCTGGAAGGATCAGCGAATCGGGCGGAGAAAGATCTGGGTAGGTTATCGGGTTCCTCCCACCCGATCCCTTGATCGAAATTCTTGCTGTAATCCTCCGCATCGTATCCCTGCATTGCGGCGGGCGCCGTCGCCGCCGAAGTACAAATAACCGCTCCAAATATCATCCGCTTCCTTCTGCTGATCTTCCTACAAAACGACTGCCACAAGGATTGGTAGTTGTGAACGGATTTGGATCTGCCTAGGTGGATTGTTTCGGAAGCGGCCTTGACGGAGGAGCTGCGCTGCGGCCACTTGGTGGCCAGCGAGGACCTGATTATGGCCATAGCGGCGGCGGCGACGGAGGAGGGTAAAATGGAGAGAGAAGGATTAGGGAAGTTGGGAGTTTTAATGATTAAATAATGATGGATTAGTGGCTTGTAATTAGGAGGATTGGGTGTTAATGAGATTGTTGTGTTTGTGTGTGTAAGTGACAAGTGTAAGGGTAAGGTATATATATATAAAGGACTTCTAGTTTGTAAGGGGGTAGATGCGGTCAGCCTTGACCTGTATTAGATCAATTAAGCATGTGAATTTAATTTTAAATTATAGTTTCTATTAATTTAATTATAGGGATAATAGTCTAATAGGCTGGGAGGTCCTTCCCGATACTAAGAAAATATAACAAACGAGCCCTTCTATAGTTATTTGCACATAATAAACTCACATACGTAGGATGTTTAATACACTACAAAAAATTGACCTTTAGCTACTGCAAAATTACAACTGCATGAAAATACAGTAGCAAATAGTTAGTATTTGCTACGGCAATCACTATTTCATGTAGTAATTTGCAGTAGCAAATACTATTTGCCACACCACTATTTGCGACGGGATGCTGGGTGTAACAAATAGTGGTGTGGCAAATAGTATTTGCTACTGCAAATTACTACATGAAATAGTGATTGCCGTAGCAAATACTAAATATTTGCTACTGCATTTTCATGCCGTTGTAATTTTGCAGTAGCTAAAGGTCAATTTTTTTGTAGTGATATTGAAGTCATTTCGTTAGATTTTCGTTAACGTTGTTATGGTTTTGCTGACTCATCTCTTTCTCTCGAACTTTTTCACCGATCACATTCAATTTTCACTCTCTTCTCCACTCGATAACCTCAATTCATCCTCTTATTAGTTGAAACTGTAACTCACAAAAAGACGTTGCTTTGCTGACATGTCAAAGCTGGGCACCAACAAAATGAGTCAGCAAAACTGTAACGTGTTAATGAAAATCTAACGAAAGGACTTGTATGTTAAACGTCCTAAGTATGAGAATTTATACATTTTTTTTTATATGTTGAATTTATACTTTATTATGTACAAGTAAATTATTATCTTTTCATAGTATAGAGCCTTCCCGGTCTATACTGGTTTGTCTATTAATAGCTGAATACCTCCAATAATTGACTCAAACGTGTAAAATTTTCTCTTTTCGTTGTCAAAAATCCAATCTTTAATTATTAATTACATTAAAATCCTCTACAAAATGGACATTTGTTATTGTTAAATCTTGGCTAATATTCAAATCATGAATTATTCGTAAAATACAATATAGTCGTTTTCAAATGTTTATGTCGCGTTTTGATTCTACAAGTGGTGGCAGCCGTCGAAATGAGAAAATCAACGGTATACATAAATAGTATATTGATGGGTCAGCTTTGATGGGTATAGTAGAGAGTTTGATTTTATCCCTTTTGTTTGTTCTTTGAGAATTAAAGTTTTGACTCTTTGGCTTCCAAATTAGAAGAGGCTTAATTCATTCAAGCGTGTGAATTAGAGACAAGGATTGGTCTAAAGGGAAGATGGTCAACTGTCTCTTAACGTTCCCAAATGGGCAGATTTAGCAACTCAACCAGCTTTACAATTCCGGGTCCTATGAGTAAACAAAGTAAGAGATTGAGGAGTGCGGCATAAATACTTTGAAGGAGACCAAGACATTTTCAGGGTTGTCGATATTTGAATTTATTGATTGCCTTGAGCAGGATTTGGGAGTCGGAAATGATGGTGTTTGGGGTGTCACAGAAGTTGCAATCATATAGCTTCAAGGAGTGCACGAGATTGAGCTAGAAGAGGGGAAGGGTAATGGAAAGTCCCGACCTTTCCATTAGTTACCTGTCCCGACTAGGATGGAAATAACAACCTCAAAATGCCGTCTTCTATGAGTCGTGTAGGAATGACTCATCGTAGTGTATAGTCAAGTGACGATGTATGTAGTGGAGGACATGTAACAGTTGTAAGTATGGACGACAATCAGAGCGGAAGATTAATGAACGGGTGAGGACGCATATGGAGGAGTAGTTGTTGAACCACCATCAACCATGAGAAAGAAAAGAGAACCAACAATAGTGAATGTCGTCTAACGAGGAACTCAAAAGAAAATCGAGCGGAGTTGGTCAACAGAAGTCAACGCCAATCGTTCCAATAGATTCGAAAAGGGATAAACTCTGAGTCCAATAACACAACCTTATCATAATCCTTAACCATCAGACCTTACAGAATATACCACAAAGAGAAATATGATTTAGTTACTTACGGCTTCAATCTGTTACTGATGGGCCACCCTGGATCAGGACAGCCCAGTAGGCAAGTTGATCCACCCAGAAAGGAGGGTCAACGCCTCTAGTGAGGGTTGACCAGGCGACTATCCAGAAAGCCTGGAAGGCAGGCCCAGATATGGCCCAGGAAACAGTCAACATGTCAAGCGAAGGTTGACCAGCTAGATACCCTGAAGGTCGCTCTAGGAGTGGGCCCAGACGCGGCCCAGGAAAAGCCCTGAGGCGATGTTATGCGCTTACCATCTGGGAAACCCTAAAAGGACGCGTGGAGCAATCCTGAAGGTTTCGTCTTCACCAAGCGACGGTTAGGATTCGGTGACACGTGGCGAGACTTGCTGGGCGCCGTACCATTGCCCAACGGTCTTGGCAGACCTGCCAGGCTATAAATACAGAAGGAATGGACAAACTGCAGGACACGACCAAATTCTGGGAGCGATCCCTAGGTACACTCTGTTACATCATCCTCCATTTCATTCCTCACCCCTTTGTTCTGATTACCGCCCTCACTCTCTTATTACGAGGCGATTCGGAGTCACTTAGGCGACCGGGTCGGCTCCATCATTGTTCCAGGCGACAAGAGCGGAACAATTGGCGCGCCAGATAGGGGACTAATCAAGAACTGAGGAGGCTGAACAATAGAGCAAGGGAATATTGGAAGAATGATAAGAGGAGAAGCATCGAACGTAAGGCCCGAAGGAGAGACGGAGGAAACACCACTGAAATACGTGAATCCTGGAGCCCAAAGCATACCGCTTGAGGGAAGAAACTTGAGAAATGATCTGGAGGAAGAAGGGGTGCCTAGAGACACAGACACCGACTCCTCATATATCCCTCGTGACACCAGAGGAAAGGGTGTACTACAGGAGGAAGCACCAAACTCAGAAGCGTACAAAGTCCTTGAACAGGGTTTTCAGGTTCTGGAAAAGCATAATTTGGAGCTTACCCAATTATTGAAAACGGTTATCGCTCAGCAGGCAAAGGCACCCAGAGTTCAGAACGTACAGGCCCCGGACAACGACACCCACGCGGAAATGCTATGGGCATTTCGACCGCTAGTCGAGACCGGAGTCGAGCAGAGGGTCATTCGGCAACCTCTGGCAAGGGCTATCTTCGCCGAAGCACTACCAATTGGCTTGGTCCCACCAAACATGGAGAAATATTTGGGGTTGGGAGATCCTGAGGAACATCTGCAAAATTTTCAAATTGCCATGCAAATGCAGGGCGCCAGCGACGCAGCATTCTGCAGAGCCTACCCAGCTACTTTAGGAGGGGCAGCGAGAGAGTGGTACATGAGCTTGCCAGAAGGAATTATTCACACATGGTATGAGTTTGCTAGGATTTTTTTGGTCAAATATGAAAGTAGGCGACACCAAAAGGTTCCAGTACATGTCCTAGTTAACTTACGGCAGTGGCCGGAAGAATCGCTGAAAGATTTCTTTGAGAGATGGATCAGCACAGTACAGTCCGTTAGAGACGTGACTTTAGACATTGCTACTGCAAGTATGATTCAGGCGACACATAATAGGCGACTGAAGGAAGCATTGGTAAAGAAAAAGCCTACTACTCTGTCCAACTTGGAAGCCAGAATAAATAGTATAATCCTCATTGAAGAGCAGTTGGCAAGATTGGTGGGGATGACGGCCGAAAAGACGGACAGGCAGATGCGTCGCGTGATGGCACTGACAGGCGAGGACGGTGGCAGAGAACTGAGCGATCCCCTGAAAGAAGGGAGTATCGAGATGACAGGAGAAACAATGACAGACGCACGTACCAGGAAGATAGGCGAGAGTACACTCCACTCAACCGATCCCGGAAGGAGGTATTCCTGTACATGCAGCACAAGGATCACCACATTTAGTGGCCCGAGCCGCTTCGAGGAGACCCAGAGCAACGTAACCCCCGGAAGTTTTGCAACTTTCATGATTCGCACGGTCACACCACGGAAGAATGTAGACAACTCAAAAATGAAACTGAGCGATGGATTAAGGAGGGTCGCCTGAAAGACTTTATTCTCCAGACCAAGCGAAAAGAGAGGAGTTCAAATGATAAAGAAGATAGTCCAGCCCCGGGCGACCAACCTAGAAAAACAGTTTTCGCCCGATTGCAAGAACCGCAGGGCGATGCTCCCAAAAAGGCAAATGATACGGAAGAAGTCACAAAGGTCTATCAAACTATATTCGGAGGAGAAAGTTGTCCGACAAAAAAGCAGTCAGGCGATTGCAAAGAGGTATTGATCATAAACAACGGGGCGCGACGGTCTCCCGTCATGTTTACGGAGGACGACATGATCAAAAGTGGAGGGCCCAGCCTGGAAGCAATGGTGATTCAGATTGTAACGCTTCGGAGTAGAGTGGAGCGAGTAATGGTGGATGAAGGAAGTTCAGCTGATATCCTGTTCTGGGATCTTTTCCAGCAGATGAAACTCCCCATCTCAAGCCTAAGGCCGACAAAGAAACTATTACAGGTTTCTCTGGCCACCAAGTGCCTGTTAAAGGAATCGTTACCTTACAAGTCATGATAGGCGACGAGCAAATTAAGGCGGTGCAGTCCGTAGATTTCCATGTGCTGGATTGTCGATCCTCGTACAATATAATTTTGGGGCGACCGGCGCTTGCTGCTTTTCGAGCTATCTCTTCACCAGTATATCAGGTGCTGAAGTTCGTCACCAAGGACGGCGTCGGAGTCGCTTGGGGACACCCAGAGGTGGCTAGGCGATGCTATCGGGCAGCAACGAAAGGAGCATGTTATAAAATCGACCTGGAGGAGGGAACGGAGAATAGAGAAAGACTACAGTCAGCGGAATCTGACGTCCCTGTAACTTTGTGGGAAGGCGACGAAGAGAAAACAGTGAGGTTGTCGTCTTACCTAAGCCAAGACGCCAGACAGGCGATAATGACATTAATCAGGCAATATTCACATCTATTTGCATGGCATCCCAGCGATATGCCAGGGATAGACCCATCAATTGTGAAGCATTGCTTATCCATCGACAAAAGCTGTCGCCCAGTGCAACAGAAGCGAAGAAATATTTACCGTGAGCGACAGCTAGCCGTCACAAAAGAGATAGACAAACTGCTGGAGGCAGGTTTTATCAAGGAGGTTCAATATCCGGAATGGCTGTCAAATGTGGTTCTCGTTAAAAAATCATCGGGAGCATGGAGGATGTGTGTCGACTTCACAAATCTAAATGATGCCTGTCCGAAAGACGCCTACCCACTCCCGAACATGGAACAGCTAGTCGACGCCACAGCAAATAACGAAGTATTGTCTTTTCTCGACATGTTCATCATCAGATACCACTCAATGAAGAGGATCAGGAGAAAACGGCGTTCATGACTCCTATGGCGAACTATTGTTATAAGGTTATGCCCTTCGGCCTAAAAAAATGCAGGAGCAACTTATCAAAGGATGATAGATATGGTCTTCGCTAAGCAACGAGGGCGTAACCTGGAAGCATATGTCGACGATCTTCTGGTAAAGAGTACGAAGAGCGACGATCATCTAAGCGACTTGAAGGAAACGTTTGAAACGTTACAACGCTACGCGTTGCGGTTGAACCCACAGAAGTGTGTTTTTGGGGCTACATCAGGCAAATTCCTAGGGTACTTGGTCACTCGACGGGCATAGAGGCGAATCCAGCACAATTGGAGGCCATCTCTGCCATGGCACCACCCAAAACGGTTAAAGAAGTACAAGTTCTAGCCGGGAGAATAACTGCTATCAATCGGTTCATTCCAAAGGCGGCAGAGCGATACGCTCCGTTTTTCTCTATTTTGAAAAACGCGTCAAAATTTGCCTGGAATGACAAGTGTGATAAGGCATTTGAAGAGCTCAAGCAATTTTTAGTCACTCCGCCGGTGCTGGCCTCACCCAAGGAGGGCGATGAGTTATTTATGTACATCGCAATATCACCAACAACGGTAAGTGCGGTGTTAGTACGACGGGAGGAACGAAGCGACCAGCCCATTTTTTACACAAGTAAAACGTTGGTCGACGCTGAAACTCGGTACCCTGCCATCAAGAAAATGGCCTATGCTGTGGTATGCGCGGCAAGAAAGCTCCGACCATACTTTCAGGCTCATACTATAACAGTATTAACCAACCTGCCAATACAAAACGCCCTACGGGCAATGAGCGTGGCTGGGCGACTTGCAAAATGGGCCATTGAGCTCAGCGAATATGACATCCGATACAAACCAAGAACGGCAATCAAAGCCCAGATTCTCGCCGATTTTATTGTTTGAGGGGGCAGTGCAGGAAGAAAAAGGGGAGAACCAAACTTGGACACTCTTCACGGATGGGGCCTCCAGTAAAAATGGTTCGAGAGCCGACATAGTGTTAAAAAGCCCAGAGGGAGCTATCCATGAGGTCGCCCTACGCTTTGCGTCGCCTAGAACCAACAACGCTGCCGAATATGGGGCGATGGAGGCAGGACTCAGGATTGCAAGAAGTATGGGGGTCAAATATGTGAAAAAATTTTCGATTCAGCGGTGGTGGTCAACCAGTTAAATGGGGAGTTTGAAATTAAAGAGGAGTCATTAATGCCATATTTTGATGAGATAAAGCTAGCCCTAGCAGATTTTACTAAAGTGGACATCGTGCAAATCGCCCGAGAAGAGAATTGCCACGCTGACGCGCTATCAAAGCTAGCCACAGCGGTTGATTTTGAGGAAACAAGAATGGTGACGGTGGAGAAAGAGGTAAAGCTAAACACATGCTTTCAGATCGACGATACTCAGAAAGATGAAGACATACAAGACGATTGGCGCACCCCCATTGTTAGGTCTTAAAGGATGGAACAGTTCCGGAGGATCAGGCGATGGCTACAAAAACAAGGCGACGGGACGGCAGATGCACCTTAATAGGCGACGACCTTTATAGGAAGTCCGCTGCAGGACCTTATTTAAGATGCCTCGGACCAGTGGATGCTGATTATAGCCTCCGAGAGGTACACTTTGGAGTATGTGGAACACACTTAGGCTCTAAAAGTCTGGAGAAGAATTTATTATACCAAGGCTATTACTGGCCGACGATGCGACGGGAGGCGACCGAGTTGGTTAAAAAATGTCACAAGTGTCAGGAATATGCCGATTATCATAAATTGCCTTCCACGGCTTTACAGGCGATCGTTAGCCCTTGGCCCTTCGCCCAATGGGGAATGGATATTCTGGGACCTTTTCCTGAAGCCTCTGGGAAGCGGAAGTACCTAATTGTGGCCATCGACTACTTCACAAAATGGATTGAGGCTGAAGCGACGGCCAGCATCACTGCTAAGCAGATTGAGAAGTTCACATTCAAACATATCATCTCGCGATTCAGTATTCCTCACAGCATTATATGTGACCATGACACCCAATTTGATTGTCAGAGTTTTCAAGCGTACTGCCAAGAATATAAAATCCATCTACGATTCGCCTCGGTTGCATATCCACAAGCCAATGGGCAAGCTGAAGCCGCAAACAAGCTTATATTGCGGGGTTTAAAGCGACGGATCGAAGGCAAAAAAGGCACGTGGGTTGAGGAGCTCGATCATGTACTGTGGGCACATAGAACGATCTACAAGACGTCAACAGGCGAGTTGCCTTACACATTGACTTATGGATCAGAGGCAGTCCTTCCGGTGGAGATAACGATACCTTCTACCATTTGAATAGCTACAACCCAGAGGAAAATGAGCAAAACCTTGTCCATAGTATCGATATGGTTGAAGAGAAGCGCGAGGCTGCCCAGATGAGGTTAATAGCGGAAAAGGAGATGCTCGCCAGGCGATACAACAAAAAGTTAAGGCCACATCGCATCACGATTAATGACTTGGTGCTACGAAAGATCTTTCGCCCCACAGAAGGTGCCGCAAATCTCGACCCCGGATGGGAAGGACCATTTCAGGTCAGGAAGGTGATGGGGGCTAACACTTTCAAATTAGCAAGAATGAACGGAACAAAGATCCCGCGGACATGGAACGCAATGCATCTCCGAAAGTATCATGAGTAGTCGCCCAACGGCATGTATCGATTTCCCATTTTGCTGATTAATGAAAAAAGAGCATCTGATAGCAATATCGCTGGATGACTCACTTTTTATCATTTCTATCTCACCATCGCTATTGTTGTTACCTGAAACTTATCATGAGCTAAGAAGCCGCATAATCGCCACAAAAATTTCCGCAAGACATGGATTCATCTCGCCTACGAGGCCTCAAAGTTTCAAACTTAGCTAAGGCCTAAAAGTAACGGCATCGCCTAAATGGCATTATAAGAAGGTAAAACGTCGCTCATTAGTAAATTACCAATCGCTAAGGCTGAAAAGAACCAAGGTGCCACCTATAATGGCTGAAAACAATCGCGCTAAGGCTTTCAAACCAGTGAGGCATCGCTTACGAGCCTACCTTATAAGATAAAGGCAAAATAAAAAAGCGTTTTGCATAAAATTTAAGTGGATCGCGGGCAGCTTGTCTTACAAGTACAAAAAAAAAAAAAGAATAAAAAGAGTAAAGATTACAAAGAGAAAAATAAAAAGTCATCATTTATTTCTTCCCATGCCCCGAGCCTTGCCCACGATCGCCTTGTGAGGATGTTAGGCTCTTTTCGGACGCCTTTTCCCCTCTGCCACCATCTACCCTCGCCTTTGCAGCTGCCTCAGCCTTGGCCTGAGCCCTTTTGGCCTTCTCAGCCGCTATATACTCCTGATCCGCCGCCTGAACTTCCTTCATCACGTTGATGTACTCAGGGTCGACGTCAGTATTGGGATCGGGCACACCATTCAACAGGCGATTCACAGCCCTGAAGGAAGCCGAGAGAAATTCGCGTCGAACGAAAGGAGGGGAAGGCCCAACAACGGTGACGAATTTCTGACGGACGGTGGTCATGATCACAGGGATGGACCTTCGGATCAGTGACACGGCGGTCATATACTGTCGAGCGCTGAGCGCCTCAGTCTCCTCCTTGATAGTCGTGGCACGATCCCTCTCTACGGTCATCGCCTCAGCCAGCTTCTTCGCTTCATCCCTTTCCTTCGTTAAAACCTGTATCTACCTTTGTAGAGCCTCTTGATCTTGGAGCTTCTTGGCAGATAAAGAAGCAGCTTCTTTGGCCTCGGACAGGCTCTTCTCCAAATTGGTGATGGAGGATTGACTGGTTGATAACTGATGACGTTAGATTTACCGCGTTTATATCGCCACATTTGAACGACATTCCCCTTATTTGACTCCGAATTGTGATGAACTTGAATGACTTTTATGAAAAATATGTTTTATCTCCCGTTGGCCCTCTTTTGGGCAATTTGATGTTGTTTCGAGTTGTTTTTGTTGAGATTTCAGGTTACCACGTTGTGGATGACTTTTCTACGAGCTCGGCACTTCAAACGGGGATCAATTTGGAGTTCAAACGGAGCGGGAATCATCAAAAGAGCTGAAGGTCATTTCCAGGGGCAAAAGTGCGCCTAAATCCATGAAAAGTGCGCCGGCGCACTTTTCTGGTGCTGCCAGGCGCACTTTATTTTTAGTCTCCTGTAAATTTTCCATCGGCCACGAAAAGTGCGCCATTTTCATGGAAAAGTGCGCCGGCGCACTTTTTAAGTGCCGTCGGGCGCACTTTTTCCCAGGACGGATTTCGGAGAGTAAAACAGGGTTTTCGAGGGAGAGACGGACAGACTTCATTATTCATTCTGATTTCGACGAACCAGACACTCTCGGAGGAGGATTTTGAAGCTTTGAAGTGACGATTAAGCGAGGAAAAGCGAGGATTAACTCAGGAGTTCTGAAGATTCATCAGGATTAGGTTTTCTCGGAGTAAGATGTCTTCTTCTCCGGTTTTCTTCTCCATTGTTTCTGCGATTTCTTCTGTAGCGATGTCGAGCTAAACTCTTTAGTTTGTTCAGATTAGATGAAACTCTAGTGAGATTTTGTATGGATGATGTCGGGTTTCTAACCCGTTAATGTTAATTGAGGTTTATTCAGACATGTGATGAGTTTTCTCTTAAACCCTAATTTGAAGCTCTAAGAATCCGTTGATTGACCATATCGTAGGGTTTTGCTTCATCTTTGATTTGCGGTTCTGACCATGGACGTAGATCATTCTAGAGTTTAGGAGGTCGTTAGGGTTGCCGGTGTCTTGACCATAGGGCCGGTGAAACTAATCTCTTTACATATCTTTGTGGCATTTCACTGTTCTTCGTGCGTTCTTGAGATTTGCGAGTTATCTTGACCATAGGAACTTGTAGGTTTGATAGGATAGTTTCTCTGCGTCCTGACCATGGAGTAGAGATTACCCAAGGAAGTGTCGAGTCATCAAGTCTGATAAACTGAAATTGCATTGCATCATCCGTCTTAATCGAGCTAGAGCGGATTCGAGTCTGGACAAACGCCTTAGTCTATATTCAAATCTCCAATCTGCTTCACTTGTTTGCTTGTTCAATTTGCATTCTTAGTTTACTTAGTTCATTTTTAAACCATTTCAAACCCAACACGAAAACCCGAATTGCTTATTCCACAACTGTTGAGTAATAGAAAAAGAAAGACCCTTGGGAAAACGATCTCTTAGAGAATCCATTGAGTTAAAACTAGTGTGCATTAATTTGCGCATCAAGTTTTTGGCGCCGTTGCCGGGGACTTTTCTTTTTCTAGGAAAGGCATTGTGCGTCTGAGCTTTTCATTCACTCTCTTTTCATTTCTTATCTCCCACATTTTTGTATTACTTGGTATTTCTTGTTTTTGGCGTTTCAGGCAAGATTGCAGGTACGGAGGAAAAGCGGGCTAGTAAGCGCATAGCTGAAAAGGGTAGAGTCTTCTACACTCATTTCGGCACTACTCCGGTACCTCCTCCTCCAGCCAGGACACCTAAAGCAAGGAAGAACCTCTTCACATCTACATCTACATCCTCGCCTACGCCCTCGCCTTCACCATCCACCATTGCTACTATTGATCCTCTCACAGATCCTCCTATTCCACCTGAGATAGAAGTTATGGCGGCGGAAAGGACATTGAAGGATTACGACCGACCGACCATAGATGGGACATCTTCGAGCATCCAGATTCCCAACACGGGAACTCGGAATCTGCACATTCCATCTCACTTGATCAATATGATTCAAGCGAACGGGAACACTTTCTCTGGAGGTGTTAATGAGGACCCGAATGCTCATGTGAGGAACTTTTTGAGGCTGGCTCATACAGTTTCCAATAATGAAGCGGATCATAATGCAGTCAAGCTTCAACTTTTTCCCTTCACTCTGAAGGGTCAAGCAGAATTGTGGTTGTATGATCATCCTGCGAATCACTTCACTACGTGGGATGGTCTGGCTAAAGCATTCCTAGAAGAGTTCTTCTCCCCTTCTAGAACAGATGCACTCAGAGCACAAATTGCAGGATTCGAGAGTGGATCGGAGGAGAACTTCTATGAGGCTTGGCAGAGATACTTAGGGCTTCTCCGGGCTTGTCCTCACCATGGATGGGATGACTATAACAAGTTCTCTACATTCTTCCGTGGCCTGGACTATGGGAAGAAAAAGGAGTTCTCTCTACAGCTGACTATGGATTTGAACGACATGACCGCAACCGCGGCCTTGGATGCTTGCAAGAGTTTTGCCGCGAAAATCAAATCTCTCATGCACGTTAACCCAATGAAGATGGACAGCAGACATTCAGAGAAAAATAGGTTCTCTATTGATTCATCATACCCTGTTCCCACAGTTCCTGCACCAGTGGATATTGTTAGAAGTCAGTTGGAGTTGGATAACTCGACTCTGGAGATGGAAGTACAGAGGCTGAAACATGAGTTGGGAAGAGCTCAGATAGCTCCCGCATCGGGTGTTCCTACAGCTCCACCGCCAGGGTTCAAGATGCTTTCTAGAACCACTCCTTCCTCTTCTTCAACGGCGGCGACTGTAGCAGCAGTCACCGCCCCGTGTTCAAACTGTGGTGGTCCAGATCATACAGCAGAGAGTTGTAATTGGAAGATTGAGGGTAACCCAGACCAACAACAAGAGGAGGTTGATTATGTTGGGGGACAGAACCAGAGGAATTACCAGAACCAGAACAACAATTTCAAAAATTCCAATGGTTACCAGAATCAAAACTCCCAATGGCAGAGCAGAGGGAACTGGAACAACAACCAAAATCAGAATCAGTTTCAGGGAGGAAATCAAGGGGGTTACCAAAGGTATAATGGGAATCAAAATCAGAATTCCCAATGGCAGAACAGAGGAGGCTGGAATAACAATCAGAACCAGAACCAGAACCAGAACCAGAACCAGAACCAGAACCGAATCAGGACAACAACGGTGGTTCGAGCTCTTCTGCGCCTAAGACTTATTCCGAGATCATGTTGGAAAAGATTTTTGCTGAAACCCAATCAAACAAGAGGGACATCTCACACCACGACTCTTCTCTCCAGATGCTTGCGAATCAGATGGCAGGAATCACAAATATGCTTAAGGAGAAGGGTATTGGATCTCTACCTACCACCACTCTCCCTAATCCGAACCAGAATGAACATGTGGGAGCTGTGGAAACAAGGAGCGGGAAGAAGCTCACAGATATTCCCATGAAGCAGGTGCCAACTCTAATTCCTCCTCCTCATCTCATCGAAGAAGAAGACGTGGAGGAAGAGGAACAAATTCAGCAGCCAAATAAGGAAGAGATACCGGTTATTCCCTCATCTCCTATACCGGTTACTAACCCTCACAAGCCTAAGGCACCTTATCCTGCCAGGCTTAATAAGGATCTCTACGATGCTCAATACCAGCTATTCCTTAAGATGCTGAACAGGGTTCACGTTGACATGTCGATGAAGGAGATGATTGTGACGATGCCGAAATTTGCCAAGTACATGAAGATGCTAGCCACCAACAAGCTGAAGTTGCAAGAACTCTTAGCTCTCACGGAGGAAGAACAAGCGAACTTCCCAGAGCTATTCGAAGACTTGGAGCTTAATGAGGAGGTATCTACCATTGTGCTAAATAAGCTTCCTATTAAGCGCCGCGATCCAGGTTCTTTCACTCTACCTTGTCGCATTGGTACTTTCCGTGTTGGACGTGGTTTAGCGGATCTAGGAGCTAGCATCAATGTCATGTCATATAGCTTAGCTTCTGATATAGGAATGCTTGATTTTAAACCAACTCGCATGAACGTAAAATTAGCTGATAAATCTTCTGCTGTGCCTAGGGGTATTTTAGAAGATGTAATTCTTGAAGTTGGTCCATTTAAGTTTCCTACTGATTTTGTCGTGATTGATGCTCATGCTGATATGCCGTTGATTCTTGGTCGTCCATTCTTGTATTCAGCCGGTTCTCTCATAGATGTGCTAGGAGGTACTATAACTCTTAGGGTAGGAAAAGATCATGCTACATTTCGTTTAGATAATAGCATTCAATTTCCTCACCACTACGATGACTTGTGTGCTGTTGAAGAAACTGTTACTGTGCTTTCTACCTCTGTGTTTACTAACCTAGTGAGTGAAGACTCGCTAGAGAAGTGTATTGTTTCTGGTCAGTTTGTTGATGCAGGAGCAATTCGGGATGAACAGGTAGCATCTATGAGCATGTATGAAGAAGAGGAATATGTTGACCAGGTTCCGCAAACTGCTTTTACACCGCCACCGGAGCGTCGACTTTTGACTTCATATGAAGAAGCTCCGGAACTTGAGTTGAAGGATCTGCCTCCAAACTTAGAGTATGCATATCTGGGAGAGGACTCTAAGCTTCCGGTCATAATTAATTCGACCCTCACTCAACCGCAGAAGGATGAGCTCATACGGTTGCTTAGGAGGCATGTGCGTGCTATTGCTTGGAGGGTGACAGATATTAAGGGAATTCATCCTTCCCACTGTATGCATCACATCTTCCTCGAGGAGAACCAGAGACCTGTTAGACAACCTCAACGACGTCTTAATCCAAACATGATGGAGGTTGTAAAGAAGGAGGTGATCAAGCTTCTGGATGCTGGGATTATTTATCCCATTTCTGATAGTAACTGGGTGAGCCCGGTTCATTGTGTGCCTAAGAAGGGAGGCATCACCGTGGTACCTAATGCAGCGGGGGAGCTCATCCCTACGAGGACAGTTAACGGATGGAGAGTCTGTATTGATTACAGACGATTAAATGATGCTACAAGAAAAGACCATTTTCCCCTTCCTTTCATTGATCAGATGTTGGAGCGCTTGGCGGGTCATGAGTATTACTGCTTCCTGGATGGGATGTCCGGGTATTTTCAGATTCCCATCGCACCGAAGGATCAAGAAAAGACCACTTTCACATGCCCGTTTGGTACTTTTGCCTACCGCAGAATTCCCTTCGGACTCTGTAACGCGCCAGCTACGTTTCAGAGATGCATGATGGGTATCTTTGATGAGCTCATTGGAGATGCTGTGGAGGTATTTATGGACGATTTCTCGGTTTATGGACATTCTTTTGAACATGGCTTGAAAAACCTTGAGAGAGTCCTTAAGAGATGTGAAGCCACAAATTTAGCTCTTAGCTGGGAGAAGAGCTATTTCATGGTGACGGAGGGCATTGTGCTTGGGCACAAAGTTTCGAAGAAGGGTATTGAGGTTGATCCGGCGAAGATCGACACCATTGCCAAGCTACCGCCTCCCTCTTCCGTCAAAGCAGTAAGAAGCTTTCTGGGTCATGCAGGGTTTTATAGGCGGTTTATCAAGGATTTTTCTAAAATCACCTTGCCTATGACTCGATTACTAGAGAAAGAGGTTCCTTTCCTCTTTGACGAAAAGTGCATGACAGCTTTCGAGACTTTGAGGAATAAGCTTGTTTCAGCACCTGTAGTTGTAGCTCCGAATTGGAAACTGCCCTTCGAGCTTATGTGTGATGCGAGCAATTATGCCGTTGGAGCGGTCTTGGGGCAGCGGATTGAGAAGCGGTTCAGGCCAATCTACTTTGCCAGCAAGACAATGAATGAAGCTCAACGGAATTACACAACTACCGAGAAGGAGATGTTAGCGGTAGTCTTTGCCTTTGATAAGTTCCGCTCCTATCTTCTTTTTGCTAAAATTATTGTCTTCACAGATCACGCAGCTATCCGATATCTTATGAGCAAGGCGGATGCTAAGCCAAGGTTAATCCGCTGGATTCTCCTCTTGCAAGAGTTTGATTTTGAGATCCAAGACAAGAAGGGGTCGGAGAATGTGGCTGCGGATCATTTGTCACGATTGGAGGAGCATGAGCAGAGTTCTGGTGATAATCTACCGATCCGGGAAACTTTCCCGGAAGAACACCTATTTGCTATAATGATAAAGGAGGCAGAGGGTCCTTGGTTTGCAGACCTCGCTAATTATCTGGCCACGGGTGAAGTAAGGACGGACTTCTCCCGTCAAGAAAGGAGGAAGTTCTTTACAGAGGTTAAGAAGTACTTCTGGGATGATCCTTATTTGTTCCGGATTGGCTCTGATGACATCATCCGGAGGTGCGTAACTCTAGCGGAGGCTGGAGATATAATGGAACACTGCCATTCTGGACCTGTCGGTGGCCACCATGGAGCAAACCGAACTGCTCGGAAGATCTTGGCTTCTGGATTTTTCTGGCCTACTATCTTCAAGGATTGCCAAGATTTCATCAAGGCATGCGATGCGTGCCAACGAGCAGGTAAGATTTCTAAACGAGATGAAATGCCTCAACAAATTTCTGTGGTTGTTGAAATTTTTGATGTGTGGGGGATCGATTTTATGGGTCCTTTCACTCCTTCTTTTGGTAACAAGTACATACTCGTGGCTGTGGATTATGTATCGAAGTGGGTGGAAGCGCAAGCTCTCCCCACTAACGATGCCCGAGTTGTTGGAAAGTTCCTCAAGAAGCTGTTTTCTCGTTTTGGTGCACCTAGGACAATCATTAGCGACCGTGGAACTCATTTTAGGGTCAATTTGATAAAGTGTGCCAGAAGTTTGGTGTTACTCATCGTTTGTCCACGGCTTACCACCCTCAAACGAGTGGTCAAGTCGAGGTGTCAAACCGGGAATTGAAACGGATTCTTGAGAAAACCGTCGATCAATCCTCTAAGGATTGGTCCACCAAGCTTGATGATGCGCTTTGGGCATATAGGACGCGTTTAAAACGCCTATAGGAACCTCCCCATATTTTCTGGTATATGGGAAAGCGTGTCATCTGCCAGTAGAGCTCGAGCATAGAGCCTACTGGGCCCTTAAGCTACTGAACTTGGATGCTAGTCTTGCAGGTGAAGAGAGGAAATTGCAGGTTCTAGAGCTTGAGGAATGGAGGAACCGAGCTTATGAGAGCTCGAAGATTTACAAGGAGCGTACCAAGAAGCTCCACGATTCACGCTTGAAGGGAAGCAAGGAGTTTAAAGAAGGGGATCAAGTGCTCCTTTACAATTCACGGCTGCATCTCTTCCCGGGCAAGCTTAAGTCTCGTTGGATGGGTCCGTTCACGGTCTCTAACGTCCTCTCTCATGGCGCTGTGGAAATTTTCAAGGCCGGAGAAGAGCCCTTTAAGGTGAATGGACATCGTCTGAAGCTTTATGTAGCGGGAGCGTTCATTGGTGTGACGGAGAAGGCTAGTCTCGAGGCACCGTAAACCAGGTATCGTCTAGCTCAAAGACGTTAAACGAGAGCGCTTCTCGGGAGGCAACCCGAGTCTGGAGTCTTTTATTTTATTTTATTTTTTTTATTTTTTTTTTTTCTTCTTTTGAGTCGAGTCTGTGGTAGAGTCGTGCGTCAGTCTTGGTGTTTTCGTGGGAATTTTCTGTGTCTCCGTCGTCAAATTTGAGATCCTGGTCTTTAAAACGAATTCTGGATTTTAAAGAAAAAAAATTTGTCTCGTAGCAGGTCAAAATGTGCGCCTTTTTACCCAAAAAGTGCGCTGGCGCACTTTTACAGTGCCGCCGGGCGCACTTTATTTTTCAGTCCCCTGGAATTTTTTGCCATCTTCGAAATGTGCGCCTTTTACCCAAAAAGTGCGCTGGCGCACTTTTACAGTGCCGCCGGGCGCACTTTATTTTCAGTCCCTGGAATTTTTTGCCATCTATCGAAAAGTGCGCTGGCGCACTTTATAAAATTCCAGGCGCACTTTTTGTGCGCACAAACACCAATCTCTTCTTTCCCTCAGCCTTTTCGGATCAAACTCAATTTTTTCTTCTTCTTCTTCATTCAACCGAAGCAAATAGAGGAGGCTTTAGTTTTTCAAATTTCGGACCCAAACCTCCGATTTTAGCTCGATTTTCACCGGTCCACACTTACCCTTTCACCAAATCGAGTCCCTACTGATTTCCGCCCGTCCTCAACCGATTTTCTCCTGATTTGGTCAAGATTTGAGCTAGGATCGAGCCAAAACCTAGTTTTTGGTATTTTCGGGTCGTTCGTCGATTTTCTTGAGGATTTAGCCATCACTCATTTGAGGTAAGTTGCTCTACACATCACCACGAATCTATTGCACTATTCCTTGCCGATTTTTGATGAGATTTTCGGATTTGTGAAATTCGAGCTATGAACCCTAATTTCTGAAGTTTGTGATTTAGTCAAATTGAGCTTGGATTATTGCAATTGACCATCTAGTATAGTTCCATTTTGAATCGTGGGTTGTTTGGACTTCATTTGCTTGGTGAATTGCATGATATAGGTTACTTTCCTATACCGATTTTCTGCAAATTGGGGGTTTTTGATTGTGAACGGATCCTAATGATTGAAGATGTTTTGCATGATGTTAGAATGTGATTTGGCATAATAGAGAGATTGATTTGGATTGATTGTAGCTTGAGGACGCTAGATTGAGAATTTTACCTCTCTTTGTGCATTTGTGCCGGTTCTTTGTGTTTGATGCTCCATGCTTGATATCGTGGCTATTTGTCTAAACCGTTGTAAGCATGAATAGATTCCAATGATTGGGTGGACTTATGTGCTATGATTGAATTGTGGTTGAATATTTCAGTATGTTTGCTTTGTCTTCGCCCCATCGCCCTTACTTCAAGCTTTTAAGTGTGGGGTGGGGCTTTCACGTGTCTAACTGAGTTGTTGCTAAGTTGCAGATTATGGACAGGGGAAAGACAGCGATGCAATCACATTATGAGGAAGGGGATTCGTCTTCTGCACCACCACACACTGACACTCAGCCAGCTGCTAATGAGCGAGATTCCGATAGGGAGGAAGCTATGCCTATACAGCCATTTATTCCTGCTGCTGGCGGCAGACCGGATAACCTTCACCGGTTCATTCTCCAGCTTTCTGAGGAGCATTGGACGCGCTTTCAGAAGATTCACCATCTTTCCCCCACTGTTGGAGCCCTCATCGACTTTCAAGGAATTCAGGAAGCTTTTCCAGAGTTTTACAACAGGTTAATTTACAGGTTGCGACGGGGACGCCTACTCGTTATTGCCCAGGTTACAGATGCTGCACCTCTTCTTCCACTTCAAGAGTTTTGGTCTACTTTCAGTTGGGACGCTAGGATCGTAAATCTCACTAAGCAGCATATTCGTTTCTCGTTGGGGGGGCAGTGGTTTACCGAGTCGTACGATTCATTTGGACATCTTCTCGGGTTTCCCCCTCAGAGCAATGTGGGACTAGCGGGACTTCAGGAGTCACCAGAGTACAGATTGGAATCCTCTGCTAAAATGTGGTTTGAGTTAACTGGGATTGAAGGTGGGTTGACTACCAGTTCGTCTACCTATCGCTCCATTAGGTGCCCGGTGTGGAAGTTCTTGCATATGGTGCTCCGGCGAACATTTTGTCACAGGAGTACGGGGGGGCACCATTTTTATAATGAAGAGCTGCATTATTCAGATCTATGAGCACTGGCATGGGACTCCATCCAGGTTACGTGATCGCTTCTTTCTTTGGGAAACGAGTTGGGAGAGCTACCATTCCACGCTCTCTTCCTGGTGGGTGGTATGTTTCAGAGGATCGTTGCATCAGCTGGATTAGCTGATCGCTGGCCAGCTGAGGTTTTTATAGATGCCGTTCCACCCAGGGATTTCGGCACTCACTACTTGATCTCACATGGTTTAGTTCCGAGACCAATGATCCCCAGGAGAGCTAGACATGCCCGTCCGGTTGATGGAGCTTTGCCCGGCCCCCAGGCCACCGAGCCACCTCACTCGCCAGCTGCCGATCCACCTCAGACTCCTGTCTTTGGCGATTCCTCGCAGCCTTTTGACTTGCAGAGATCTGTCTTGCGGTTAGAGCAGTGGCAGGCCACATTCAACGAGGGAGGGCACCCATGGCAGCAACGCATCGATGACAGGTTGGCGAGCTGGGACGCGTGGCGTGCAGATTTTGGTCAGGGATCCCTTGCTTGGCAGCAGGAGGTCATCCGCAATCAGGATGAGCAGCGTACCTGGCACACTAGGGAGACTGCGTGGAGAGCGCAGCAGGATGCTCGTCATAACTTGTACCAGGAGCAGCACGAGGAGCAGATGGCGTTACTACAGCAGCTCCTGGATCGCCAGCCACCCCTTACGGCTCGACAGGGGACTCAGCGGAGCCGCGGACGACGGGGCTAGGGATCCGGACTCGACTTCAGGATTTCTTTATTTTCCACTTTCAGACTTGTATTTTCTTTTCACTTGTGCGGATTTTGAGTGGGTTTGTGTTTGAGTCTTTGTTCAACTGTTATGTGGTCGAGTCAGTTAAACCCTTGTATTCTGAATGATCTAATCGTGTTATGTTTCTTCTCTTTCCCTGATCCTCAGGTTTATTGTTCCACTTTCTGTGACCCCGGCTCTGATCAAGACATGCGCTCTGGTTGTTCATTCATGCCATCTCTTGCACCCTCATGGTCTGTTTCCCGGTACCCCTTTACACTTTTCTTCACTGTTGTGCAGTCCATTGAGGACAATGTCCAAATTTAAGTGTGGGGTGGGGTTTTTGTTTGCATGTTTTGCCAAGTAATGGGCGGTGATTGTGTCTTGTTTTGTCACTCTTTCACAGCTTCCCATTCTCGGTAGCAAGTAATTTTTCCCATTGCTTAATAACTTCTTGAATTGCCTACTGTCTTCCATATGGTGAGATTGATGTGGTGCTTCGGCTTTAACCAAATGTGTGTGTGAGAACCTGAATTATGACCATCTCCCATTCTTCTTGCTCTTAGTAGTCTAGGAGCTTGCCCTTATCGTGTTAGTGAACAGTTGACTTGTTAATGTGTAAGACTTGGTCTGTCTGACGCTCGAATTCTCTAGTTCAATGCCTGGATCGAGTCTAGATAAGGGATCTGTTAATTTCGTGCTTTAAGTTGTTATTGATTTTCCCAATCAAAGAAAATCTGAAAAAATGAATGGTTTGGTATTGAAGTTGTGGGTCGATTCACGAGCTGGCATACGTGCCTGCCCATTGCTGTAGTCCCAAAGGGAAGTCTCAATGTGGCATTCTTCTTCTAACCTACTCCCGATCGTGGCTGGGGTCTAGGATAACGCGGAATTCCAAAGGTTTCCGGCTGCTCCGTACCCGGTAGTATCCACACTGTACCGCCCATTCGGAAAAAAAAAAAAGAAAAAAAAAAGATGAAGAGAAAAATGAAATTCTCTTTAATTTTGTTCTAGTCGTGTTCCCTTATCTAGCAAGTGTCCGGTTGCGTCCTAGAGTAAGTGTAGCGGAAGTAAGCGTTGTCTTGCCTTTACCAAGTCAGGTTGTTCACTAGTTCGTTAAAGTCTTGTTCCTCTTTCACTCTGGCAAAAGTTTGGTTCCTAATTGTGTGGTTAGTTGGGTAATCCTCTTGTTTGGTTGAAGCACCGTATACATCTTTCTAGGAACCAAGAGGTTTTCGGTTTGCTCATTCAAGTTGGTGCATTGTTGTGGTAAAATTCTTGTTTGAGGACAAACAAACGTTTAAGTGTGGGGTGATTTGATGACGTTAGATTTACCGCGTTTATATCGCCACATTTGAACGACATTCCCCTTATTTGACTCCGAATTGTGATGAACTTGAATGACTTTTATGAAAAATATGTTTTATCTCCCGTTGGCCCTCTTTTGGGCAATTTGATGTTGTTTCGAGTTGTTTTTGTTGAGATTTCATGTTACCACGTTGTGGATGACTTTTCTACGAGCTCGGCACTTCAAACGGGGATCAATTTGGAGTTCAAACGGAGCGGGAATCATCAAAAGAGCTGAAGGTCATTTCCAGGGGCAAAAGTGCGCCTAAATCCATGAAAAGTGCGCCGGCGCACTTTTCTGGTGCTGCCAGGCGCACTTTATTTTTAGTCTCCTGTAAATTTTCCATCGGCCACGAAAAGTGCGCCATTTTCATGGAAAAGTGCGCCGGCGCACTTTTTAAGTGCCGTCGGGCGCACTTTTTCCCAGGACGGATTTCGGAGAGTAAAACAGGGTTTTCGAGGGAGAGACGGACAGACTTCATTATTCATTCTGATTTTGACGAACCAGACACTCTCGGAGGAGGATTTTGAAGCTTTGAAGTGACGATTAAGCGAGGAAAAGCGAGGATTAACTCAGGAGTTCTGAAGATTCATCAGGATTAGGTTTTCTCGGAGTAAGATGTCTTCTTCTCCGGTTTTCTTCTCCATTGTTTCTATGATTTCTTCTGTAGTGATGTCGAGCTAAACTTTTTAGTTTGTTCAGATTAGATGAAACTCTAGTGAGATTTTGTATGGATGATGTCGGGTTTCTAACCCGTTAATGTTAATTGAGGTTTATTCAGGCATGTGATGAGTTTTCTCTTAAACCCTAATTTGAAGCTCTAAGAATCCGTTGATTGACCATATCGTAGGGTTTTGCTTCATCTTTGATTTGCGGTTCTGACCATGGACGTAGATCATTCTAGAGTTTAGGAGGTCGTTAGGGTTGCCGGTGTCTTGACCATAGGGCCGGTGAAACTAATCTCTTTACATATCTTTGTGGCATTTCACTGTTCTTCGTGCGTTCTTGAGGATTTGCGAGTTATCTTGACCATAGGAACTTGTAGGTTTGATAGGATAGTTTCTCTGCGTCCTGACCATGGAGTAGAGATTACCCAAGGAAGTGTCGAGTCATCAAGTCTGATAAACTGAAATTGCATTGCATCATCCGTCTTAATCGAGCTAGAGCGGATTCGAGTCTGGACAAACGCCTTAGTCTATATTCAAATCTCCAATCTGCTTCACTTGTTTGCTTGTTCAATTTGCATTCTTAATTTACTTAGTTCATTTTTTAAACCATTTCAAACCCAACACGAAAACCCGAATTGCTTATTCCACAACTGTTGAGTAATAGAAAAAGAAAGACCCTTGGGAAGTAACGATCTCGCTAGAGCGATCTAGTGAGTAAAACTGGTGTGCATTAATTTGGCATCAATAACTCTCGCATTAGGCGCTCTACGGCGGAGGTAGCCTCGCCTAAGTCATGCTGAAGTTGGGAATGCGCCTCAGTCAGGCGGGCGAGCTCATTCCTGGCGGCCTGATGGTCAGACTGTGTAAAAAAAAAAAGTCAACACCAATAACAAGAAGGGGAAGGGAAAATGAGCAAACAGGCAGCTTGAAGTAAAAGAAGGTCATTATCATCAAGTTTCTGCGTACCTCCTCGGTGTCGAAGCGGCGTTGGAGTGCCGCGTGGTCATCACGAAGCTCCCGGGCCTTGCGCATCAATAGGTCACACGACTTATCCGCGATACTTAGTGCCAGCAACATCTGGATAAGGAATAGAACAAAGCATGTTGATAAGCGACGGTTGACAAAATATTCTAAAAAATACATATATTATGTATAAAACAAGAGAGGAGGGCTAGGCAACCAACCTCGTGGTGCTTCACATAGACGTTCCCCATCGCTGGATGGAAATCGCCGACCTTCACATCATCCAGCCCCTTCAGAACCCCAGCGGTCACCTCCTCGGCGATGTCACGAGCCACGTCGGCCGACAGTTGTGATCGCTGAGGATAAACAACCGGGAAGTAGCCCTCCGGCTTCTCATAGTTTGGCGCCAGGAAATCTGACAGGACGCGATGAGATAAAGCGCGGCGGCACTCCTCGTCGTTATGAGGCGTCAAAGGTGAGTCGTCCTGGATAAAGGATATGGTTTCCCGCTCTGAAGGGGCTTGGCTTTCCTTTCCGGGGCGTTGAGGAGGGAGCTCAGGTACAGAAGCGTCGTGACGCTCCGTGTTAGGAGGCAATTCAGGATCGGCGACGGTGGTAATTGGCGGGGGATCCGCTGTCCCGTCCGATCGTCTTCCACAATGGTAATTGGGTCTGACGTACCGGCGAAAGAAGACTTGCGTCGCTTTGTTGGCATTGCCGCAGGCGATGATTTTTTTTCGAGGGAGCGGCGCGCCCCCCGTTTCTTTCCTTTCCCATGAGGCGAAGGAGGTGGTGGCTCAACTTCCGGTGGCGGCTCACGTTGCGGTTGAGTCATGGATATTGACCCGCGAGCTGACGTGCTGATCAGCACGTTAGAAATGTCTGTCATCCCTGCACAAGAGGGTAGAGAGAGGTCAGAAACAGGGAAGCAAAAGGGAACGCGACGCGAGATAATAGAAAGCAGGAATAAACGTAAAAGTGGGGGAAGATAGTCCCATCTACCTCCAGGCAGCGTCGCCAGGACTTGTTTTAGGGTGAAAGGGTCATTCAGGTTGAAGTTCTCCCTGTTGATAAATGACAAAAGCTGTTGTTCGACCTCAGTTGCTGAGCGACCACGGGGGAAGTTATTGACGTCGCCTTGTGACCAGCAAGACGGAAGGGCCGTCGTCCAGGTATCTTCGGGCGAGGGTTTAAAATAAAAAAAGGCATGGTAAACCATGTGGGATGCAGTTTAACTGTTCTCCGCATCCCCACATCCCTATACGGACCTCGCTTTACAAAGCTAAGGCCGTTGGTGTTATGTTTGGCACTGTACAAAAGGGAAAAAAGGCGAAGGGTAGGAGTAATTTTCTCGCGTTGGCAAGATATCTCGAAACTAGCTACAACAGACCATGAGGTCGCGGTATAGGCGCCAAGCGACGCTTTGAGGTTTTGAAGTAATGATACAACGCAGGGAGAAGGAGGAAGGCGCAGGCCGTTGGTAAAGCTTTCTGACCACACACCATGCCAGCCTCCGGGACAGTTCCCAATGGTCGACAGGAACGAGGGAGCAGCATAGTCCCAACAGGTCGGAAAAGAAAGTTTGGGAAGAAAGGAGCATATAGTGGTAGCAGAGAGATAAGGAAAATAGCCTGGTCCGATGACGTAGCGATCCCGGCCAATGCCGTCATACCACATGTCTCTCCAAGCTCGGACGGTGTAGCCTTGGTTAGAGACGGGGGCTGTCATATCCACGGACCAGGGGCGGAACCCGGGAACGAATCCAAGCTGATGCATTCCCCATTCTCAGGGTTTTGAAGGGTCGGGAGAGTTTTGAGAATCGTCGGAGGCAGTTCTCTCCGAATCGGTTGATGATGAGGTCATTTGGACCTTAATATACAGGGGGTTTTACCGGGAGAAAGAAGCTAGATAACAGAGAGGGCGGTCGGAAAAGAGAAAAGAATAAAACGAAGAAAGATTCAAGCAGGGAGCAGAAACAGACCAGGACAGCTGAGGAGATAGTCAAGGTCGTCGGACATCTGGAGGAAAAAAAAGAGATCGGAAAGGGGAGTAGGAAAGGCGAAGGAAAGACAGGAACGGTTGAGGAAGAAAGCAAGGGGCAAGTGAAGGAGCAAAGTGATGGAGAAAGAAGAGAAAGACAGTGATGGGAGCGGAGCGTTTTATAAAGGAAAGGCGGAGACGTTTGAGTGGTTACATCGGAAACGGAAACGACGCGACAGTTGAAAGGACGGACCGAGCTATTGGCATTGGGAAGAGGAAAGCGTCTCGGAAACGCAAGCCGTGAGAGGTGGTGATTGGGCAACACGGCCATAAAAAGGAATATAAAAGGAGGGGGCTATCTCGTAGGCAATGATCGAGTTAGGGGCTACGGAGGAAGGAAAAGACTAGACGACCCCTCGGTTGTGGCGAAGGTAGGGTTCCTCAAGGAACGCAGCGGGTGACGAGAAAGAGTAGTCCGCCAGTGTACTTGGCGACAAGCACACAAGCGGACTGGGGGGCTCATGATGGGCCACCCTGGATCAGGACAGCCCAGTAGGCAAGTTGATCCACCCAGAAAGGAGGGTCAAGGCCTCTGGTGAGGGTTGACCAGGCGACTATCCAGAAAGCCTGGAAGGCAGGCCCATATATGGCCCAGGAAACAGTCAACATGTCAAGCGAAGGTTGACCAGCTAGATACCCTGAAGGTCGCTCTAGGAGTGGGCCCAGACGCGGCCCAGGAAAAGCCCTGAGGCGATGTTATGCGCTTACCATCTGGGAAACCCTAAAAGGACGCATGGAGCAATCCTGAAGGTTTCGTCTTCACCAAGCGACGGTTAGGATTCGGTGACACGTGGCGAGACTTGCTGGGCGCCGTACCATTGCCCAACGGTCTTGGCAGACCTGCCAGGCTATAAATACAGAAGGAATGGACAAACTGCAGGACACGACCAAATTCTGGGAGCGATCCCTAGGTACACTCTGTTACATCATCGTCCATTTCATTCCTCACCCCTTTGTTCTGATTACCGCCCTCACTCTCTTATTACGAGGCGATTCGGAGTCACTTAGGCGACCGGGTCGGCTCCATCATTGTTCCAGGCGACAGGAGCGGAACAGTTACAAAGATCCAGTTATGAATATATAATTACAAGTGTGATCCAGGAACCACGTGATTGCACCAGATCATACAAACCTTCAACACATGAGTATCTCAATCTCAAATCTCAATGATATAAAACTGCAAATCAGAGATGGAATTAATTTTGAGGAGCTCAAAGCTGCAAGTTTGTTTGTTAAATTGAGAAAAGTACAAATTGACTGCCAATGGGACCTCAAGGAGTAGTGCCGTAGTAGCTATCACATGCCAACGATGCTCTTTTCCTCTCCTTTTTTGTTTATAAATTCATATTGGGAACATAGCAATTTTCCGCTCTACTTTGCCAACTTAACATATAGCTCACTATACTATAAATCGCTCTTTTTACCCTTTTCTACTGTGGTCATTTTTTCCATTTGGGTCCTTCCATTCCAACTTTCTCATTCATGACGTTAATTGATCATGCAATACAACACGTTAGCTCCAATAACTTTTTTTTGCTTTTCTCGCACCCTTGCTCCAATAGCTTTGTATTAGCTTATTAGGCATTTTTAATTGGAAATATAAATATATATAATTAAATATTATGAAATCGACGAATAAAACGTGTGGTTTTAACAAATTTCGTATTTCACCATACTCTTCACTATACTTCTCCAATATATCTCCATGATCAACTCTTCATCTCCTACCTTTGATATCTCTGTTCGTCGATGTGTGGATGTGTCCAAATTTAACGTTAAGAAGACAATAGTTGGAACGGAAGGACCCAAAAAACAAAGTGACCACAATAGAAGGAGATAAAAAAAAAGAGTGTTTCATAGCATAGGAGACTATCTTGCTAAGTTGGCAAAGTAGAGGAGCCAAAGTGCTATTTTCTCATTTATATTTATAGTATTCCTTTATTTTATTGGGTGAAATAGCTTATGTTTTTGTTAATTCTACAGAAGAACGCCGAAAGGTCGAAATGCAGCAGCCGCGTGCTGAACCTTTCAACCACCCGCAGTTCTCACACAATTCCCGATCTTCATATATATTGTTATTTTATGGCTAAAGCTGTTGTATTGTTTTTTCTAAGATTTATTAATATTATAATATAAAGAGAGACTAATATAAGTATTTAGCAATAAATTTGTCAACCGCCAATCCTAGGGAATATTACGTCCAACAAAACACAACCCCAGGGATATTGGAGTTGGTGGTTCTTGCTTTTACTAGGAATATAAGACATTTTTATGCTTGATATTTATTTTCTTCATTCACGGTTGTAACGAGATTATTTACGGTGAGAAATTAATGAAATTACTTATATAAGAACGAATGGTACCACACATAATAACATTGTGATCATATCATTTAAAATATGCAAAAAAAAAAAAATATAATTTTCAGTAATTAAAATAATAACACAATCCTTATTAATGCATGACGAACATGAAATGGTAGAATTTAAGGGGTCGTTTCCTGTCCAGGAATTCAGGGGTGGAATTGGCCAAATTCCCCTTCCCTCCGAAATCCGTGTTTCCTAATACAAAAGAGCTTATTAATGTCGGGGGAATTTAATTCCAGAGCCAAATCCAAATCACCTCGGAACAGGTTTTAAAATCCCGTTGAAACGTGAGGATTTTGGAAGGATTTAACAATTAATCCAATTTGTGTACAGTCTTACCCCTCCCTTTTTCTTCACCGTACAGACCTGTCAAAAGAGTTCTCGTCGGCGTCTTCTCTTCCCTCTTCCCGTACAGCTTCTTCTTGAATCTACAAGTATTTCTCCATCAAATCTTCTCCTTCTTCTTACATTGGTTGTGTGATTTCCGCAACAAGTTGGAATGTTTCTTGGGCTTTTTGTTGAATGAATTGAGTGTATGTTACTTTCATTGCGTCTTGTGCTTTTGTTGAATGATTTATTACTGGTGGTTCTGTGAGGGAAAGATGAATGTAAGGTTGAAGTTCCCATTGTAGCTGCAATTAAAGTATGGCTTTTAGATGTATTCTCCAACTTTCCTGAGTGGTCGATTTTCGTTTGATAGCACTATGTTGGCCAACCCCATTTCATATTACCACCAGAGGTCTGGTGTGGGTTTATTGTTAATTGATGAACCTGTTACCTCCTGCTTGTTTTGAGCTTTTGATGCTTTGTACACATGGTTCTTATGAACATGGAGAGGAGCCTGAAAATGGAGTAAGAGTTTCGGGACTAAAGATTCAGTTTCGTTTTGTTGTCCTTGCTCGGTTATTTACAACTCGTGCATTGGCACTAGAATTTTCTTTGTAGAATAGGATGTGAGCAAGTTTCTGAGTTCTGACTAATTGTTGGGTTTATTTCATTGCAGGAATGGTGCTCTTTCACAGGCTGGTTCGTCGTTGTATTTTTCTACACCTTTCATTTGGGTTGAAATAAGGGTAATATGGAGAATTCAATAGTTGTTCATTTTCAATTCCTAAATGACAAATAGACAAGGAAACAAGGAATTGAATTTCGGAAAACTAGGCAATTCCCACAATAATCTAATTCCTCTGGGATCATCGATTTCCCTTCTTTTTTAAATCCTTGCGGAAAGCCACCCCTAAATGTATAATGTAATTGTACCATTCGATATTAGATTGTACCATTCATAAAAATACATGAATGGAAACAATTTCACAGTGAATGGTACAAAAGTACAATATACGAACGAATTGTACCATCACATTGAATAATTTTTAATAAAAGAAAATATAAAATGTGGAAAATACATAATAAATAAAATAACTGTAAGAACCATGAAACGTGGAAAGTGGAGAGGTGGATGGTTATTTTTCATCATTATACATTTACTAATATACCATTTGGTACATTTAGTACCATTTGATTAAAGATACAAATCCAACGGTCCAGATTTGATTTCTTAAATAAGAAAATTAATATAATTTCCCACCTTAAAATCTTCGGTTGCAACAAGATAGTTATCGATCTTTATTAGTTGTCATTAACTTATTGTAATCGTGATCATTTCGCCAATTAGTTGATAAATCACCACACTCATTCAACATTGTTTTCAAGTCATACGCTACAAGGACTATGGTACAAGGGTTCAATCCTTTCTTCAATGCTATCACAGGGCTCAATGGTTCGGGGAAATCGAACATTCTCGATTCGATTTGCTTCGTGTTGGGGATTACCAATTTGCAACGGGTTTGTGCTTCTAATCTCCAGAAGCTGCTGGAATTACGAAAGCTATGGTTTCGGTGGTGTTTGATAATTCGTATAGGAATTGAAGACCATTAAGAGATCACTGTGACAGGTTAGTTGATTTTAGTTCTTTCGTTGTGAAAATTTAGCATCTTGGAACTAAAATTTTGGGAGAAATGGTTTGTCTGTGTAGTAATTTATTGCTATTGAAATGAGATGCAAGTGAGTTATGATCAGTACTTGATAAATGGGAAGCTAGCACAACCCAGTCAAGTGCATAACTTGTTCCATGCCAGATGGTGACTGGAATACGTGTTATTTCCATGCCAGTGAGCCTCCTCGTTCTGCAAAAGTTCAAGTAATTCCACCCTACACTGCTCGTCGCGATCACCTCGACCCCACCATCCGACGACATCCTTCCACCATTGGCCATATCTTGTTGAGCAAGTCACTTATTCTCAAACCTAAATGAGTGTCACTTCCCCTAGCCGCACTTCTCTTCATCTCAACCAGAATAGGAGAGAACATGAAGAACAAAACAAGCATCAAAATGAATCTTCTTCACCTGCATTTCCTCAACAAGCAGAGGACCTTCACTAAAGGGGAAAAAGGGTATTCCATAATCACAAAAATGGAAGCAGTAAAGTAGAGATTTCTCACAACCAACCAAAATGCCTCACTCCCAAAATCACCTGCGATCAAATTCACAGTATGCCTCTGCATATGGAGGTTGATCATGGACATAAAAATCTCATCGAAAGACCGCCATTGCCTTCCTACCAAAATACTACTGCTACACAAGGCATGGCTGAATGTCTGTCTCCGTTCATAAAAACGACTACATATATAATAAATACCGACATAAAAGAGGCCACAAGAGCTATCTAGTATAGCTACCTAACTTACATTGTCACGAGGGGGACCAGAATTAAAGGACAAACAGTAGCAATAAGTCAAGCAAGCATTAATGTACGTCTTGAAAAAATCCAGCAAATATAATGTATGCAATCAAAAGAAAAAACTAATGTCTAGAATATTACAAACCAATTAATTAATAGTGTTTAAAGTTCATTAAAAATAGTTTTTTGGTCTTCATTCCTGCTTGATTCCTTCCTTGCTTGCTTGCTGGCCTAACTGCTGTCCTGCGTTTTGAGTGAAAAAGAAAAGCACATAAAAAATTTATATTTGACAACTAATAAGTCACTAAGTCACAATATTTAAAAATGAACAAATTTTTACCTTCTAAACATCTTGATTTGCATCCGGCCATCCTTCTAGAGCAGCTCTCCGGGCATCTTGTAGTGTCGCTCGTACGGAAGGGTGCCTTCTAGCAGCCCGTTTGGCAACCCGATCCATAGCTTCGAAGGCAGCTTGTTCGAAATCTTCCTCTACGGAAGATCCGTCAGCAACAGCCTTCATTGCGGTCGCCTCCCGCGCGGTAGCCTCCCTCGCAGCCTCCTCTAACGCAGCAGCATAACTCTCGACAGCCTCTCTGCGTGCTCTGGCGGAGCCTTCTCTGTAGTCGAGTTCTATAAGGGCTCTGCCGGTGGCTGCTCTAGCTTCTCTCGCCTCTCTATCTGCTCTGCGTATCTTGTTTTTATTACAAAAATAAGATATGCATACAAGAGATGAGTATAATTTGATATTGTTTTGGTTGCATTTATACCCTTAGCTTTTTAAATAACCTCATTTTGCATTGTTTGGCCCACTAATAACGTGACCCCTCATGGGAACCTATAGGAGTAGCATGTTTCATCATTTCCTCCAAACTTTGTATAGTTGGTTCACTAATTCTGATACATTTCTAATGGGTTTTATCTCTTAATAATAGGGTAAAGTTTACATGGATTATCGATTAGGGTATAGAGTCGGAGAATGTAGGACTTGTAAGTTCGGGGAAAGGGGGCAACTCTGTAGAAGTGTTTTTTTCTAAAATAGTTTTTGAAAAAAAAAATGGTCGACCTTCCTAAACTAGCATACAATATATTCTAGTTTTTTATGGTCATTGCATTTGCTATTGTCATTGTCCTATTGTTTGTCCTTAATGTTTCTCACGAGTGGCCGCAATTAGTACCGTTGCCTTTATTTTTTACTGCCCTAGTTGTAGTAACCAAATTTTGTCCGAGGTCGCAAATTACCGGATGACCAGTGTGCTGTTGTTTATTGGTCTCGAATAGTTAATAGCATGTCTTTCAGTTAGATTACTTAGGGTTAAGTGTTCGTGCTTTGAAGTTTTCTAAGCTTTGGTCGGTTTCGAGCAAGGAGATTTGGGCTTTCGGCCCACGCGTTGTGAAGTTCGGGCTATTGGCCCGTTTTGTTTGTGTTGCACCTCTCTATCTTGAAATTTAGCAAGGAAGGTGTGGGCCTTAAGGCCCACCCGTTTTGCTCCTTGGAATCCAGAAAAAGAGTGTTTTTTTTTTTACCCAAAGTGGTAATATTTGGTTTAGGGTTTCCTTTTTGCTATAAAAGGAATGGTGGGGGGAGGTCCCAAGGGCAGGGAAAAAAGGAAAAGGAAGAGCAGAGAAAAGAAAAGAAAGAGCAGAAAAGAATAGGACAAAAAAGGAAAAGCTGAGAAAGGAGGAAAGGAGCAGAAAAAGAAAGGATACTAAAAAAGGGAACTCTCCCAAAAGATCTTGTTCTTACTCCAATCCATAGAACCCAGAAATAGAAAAGTTCCAAAAGCAAAAAAAAAAGGTTTCGAAGTTCAGTACATAGCCAAGAACAAAGAGGAAGCATCAAGCAAAGGGGTTCAGGTGGTCACTCATTCTTTCATCCTACAACTAAGTGTTACAGAACCACGTCCCCCTTGTAGCGCCGCCGAGTTTCTTCCTCCCCCCTTTATCGGAGGCGGGAGGTCGGTCATCTCGAGGAAGGAGGTGCTCCTTCACAGGAAACGCCAGCGAGAGAGGGAGAGAGAGGGTACGGCGACGGCGGTGTTGGGTTTGGAGAGGAAGAGGGCATTTGGAAGAAGTCGAAGAAGAAGGAAAAGGAAGTGAGGGGCGGCGGCTGCTTAATTTAGATTAGGGTTTCGTTTGAGAGAAGAAGAAGGGAGGAGTGGATTTCAGAGAAATGGAAAAGAGAGAGAGAAAGAGGGGAGCGGCGCATGTGAATAGTAGTAAAGGGGTTGATTTTTTTTAGCCTCTTAGCCTTTTATATGGCGCGTTTAGGGTTTCCAAAAATTACAAAATTGCCACCGTCTCTTTAATTTACGAAATTGCCACCGTCTCTTTAATTTACGAAATTGCCACCGTCCCTTTATTTACGATTCTGCCATTAATGAATTGAGTGGGCTGGCCGAATTTTTATCTTTTGGGCCGGAATTTGTTGAGCCCATTCCGTATTTGGCTCATTTAATTAAAAACAAGCCCTAATTTTAATACTAATCACTTTTTTTAGTCCATGTTGATGTAAATTTGATCCACAATTAAATTAGTTTAGATTAATTAAGGACAAAAAATCCCTTCATGTTTAAATCTAAATATTTTGTTAATCAAAGAATTTGGTTTAATAAAACTAATTTCATATCGATATTCGGTCGTTTCTGTGGATTATATGCTAATCCACCGATAAGATTTAAGTATGTCCATTGTGCTTGTCATTAGGAATTAGTAGCGACTACTTCACATTCGTGAAGTATTGTGGAAATCCCGAGCCAAAGGCAAACTATCCAAGCATTTAATATCAAAGTCGATATCATTTCGCACTCGCGAAACACTGTGGGAACCCCTAGCCTAAGTTACCCGAAACCATAACAAAGACCCTTGGAATTAGTAACGAAAGATAACCCGTGAAAATTCTCCCCGTTAAATATAAATAACGCTAAATAAGATAATAAAATCTTAAAAGGTAAATTGCTCCTTAAGCTAATATATATATAAAAAGCAATAAAACTTTGAAAGATAAAAATACCCCAAACTAACCTGATTTTAAAACGACGAACTACGTGGACTTTGATTCCGGCCTCCGGATACGTAGGCAGTCACTCGACTCGAGTCCGGTTTTAAAATTCCCCCCTCCGTTAAAATTTTATAAACTAAATCAATAAAATATAAAATTCTGAATTAGTAACGCAAACCCTAAATAGGGAGCGTGAACGCCTCTCTCCTTAATCAGCCGTCAAGAAAATAACCTTATCGCGATCTGTAGTACCGGTTTCCGGGCGTTGTGGGGGTGCTAATCCTTCCCTACACGTAACCGTCCCCGAATCCCGATCTCTGTTTCGCAGATCTAGTCCAAATCCGGTTGGATAACCCGATTTGGACATACAAGCGTCCAATCCGCTAACGATTGGTGGCGACTCCAAAACCAAAAATAACCACGAAAGCTTCGGAGGTGCCGGCCCGCCGCGGACGGAAACGTTCACGACAGATGGCGACTCCGCTGGGGACCCAAGCGTTCCTCAGGGACTAGCTACCCTTCTCTCGCGATAAGTTTATGTGTTTAATTTTCTTGACATGGCACTACATTCCATATTTGCGCAATTTATTTATCTGTACTCATGCATTTGCATAGCTCTATACCCGAGCTTCACCTTTAGATAGAATTTGGACGTAGTAGCGCAAGCCTTTTTACACTCGTAGAGGCGCGTCAATCGTCCTAACCAATTTAGGGACCATCCTTTTAGGGACAACATACAACCCGTCATATAGTTGGATTTAGTAAACCGCCTGATACCTACCCGTAGCAAGACCAAGGTTCCTGCCTTTTTTCCCATGTTACGAAACTTAGGATCACCCGAAAATAGGATCTATGTGATGTATCTATATTATGAATGCTTCCTGCTTATGTGATTATTGAGTTTGTTGTCTTTAAATTAACAATTGTGCATAACACACTCGCATCATATAGCATCCCATGCACGTGTTTTAAGAAAGAGTCTGTTGCGCGTAGTTGAGTCTTAGCCCCGCTGTCTCCTCTTTTCACTAGATGGACCTTGCAAATGTCGTCAATCTTCTGTGGGGGGGCACTTCCACAAGATTTACAAAGGCATTTGGTCGTGTTAACCATCCAGAGTAGAATTGAGGATCAGATCGAAAGGCTAAGAGAGTCGATACTGATCAGGTATGGACGTTTGGACTCCCCCCTCAGGCATCTCGGCTGGCATCCGCGGTACATAAGTATGAATATCTTCTACTTGCCGATGTACCTGTATGATGTGCTTGTGGCGGAGGTTCGCGACCTGCTGTGGTATTTGGCTCGCAAATGTACTATTGGGCTAATCCTTAGTAGGAGTCAGCTCAGTTTTTACTTGACTAAATGGATTGATAACCCTCAGTCAGTGACCCGTCTCGGTAGCTGGTTAGCGGGCTTTATGCCTCTAACTGAATAGGAGGCCTTGTTGCTCTTAAATGCTGGAGATGAGTACATGTTTATCTCCCTCCACGTATCCCAAAACATTCAATGTGGGAATGGGGAGACGCAGATCATGGAAGAGCCTTTCGTCAACTTTGAGGGGAGCTACCGCGAGAACCCGACCTTCGAACCGAATAAAGACTCTTTCCTCTGGGAGGCAATGAAGTTAAGGATGATGGAGCTCAACGGATGGGAGGAGGACGCAACCTTAACAGAGCTGTTACATTCTCACAACTACTCTTGCGATGGAAGAATCATAGAATGTTCGAAGTCTTTACCCCCGAACAAGTTGTTAGGAGCCTCACCAACGAAGCCACTCACAACTTGACTTTTGCAGAGGAGTTTGTCTCTTGGGTCCAGAACGGTATGCCAGTATTGGAAGACCTAGCAGAGGACGATGATGACAACTACGGGTTTGGGTAGGGGGTTTCCGAGTATGTATAGGAGGAAACCCCGTAGGTTTGGATAGGACCAGAGGAAAGGCACGTGTACGCCCCGCCTGTTTGGGGTATTAGTACCGCTTTGCCTGCTTTTGTTGTTTGTAAGCCTGGTAAGATCCATCTTTTGTGAAGGGTATTATAGGTTGCCTGCATATATTTTGGGGCATGGCTGTAATGAAGTAGAAGAAGTAGTATAGGATAGGGGAAATGGCACATGTACGCCCCGCCTGATTGGGGTATTAGTACCGCTTTGCCTATTTTTTTAATCTCTCTTGTAACCCCGCTGACGGATCCCCCTACAGATATTTTGGGGAGTATATGTAATGATATTCAAGGAAGTTTATATATAACAGAAGGGTTGGTGTACTTGTAACGTCTCGTCCATGAAATGGGAGGTTTAGGGTTTGGTTTCAACTACGCGCAACATACTCATTGCATTCATGCACAACTCATTTGCATTCGCTTTCATCTTTCTGACGCTCTTTCATTGATTTAGGTATTGTTGCCACAACATATCTGTTTTGTAAGGGTACTTAGCTCTAAAAGCATGGTAGATTTTACTTACCAGATAGACGAGGAGGGAAGTGTCTTGAGAGAGGCAGAGGCTTTGAACTTAGCACAGGGAGTTGAGCCAGTAGTTGAAACACTTGCTCCTAACCTGTATGATGGACCTATCAGGGCAAATGAGTATCAACCTCGGATCCTTGAGGACATCTGGGCGTCTTACTCTGATCAGGAGAAGCTATATTTCGTAAGGAAATATGGAGGTTTGGCTGATTTACTCAAAGTTCCATTTCCAGGGGATATGATCCGAGAGCTGCTTAACCATTGGGATCCGAATTTCCATTGTTTCACCTTCAATAACGCGGACATTTCACCTCTGGCATAAGAGTACCAGGCCATTCTGCGTTTCGGCAACATACACTCAGTAAAGCCTTATGCCCATAACCCAAAGGCCAAAATAGGTGGGGCACTGTCAGAAATCGTTAGGGTAAAAAAGGTTAAGCTAATGGGAGAGTTACGGGAAATGGAGGGGGTTGACTACATCCCTATCAAGTTCTTACTTGGTTATATCTGTAAAGGAAGCTCACCTCAAGACCTGAAGATGAGGGCGTTCGCTTTGATTCTGTATGGGACCGTCCTGTTTCCTACGCTCCCTGGTTATATCGATGAATGTGTGGTTAAGGTGTTCGAGAGAGGCCTTCAGGGCATGAACCCATGTTTGCCATTTTGTCTCAAACATTTGCGGCCTTGGACAGGTGTTATCTCGGCTCTGAAAGAATGTTGTATGCCAGTGCTCCACTCTTGGTCATCTGGATATTTGGACACCTGAACCCGTCACCAAACATGGGCATCCCCTACACACGCTACTCCATGGCATATGATATGACTAGCAGTACCACGAATGAGTTTCTAGAAAGTCAGGGAGAGTATTTAAGGGCGACCCGAACCCAATGGCGTGGATACTTCTGTCAACTGGAAGCAGAAAACATAATCTGGAGGGCGGCATGGATGCCAAGGATGAATATTTTGTACAGGTGTGGAGGTTATTTCTGGGTACCTCTTCCTGGTCCGAGCGGTTGCATAGGATACTCCCCCAGTATGTTCAGGAGGCAGGTTGATTGCTGGCAGTTCATACCCCCGATAAGAGGTATGGGAGGATCTCACTTCCTATACTCCGATGCTGATTATGGGGTTAAGCTTCAAAGGGTAATTGGCGCGTGGAAAGATCCAAGGAAGATTGGGCATTCTTGGAGTTCTGTGGAGACTTTGGCTGTTCAGTATCGCGTTGCCAATGATTACCCCGACTGGCAGCAGCAGCAAGGAAAGATGCCCACCCAGAGCTTATATGAAAGAAGTTGCAAGAGAAAAATAGGCACATCTAGCGAGCAGAAGGATCGAGTTAGCTCCGAGAGGTATGCGGAGTTAGAGTCCAAGTTAAAGGAGCTACAGTTAGAGAACGGAGAGAAGACTCAGCTGTGGGAGAAATCTGAAGCCGAAAAGAGGAGTCTAGTGGGAAAAGTTAGAAGCTTGGAGAAACAGTTAGCAGGAAATGATAAGGAGCTGATAAATTTTAGGAAACAGATAGAAGAGCTTCAACAGAACTGGGAAATGGGGAAGAGGACCATAGAGGATCTGGAGCACACAATAGCAAGGGGACAAGATGATTTCATCCAGAGAAGGAGCTATATGGAGGCGGCCAAGAAGCTGGTAGCTGAAATCAAAGGTAGAGCTTGTTTTCTGGCCAAGGATTTAAGGGATCACATGGGAGATAAGAAGTGAGGGACCAAGGCTATGGGAGTTCCTGACCCTTCTTCAAGAAGAGTTGGCTCAATATGCGAGGTGTTCCATCCCGGAGTAGGTCATCAAAAGGACGTCATGACGTGTTGCAGAGACCGGTCGTTGTCTTTAATTTCATTAAGAACTATGTATTTCTGGATTGTAAAATAATGGGTACCCTCCCCTGCAAAACGTTATTAAGAGGGTTTATCTGTAATGGTACTTAAATATGCCAAGCTGTTGGGCATAACTACCTTTATAAAATAGTTATTTTGTGGCAACAACATCGTATTCATGCATGTTTTAAAACCATCATGCATATCATGCATCATCCAAAATTTGACATAAACCCATCATAAATAACGAAACTAATTTCCACAGATCATAATCAAAGCATTCTCAAAATTGATCGACAAACAGCGTCGGTTTCGACACACAAGTATTGGACGCGCTCGAAAGCTAGATTCATGACTGATCAAGTAATTGAGGGTCTCCAGAGGGAATTGGACGAGATAAAAGGGAGGCTGACAGGGATCGATGAGGTGAAGGAGCAAATGAACAACCTAGTGAAGATGATAATCAAATGAAAGCAGGATGAGGAGGAGGAGGAATCCAAGGCGAAACTTTTCAAAACTGCTTTTGGGTCTCATGAAGAAGGGACATCAGGGGGAAAGATCCTATTGGGACATGGCGAGACTGAGGTACCTAAGGGGGATCATGAGGACGAAGAAATTATCGACCCACGCATTGTGGGGGAATCCCGAAGCAGTCTGAGTCGCCCAAGGGGCAGGATCGATGGGAATACCTAGAGGAAAGGCTTAGGGCAGTTGAGGGGATGGACTCCTATAGCACTATCAACGCCTCATAGTTATGTCTTGTACCCGATGTCGTGATACCTCCAAAGTTTAAAATGCCAGATTTCGAGAAGTATGATGGCACCACGTGCCCAAGGAATCACCTGATTATGTACTGTAACAAAATGGCAAGCCACACCCACAACGACAAATTAATGATGCATTGTTTCCAGAATAGTTTGGGGGGCACAGCGACGCGTTGGTATTTGCAACTCGAAAGGGAAAAGATTAAGAGATGGCAGGACATCGCAGATACTTTTATGAGGCATTACAAGCACAACCAAGATTTGGCGCCAGATAGAGAGGACTTGAGGAACATGGAAAAGAAAGAAAACGAGTCATTCCGGGAGTACGCTCATAGATGGAGGAGAAAGCGGCTGAAGTACAACCCCCTGTATCTGAAAAGGAGTTAGTTTCGATATTTTTTGAAATGATGAGGTCACCTTTCTACAATAACATGCTAGGAAGCATCACATCAAATTTCTCTGACCTACTGGTAATTGGGGAGAGAATTGAGAAGGGAATAAAACATGGCAAGGTGGAGGTTCACGAAGCTTACAAGAAGACCAACACCACTCGAAGGAAGGAAGATGTGAATGCCACGACATTTGGGCCTCCAAAGGGTAGAAATTGGGTACATCAAGCACCGAATAATCAAGCACCCTCCTATGTGGTATCTGCTGCACCCGTGGTACATAATCCACCTTTCCCTCCACCAACCAGGGTGGAAATCGGTGCCAATAACCAGCAAAGGGGACACCCAGGATTTCAACCAAGAGCCTATCAAGGTGGTCAACCGGGGGGAAGCCAGGGGCAGGGAGGTTTCAACAAATTCAGGCCCTAAGTGCCAATTGATCCTATCCCTATTTCATACACAGAGTTGTTTCCGCGGCTAATGCAAAACAAGCAGATCATCCCCATACCTCTAGAAACTTTGCAACCTCCCTACCCTAGTTGGTATGATCTGAATCTTCACTGTGAGTATCATGCTGGGGCACCCGGACATACAGTTGAGAACTACAAAAGCTTCAAATATAAAGTACAACAGCTAGTAAGGGCCAGTTGGCTAAAATTCGAAGAACAACCAAAACGACCTGACGTCAATCAAAATCCTCTCCCTAACCACGAGGGACGTGGAACTAATGCAGTAGAGACGGAAGAGCCTTACCAGGAAAGGACAAAGGTTGCGGAGGTTGAGACACCATTGAATATGTGTGTAAGCTGCTTATTGACAACAATACATCGAAGCCATCAGAGGGCGGGATGATCTGTTAGAGCAGGAAGGAGTTTGTCTGTATCATGGTGACATGGTGGGTCACGCCACTCAAGAGTGTGTACCATTCAAGGAAAAATTACAAGAGCTTATGGATTCCAAGTTAATCACATTCTACTCAGGAACCGGAGGGGAAACTGACATTTGCATGACCTCGTCACAAGATGAAATCCCAAGCTTCCCAAAGCATGTAATTCGCTATCAACCATCTGTCAAGTCATCTGCACCCCTTCAGGGCATGAAACCTCTCATTATCAGAACTCCCCAGCCATTCGAGTTTAAGAGCACCAAAGCAGTCCCATGGAATTACTCTTGCCAAATCAATGGCGATGAAAACACAAGTTTACAGACAGTGACGAATATAACGGGTTTTAAGTAGAGTCACCAGGACGGGAAGGCACTATGGTTTGGCGGAAGAACCTATAGAGGAAGAAAGAGCTCGAAAGGAAGAGATAAGTAGGGGAAAGAGAGTATCACCAGATGCAGTCGGACCTGATTTCTTTAAACGCCAGGAAGGGAACCATAGGGAGGAAGAAATGGAGAGCCTCGCACCAGGGGTTACGGATAAAGAAGCTTGTGAATTCTTGAAGCTTGTGAAACAAAGTGAATTCAAAGTGGTAGAACAGCTAAATCGGATGCCGGCAAGAATCTCGCTCTTGTCCTTAATGCTGACCTCAAAACCACACCGACAGACTCTACTAAAGGTATTGAATCAGGCTCATGTTTGTCACAACGTTTCGGTAGAAAGGCTGGATGGAATCGTAGAGGCAGTCCTCACGAATGGGAAGATTACTTTTAACGAAGATGAAATTCCCCCTGAAGGAACCGGTCATACTAAGGCCCTGCACATCTCTGTAAAGTGCAAGGATTTCATGGTAGCTCGGGTTCTCATAGACAACGGTTCGGCTCTAAATGTTATACCAAAATCTACTCTAAATAAGCTACCCATTGATGACACGTTCATCCGACCCAGCTTCACTGTTGTAAGGGCATTTGATGGAACCAAGCGTCAGGTGATCGGGGAGATAGAGCTACCAATACAAGTGGGACCTCAAGTTTTTAAGGTGGACTTTCACGTCATGGACATTAACGCTACATACAGTCTTTTACTAGGACGACCATGGTTGCATGCCGCAGGAGTGGTCCCTTCGTCTCTTCACCAGAAACTCAAATTTGTCATCAATGAAAAATTGATAGAGGTATTCGGAGAGCAAGATTTGTTAATATCTAGAGCTCTGGATGCACCATACGTGGAGGCAACAGAGGAAGCTATTGAGAGCGCTTTCCAAACGTTCGAAATAGAGGATGTCTCATATGTAGGGGAGCGAGAAGGAAACCCTAATGTCCAAGTGGCTCGAGCTACATTGATGTCAGCCAAATGCTTAGTCAAGGATTTGCATTACTCAGAATGGCAAGAGGTTTTGAGGGAACCCCATTCAGCTTAAGGAGAACAAGAACCGTTATGGGTTGGGATATGCCCCCAAGGGTGATGACATGAAAAGGATTCAAAGAGAGAAAAAGAGAAGGAGGATGTCACAATTTGGGGGAAACGAGCTGTACGGTGAGCGAATCATCATCTCTCATATTACAAGGACTTTTAGGAGCGCAGGAAGGATCAATGCAAGGGGAGAGGACGACATCCGGGGTATAGGAGTCATTTTCTCAGGATTGAAAAGCTATCTATCCACATGGTGGGTGAACAAGATGTTAAAAGTATGAATTGGGTGCGCCAGCTTGATCCGGAGGAGGATCTGAACAACTGGGTTTTCGTGGAGTGTCCACCGCCTTCGATCATGTAATGACTCTAAAATATAATAAGACAATGATATATAATAAAAAATAATCATAGGCTTCCTAGCGGTGTAACCTCACTTTGCATTTGGCACATTTTTATCATTATAATAAAATACTTTCCTTCATACGTCCATTTGCCCATCTCGAATTGGATTCATTTTCATTATTTTTTACTTACGTACATAACAGGACCACCAATTCATGTGAGAACAACGAAGTGATTCATGATTTAAAAGTTGACTTTAACTATCCGATTTATGAAATGGAAACCGAGGAAAGTGGAGAGGACGTGATCCCTGAGACAGATTGGATGATAGAAAAGGAGGAGCGTTCTTTAGAGCCTTTCTATGAATCCGTGGAAGTCATAAACTTGGGAACAGAGGATGATCGGCGGGAAGTCAAAATTGGGGACAGTTTAGATCCAGAAGAAAAAATCAAGATCATCAGCTTGCTCCGAGACTTCCAAGATGTCTTCGCATGGTCATACCAGGACATGCCGGGACTGGATGAAGAGATTGTGACACATCACCTACCGGTAAGTGAAGGCTGTAAGCCCATCAAACAAAAGTTATGACGAATGAAGCCAGAATGGTTGCTCAAAATTAAGGAGGAAGTACAAAAGCAGTACCAGGCAGGGTTCCTGCAAGTGTCGCAGTATCCGGAATGGGTGGCCAGCATAGTACCAGTACTCAAGAAAAACGGAAAAGTAAGGATGTGTGTAGACTATAGGGACCTGAATCGGGCTAGTCCAAAGGACAATTTCCCTTTGCCGCACATCGATATTCTGGTTGACAATACGGCAGGTCATCAGATGTTTTCTTTCATGGACGAGTTCTCCGGTACAATCAGATAAAGATGTTTGAAGGCGATCGCGAAAAGACCACGTTCATCACCCTATGGGGAACTTTTTGCTACAAAGTTATGCCATTTGGGTTAAAGAACGCTGGAGCGACATACCAATGAGCAATGGTCACATTGTTTCATGACATGATTCATAAGGAAATAGAGGTATATGTAGACGATATGATAGCCAAGTCCAAGAAAGGGGATGACCATGTGCGCGTGCTACGAAAATTGTTTGAGAGGCTTCGAAAGTACCGACTCCGATTGAACCCGGAGAAATGCACATTTGGAGTTACTTCTGGAAAATTATTGGGTTTTGTAGTCAGTCAGAAAGGGATAGAGGTAGATCCAGACAAAGTAAAAGCCATTGCTGACATGCCTCCACCTAGGACTCAGAAAGAAGTACGAGGGTTTTTAGGACGTCTGAACTACATCTGTCGTTTTATATCGCACCTAACGCCGACATGTGAGCCTATCTTCAAATTGCTAAATAAGGACCGACCAGTTGATTGGAATGAGGATTGTGAATCTGCATTCCAAAGAGTTAAAGAGTGCCTACAGAATCCACTGGTCCTAGTACCGCCAGCAGCAGGAAGACCACTGATACTGTATATGTCCGTTTTTGAGAATTCAGTTGGAGCCATGTTGGCACAACATGATGAGTCGGGAAAAAGGAACACGCCATATATTATGCCAGCAAAAAGTTCACCGACTACGAGTCTCGATACACTACACTCGAAAAGACTTGTGGGGCACTAGCTTGGGCAGCGAAGAGATTAAGGCATTACATGTTATATCACACGACTTACCTCATCTCTAAAATGGACCTGATCAAGTACATTTTCGAAAAGCCCGCGTTATCAGGACGAATAGCAAGATGGCAAGTCTTATTGGTTGAATATGATATTACCTACGCTTCCAGGAAGGCCATCAAAGGGAGCATAGTGGCGGACCACTTGGCAGAACACGCAATCTCAGACTCAGTGCCAATGATGATGAACTTCCTAGATGAAAATATAATGAATACCGAAGAATCAGAGGAGGGGCAAGTGAAGAAATCACGGATCATGAAATTTGACGGTGCTCTCCAACGCATTGGGATAAGGAGTAGGAGTGGTGTTCTTGTCGCCCGAGGGGAAGGTATACCCAATTACTGCAAAGTTGTGTTTCGAATGCACAAACAATGTAGCAGAGTACGAGGCATGTGCATTTGGAATCCAAGCGGCGCTTGGAATGGGTATTAAACACATGAAGGTGTATGGAGATTCAGCATTAGTAATATACCAGTTAAGGGAAGAATGGGAAACGAGAGACCACAAGCTCGTACCATACCAGAAATTCATAAAGGAAAGGATGAGCAAGTTCAGATCAATAGAGTTTGAACACATTTCAAGAGTTGACAATCAAATAGCTGACGCTCTAGCAACTTTATCATCGATGTACAAATTAGATGAAACAGAAGGAAACCCCCGTATAGAAATAAGGAAGCAAGAAGCAGCCGCTTATATAGCAAATGTAGAGGAGGAACGTGATGGGAAACCCTGGTATCATGATATAATGGTATACATACAAAGGAAGGAATACCCACCAGTGGCATCTGAGAATGACAAAAGGACCATGCGCAGACTCGCAATGGGATTCTACTTTGACGGTATCACGCTCTATAAAGTTAGTCATGATTCCACTCTGCTGAGATGTGTCGATTCACGAGAGGCCCAAAGAATAATGGAGGAGGTCCACGATGGAGTCTGCGGAACACATGCTGGGGGCACGCAGTGGCCAAGAAGATCCTCAGAATGGGTTATTATTGGACCAGGATGGATACTGATTGCATGAAATATGTTAGAGGGTGTCACAAATGCCAGATATACGTTGATGAGCTGCACGCACCACCTTCTTCATTACATGTTATGGCCTCGCCATGGCCATTCGCCGCTTGGGGAATTGACGTCATAGGGATGATCGAACCAAAAGCTTCCAATGGGCACCGCTTCATCCTTGTGGCCATCGACTATTTCACTAAATGGGTTGAAGTTGCATCATATGTGAGCATTACTAAGAGTGTAGTGACAAGATTCATCAAGAAGGACATCATATGCCGATATGGTCTGTCGGAGAGGTTGATAACCGACAATGCGAAAAATTTAAACAACAAAATGATGGACGAGTTATGCGACCAATTCAAGATTAAGCATCACAATTTGTGCCGTATAGACCGAAAATGAATGGGGCAGTGGAAGCAGCGAACAAAAATATCAAGAAAATTGTCCAGAAGATGGTCGTCACTTACCGCGATTGGCACGACATGTTACCATTCGCCCTACACGGCTATAGAACGTCAGTAAGAACCTCAACATGATCAACCCCTTTCCAGTTAGTCTACGGCATGGAAGCAGTTTTACCCATTGAAGTAGAAATCCCCTCACTAAGGGTCATTATGGAAGCAGAACTGGAGGAGTCAAAATGGGTAAAATCCAGATATGACCAGCTGAACCTAATTGAAGAGAAGAGGCTGGCGGCAATTCACCATGGCCAAATGTACCAACGTAGGTTGATACGAGCCTTTGAAAGGAAGGTTAAACCTTGAAAGTTTCACGAAGGGGAGCTCGTAATCAAGAAGCTATCCATCCGACAAGGCGATCCAAGAGGAAAATGGACTCCAAACTATGAAGGCCCTTACGTGGTGAAGAAGGCATTTTCAGGAGGGGCATTAGTCTTGACAGATATGGACGGCGATGAATTGCCACATCCCGTTAATTCAGATTCAGTAAAGAAGTACTATACTTAATGATTCTCATGTGGTGCGTTAATACCGGTTTCCATTAATAAAAAGGAGGGTTTTAGTCACCTCGTAAATTATGGAAAAATCTTTGTTGTTTCCTCCAAAAATTTTCTCGTGGTCAGAATTTAGCTTAGACAGAGTGTTTAGATAGATCACCTTACCCTACACACCATAAAAGTCATTTTCTTATAAGGTTTGAAACGTGCCAATGCACTCACATGGTTACATCCGTTAAAAAAATGGGAGTAAAAAAAAAATAATAAATAAGAAATCCTTGAAGTGGTATTCGCGAAAGAGGTTAAGAGAAAAGAGAGTCCGAAAGCGGGGGGCACTCCATGTGTTTTATTCTAGATCTTCTTCCGGGTCTAATCCGAGGAGGTCTTCTCTGAGTTATCAGCACCATGCGGTTGTTAATCATGCGGGAGTTAGGGGATATGACGTTTGGAAGCTTAGGAAAATTTTGAAAAGGATCAGAGGCTAAACGAAGGACGAAATTTATAAGACGTGTAGCTCAATGTGATGAATCCCTAGGAGGACCTGATAAGGACGTCAACCATGAGGAAAGCATGCGAGAGTCGCCAATGCCATACGTGTCACGAGCCTGTTTTGTCAAGAGATGTAAAAGAAAAACGACAACAACAAAACAAAAAAACTTTTTTTTACAGTATGTTATCACGTTTTGCAACACCATGCATCATGACATCACATGTAATTTTCATCCCGCACGCTGAAATCCTTATTGTTCATACAGAATTTGAAAATCATGCATCATGACATTCACACCTAATGACTTGGAGGATTAATACACCAACCCTCGGCATCCAGGGGCAGAATGGATCGCACTTTTGGAACGGGTGATAAGTCAAGCTGAGACCCTAGTACACAAACCCTCGGCATCCAGGGGTAGAATGGATCGCATAGTTGGAACGGGTGATAAGTCAAGCTGAGACCCTAGTACACAAACCCTCGGCATACAGGGGCAGAATGGATCGCACTTTTGGAACGGGTGATAAGTCAAGCTGAGACCCTAGTACACAAACCCTCGGCATCCAGGGGCAGAATGGATCGCACTTTTGGAACGGGTGATAAGTCAAGCTGAGACCCTAGTACACAAACCCTCGGCATCCAGGGGCAGAATGGATCGCACTTTTGGAACGGGTAATAAGTCAAGCTGAAACCCTAGTACGTTTGCTTTTATGTTATGTGTATAGGTAGCCTGTTCTTTATAAATCTTGTAGCTTTCGCCCCATTTTTGTTTAGCCTTTGTCCTAATTTCGCGAGTTCCTCTCAAAATTTGGTTGATACCTTTGTACAACTTTATGTTACAAACAAAAGTAGTACAAAGGGGGGCAACTGTAGTAACCAAATTTTGTCCGGGCTCACAAATTACCGGATGACCAGTGTGCCGTTGTTTATTGGTCTCGAATAGTTAATAGCATGTCTTTCAGTTAGATTACTTAGGGTTAAGTGTTCGTGCTTCGAAGATTTCTAAGCTTTGGTCGGTTTCGAGCAAGGAAATTTGGGCTTTCGGCCCACGCGTTGTGAAGTTCGGGCTATTGGCCCGTTTTGTTTGTGTTGCACCTCTCTATCTTGAAATTTAGCAAGGAAGGTGTGGGCCTTAAGGCCCACCCGTTTTGCTCCTTTGAATCCAGAAAAAGAGTGTTTATTTTTTTTACCCAAAGTGGTAATATTTGGTTTAGGGTTTCCTTTTTGCTATAAAAGGAATGGTGGGGGAGGTCCCAAGGGCAGGGAAAAAAGGAAAAGGAAGAGCAGAGAAAAGAAAAGAAAGAGCAGAAAAGAATAGGACAGAAAAGGAAAGGCTGAGAAAGGAGGAAAGGAGCAGAAAAAAAAAGGATACTAAAAAAGGGAACTCTCCCAAAAGATCTTGTTCTTACTCCAATCCATAAAAACCCAGAAATAGAAAAGTTCCAAAAGCAAAAAAAAAAGGTTTCGAAGTTCAGTACATAGCCAAGAACAAAGAGGAAGCATCAAGCAAAGGGGTTCAGGTGGTCACTCATTCTTTCATCCTACAACTAAGTGTTACAGAACCACGTCCCCCTTGTAGCGCCGCCGAGTTTCTTCCTCCCCCTTTATCGGAGGCGGGAGGTCGGTCATCTCGAGGAAGGAGGTGCTCCTTCACAGGAAACGCCGACGAGAGAGGGAGAGAGAGGGTACGGCGACGACGGTGTTGGGTTTGGAGAGGAAGAGGGCATTTGGAAGAAGTCGAAGAAGAAAGAAGGAAAAGGAAGTGAGGGGCGGCGGCTGCTTAATTTAGATTAGGGTTTCGTTTGAGGGAAGAAGAAGAAGGGAGGAGTGGATTTCAGAGAAATGGAAAAGAGAGAGAGAAAGAGGGGAGCGGCGCATGTGAATAGTAGTAAAGGGGTTGATTTTTTTTAGCCTTTTAGCCTTTTATATGGCGCGTTTAGGGTTTCCAAAAATTACGAAATTGCCACCGTCTCTTTAATTTACGAAATTACCACCGTCTCTTTAATTTACGAAATTGCCACGTCCCTTTATTTACGATTCTGCCATTAATGAATTGAGCGGGCTGGCCGAATTTCTGTCTTTTGGGCCGAAATTTGTTGAGCCCATTCCGTATTTGGCTCATTTAATTAAAAACAAGCCCTAATTTTAATACTAATCACTTTTTTTTAGTCCATGTTGATGTAAATTTGATCCTCAATTAAATTGGTTTAGATTAATTAAGGACAAAAAATCCCTTTCATGTTTAAATCTAAATATTTTGTTAATCAAAGAATTTGGTTTAATAAAATGCCTTAACTAATTTCATATCGATATTCGGTCGTTTCCGTGGATTATATGCTAATCCACCGATAAGATTTAAGTCTGTCCATTGTGCTTGTCATTAGGAATTAGTAGCGACTACTTCACATTCGTGAAGTATTGTGGAAATCCCGAGCCAAAGGCAAACTATCCAAGCGTTTAAAACCAAAGTCGATATCATTTCGCACTCGCGAAACACCGTGGGAACCCCTAGCCTAAGTTACCCGAAACCATAACAAAGACCCTTGGAATTAGTAACGAAAGATAACCCGTGAAAATTCTCCCCGTTAAATATAAATAACGCTAAATAAGATAATAAAATCTTAAAAGGTAAATTGCTCCTTAAGCTAATATATATATATAAAGCAATAAAACTTTGAAAGATAAAAATACCCCAAACCAACCTGATTTTAAAACGACGAACTACGTGGACTTTGATTCCGGCCTCCTGATACGTAGGTAGTCACTCGACTCAAGTCCGGTTTTAAAATTCTCCCCTCCGTTAAAATTTTATAAACTAAATCAATAAAATATAAAATTCTGAATTAGTAACGCAAACCCTAAATAGGGAGCGTGAACGCCTCTCTCCTTAATCAGCCGTCAAGAAAATAACCTTATCGCGATCGGTAGTACCGGTTTCCGGGCGTTGTGGGGGAGCTAATCCTTCCCCACACGTAACCGTCCCCGAATCCCGATTAGGGGTGGGAAATGGGTTGGGTATGGGTACCCATACCCATATATCGTGGGTACCCATACCCATAATTCCAAAAAATTCATCCCAAACTCCATACCCATATGGGTAGTGGGTACCCATTACCCATATGAACTGGGTAGTGGGTAACCCACACTACCCATATTACCCATAATAAAAAAATATGATGAAAACTAATATTTCAATCAACTTCAAACCCGTCTAATCTTCGTAGCTGATAGTCTCGTACAACCTTCATTACATAACCACGTCCATTAAACCATTACATGAATCGACAATTCCACTGTCAAATATCAATTTCAAAATAGAAAAAAAGGTAACGTGCTCTCTCGACTTCCTTCCTTTCCATGCTCATGATTTGAGTGGTATTAACCAATAACCAAAGGAAATCGAAGGAAGAAATAGAAACGAGAGAGCGGGGGTCGGGAGGGAGAGGAGACTGGAGAGAGTGGATGTGGCATGTAGGTGTGGCTATACTGCGGAGGAGTGAGGAGCGAGGAGGAGTCACGACTCAGTAACTCACGACTGAATTAATTAAGAATTAGTTAGGACTTAGGTTAGGATATTGGTCTGGGAGGGGATGTGGGTTGTTACTGCCTAAATGCTAATGGGTAATGACTAATGAAAACTAAATTATTATGGGTATTATGGGTACCCATGGGTAAACCCATATGGGTAGTGGGTACCCACTACCCAAAAAATGAGTAAAATCAATCCCAAACCCCAACCCGTAGTGGGTTATGGGTACCCATTACTCACAAAATTTCGGGTTGGGTATGCGGGTACCCACTACTCCAACCCCAAGTTCCCACCCCTAATCTCGATCTCTGTTTCGCAGATCTATTCCAAATCCGGTTGGATAACCCGATTTGGACATACAAGCGTCCAATCTGCTAACGATTGGTGGCGACTCCAAAACCAAAAATAACCACGAAAGCTTCGGAGGTGCCGGCCCGCAGCGGACGGAAATGTTCACGACAGAGTCTTACCCTCGGATATGATCAAAGGGTCAAGTTTCATCCTCAGAAGTGGGAGAGCACCATGTCCCTACGGAGGAGAGTCGAAGTTAACAATAAAACATGAAAACAAAAAAAAATAACAAAAACATGAATCAGAATTGAAGGATCAACAGTAGCAATAAGTCAAGCACGCATTAATGTACGTCTTGAAAAAATCCAGCAAATATAATATATGCAATCAAAAGAAAAAACTAATGTCTAGAATATTACAGACCAATTAATTAATAGTGTTTAAAGTTCATTAAAAATAGTTTTTTGGTCTTCATTCCTGCTTGATTCCTTCCTTGCTTCCTTGATCCTTGCTTGCTTGCTTCCTGGCCTAAATGTTGTCCTGCGTTTTGAGTGAAAAAGAAAAACACAGAAAAAATTTATATTTGACAATTAATAAGTCACTAAGTCACAATATTTAAAAATGAACAAATTTTTACCTTCTAGGCATCTTGATTTGCATCCGACCACCCTTCTAGAGCAGCTCTCCGGGCATCTCGTAGTGCCGCTCGTACGGAAGGGTGCCTTCTAGCAGCCGTCTGGCAACCCGATCCATAGCTTCGAAGGCATCTTGTTCGAAATCTTCCTCTACTGAAGATCCGTCAGCAACAGCCTCCATCGCGGTCGCCTCCCACGCGGTAACCTCCCTCGCAGCCTCCTTTAACGCAGCAGCATAACTCTCGACAGCCTCTCTGCGTGCTCTGGCGGAGCCTTCTCTGTAGTCGAGTTCTATGAGGGCTCTGCCGGTGGCTGCTCTAGCTTCTCTCGCCTATCTATCTGCTCTGCGTATCTTGTTTTTATTACAAAAATAAGATATGCATACAAGAGATGAGTATAATTTGATATTGTTTTGGTTGCATTTATACCCTTAGTGTTTTAAATAACCTCATTTTGCAATGGTTGGTCCACTAATAACGTGACCCCTCATGGGAACCTATAGGAGTAGCCTGTTTCATCATTTCCTCCAAACTTTGTATAGTTGGTCCACTAATTCTGATACATTTCTAATGGGTTTTATCTCTTAAGAATAGGGTAAAGTTTACATGGATTATCGATTAGGGTATAGAGTCGGAGAATGTAGGACTTGTAAGTTCGGGGAAAGGGTGCAACTCTGTAGAAGTGTTTTTTTCTAAAATAGTTTTTGAAAAAAAAAATGGTCGACCTTCCTAAACTAGCATACAAAATATTCTAGTTTTTTATGGTCATTGCATTTGCTATTGTCATTGTCCTATAGTTTGTCCTTAATGTTTCTCACGAGTGGCCGCAATTAGTACCGTTGCCTTTATTTTTTACTGCCCTAGTCTTACCCTCGGATATGATCAAAGGGTCAGGTTTCATCCTCAGAAGTGGGAGAGCACCATGTCCCTACGGAGGAGAGTCGAAGTTAACAATAAAACATAAAAACAAAAAAAAAACAAAAACATGAATCAGAATTGAAGGACAAACAGTAGCAATAAGTCAAGCAAGCATTAATGTACGTCTTGAAAAAATCCAGCAAATATAATGTATGCAATCAAAAGAAAAAACTAATGTCTAGAATATTACAGACCAATTAATTAATAGTGTTTAAAGTTCATTAAAAATAGTTTTTTTGGTCTTCATTCCTGCTTGATTCCTTCCTTGCTTCCTTGATCCTTGCTTGCTTGCTGGCCTAACTGTTGTCCTGCGTTTTGAGTGAAAAAGAAAAACACAGAAAAAAATTTATATTTGACAATTAATAAGTCACTAAGTCACAATATTTAAAAATGAACAAATTTTTACTTTCTAGGCATCTTGATTTGCATCCGGCCACCCTTCTAGAGCAGCTCTCCGGGCATCTCGTAGTGCCGCTCGTACGGAAGGGTGCCTTCTAGCAGCCCGTCTGGCAACCCGATCCATAGCTTCGAAGGCAGCTTGTTCGAAATCTTCCTCTACGGAAGATTCGTCAGCAACAGCCTCCATCGCGGTCGCCTCCCGCGCGGTAGCCTCCCTCGCAGCCTCCTCTAACGCAGCAGCATAACTCTCGACAGCCTCTCTGCGTGCTCTGGCGGAGCCTTCTCTGTAGCTGAGTTCTATGAGGGCTCTGCCGGTGGCTGCTCTAGCTTCTCTCGCCTCTCTATCTGCACTGCGTATCTTGTTTTTATTACAAAAATAAGATATGCATACAAGAGATGAGTATAATTTGATATTGTTTTGGTTGCATTTATACCCTTAGCGTTTTAAATAACCTCATTTTGCAATGTTTGGTCCACTAATAACGTGATCCCTCATGGGAAAAAAAATGGTCGACCTTCCTAAACTAGCATAGAAAATATTCTAGTTTTTTATGGTCATTGCATTTGCTATTGTCATTGTCCTATTGTTTGTCCTTAATGTTTCTCACGAGTGGCCGCAATTAGTACCGTTGCCTTTATTTTTTACTGCCCTAGTCTTACCCTTGGATATGATCAAAGGGTCAGGTTTCATCCTCAGAAGTGGCAGAGCACCATGTCCCTACGGAGGAGAGTCGAAGTTAACAATAAAACATAAAAACAAAAACATGAATCAGAATTGAAGGACAAACAGTAGCAATAAGTCAAGCAAGCATTAATGTACGTCTTGAAAAAATCCAGCAAATATAATGTATGCAATCAAAAGAAAAAACTAATGTCTAGAATATTACAGACCAATTAATTAATAGTGTTTAAAGTTCATTAAAAATAGTTTTTTGGTCTTCATTCCTGCTTGATTCCTTCCTTGCTTCCTTGATCCTTGCTTGCTTGCTGGCCTAACTGTTGTCCTGCGTTTTGATTGAAAAAGAAAAGCACAGCAAAAATTTATATTTGAACACTAATAAGTCACTAGGTCACAATATTGAAAAATGAATAAATTTTTACCTTCTAGACATCTTGATTTGCATCCCTCCATCCTTCTAGAGCAGCTCTCCAGGCATCTCGTAGTGCCGCTCGTACGGAAGGGTGCCTTCTAGCAGCCCGTCTGGCAACCCGATCCATAGCTTCGAAGGCAGCTTGTTCGAAATCTTCCTCTACGGAAGATCCGTCAGCAGCAGCCTCTATCGCGGCCGCCTCCCGCGCGGTAGCCTCCCTCGCGGTAGCCTCCCTCGCAACCGCCTCCCGCGCGGTAGCCTCCCTCGCAGCCTCCTCTAACGCAGCAGCATAACTCTCGACAGCCTCTCTGCGTGCTCTGGCGGAGCCTTCTCTGTAGCCGAGTTCTATGAGGGCTCTACCGGTGGCTGCTTTAGCTTCTCTCGCCTCTCTATCTGCTCTGCGTATCTTATTTTTATTACAAAAATAAGATATGCATACAAGAGATGAGTATAATTTGATATTGTTTTGGTTGTATTTATACCCTTAGCTTTTTAAATAACCTCATTTTGTAATGTTTGGTCACTAATAACGTGACCCCTCATGGGAACCTATAGGAGTAGTCTGTTTCATCATTTCCTCCAAAATTTGTATAGTTGGTCCACTAATTCTGATACATTCCTAATGGGTTTTCTCCCTTAAGAATAGGGTAAAGTTTACATGGATTATCGATTAGAGTATAGAGTCGGAGAATGTATGACTTGTAAGTTCGGGGAAAGGGTGCAACTCTGTAGAAGTGTTTTTTTCTAAAATAGTTTTTGAAAAAAAAAATGGTCGACCTTCCTAAACTAGCATACAAAATATTCTAGTTTTTATGGTCATTTCATTTGCTATTGTCATTGTCCTATTGTTTGTCCTTAATGTTTCTCACGAGTGGCATCAATTAGTACCGTTGCCTTTATTTTTTACTGCCCTAGTCTTACCCTCAGATATGATCAAAGGGTCAGGTTTAACCCTCAGAAGTGGGAGAGCATCATGTCTCTACAGAGGAGAGTCGAAGTTAACAATAAAACATAAAAACAAAAAAAATAACAAAAACATGAATCAGAATTGAAGGAACTAACCAACCTTCAACTTTTTTTACTCAGACATCTTCTCCTTCCCCTTAAACATCCTCCACATGGCTGATTCCTTATCTCACCCTTGTACTCTTTGTCATCATTCATGGTTTCAGCCACATAGTTTGGGCTACTACTAGATCGGTGCAACATGTGAGGCATAACAGAGCTAGGGCCTGCCACGTCAATTGGATGCAATGTGGGAGGCGTATTCCCGCTAGGAGTGCTCCCTTCATGATCATCCTATTGAAGAGAAAGAGAAAAACAATCAACAAAGTACCAAATAAATTAAGAAAAAAGTGAAATAGTATTAAAATAGTTAAAATCACTAACCACAAAACTCCCTCGAGCCAATTGATCCAACATTTCCATAGTTGCCCGGCTTACTGAAGCCATCCCCTACTCTATCTATTCAATGGTTGCCGACTGAACATTCCGTTCAGTATTAGCCTTCAAGATTGTTTAAATAGCAGCCATCATGCCTTCTTTGTGGAATTTGAGGACTTTAAGAGCTTTTTCTTCAATCTTTTTTTATGTAGACGGCTCGTTCTTGCAGCTAATTAACGGATCAAGACCAGGATCGTCTACCCTATCAGGAGTCTGTGTGACTTTGTCGAAAAACACCTGAACAAGGGTCAGACCAAGCAAATAGAAGAACATCGGCAGGCGTGTCCCAACAGGAGTAGAACCGTCTTGCAAAGCAACAATGGCTCCACACTTGAGAAAACAAACGAAATTAATTAGAACAATAACATTCATTGTAACAGTTTGATAGGAAAAATTTTTTAAAGAAGAGGGATAATTACTTACGAAATCAATGTCATGGTAAACCCAAACTCGACTGGGAACTTAGTAGGTTGTGACCCAAGAACCGAATATAGGGGCAAAAGCATCATGAACATAGCTTTGCTCACACCATCTTTCATGACGATGGCTAAAGAGTTTATGGCCGGTGAAAAACCAATTGATGAACAAGTGATAATACATTTCACTAGAGTGAGGTTCATGAAGTTAATCAGCTCAATGTTGTATCTTATACCATTTAAGCAAACATGGCGAAAAACGAAAAAAAAAGTGGATCATTGGAGTTATCGCTGCATATGTGAGATTGTTGGGGATACCCTCATCATCCATGTATGAAAACTGGAGGGTATTTATCAAAAAAGAAAAAGAAAACTGGAGGGTACATGATAGAGCCACGACAAAGGATAAAAGCGTCATCCTACCATAATTAACATACAAAAACCCTCTAAAAGAATACTCCCTAGTGACCTCACCAGGTAGCGCATCACCAGATAGCTCAACTACAAATTTCTCAAGAAATTCTCTAACAGGTTGTTTGTTTTGTAGAATTTAAGGGGTGATTTGCCTAGAATTGATGTCCAAATCTAGGGAGTAGAGAATTCAATGAAATAGACTGTTTGTTTTGCAAAAAAAAAAGAGAGATTTGCCTAGAATTAAATTCTAGGGTGGCTATCTATAGATTTCAGCCCTCTTTTGAAATCTCTACTTGATAGCAGTGATTTGGGACTTTCTCTAGTGATTTGAGTGTGTGTTCCATAATTACCCTCGTTTATTATTTTTATTTACAAAGAATCTGAGTATATAACCAACTCAAAAAAGGAGAAGAGAATGGAAAAATGTGAATAGAGGAGACAGGGATAGTTTGGTCTTTTCCATGTTGGTTCATTTATTTTCATTTAAATGATTTTTATTTTTTAATTCAACATGCTCACAAAATCACGCATCCAAACGGTCTATTCTGAAATAGACAAGAATTCAACAATCTCTAGCTATTTTAATTCCCTAGCTATTTCAATTCTCTCGATCCAATTCTACAAAACAAACGACCTTTAAGTTTATCTAAACCCATTTCGTTGAGAAGAAGAAGAACAGTAAGAGGGTTGAATGGTGAAAAAATCATGAGAGTTTACAATGAATTATATACTGAAAATTCAAACCAAAACAAGTCATACAACACCACCAAATATGGTATACTTGATAGAACATTGCCATTGGGGTCCGGCTTCGGATTAAGGAAGGTGACTTCCTTGATCCCATCAAGGCAGGGCAGTTTGGCCATTTTCAAAAAATTGTCCAGCCACCCTTCATCGTCGTCCGTCGGTCTGCCGCCGCCGGTCCTCCACCGCCGCCCTCAATAAAATTATATATATTTAAAAAAATGTTGTTCATATGATTTGAAATCATGACCTTTTTTGCTAAATATTAAACTCTTACCACTATGCTACTAAGCACTTATTATTTAATATTAAACTCCTACCACTATGTTATGAAATCATGACCTCACGTGTACACGTTTTATACATGTATATGTATATAAAACGTGTGTAATAAATTTAAGTACATAAATGTGTATGTGTATAAAACGTGTACAAAATATGTGTACACTAGTGTAAAAAATAAGTGTGCACGTGTACGAATAGGTGTACACGTGTATAAAATGTGTGTACACGTGTACATAAACAAAATGTAAAATATTGTGTACACGTGTACAGTTGAGTATGTGCACGTGTACAAAAAGTGTGTGCACGTGTACAAGATAAGTGTACACATATACAAAAATGTAAGTACATAAACGTGTGCGTGTATCAAACGTGTACAAAACATGTACATATGTATAGAAACATGTACACATGTATAACACGTGTACGAAAAATCTTTGCAAATGAGTAACAGTTTATGTGCATGTACACATGTACAAAGATGTGTACACATATTAAAACGAGTACGAAGCGTCACTGAAAAAAAAAATCCAGAAACATAGGCCCGACGACGGTGGTCCGGTAGACGAAAAAATTTTCGAAATCAGAACTCCGATCGTGAGAAAAATTCATCGGAGAAGTCGTTGGAGCTCCGGTCGCCGGAGTCCGGTCACAGGCTGTTTCTACTTAAATTAAAAAAAAAAACTAAAAAAGAAATTAAATTAAATGGTGAAATGACCCTTTTACCCTTTTAATTTAAACCATTAGATCTGAAAAAATGAATCAATGGTTGAGATTGTTCATCGACACCATCAAATACGCTAAATTTGTTTGATGACAAGCTACACTCAAATTTTTATGCTTGATATTTTATTTTGTTCATCGATGGTTGTAACAGGATGGTTATCCATCTTTATTAGTTATCATTAACTTATTGTAATTATAACAATGTGATCATTTTGTCAGTTAGTTGACGATTCACTACACTCATTCAACATTGTTTTCAAGTCATACGCTACAAGGACTGTGGTGCAAGGGTTCAATCCTTTCTTTAATGCTATCACGGGGCTCAATGGTTCGGGGGGAAATCGAACATTCTCGATTCGGTTTGCTTCGTGTTGGGGATTACCAATTTGCAACGGGTTTGTGCTTACATGCTCCAGAGCTGGTGTAGAAGCAAGGCCAAGCTGGAATTACGAAGGCTACGGTTTCGGTGGTGTTTGAGAATTCGGATAGGAATTGAAACCCTCTAGGGTATGAAGACCATTTTTGGGGCGTTTTGCGGACGAAGATTGAGTTGAAGAAGATGACTTGGGTGGAGTTAGGTTTTGGTTGGTTGGGCTAGTTGAGTCTAATAAGAATATTAATTATGTGACATGGCTAGGGTGGGAATCGTCTGACCCGGTCAAATCGGGTTTTGGGCTACTCGGTCGTTGATATTGTTGACCTGAGCCTGACCCGAAACATGGTTTGGTTGGGTTCGGGCTTCTCACTTCAACTCTTAGAAAAAAAAATTGTTCCTTGCTAGGCTAACACTACGATCTTCTTATGCTTGTGAACTCGAGCAAACAAAGAACAACCACCGCAACTATAACTCAAACAAATTTTATATGTTATATATGTTGCTTTTCAACAACAATAAACCTCCCTAGACCTAGGTTAACTTAGACCGATTAAGACAAAAAATTATGCTTCACGGAAAAATACAAACCTTTAGGAACAAATGAACTAACGTAATAATAAAAATGGATGATCAACACTATGATGAAACAGAGCTTAATGAGTATTTTTTTTTTATATTATAAATGAGAGTTTTTTATACATTGGGTGAACCGTGTTTGCTCAGACTTTTTCGGGCTTTACCTAAAAGGCCCGAAAGCCCAAAACTCTCAATTTGACAAACCCGAACCCGACCTAACCCGACCCTTATTATGTCGGGCTTCGGGTTACACACCCGAAGCCCAGTTTGACCCTTGTTTCCCACCCCTAGACAAGGCATGGGTGTTGTGGAAAGAAATGGTGAGTTGATGTGATAATTCGTCAACTTAACGGTAGTTTGGACGAAGAATTAACAAGATGACCACATTATTATAACTACGATATGTTAATGACAACCGGTAAAGGTCAATGAGTAATTATTTATAATCTCCTCTTCCATTCCTCAATCAATATCCCTGTAGCACATGTCCAGAGGTTCTTTGTAAGTCACCAACACACATGATCCTGACGACATCCTTCCACCATTGGCCATGGAAAATGGTGGGCAGCTAGCAGACTGCGCGTAAGAGAATCTATGCTCTCCTTCGCGTAAAGAACAGCCGCCTTAGTAAGCTAAGCAAGCCTGGTTCTACGGGCACATCTTGTTGAGCAAGTCACTTATTCTCAAACCTAAATGAGTGTCACTTGCCCCTAGCCACACTTCTCTTCATCTCAAGCAGAATAGGAGAGTACATGAAGAACATCAAAATGAATCTTCACCTGCATTTCCTCAACAAGCAGAGGACCTTCACTAAAGGGGAAAAAGGGTATTCCATAATCACAAAAATGGAAGCAGTAAAATAGGGATTTCTCACAACCAACCAAAATGCCTCACTCCCAAAATCACCTGCGATCAAATTCACAGTATGCCTCTGCATATTGGGGTTGATCATGGACATAAACATCTCATCGAAAGACCGCCATTGCCTTCCTACCAAAATACTACTGCTACACAAGGCATGGCTGAATGTCTGTCTCCGTTCATAAAAACGACTACATATATAATAAATACCGACATGAAAGAGGCCACAAGAGCTATCTAGTATAGCTACCTAACTTACATTGTCACGAGGGGGACCACGATTCGCGTTCTTCGTCTGTGTGATCGACTTCAGCCTCTCGTATGCATCATAACAGGTATGAGAATAGTCAGACATGGCACGAAACAGCTCAGGTAGACGGATCTTCAAGCTTCCAAGAGACTTCTCCCTCACCTGAAGGCAATGTCTTTGGTGAGCTTCAACTTCCTCCTCGAGTTTTTTCTGCAGGCTCTCTACCGCGAATTGCCTCTCTGCAACAGGATCCTTTGGGTTCCCACCATCTTCAACTCTGTCACCATCTCCCTCCTCGGATGGAGCTCTCCGCATAACATACTTCTGGTGCCATTCCTCAAAACCCTGCCTTTTTCGGATGTACTCTTTTCTAGTTTCCTCGCATTTCTCTTTCAGCTTCATCTCTTCCTCCTGGTGGACTTTGATGGCTCTGATTACTGCTGCAAATGATGAAATTGCAGATTTGGCAAGCTCGTCTGGAAGCCTTTCGAGATGATCGTGCCATGCTTGGAGGAGGGGCTGGATAGGCGGGTTCTGGACTCTTGGTGGCGATGATATCTTCTCTTTCAAGCTGCTCTCGATCGGGATAAGGTTTAGCTTCAACCAACTGTTCAGGTAATTGATATACTGCTTTTGATGGCTCACAAGCTTCTCGAATTCTGCATTCCATTTCTCGACAACATCACATAGCTGGGTGGTTTGTTCATGGTGCTGCCTGCTTGTATCTTTGATGGCATCAGTAACCTCAAGCGATTTCAGGTCTGTGACGATCTTCAGCTGGCTGTCATGGTGTATGGACATGCTTCCCCACATCTTCGACATCCTTTATACACACAAATATCGATTTATGTCAGTGTGTTAAACAAACATCAACGATACATTCTGAAACGAGATTTGACAAGAGACTCACCCTTCGACAAGAGAAACGAGTTTAGGATACAACTGCTCATCACGTATACGATTAACTTCAGAGACGGTAGAGTCCATGGACTGCATGTCAACTATATATCTTGTATGCAAATGACTCACAGCAGCTTTAGTCTTCTCCAATGATTCGGCACTAGCACCTCGTTTCTTCTGCTTATTAAGCAATGCTACCTTCCTTTTGTACTCCAGCTTCATAAGCTCGCCTTGCTGCTCAACATATATAGCACGTTTCAGTAACGATCACGACACTTAGGAGTCGAAACTAAACTTAAAGGTACAACTATGGCAAGATAAACATGATGACAAACAAGAATTATAACCTTGACTTCATCATAGAGTTTCTTCTCCCAGGCCAACAACTTATCCAACACAGTGGCATGAGTTTCATGATCTTCAGATTCAAAGTCATCTTTGGCAACTCCTTCTCCGCCACCGCTTATGCCCTTAAACGATCTATTCCAAGTAATAACACGCATAACCCTTGCAGAATGATCAATGTGCCCTGCAATTATGAAACCTTTTTTGTCAGACTTCCACTCCTGTAATGACTCACTCAGCTGCAGAAAACTGGGAATTCCTTAACTAATTAAGCATTCACAATGCTCCATTCCAGGTTACAGAAGCAAGATACAAAATTTGATTGAAAATTGGACGCAAGAAGTTTCACAGACCTCGATTATCGGCGAAATTGGAGTGGTAATGGAGGCGAGTGGCTTCCAGCATCTTGCAGACCTCCTGAGCACTCTCTGAGCTCCTAAGGAAATGATCATCAATCTGACCTAAAACCTGCATCAAGTCCACACCATTCCCACCCTTCTTCCTAACCCTCATGAAATCCGATGGCACCGATTGGGCGTGTTCAATCTGCTGCTGCTTCGTACCATCCTCTTCCTCCTCTGTTTCTACTGTCGCCTTCCCCTTCTCCGTCGCTGTCTCCGGCGTTTTCGGCTCATCCTCGTCATCATCAACAACATTACCACCATTAGGGTTTTGAGTCTCGACCTCATCGTCCACCATGAAGAAATAATCCCAATTCATCCCCTTCGCCTCCGGCATCGGCGGAGTCCCAAGTTGTGGACCCCTCCGCCTGTCCTTATTACTTCCATTTCGACCTCCATGATTCAATCCTTCTTCTTCCTCCTCCTCTTCCTTTTCTTCCGCAATGGTAAGGGAATCAAAATCCCGAGGGGCCCTCTGCTTCATCGCAGGCAAGCTGATAGCACGCTTGATTGGAGGACTAGGGCTGGGGGAGAAGCTCGGGAGCGGAGGCGGAGGCGGCGGGAGGTTATCAATCGACGGCGGAGGAGGCGGCGGAGGGGGTTGGTCGGAGAGGGGAGGCGGCGGGTCCTGCTGATTCTGATACTGAGGCTGAGAAGAAGGGTCAGCTTCGCCATAAGCGTAGTCACTGAGGGCGGCGCCGGTGTTCTTCAAGGACATGGCGTAGCCGGAGTGAGCGGCGGCGAAGGCGTTCCTCGCCGTGACAGCTTCCTTCATGAGGATTTTCCGGTCCTTGCATCTTGTTACTGATTCCTCGTTCTCCACTTTAGACTGGACGCAACCCATACCAATCAAAGAAGGGTTTTTGGGCGTTGTTGAATGAATGTGTGGGAATTAATGTTCAGAAACTCTCAGTAGTTGCAGAGAGCGTGAAGGAGAGAGAGAGTCTGGAAAAGCAGAGTGTGTTTGTCGACTGACTTCTTAGCAGAGAAGGAAATGAGGTGCCGTTTTGTAAATTTTGCATTTTTAAATTAACGGTCACATTTTTTAATGAGGAACGACGTCGTCTTGTCACTTCATTAGTTTGCTGCTGCATGAATGAATCATGATAGTTATATTTTGGGAAAATAGCAGTTTGCACCCCTCTACTTTGACAACTTAACAGATAGTGCCCCTACACTATAAATCGCTCTTTTTACCCCTCCTACTTTGACCACTTTACCGTTTGGGTTCTTTCGATTCAACTTTTGTCTTCTTAACGTTAATTAATGTGCATTCGGTACAACATGTACGATCCAGTAGTCATGTATTAGCTTACTTAGCGTTTTCTAAATGAGAATAAAAATATAAATAATTAAATAGGATAAATTGACGAACAAAGTGTGTGATCTTAAAATTCTTTGTATTGCACCATATTCTTCATGATACCTCCCCAATTTACCTCTCTGACAAACTTTTCATCTCCTACCTCCGATATCTCTCTTCGTCGGGTGCATATGCATCCAGATTTAACGCTATAAAGGAAAAAAGTTAAAAAGGAAGAACCAAACAGCAGAGTGGTCGAAATCGGGGGGTAAAATGAGCAATTTATAGTATATGTGGCTATCTGTTAATTTGGAAAAGTAGAGGGGGCAAAGTGATATTTTTCCTTGTATTTTCTTTCACTTGTGAGATGAGATTCTTGATATATATTTATCTGGAAGTTATCTTCATTTCCAGAAAGGAAGTTGTCTTTTAGCTCAGATTTGAATTCATAGCCTAATTTGTTCTGACATGAATGTCGTCAGATCACTACATAGACTACACAAAAGGTGGGTAATGTTGTTCATACACGATATACATAGACAATGTATCGAAGAGTGCACACACTCCTTTTGTCAATAACCGTTCCATCTCACTAACTCGAGTTTTTGGGAGAGAATTTTGAACGAATCTTATATTGTTTATTAACATCGATGGTAAGAAAATGAATTACAAATAGTAAGGTTAATGGTAATATGGATGTGCTTTGTTGTTCCATAAATCTGAGAGTAGATCATTAGCTTCTTGCATTTTTGTTACCGCGACACTCTTTTTTGTTCACCTACATGTTATTCCAGTATTAGTTAAATATTATTTGAATGTTATTTGAATAACACTAAAAGTATCTTAAGTAACACTGAAGTAACATCTAGGTAACTCGTTGTTCAAGTGTTATCTAACTATTATTTAGATAATGCTCGAATAACACATTAAAAAAATTGTGATTCTTTGTGAGAGAGGGAGTCTTGACTGAGATCATCTTGCCTTTTGACTCTAAAGAACAAAGGATAAAAGGACAAATTAATAGCCTTTTTAGGATTTAGAGCACCACCCACTTCCTCAAAATTTAATGAAGCAAATTCCAAATCAGCATTGTATAATAATTCTTTTGATACTAATGTGAAATTTTAAAGCATAAAACAGAGAGAAAAGAGGCTATTATTATAATCAACAGCAATTAGAGTTGAGGATAACCAACCAAACCATCCATACAAAAATGTTTACTTTGACCTCTCCTTCCTTTTCATCACTTTGGGGAACTTTGATCATACTTTTGTTTATAATTTTCTTTGCACTCTGAGCAATGGCAGGACCAGGATTGGTACAAGGGAACTAAATTATAAACTGAAAATAGGTGCAATCGGTAGAAAAAGAAATCTTCAGATTTGGATAGTAGTAGAAAAATTTTAATAAATCTAATACTACGTAAAACTACACAATAAATTATTTGATTATAAGTTACTTAGGGGTTGTTTGTTCCTTAGAATTGGGGTGGGTGAATTGCCTAGAATTGGGGTGGGTGAATTGCCTAGAATTGGACCCCAATTCTATGGGTTGGAGATTTGGGTGAAATGTATTGTTTATTTTGCAAAAAAAGGGGGAGAATTGGCTAGAATTGAATTCTTGATTACGAGGTTTTTAGGCCCCAAACACCAAATAAACCTGAGAGTTCTCAGAGTCGTATTCTCACGGGTCTACTTGAGCTACCTTACTCAGTTTAGTTCTGCTAGTCAGCGAAATCGTTTTGATCGGAGTTTTTATTAATTTAGAAAAATGTAGAAACTAATTAAAAACTAAAACACAAATCAAACAAGTGGGATCAACGGTGGGGAGAGGTCTTGCTTGGGTTTGTATCATTCTAAGAAATTATGAGAAAATACAGCTACAGAACTGGCAGGACATGGATGACGATCAGTTTCAGGTTCTAACGTTGGGTCGGTCGACTCTACAACCAAGAACCACTTGCAACACACCCTAACTCGCATTCAACCAACAATCCAATAGCAAATTGAACAGAAAACCTAAAACAAAAGAACTACAGAAAACCTCGAATTACAGGAAAGTCTAAGAACGGGGCGACAAGATAATAAAATAGATCATTAATCCACAATCCAATTCAACGTATTAACTCATAATCTCAAAGAAAAACAAAACCCAAGCAAGAAAAGAAAACCTAGCTACTCATGAGATTAAACAGAAAGAAAACTGCAAACCGCCTATTCATCAAGATTGGCCTTGATTCCTCCGAGCTGAGCTTCAAACTGTTAACTCCCATACTCCCTCTCTCCATCTCATATTTTCCTCTCTCTCGTACATCATAATCATCCCGTCATCCTCCTTTCCTTTCTTTCTTTTCGTTTCTTCTCTCCCCAAAAACTCTCTCTCTCGGCCAAAGGCCGACTGCACTAATCCCCTGCACTATCTCCCTTATTGCGCCTGCCTCTAGCTGCTGATTGCCATCGTGCTCTCTCCCTCCAGTTGGGAATTAATCCCTCCTTCTAGGGTTGGGAATTGGTTACCGGTTAGTGGTTATAACCACTAACCGCACCGATTTTGGCGGTTAGCGGTTAACCACTAACCGCATGTGCGGTTAGTGGTTAGGTTTGCGGTAGGCAATTTAGGGGTTTTGTGGTTAGTGGTTAAACCGATAACCACACGGTTAAACCACAAATAACCGAAATAACCGCACAACAAAATTAACCCCTAACAATAATCCCACATTCAGACATAAACATTCCCAATTTCCCAGTTCCCACTCTCAAAGTCGAACTGCCGAATGTTTCTAAAAAAACCCTAAATCGTCAAACTTCGACTGCTTCCTGAGTGCCTTTCGACAATCGACAGTCAGTCGACTCCGACTCCGCCGATTGAGCTCCGACGATTGTTCTCCGGTTCAAGTTTGAACTCTGACTCCGACTCTCCTCTCCGACTCTTCCTTCTAGCGGCGCTGATTGATTCTCCCTACTTAGCGGTGCTGATTGATTCTCCGATTCCGACTCCGACTCTCCGACTCTCCTCCCATAATTAACAACTTTAAGTGAGTATACTCCCACTTCCTAGTTCCCAGACCCTAACAAAACCTAATTTGAGTAATTGTTGTTCTTGGCTTCTTCGAAGTTCAGAGTTCAAACATGATTTTGCATTTTTGCTCTGTTTTCTGTTATTCTGCCATATGATTTTGCTCTGTGATTTCCAGCCCTAAGATTTTTCTTGTTTTCTTTCTTTTTCTCCATGTTATTAGCTGCATAGTTCATTAGTTTAAATGTTGCTGTCTATTTCTTATTTCCAGCAACCAGCATTGTTATTTCCAGCATTGTTTCCTTCCTTTTTCGAATTGTTCCACAAATTATTAAATGTTGTTGTGAGCCTCTGACGTTGTCTATTTCTTATTTTCAGCATTGTTATTAACCAATCTATGTAGTCTGCACTGTGAATCTGTAATGCAAAGTTCAGCACATGTCTTAGAATATGGTCTCCATATTCTAAGACATGTGCTAAATTTTGCATTACAGATTTACAGTACAGACTACAGCAAGACTCTTACTGTTTTGTGATAAGTCCTCTCATCCTATGCATTGCAATTCAACTCATGTGTTAAACTGAACTGTGTATATTAAGATTCATACACTGGTCCAGAAACCAGCTCATGTGTTTCAAACTTAAATGTGTATAAGATTATAATGTGTATAAGATTCTAATGTGTATAGTCTTAGTATACTGTCCATAGTTTCATTGTTTTCTTATTCTATTACTTTGTGTCATTTCATTGTAGACAACATTATGGACAGCAGTAGTGAAAGTCTCAATCGGAAAAGAAGTAGGTCAATGCCTCCTCCAAATGCAAACAATGAACATCAACAACATCAGCCGCCTCAAACAGCAGTAGCAAGCAACGCCAGTAGTCCTGAAGGCAACAATAATGAAGAAGAAGCATCTGAAACTCCAGTTTCAAAGAAGCAAAAGGGGAAGACACGGGCACCTATCTGGCAAGAGTTTCATATTGTTTATGTGAAAGATAGCACATTGGGTAGAGAAATAAGGAAGGGAAAATGCAAAAGGTGTGGTACGGAGATTTGTGCTGATGGAAGAAAAAATGGCACTACCGCATTGACTAATCACTTTACCAGTTGTATGAGGAAATTGGCCGAAAGTGATGGTCAAACAATCCTGAACTTTAGCAAGGGTGAAGTATGGGACGAGAAGAAAAAGTGCTTATGGAAGTTCAACCAAGATGAAGCTAGAGTGGCTTTGGCTGAGATGATCATTCTGGATGAGCATGCATTTAGATTTGTTGAGAAGCAAGGGTTTAAGAGGTTCATGGAAGTTTGTTGTCCGATGTTCAAGGTACCTAGCAGAAAGACGGTAAGGGAGGATTGTATAAAGCTATTTATACAGAGGAAGGATAGCATGAAGAGTTTCTTTCAAACAAAGGGAATTGGAAGTATTTCAATTACTAGTGACTGTTGGACATCGGCAAAAAATATGTGTTTCATCTGTGTAACTGCTCACTTTATTGGGAGCAATTGGAAATTGCAGAAGAAGATAATCAGCTTCGCTCAGATTGATAGTCACAAAGGAGAAGACATTGGGGACTCAATCGACAAAACACTTGACGAGTGGGGTATAAGGAAGGTTTTGTGCTGCACTTTAGACAATGCATCCGCTAATGATAGTGCAGTTCGTCACCTTAAGGACAGATTAACAGTACGAGGATCCAACATTCTGAATGGTAAGTATCTTCATATGAGGTGTGTGGCGCACATCATAAATTTGATTGTCACGGATGGTCTAAATGAAATCGGCGTGTCGGTGAGAAGAGTTAGAGAAGCTGTGAAATGGGTAACTTCTTCTCCCGCAAGAGAAACAAGTTTCAATGTAGCTGTCAATGCAATGGGTATAGTTTGCAAGAAGAAGATGAAGTTGGATGTGCCGACACGGTGGAACTCCACATATTTGATGCTACAATCGGTGATTCCATACGAAAAAGCTATTGTTTTGTTCAAGGATTTGAACAAGCCATATTTGGATGAACTAAATCAGAAGAGGCACGATGGTGGGATGCTTGGCCCTCCAACACTTGAAGATTTTGAGAAGGTGAAAATGATGGTTGAGTATCTACATCGTTTTTACCTATTGACTAACCTTGTTTCTGGTACGGCATATGTTACATCTCACTTGTTCTTCAAAGAGATGTGTGATCTACTTGACACAATCAGCGGATTTGAGATGAATTCAGAAGAAGACATAAGAGCGATGGGTGCTAGAATGAAGAAGAAGATTGGAAAGTATTGGTCGGAGGAATGTGAGTTGAATCCGAGATTGAACAAAATCTTGTATATTGCTGCTATTTTGGATCCAAGACAGAAGATGAAGCACATTGAGAAGTGTTTGAAGAAAGTTTATGGAGTTGATAGGGCAATGGACTTGGTTAAAGAAGTTAAGGACACGCTTTATGAGATGTTTGATGCATACAAGAAGATGTTGACTCAAACTCCAACAACAACCTCAAATTCAACATCAAGGACCAATGCTTCTGATTTGAATTCTTATGCAAATGATCAGTTGCAGTCAGTTGTTAGAGGCTCTTGTAGTACTCTCCTTGTCGATAGTGATGATGAAGATGAAGAATCCGAAACTTCTGATTTGGATTTATACTTTGCTGAAAAGCAGTTTAAGGAGCCAAATCGAAAGGACAATGGGAACTCTGTGGTTGACAAGTTTGATATATTGGGTTGGTGGTCTTCACACCATGGTATGCGTTTTCCTATATTGTCAGAGATGGCTAGGGATATTTTGGCAATTCCAATATCAACTGTTGCTTCAGAGTCTGCATTTAGCACCGGTGGTCGTGTGCTCAATGATTTTAGGACCTCGTTAAGTCCTCAAGTTGTAGAAGCTGTGATTTGTTGTGAGGACTGGTTGAGGGACAGTCCAGTGACACCATTCATTACAGATGAAGAAGACATACCTGAAGAAGAACAAAACGAAGAATATGAAACGAGTAAGATTAGATTGGATTTCGTGTTTGTTGGTGTAATTCAATAGTTAATTCTTTGTTGTTAGTACTTACTTTAGTTTATTTTATTTGTATACAGTTCTAAAATCGTTTAGAACGGGAGGTGAAGCCTCGGTCCCGGTTAAATGAGGATGAAAGACATTTCCCCATGCCTCAGTAGCAGATGGTTTCTCTACAGCAATAGCAGATGGTTTGTCCAGATTATCGGTTTCATTATTTGATATATGTTTTGTTGTTCTTTCATTAATAGGTTGGAATCACCGAATCACTACAAGTCAACAACTCTGCAAGGCTATTAATGTTTATCACGTGTTGGATATTTCTGAATTTATGGATTTAGACTTGTGGAGTAGTGGTTATCTGGATTGGATTGAACAATTTCGAGTTAATATTGAGTTTTAGGTCCTCGTTGGTTCTTAGTTCAAAACATAAGATTTGTTGATTTTTTTGAATTGCGGTTAATTGCGGTTAACCACTAACCTAACCGCATAACCGTGGTTCGGTTAGTGGTTAACCGCAACTCAAAGCGGTTCAGTTAAGGTTATCGATTTCATTGATTTTGCGGTGCGGTTAACCGCAAATCTCGGTGCGGTTAACCAACACCGAACCGATTTCCAGCCCTACCTCCTTCTCTATTCTTTTTCCCGTCTCCGTCCATCCCCCTTTATTTTCCATCAATGAAATATATCTTGCAGGCCTCTTTCTCTTCCTCTTAATTCCCAAGCCCACTTGATGATAATGGTCCTTCTAAAGCCAACGCCTCCTTTCATAATTAATGGGCCAAATTAGATAACATGGCCAACTAATTTCATGTTCCAAATTAATCCAACTCTTTATTTAATGATGATGGTGGCGGACAGATGAAGATGATAATTTGGAGATGAGAATCTTCAACTTTCCTCTCAACACCAATTGGCCAAAGTAATTTAATTACTTTTAATCACACTTTGGGCTAATTAAGTTCCATGTCTTCAATGTTTTATCCTTCCAAATTAAAAGCGGTTCACCATGCTCTTTTTGATTGGTGTAGTGCAGGAACGTCAAACTCGGCCCGTCTAATTCATGATTGTGATTCAGCACTCCGGGTAGCCCTCCAGGATACGGTTGTAAATTGGACGGAGGTGCGACGTCTAGAGGATACGCTGAATGGCGCACGCCGGCAAGAGAGTCTATATTGGAAGCAGAAGTGTCGGATTCGCTGGATGGAGGACGGTGACCAAAACACTAAGTTTTTCCATCAATCGGTATCTAGCGGGCGTAAAAGGCGCCGAATTGAAGCTTTAGTGGATGATGATGGTGTGACTCGCTCCTCTAAGGCCTCAAAGAGTGAGCTAGCTGTGTCCTTTTTTCGATCACTACTCTCTTCTGAGCTTCAGCAAGGGCTCCCGCCTCTGGATACTTTGCGCCTCAGTCCCTTAATCACTCCCGAAATGAATCAGGCTTTATTAGCCCCAGTGCTCCCCTCTGAAATAAAGGACGCTGCATTTTCTATTGGTTCAACTCAAGCTCCGGGCCCTGATGGCTTCACGGGACTATTCTTCCAGCGTTACTGGGAGGTCGTAGGCAGCTTGGTCATTGATGCAGTTCATGACTTTTTCCGTAAAAGCAAAATGTTGCGCACTCTAAACCACACTTGGATTACTTTGATCCCCAAAGTCTCAGACGCAAACACGATGCGGCAACTCCGCCCCATTGGACTCTGTACGGTTCCTTATAAAATTATTTCCAAAATCCTCACTTCCCGTCTAGGGAATGTTCTGCCTGATGTTATCCACCCATCTCAGAATGGGTTCATTAAAAATCGCTCGATCACTGATAACATCCTTATTGCTCATGAGTTAATTCATTTTCTTAAGACCCACTCTGGGGATCAGCACTTAATGGCTCTAAAGATCGATATGGAGAAGGCATACGACCGTGTGGAATGGCCTTTTTTATTTGCAATAATGTGTGGGTTAGGCTTTGATGCCCCGGGTAACCCTCATCCAGGAGTGCCTCACATCTGCCACCATGGATATACTAGTTAATGGTGATCCGAAAGGGTTTTTTCGCCTACTCGAGGACTACGGCAGGGGGATCCTCTCTCTCCTCTATTGTTTGCAATATGCTCTGAGGGGCTTTCTCGCCTCCTTATCTCGGCAACCACTTCTGGAGTGTTGTATGGGATTCGTATTAATAGGCGGTGTCCCTTCATTTCACACTTGATGTTTGCAGATGATACAATTTTGTTCCTCAGGGTCTCAGATTCCTATATTGATGCTCTATTATCCCTTTTTGATCGGTATAGACGTATGAGTGGCCAGAGAGTAAATTTAGCAAAGTCAGCAGTCCTATTCAGTAATAACACCCCCTTGGCCACTCAAATTCAATACAAAGACGCTCTCGGCGTCCGGTTTCTTGAACATTCGGAGAAGTATCTAGGATTGCCTTGTATTATCCTACGTTCGAAGGAGGAGACTTTCAGGTTCATTGAAGACAAAATGTCGCTGCATCTTCGAAGTTGGAAAAGGGAGTGTCTGTCACCGGCAGGGATTCATACGCTTCTACAATCTGTCATTTCCGGGTTACCAGTTTATGCAATGTCATGCTATGTATTAACGGACAATATGTGTGGCAATTTGAATTCTTTAATGGCAAAATTTTGGTGGGGGCAGGTTTCTGATGATCGCCGGCTCCATCTCCTGGGCAAGGCTAAGCCTTCCTAAGGAGGAAGGGGGTTTGGGGTTCCGTGACTTTGCTACTTTTAATAAAGCCCTGTTAGCTAAACAGTGTTGGCGCATCCTTACGAATCTTGATTTGTTATTATCCCGTGTCTTGAAAAGTGTATATTATTCCAATACAACCTTGCTCATGAGCAACGGTCGGGGCCGTCCCTCCTAGGGTTGGCAAAGCCTGCTTGTAGGGCGAGACTTTCTACACCCAGGTCTGGGGTGGCAGATCGGCTCGGGTGTGCAGGTTGACGTAATTCAGGATCATTGGCTTCCAGGAAGTCCGCCCTCCCGACCTACCCTTTGCAGATCAGGGGTATATCTAGGGCCATCTACGGTAGCCGGCCTTGTGTTTCAGGGCAGATGGAATGTCCCGCTTCTTAGGTATTGGTTCTCAGAGGACTCAGTACAGAGAATACAGTCGATACCGCTTCCTTGGAGCCCACAGGTTGATCGCCGTATCTGGCATCACTCACCGTCGGGAGTCTATTCTGTCACTTCTGGCTATGAGGTTGGGATGCGATCTAGACCGGACCTATTTTCAGCCAACCTCTCTCCGATGGAACGTTCAATATGGATCTCTATCTGGTCAATGCAAATCCAGCCGAAGTTGCGATTCTTTTTATGGAAAATTCTGCACCGCATCCTCCCCACTCTTCAGGGAATACAAATTCGGTCAGTTCAGAAACTTTGGACCCACTGTGTCAAGTCTGCTATGCTGCCCCAGAATCAGTGGAGCACTTGCTTTTACACTGCGCGGTATCTAGACATTTCCTGAATTTATGTTCCCTAACACCACCGGACTTAGGAGACACGCACATTGCAATATATTGGAAGGACATTATGCGCAATCAACCTCATCTCCAGGCAATTTGGGTTTTGGCTTGGTGGCGGTTGTGGAAAGGACGGAATAGAGTGGTATTTGATCGTGCACAGACACGTTTGGAGGTATTATTTCAGTACTTCCACCGTCAGTGGCGGGAACATAGTCTTATCTACGGCCCTTCGCCCATCCTCACTCCCTCCCCTCCCCAACCTTTAGTTTCTTGGATCCCACCTCACCCTTCTCGTTTAAAGATCAATGTTGACGGAGCCGTAAGACCAGGCTTGGGCGGTTCTGCTGGTTGGGTCCTCCGTAATTTCGTTGGAGTTGTTCTTCGAGCAAGGGCGGCGACATATCCAGGTATTTTTGATCCATTTGTATTAGAGTTGTTGGCATTACGCGATGCTTGCACTTGGTGTCTGTGGGCTGGTGTTTTGCAGGTGGATATTGAAGGGGATGCCGAACTTGTCTCGACACGGCTGTTGGCAAGACAAATCAGAGCAAATCCAGGTGGAGCTATTATAGAGGAGATCCTTCAGATGCATCGTCGAGCCCCCTCTTGGCACTTTATGACGGTTCGTCGTTCAGGTAACAGGGTCGCCCATTACGTGGCTCGTATGGCCCTGATTAACCTCCCGGGAGTTATGGAGGTAGACATGACTTCCCGGGTTAGGACTTGATGTTCAATTCCTTGTTTGTGCTTGCTGTCTCCGTATCTCCGAAAGGAGCTGCCTATGTCAAAAAAAAATGTCTTATCCTTGATCTCTAATGTCGTATATATCCTGAAATGCATTAAAAACATGCAAAACGACATAAAACGACCCCAAGGGCCAAGGAGTACGAAACTTTCACAAAATCATGCAAATTGGACAGATAATTCACCGAAAATGTCATCTAATGAGGGAATGAATACGTCAATAATAAGGCGCATCAATTCTCAAGGTGGGCCCTCTAGAGAATTCGGACCATCTCCGAATTCCCCACTGTCAAGGTGGGAATGTGCAGATTCTAGGGGTGAATTGATGGTGATTTGGCAAAAATAACCTTTATTAAGGGGGGTATGGGGAATAAGTTGTGGTAATTTGGTCTTTGTCAAATTAATTAATTTTTTTGATTTAATCTTTTTTTATTTTTTTTAATCCAAGAATCTCCTTAATTCACTCGTCCAAACGGTCTATTTTCGAAATAGACAAGAATCACCAATTCTCTAGCTATTCTGATTCTCTAGCTATTTCAATTCTCCCCGATCCAATTCTTAGCAACAAACGACCCCTTAGTTATTTCTTTAAAAATTTGGATGATTTATGATCACATATTGTAATTATTACGTATTATAAGTTGATTATGAGTAACTATTTTGTAAAATTTAAGACAACATTTCACCGAAACATCGTAGTGGAGGAGCCGAACTTCAAATACCCCGGCACTAAACTCCGAAAACACCAAATATTACATATGATTTTACACTCGATACCGGGGGAGGGGGCGTCGTGGCTCCAGCTCCCCCTATCTCCGCCATTGACTTTGAGAACAATCAAGACCACGAATTGGGCATTTTGGCATCACTTGAACGGAGTATTGATGATTAAGAAGGCGGGGAGCAAAGATTAGGGTTGTTGGTGATGTTTATTTCTTTCCGATTCTCTGCTTCCTGGTCACTTATCACGTTTAAACATTTTTTTCATTAACTAGCTATTGGTGTTTTACTATGTTGAGTGTTCAATTAGACTGTGTACTTGGATGTTGAGCTTGTGTTTAATGCTCAGTTTGAATGAATTGTGAATGTTGATATGTTTATGCATGAATTGATATATGTATAAAGAAAACTAGTCTGTGGATTTGAATGGTGTTTTAAAAGATTGCTCACCTTTAGTTTGACCATTTCTGATAGAATTGCCTCTTTGCATTTTATCGAGCATTTTATATTCATTTTGATTTTCACTTAGATTGGGTATAGGAAAGCTAATTAAGGGTTGATCGATCTAGTGTTGAATCATTTAAACACGAGTGATATGATTCAAACCTGTGGTCATAGAGTCTTAGGAGCGATTTTATCACATTGGTTTTTCTTCAAACCCTTGCATGCATCCTAAGTTTGCTAGATTTAGGAGCGAGAACCCAAATTGAGGGGTCTATAAATAGGGAATCACTGGTACCAGAGTACTACGATTCCATGATTGCAACTTTCATGAACATTCTACACAATTAGGGATATTTGGCTTGTTTGGCTATGGAATGTGCATCAGCATAGTGAAAACTGCCTTTCCAAGTAACCTCCACTCTCATCGAATTAAGCCAATTTTGATTGCATCATTAGTGTAAGTCTTACGTTGTTACATCCCACCCTAGATTGACTCTGGTTAACTACTTGATGTGACGTTATCTAGTGCATTTTAAGCCCTCGATTAGCTTAAGGATCTCCCATGTTTGATCTCATTTTGCCGTGATTAAATATGCTTTTATCGAAGTTTTATGCAAAGTGCTCTTTTGTTGTCCGGTTGCCACTTTGAGGCCAATTCCGTGTCTATTGGAGTTGTTTTCTTTGCATTTTCAGGATTTGGCATTGAAGTACTGGTGACAAGGAGCACGTAGGATCAAACGGGAGGTCAATCGGAGCTAGGACGGAGGAGTTATGGCCGATGCAAGTTTGAGAAAAATGCACAACATTCCTGAGGATGTTTTCGGCGAGAACTCTAAGTTCTCGCCGAAAACTCTCGGCCATTTGCAACAGAAGAATTCTGAAACTTTGGAGCCGATTCCTGAAGAAGTTTTCGATGAAAACTTATGAAGAAATGCCAAAGCTGCTCGGTGATTTGCAAAGGAATTTTCGGAGAAAACTGAAGAAGTTTTCGCCGAAAAACTCAGGTGTTTCCGGTGGTACTATTTAAAGCGGCGATTGGCGAAAATCAGGGAATTCATTATTATTCAGTTTTCGTTCCACAAATAGAGGGCACAGCCGAAACCCTTTCTCTCATCTTTCTTCCATCACCAATCCATCATCAACCCTAGCTACTTCTGGTGCAAATTGGAGTGAGGAGCTTGGATTGAAGCCCACAACCTTGGGGAGAGGAGCTTGTAAGAGGAGGATTGCCATGGAGCTCTTGGTGACCATCTCTCTCTCTTTCTCTTTTGTACCCTTGGTCATGTGTGGCAGATTTCCTAGGTTTCTTTGGATTGATAGATAGTTGTGCTATGATAGAGGTTGATTGTACAAATATGCCATGATTGATCTTGGATTGTAAGAAGATGATCTCTAGACTTGTTTTCAATTCCAAATTATGTTATGTGCTTGATTTGGTCTATCCTTTGTGATGTAATGCATGAGATTGCTTAGATTACATGGTTTGTAGGTCTAGGGATTGAAGAGAGCATGTTCTAAGAGATTAGATCATCTCAATTCAACCATAGTTGCATGATTTCTCTCTTGTGCATTTTATCGAACACTTGGTGTGCATTAGGTTTTTCATTCAATTGAACTTGATTAGTCTTTTGATGATTCTCTTAGTGTTAGGACATTGACATGAGAGTGTGGTGTCTAGCCTAGTGGTCATAGAGTCATAGGAGAGGGTTTTGTAGCTTGGCATTTCATCAAACACTTTTAATGCATCCTTAGTCACTTAGCTTGAGAGCGAGAGCCTAAGTTGAGTGGTTCTAGGATAGGAACTTAGCTTGAGAGCGAGAGCCTAAGTTGAGTGGTTCTAGGATAGGAACTTAGTGCGACGAGAGTGCATTGAGTCTATAGAAGGGATTTGCGTGGTCATTCGATTGCAACCTCGATCATGTTTGGCTTGTTTGTGCATTTGTTCCTCTTGAGCACGATGAAGCTATCTTTCCAAGTGAACCTCCTTTATCTTTGATTTGCACCATTTTATTTTTCTTTCTTGTTTAGTTTCCTTTATGTTTTTATTTCCCTTTCAAACTAAAACTCATTTTAAATGAATAGACCGTCCATGAACCGTGCGAGTATTAGCTTTTGAGAGAGCCCTCGTGGAATACGACCTTGATAGTTGTGAGTTAAATCTTGCACATCAAGTTTTTGGCACCGTTGCCGGGGACTTTCTCAATCCTTTGAAAGCATTTAGTAGTGGACCGTTCTATTCACTTCCTTCCGTTTTAGTTTTACTTCTTTGTTATTTGTTTTTGTGGTTTTGTTATCCCGCATTGTTGTACTACTTGGTTGTGTTTGTTGTGCTTGTTTAATGTAGTCAAAATCGTGATTCCACGTGAAATCGAAAACATGGGTGAAATTGGAATCGTAGTTTTTAATCGTAAAATCGTAAGATTTTATGAACTACTATCGAAACATTTAAGTCAATAACATATTAATAATAAGAAGACCATTACCCAACTTTGAAAAGTCTAGATAAGAAAAAAGAGAGAATGTCGGCTCTTAAGCGGTCATTCGAGGAAGTAATAATTAGATTTTAGACACTTTTTACTAATAACTTCTAAATTAATTAATTAAAATCTTTTAAAAAATCAATTTAATTTAATTGTCTTTGTTCTGACTTATATGTAGTTGTTCAAACTAGTAATTTCTCCTAGAAAGTGAAATCGTAAAATACAAGAAAAATCATTGATTTTATAAGATTCTAAGATTTTGATCGAAATTTTACTAGATTTTACGACCCATAGATTTTGCGTGGAATCAAGATCGCTAGAGACCAGTGAAATCATAAAACCGTAAGATTTTAAGATTAAAATCGGGATTTTGACTACATTGCTTGTTTGCAGGTACCCCTAAAGGCCTCGAACAAGTCATTGTTCCACCAATCCGTTCTCTACCTCATTTAGTTAATGGGAGCAAGGTTGCAAGTAAGATGAACTCGTGGAATGGAGGTAATGGTTATGGCACCTATCAAGGGTGGAATCCATCTCCTAACCCATACTATGGTCATCCTACTCCATCCAACTACTACCAAGGAACTTATGAGGGAGATAGCCAATGGTGGGATCAAGATCAACAAGCTTGAATGCCAATGTGGAATGAACAATGTCCCTATCCATCTCCACCCTACCATCAAGTCTTGCCGGAGTATTATCAAGACGATTTCACAAGTCATGAACAGCATTCTCCACCACCTTCCATGCTAGAGGAGCTCTTTAAGATGGTTAAAGAAAGCGAGCGTCCTCAAGGGGAGTTCACAAGTTATGAGCAACCCTCTCAACCTCCTTCTATGCTAGAGGAGCTCTTGAAAATGGTGAAGGAAAGTGAGCGTCCTCGAGAGGAGTTCGTAAGCTATGAGGAACCTTCTCCACCTCTTCCCACGCTTGAGGAAGCTTTGAAGATTGCGGAAGATAATGCGACCCAACTTAATCACTTAGCTCAAAGCATGGCGCACATCAATGGGATGCTTGAAAATGAACGTCAACCCCATAAGGTGGAGCAACACTCTCCCCCTCCATCCGTGCTAGAGGAGTTCTCAAAGATTGCGGACGACATTGCGGCTCGGCTCAATCGCCTAGCTCAAAGTATGAATCTCGTCATGGAAGCTCTATAGAATGAGAATCGGCCAAGAAGGTGGAGCAAGTTTATGATGATGAAGATGACACTTGTGAATCCGAAGAGCTTGACACGGAAGAAGATTTGGTAGTGGAGGCGATTGAAGAACATGTTCTTCCCGAGGACACACCAAGTAGCGATGATGTGGGGATAGAAGAACCAAGGAAACTTGAGGATGATGACACCTTAGAGGAGGTGAGACATGTTGTGAAGACTCTTCAAGAAGAGGTGGTACCGAGAGTGGAGCACGAAAGTGAACAACACCACCCTATTGTGGTGCCACCAAAGATTGTGAGTGCTCTTCAATCTTCTTGCTTGGTCATGAAGTATTTGTGCCAAGAGCCCAAGGACGCATGCATCTCTACCCCCCTAAGGTGATAATGGAAAAGGAGCCGCCCATGTTTGAACCGGAAGACTCCTTGAGTGGCATCACCAACTTGGAGACGATGGAGCTCAATGGTGCCCCCTACCATACTTCTTCTCGTTTCCTTCAAGGTTCCAATTTCATAAGGTAGCATCCATTGAACCATCTAGGTATTGACATCGAGTCTAAGGATACGGTAACCAAGCGCTTCTTGGGAGGCACCTCATGTTATCTTTAATTTTTCACTTTTAATTGTTGTTTGAGGTTTTTGTGTTGTTTTAGCTTTTTGAATAAGGTTTGACAAGCATTTTGGATCACTCTTCACCAAGGATCATCATGTGACTCTTTCACCACTATTACGTCCTATGCTCCTCTCTACCAACACGGTAACTTCGTTCCACCTTACCCTCTCTCTCTAGATCATTGAGGGCAATGCTCATGTTAGTCGTAGGGGAGTTTGAGGTTTGGTATGATTATTTGTGGTAGAGATGTAATGCTATACTTTGATGATTTGCATGATCTTGATTGTTTCCAAATTCCTCTATCGTAGAATCATTCGGTTCTTGACTTTTGGTGTTTAATTGACTTCAAGCTTTCACAATGATGTTTAGACTGTTCCACTTAGAACCTATAACCAGCATGTTAGCACTAATATCAAATGAGTCTAGGCCAGAGCAGAGATGTTATCACTCTTGTATGTTGGTTGATTGGTTTGATATGTGTTTTTGTACCGCTCGATAACACCGGTCTAAGATGATAAAGGCAATTAGAATTTCACCACATTCAGCAAAAAAGCCTACCCGAATCAGTTTCCTATAGGATAACCCGTTGAGCCTTGGCCTGTTTGTTGGATCATACACATTTTCACCCTATTTCATGTTTTTCATCACCTTTTTGATCCCTCGTGATTGTGGCTTGAGATTAGATGGAATCCAATTCGAAATCTTGTGTGGAAGTTTTAAGGGGCTAAGGATCAAGTGGCTAATTTGTGAAGAAAATAAAAAAAAGTGCTCTAAAGAAAGTGTTCAAGTGCTGAAACTCTTGAAGTGCCAAAAGAAAAGCTAGGCAAGCTCGGCACCTAAGTGAAGTGTCGGGTTGAGCACTAGCAAAGGCAAAGGCTGTGAGCTAGGCAGGTTCAACACTTAAGTGAAGTGTTGGATCGAGCACTAGTATGCAGTAGAAAAAAAAAGAGTTCTCAAAAGTGGCCCTTGTTATAATGATCCTAGCTAGAGCTTGTAAAGTGCGGATCTAGAAGCGAACGAAGTTGAGTCGATAGCCACATCACGATCTCTCACCACTTTCCAAAATTTTCCTACCCCACCTAATCCGTTCCATTTCCCGAGTTCAAGTCCTTTTGATTAGAGTTGGTGTTGTCGTGGTCGATTTTTCTGTATCCCAATTAACCACTACTTGAAGTGTGCAGAAAATGGTGAGGTTTAGACTTGTTTGGTTGACGTTCTTGCATGTGTAGGTTAAGTTTGTTCGTGGAACAGTTTAAGCCAAATTGTTATTGCTTGAATCTCAATGGGACCGATCTTGTCATTTGTGAACTTGGATGTTTTCTAATTCTTTTGCTTGAGGATAAGCAAAGCTTAGTCGTAGGGGAATTTGATGTGACGTTATTTAGTGCATTTTAAGCCCTCGGTTAGCTTAAGGATCTCCCGTGTTTGATCTCATTTTGCCGTGATTAAATATGCTTTTATCGAAGTTTTATGAAAAGTGCTCTTTTGTTGTCCGGTTGCCACTTTGAGGCCAATTCCATGTCTATTGGAGTTGTTTTCTTTGCATTTTCAGGATTTGGCATTGAAGTACTGGTGACAAGGAGCACGTAGGATCAAACGGGAGGTCAATCGGAGCTAGGACGGAGGAGTTATGGCCGATGCAAGTTTGAGAAAAATGCCCAACATTCATGAGGATGTTTTCGGCGAGAACTCTAAGTTCTCGCCAAAAAACTCTCGGCCATTTGCAACAGAAGAATTCCGAAACTTTGGAGCCGATTCCTGAAGAATTTTTCGGCGAAAACTTCCAGAGTTTTCGCCAAAAACTTGTGAAGAAATGCCAAAGCTGCTCGGTGATTTGCAAAGGAATTTTCGGCGAAAACTAAAGAAGTTTTTGCCGAAAAACTCAGGTGTTTCCGGTGGTACTATTTAAAGCGGCAATTGGCGAAAATCAGGGAATTCATTATTATTCAGTTTTCGTTCCAGAAATAGAGGGCACAGCCGAAACCCTTTCTCTCATCTTTCTTCCATCACCAATCCATAATCAACCCTAGCTACTTCTGGTGCAAATTGGAGTGAGGAGCTTGGATTGAAGCCCACAACCTTGGGGAGAGGAGCTTGCAAGAGGAGGATTGCCATGGAGCTCTTGGTGACCATCTCTCTTTCTTTCTCTTTTGTACCCTTGGCCATGTGTGGCTGATTTTCTAGGTTTCCTTGGATTGATAGATAGTTGTGCTATGATAGAGGTTGACTGTACAAATATGCCATGATTGATCTTGGATTGTAAGAAGATGATCTCTAGACTTGTTTTCAATTCCAAATTATGTTATGTGCTTGATTTGGTCTATCCTTTGTGATGTAATGCATGAGAGTGCTTAGATTACATGGTTTGTAGGTCTAGGGATTGAAGAGAGCATGTTCTAAGAGATTAGATCATCTCAATTCAACCATAGTTGCATGATTTCTCTCTTGTGCATTTTATTGAACACTTGGTGTGCATTAGGTTTTTCATTCAATTGAACTTTGATTAGTCTTTTGATGATTCTCTTAGTGTTAGGACATTGACATGAGAGTGTGGTGTCTAACCTAGTGGTCATAGAGTCATAGCAGAGGGTTTTGTAGCTTGGCATTTCATCAAACACCTTTAATGCATCCTTAGTCACTTAGCTTGAGAGCGAGAGCCTAAGTTGAGTGGTTCTAGGATAGGAACTTAGTGCGACGAGAGTGCATTGAGTCTATAGAAGGGATTTGCGTGGTCATTCGATTGCAACCTCGATCATGTTTGGCTTGTTTGTGCATTTGTTCCTCTTGAGCATGATGAAGCTATCTTTCCAAGTGATCCTCCTTTATCTTTGATTTGCACCATTTTGTTTTGCTTTCTTGTTTAGTTTCCTTTATGTTTTTATTTCCCATTCAAACTAAAACTCATTTTAAATGAATAGATCGTCCATGAACCGTGTGAGTATTAGCTTTTGAGAGAGACCTCGTGGAATACGACTTTGATAGCTGTGAGTTAAATCTTGCACATCACTACTGGTTCAACCCACATATCAGTTGTGAATGGTTAACATTTGGTGATTGAGGGTATTGGCACCATATCCACGGAACATAATGTCTTGCCTAATACCTTTCACATCCCTGTCTTGGTTCCAATTTTAATCTCGGTCGGTCAACTAATGGAAAGTGGTTGCATTGTTTCATTTGATGAAAATGGATGTGTTGTGTAGGATCATAGGGCCAAGAAGACGATAGGAACAAGACGAAAAAGTGGATATGACTTTTTGTTGAAGCAGCTCACGTCACCTTGATTCGACCTTGGTGAAGGATGCTTGTGTGTCTCGGCTATCTTATTTAGTTAATTGTAGCTCGGGTTGAAGCTATTCGCATGGTTGTCTATCTCATAAATTGTCAACCAGTGCATGTCCTGAATAACATCTCGCCTTTTGAGGTACTCTATTCTTGTTCTCTGGACTACTCTCGATTACGGGTTTTTGGTTGTACTTGCTTTGTTCTTCTTCCGTAGAAAAGTCGTACCAAATTATCTCCTAAGACGACCCGATGTGTTTTTTTGGGATAGACTGATCATCACAAACTGTATCTTTAACTTAATTTGTTATGAGCCTCGTCAACATCGTATCTACATGATTTATCATGTGATTTTTTTCAGAAATCAGTTTTCTATTATCATACTTCTACCACTGTATTGGCCACACCTACCTTACCTCTCCACATACTGACCTTTGATGACCACCCAATACCACTCATTTTGACGACTGCTTTACCTACCTCGTCTGACATCGCTCCTCCACCAAATCATGCAAATACAAACGATGTTCTTGCCTCTCCCTTACCCTTTCCTACGTAACAACCCCCATATAATACCCTCTCCCCATGCAACGATCCCTCACCAATCCACGTCCCCTTCCCATACCACAAACATTCCTACCTACCTCATCTCCCCCGATACTCTATCTTTATCAAGTACCTCATCCAAGGTATCCCGGACCACACCCCTCATCACCCCCTCACCTCCACCTCGTTGATCCACCCATCCAACCCCTGACCTTCTCCCCCCATGCTATATAGACTATACTCTATACATATGCTACTTTGGGTTTGGTCGTACCCTCCATTTATAAAAAAGCTAAGGATGACACGTAGTGGCAAACTGCTATGCAAACTAAGTTGATGCTCTCCATGGGAATCACACTTGGGATCTTGTCTCTCGCCCACCTCATGCATTGATTATTGGATCTCGTTGGGTTTACACAACAAAGTTCCATTCTGATGGTACTCTTGATGGGTGTAAGGCTCGTTTAGTTGCTCAAGGGTTTCGTCAGGAATATGGGATTGATTATGATGAGACTTTTGCTCATGTTTCCAAGATGAGACTGTTCAGGTTCTCTTTGCCGAAGCAGCACAAGTAGCCTCTCTATCAGCTCAATGTTAAGAATGTGTTTCTTCGTGGGAATTTATAGAAAACTGTCTAGATGGAGTGTCCTCCCGGCTCCTGGCATTGTGTGTTGTCTTCGTCGCTCTCTTATGGCTTAAAACAAGCTCCCCATGCGTGGTTTGATACTTTTCAGTCACTCATTCTTCGCTCTAGGTTCACTCAAAGTCAGAATGACCCCTCTCTCTTCACTAAATGTACTTTGGCTGGCATAACCATCCTTCTTATCTATGTTGACGACATGGTCCTTATAGTTGATAATGCAACGAGTATTGAGGAAATTCACCAGACTATGGGTGATCATTTTGAACTCAAGGAGCTTGACGACTTATCATATTTTCTCGGCATACATGCATCTCAGTCTCTATCTAGTATTTTCATAAGTCAAGAGAAATACATTGTTGATTTGCTTGATATGACTAAGATGTCCTCCTGCAAGTCAAGTCTGGCTCACATGGAATCTAATTTGAAAGTTCAACGAGATGGGGTGATTTAGTGTTATCGAAAAATTGTTGGCAATCTAATTTACTTGCCAGCTACTCGTCCAGATATAGCATCGTATTCCTTAATATCTAAATGGTACACGGTCGACCAACATGTACTTTCCATGCTTAGGGTCTCAACAGTTGGTGGCCTACGCAGATGCTCACTATGTTGGATGCATAGACACACGTTGATCTACGTCTGGTTGGTGTGTCAAGTTTGGTGAGTTTTTTATTTATTAGCACTGCAAAACAAGATAAGGTGTCTAAATTTTTGACAGAAGCATAATATCAATATATTTCTGAGGTATGCTGTGAGGTTGTTTGGCTACAACGACTTTTACATGATTTGGGTGTTACGATTCTGGCACCAATTAACTTGTTTGGTGATAACACAAGCGCTATTTAGATTGCCACTAATCCAGTTCTTCATGACCAGACCAAAAACATTGAGACACGTGTCCACTACATTAGAAATCATACAGTTGTTCTACTTGTCCTCGGAAGATCAAGTTGTTGTCTTACTCACCAAAGCAGTTCCCACCAGCCGCCATTGGTTCTCGTCGAGCAAATTGATGATGCGTAATCATCATCGGTTTGAGGGAGAGTGTTAACATATACAATAAGCCCATTGGACTCATGGCCATATATAGGTTAAGGGTTTCAACCATTAAGAAACCAACTTTAGCTGGTTATGACGGGCTCGGGTACCCATACCCATTAAGAAATGTGTAATGGGTACCCATTAACCTCGAAACTCATCCCGTAGCCCGAACCCGTTCGGGTAGTGGGTACCCATTAATGATAATGGGATCGAGCCGGGGTACCCACTAAACCCACTATAAAAAAAATATAATTAAAAATTCCTTTGATTAATTACTTAATTTTAATTACTTGATGATTAATAAAATGATTAATAAAAGAGTGGTTTTGCAAGGAGGGAGTTCCAAGTCGAAAGAGAAATGATCAGTGTACCTTTCAATCCAATAACCAAACTCCTCCCATCCATATCCACCGTACAACACTTTCTTCCTGAAAATCTGCTAAGTAACAATTTCACAGTCTCCATTGTTGTCAGGCTAAAACCAGCTTCCACTATCCAAAACCTAACAAAGAACTTCCTCCATACCTCAATCCTCGCAGTCCTCCTCATCTCCTTTACCAACACACTATTCACTTGTTCACTCAATTTCCATCTTGTACAGAAATCAGAAATCAATTTATTAGTTAGGGATTTTATTTTTTAATAATAATAATAAATTTAATAGGTAGGGCTAATCGGGCTTAATGGGTACCCACGAGTATTACCCATTCGAGTAGTGTACCCATATGTCTCAAAAGCCATCCCGTAGCCCGAACTCATTCGGGTAATGGGTACCCATTACCCTCTAAGAAACGGGCTGGGCTCGGGGGTACCCACTACCCGGCGGGCCAACTTCCAGCCCTAAGTATATATATACTTCATATAAGTTCCATCTTGTACAGAAATCAGAAATCAATTTATTAGTTAGGGATTTTATTTTTTAATAATAATAATAATAAATTTAATAGGTAGGGCTAATCGGGCTTAATGGGTACCCACGAGTATTACCCATTCGGGTAGTGTATCCATATGTTTCAAAAGCCATCCCGTAGCCCGAACTCATTCGGGTAATGGGTACCCACTACCCACTAAGAAACGGGCCGGGCTCGGGGGTACCCACTACCCGGCGGGCCAACTTCCAGCCCTAAGTATATATATACTTCATATAAGTCATGTAATTGATTAAGGTAATTTTCTTCAATCATAATAAGACTCTTTGCTTTCTTCTCCGTGGATTAGCTAATATTACGTTAGTGAACCACATTATCTCAGTTATTTTTCCCCCTCTCGTTACAAACCCTATCTATGTTTAACACATCCCTTCTAAGGTGGCTTTTTTCCTCTGGAGGGGTATCACTAAGTGTCTGGCTACTAACTCTACTCTTGCTACCAGAAGATGCGCTTCATCGCCGATGTGCCCGTTGTGCGATCAGGAAGAATCTCTGAATCACTGTCTTTTTTTCTATCATCATGCGTGAGAGACTTGGTCTCTCCTCTTACCATCTCTTCTCCCCCCATTCTCTACTGATTTTATGTCTTGGTTGTTTTCTCATAAAGATCCTCTTAGTCCGGGATCTTGGCTACCGGTCGTTGCGGGCCTGCCGGAACATATGTAAAGCTCGTAACAATTTCATCTTCAACAATAGCATCCCATTCCCCGAGGGCTACTATTGATTGGTGCAACCACGACCTTGTCGATTGGGCCTCTTCTTTGGTTCCTTCGGTTACCAGTTCCCCTATACTAGCTCCCCACAATCGTTCACCCTCGAATCCACACCTAGTAATGATCTTCTGGAATATTACTGAGATGGGTCTTTCCTTCATGAGACGGCCTATGGTGTTGTTATTTTCGTTTCACATGGCTTTTTTGTGACGGTAAAGCTGGTACTACTTTCTCTTCCTTTCCTATTGTGGATGAGGCTTTCGCTATTCATGAAGCCCTTGCGCTAGCTCAGATGTCCTCTAACTGCAAGATTCTGGTGGATATCCTCAACAATGAGCCGACTTCGTGCCTCGTGGCCTTGGGATTGCGCGACTAAAATTGTGTGCTCTAATCTTTTGTTCTTCTCCGTTGGTGACTATTATGTTTATTCCTCGATCTAAAAGAACGTTAGGAAGGACGGAATGTCTTCAAAATTGATGGTATTACCTTAATGCCCCTTGACTTATTTTGTAATGTTTCCTAACTCTTGGCCACTTGGGAGAATGAAATGAAAGTTTGAAATTACCGAAAATGAGGGAGGGAGAGGGAAAAGCGATAGACGGAAAAAGGACAGTCTAACTGTGTGCTTACGGCGAGAATTTAAATGAGCTCCATCGGAACTCCCATCTGAGTCTCCGACTCTAGATCAAAGCACCACCGCACGCAGCCAATCGGAGAAGAAAATTAGGCCACTAGGGTTTCGGAAGATTCAACGCCCACCAGTTTCCCGCGGCGCGGACTGAACTCACCCGTCTCCGCTGATGTCGTCTGATTCTCCCAAGACACGGATTAACCAGGTTTTGTTACTGATTCATCGAATGTACACAGATTTCACGAAGTTGGTTTTCAACGTTGGTTGAAATGGAAATTTCGTATCCCATCAAAGATGCTTCTTTTCCACATGCTTCTATCGCTTAGCCTGTAAAAATATTGCCGACCTGTTGTGGGGCTGTTCAGGATGTACTGCAATATTTCATTGTGGAGTTATCGTAATATTTTTAGATATCTTCCTACTTCTTGTTTCTTCTGGGCGGATGTAAGGTGTACAACTGCTTGTTTTATCGTTGTGAATTTAATTTGAAACAAAAAATTGGGTTGGAAATGTCAGTATGAGATCTCCTGAAGTTCTTGTTCGAAGTTTTCTATTCCTCTGGTAATGGAATGCAACAATAGGATCCTAATTGCAAAAGTGGGTTTGGGCCAAAATGCGAGATTTTTTTTTTGTTCGAGTACACTCACGGAAGAGGGTACCAAGATCACCTAGACTAAATCAGAAGGGGGGAGATGGAGACAAGAAGGGGGCGGTTGGGGGGAAGAACCACGAGACATACCAATACTGCTCCGTAAATGTGACTGGAGAGTACTGTTGCTGAGTTTGTATTAATCAAGATGCAGGCAAGCAAAATGTGTCAGATTCAGAAGATCAGTACGGAGGGGGAGCATAGACAGGGACTGTCTAGCCAGGTTTGTGAGCCCCCGAGTTCGCTTCTCGTCGGACTGCGGAACACCGGTAGGACGGAAGGCGGTCCAATAGAAACTTACATTCCTGAATGATGGCTCCTGCTCGTGGGTGTAATCGTTTTTTATCCATGATGTGCGAGGAAACCATCGCAGCATCTCCTTCAATGTCCACGTTAGTCAGGGATCGATTTGAGCACCAACGCAAAACTTCACGGAAGGCCAGAGCCTCAATAGTAAATGGGTCTGTGAGGTTCGGAAACGACCTCCCTTCTGCAAAAAGCACCGCTCCTGTGTGATCCCTAAGCAGTAAGCCAATCCCTCCACCTTGTGCTCTGCGAACAGCTCCATCAACATTAACCTTAACCCAGCCCGTGGGTGGAGGTCTCCATCTAGTGAGTGCGTTAGACGGCTGCCTACGTGGGACCGGTCTCTCCGCATCCTCCTGGTCTAGATCCATATCGAATTTTGCCATTTGTTGTTCCATTTGGGCTTTCAGTTCTGGTATTAAAAATTGTTTGTTGAGGAAAACAACAGTATTTCGGGATTTCCACAGTTCCACCAGAAAAAAATAATTTTCCTACCCAGAGTCGGAGACAATCGAAGAACCTTACGCCAGACAATACAGAAATTTGTACTGGACACAAGGGGGAAGGGAATGTTCATGATAGACCCAAACCGGGCCGCCAAGGGACAAAATAACAGTAAATGACATACCGATTCCTCTGAAACCTCACACACTGGGCACGACCGTGGGAAATCTGGTATGCGCACATTCAGAGCTGTTCTCGTGGGTAGTACCCCCAACACACATTTCCAGATAAAAAATTGAAGTTTGGGAGGTATTGGGAACGTCCAAATGCCATTCCACGCGTCTGCATCCATGGGCGACGATGGCCCATATTCAGGAATGTCCACTAGTCCATAGTGAATAATGTCATAACCCGAATGCACCGTATATGCCCCTGAGTCAGAAAATTGCCAAACGAACTGGTCTGGAATAGTTTCAATAGGAAGGGGAATGGAAGAAATGCGGTCAACATCAATTGAAGAGAAAACACGAGTGAGAAGTTGGATATCCCATGAACCGTGGTTAATAAACATAGCAACAGGGGGTGTAAGGACTCCAAGGCTCGTTAGTGAAGGTTCGTTCTGGGGGTCGAGGCGGGACCGTAGGAATCCAATTATCCTGGAAAGCAAGAATTTGAAGTCCGGTTCCCACCTGGCAACGAAGGCCTTGAACTAGTAAGTCCCTGCTAGCAATGATGCTACTCCACCCCAGGAAGGATTGGACCTACGCTCCGCAAGAAGAAAGGTGGAATCATGGAAATATTTCCCCTTATAAACTTGGGCCAACAGTGAATCCGGTTCGGTTATGATTTTCCATCCTTGTCTTGCAAGCAAGGCGAGGTTGAAATGGTGCAGATCTCGGAATCCCAGCCCCCCTTTCGATTTCGGGGTACAGAGTCTTGACCACGAGACCCATTTAATCTTTCGTCTACCATCATGTTGACCCCATCAGAAATCCCTTATCAAAGTGGTAAGTCTTTTAATGTTCTTCTTTGGTAACAAGAAAGAGGTCATGGTATAAACCGGAAGGGCATAAAGAACTAATTTGACGAGGATTTCCATCCCTGCGGGGAGAGGAATTTGCCCCGCCAGGCTTGGAGTTTGCTGAGGACCATTTCTTCAACGTATTTAAAAGTTTCAACCTTGGATCTTTTCATGGTCGTAGGCAGACCCAAATACTCATCCTCAACTGTGGAGGCCCGTACCCCAAGGGCATGACAAAAATCAGTTTGATCATGAAGGGGGGTGACTTTACAGAACGAGACCGCCGATTTAGACAAATTAACCTTTTGGCCACTAACCTCTTGATAGCACGCAAGGATTTGAAGAAGCGAATCAATGTCTTCAAGCGATGCGCGTAAAAACAGATAGGTATCGTCGGCAAACATTAGGTGTGTTAAAATAGGTGAATAAGCATTCAATCTAACCCCTGCCAAAGCATTTGTTGATTGGGCTTGGTTCAGTAGCATGATCAATCCTTCTGAGCAAATAGCGAAAAGAAGTGGCGATAAAGGGTCACCCTGTCGGAGACCTCGTGAGGAATTGAAGTAACCATGTTTCTGGCCATTAAACAATACTGCGAAAGTCGCTGAAGTGACACATTTGCGGATCCAAGAGATCCAAAGTTCACCAAACCCCATCATACGCATCATTGTGAATAGGAAGGGCCATTCAATCCGATCGTAGGCTTTTTCCATGTCCAACTTAAGAGCCATATATTTAGTTTATCCTGATGTCCTGCCGGCCATAAAATGCATAATTTCGTGCGCAATGAGTATGTTATCTGCAATAGCCCGTCCTTGGACAAATCCATTTTGTGTGGGACTAATAATAGTTGGGAGGATGCGACCCAGCCTTTTAGTGAGTATTTTGCTTATGACTTTGTACGAGACGTTACATAATCCAATTGGACGAATTTCTTTCATGGTTTTGACTTCAGCAACCTTCGGGAGAAGAGCAATCCAAGTATGGTTAAGAGCTGGGAGAATGTCAATAGATTCAAAGAAATCAATGACTGCCGCAATCAAGTCCGGCGCCACCAAATCCCAAAATTCATGATAAAAACACGCCGAGAAGCCATCAGGGCCAGGAGCCTGATGCGCGCCAATATCAAAGACCGCTTCCCTGATTTCCAGAGGAGAGACCGGTACAGTTAATGCTGCATTCATTGAATCCGAGACTCGACGACAATTGGGGATGAGAGGAACCCTATTCGTGAAATCGGCTGGTGGATTATCTGAGGAAAAAAGGTTTTTATAAAAGTCAATTGCAATGCGACTCATATCAGTCGTACTCGTGAATGCTTGTCCCTGCGAGTCCTCGAGGGTTAAGATAGTATTTTTTCTTCTTTTTTGCGCAATAGCATGATGAAAGAATTTGGTAGGTCTATCTCCAAGCTTAGCCCATCTGGCAGCCGCTCTGTGTTTCCAGTAGAGTTCCTCTCTATAGGCTGCTTCCGCCAATTCTGTCTGTAATGAGTATACATGGTCCCAACAAACCGGAGATTCAAGCTTTGCACGAGCAATTTCCGCTTCTAGTTCTTTCATTTGTCGGGCTGAATTAGTGGTCCCATTTCTTGACCATTGGAAAAGCATATGACGAACGCGTTTTAATTTATCATGGATCCGAAATTGCGGTGATCCTGACATGGGGCGCTGCCATTCGTGTAGAATCATGACCCTGACTGTGGGAAGACGGGCCCATCTTGCATCAAATTTAAATTGTCGTTTAAAAGAAGAATTCTGAGGAATTTGTCTTAGGATAATTGGTAAGTGATCCGAGCCCGCACAGTCCACATGCGTGACCATGGTCTCTAGCCAGAGCTGGAGCCAATCTACATTAATCAAGAAACGATCCAACCTTTGTTTAATAAGAGTGTCGTCTGATCGAGCACAATTCGTCCAAGTATAATCCGGACCCACAAAACCAACATCAATCAATTGCAGATCATTAATGAAGGCTGCAAAGTCTGCCACAGATCTTGGAATCGGGTCAAGGCCCCCTTGTCGTTCCGAGTTGACTGGAATGGCATTAAAATCCCCACAAATCACAAACGGGCCTCGGATATCAAGAACATTATTTCTTATTACTTCGAGTTGGTTAGCACGAGCCGAGACAACAGTAGAGAGGTACACACCGATGTAATGAATTAAAATATTATTAGGAGAATTCCAGCGAATACAAACTGCAAATGGAAATGAAAAAACAGGTTGGCACGAAAGGTGGGGAAGCCACGCAAGAGCAAGCCCCCCCAGGTACCCTCCCCAAAAACATGAACAAAATTCGAAAAACCTAAAGGAGCTAATTTTAACCTAAGCCGATCTGAATCCATTCGTGTTTCACTTAAACATAAAAAGCAGGGACCAACTTGGTGGACAAGTTGTAATAATTTTTGATTTGTCAAAGACGTCCCCAATCCTCGACAATTCCATGCGATGCAGCTCATTTAATGATTGGGGGCCTATCTGGGTTGGCTACCTCCACCGCAACTGGCTCTTCAGCATTACCAGACATAGAACATTCACCCTCCTCAGAACCTGTAACAAAGAGAGCATCTGGATCGAAATTAGTGTCACTATTGGAAATCAGAAATCCTCCAGCCGGCTGTCCTGCATTACTGTCGTTCCCAGCACTCCGATGGGCTCCATCTGCATCAATGTGAACATTAGGGAAATTGGGCCTTTCTTGCATTAATTTCGGCCCACCTGCATTGGAAACATGAAGCCCGCCAACTTCAGCTTGCACAGGAGGGGAATTAAGGCCTTCTTCATTAAAATTGAGCCCAATAGTTTTAGCAGCAGGAGGCCCATCAGCTGAATCAAAATCCGAAAGTAATTTCCTCTTTACCGAGCCCGAGGACGAAATGGACCGATCTGAACGATCAGCCAACGGAGCCACCATCAGCTTGGACTGGGGGGGTACATGTGCTGGTGGCACTGGAGCTGACCGTCGAGTCGGGACGGCAGGCCTTGGCTTGGCCAATTGGAGCGGAGCCGAGGAGGCCCGAGTTGGGCCCATCAAGACTGGAGCAGGGGCCCGCTGGGTCTGGTCCAAAGTCGGTTGTCCTCTTGAATGCAGCTGGCGAGATGACTCCAAGAACCTTGAACGGCCCAGGCCGCGGCCCACGCCTCCACCCCCATGATTGAATGATGCAGCTGACTCGTTATGGGCCTGGGAGTGAGCCGGCCCAGCCATGTGAGAATCTGCCCTCACTTGGGCCCTACCCATCCAACCACTTGGAGCCAAAATTTGCAGGAGACGCACATTTTGGGTTCGAGAGCCGGATGAACCCGAATCGCCCGGTTGATGACCCGAACCTGGGCCACGGATCGGAGTTGGGCCCGGAAGCGCGAGGAGGGGTCGTGGTCCCCTAAAGACCAGTCCACCGCGCCCTCTTGCTCCTCCAGCTTGTCTATCATGAGCCCACTGTCGGTTCAGGTTTGACGAGAGCCCGGCAGCCACTGACGGCGGCAGACCACCACGACCATCCGAGAGGCCGGTTGAGCCGGTGGTAGAGTTTGGAGCTGTGGGCCTTTACCTTCCTTTTCATTCGGATCAACCTTTCCACACATCCACAAAGCTCGAATATTCTTATCGAATACCACGTCCGTGCGCGAACACTCTGCCATGACGTGGCCCAAAAATCCGCAAAGAAAACAGATACAAGGAACTCTAATATACTGAAAGTAGGCAGGGAAAGAGGTACCATTCGGACGAAACACGGGAGTGGTTCCAAGGAATGAGTCCAACAGGTCCATCCGAACTCTCCCCTTTAGGTAGCTTCCTTCTGGCGTGCCCGCATCAAAATACCCAATCTTCAACACTTCACCCAACTTCGTCAGAAGCTTTCTTCCCACCGCGATGGTGAGAGACGAGAATGGAACTCCAATAATTTTAACCCAGATTGGCATAAATTGCAGAGAATGAAAAAGATCCTCAGAGGGGGTCATAATGTCAGTGAAATGAATAATATAGCGCTGAAAGAACCAAGGCTGACTCTCAAGAACCCAGTTTCGTTTGATTACCGTTGGGAAGATGAACTGGTAGAGACCGGAGCCCACGTCAAAAATCCGGACTCTACCACACTTCCACACAAGAAGGAACGAGTTTTCCACCACTCGTAACTCCCTAGGCTCCTCCCAAAAGATTCTTGCTAATAAGCTCAGCTCCGCTCTCTCCCTAGCATCACGGAGGTGCTCTTCAGTCAGATGGACAGCCGGAGCCTCGTCGTGGAAGAGCTCCGCCTGGATATTTCCATTATCAACAGCAACATGACCAAATTCACCCGTGCCTTCAAGATGAGCCTCCCCTGTTGGCAACTCTCCAATATCATCTTCCAAGAAAGTAGCATCAGGAACAATGACATCCTCCTGCTGAGGCGCCTCTGCACCAGCAACAGCGTCAACCTGATGCTCCCCGACAACAACGTTGGCATCAAGTTGGGCATCCACCACACCCACGGAATGGGCGGCCTGGGTAAGATCAGCATCCAAGCCAGCGCCAACCTGGGCCCCAGAAGCCACAACAACAGCCGCAACACCATTGAGCTCAACCTCAGACATAATGAACAAGAGGAGCCGGAAGTATGAAGCTGAGTTTACAAAGAAGGAAAAGGTAAAGCGAAGAAAGCGAAAGTAGATGATTAACTGGGAGAAGAATTGGAGATTATATAACTTATTAGAGTAGCTTAGAAAGAGATTGAGTTGAACACAAACATCTAACATCTTGAACAAATTGTATATTAATACGGAGTGGAAACAACAACCAAAATTGGTAACAACTTTTCCACAAAAGAAGACCCAAACCGAAAAACCCTGGAACCAACCTAGGCAACCGAAATGGAAAGGATGGATCAACCATTCAGCGCAAAGAGACGGCATGGGTCCATCCTTGGAAGGATCGATCGGGGAGATGACATCCTGCCGCCCGGCGCCAAGTCGAACAGTAGCAAGGGTGAAACAGAATCCCCTGAGATGGAGTGTTGACGGCACCAATACTTGCATATCCCAATCGAGACACATCGGTGAATCAGTAGCCGGAAGGGAACTCTGATTTTGACCTAGAGATTGCTTAGACGACGGAATCAACGAGAGAGCCAAGATCCAAAACCTGCGACACAGCAAAAACAAAATCGCCAAAGAGACGAACTCAGGACTCCAAAGAGCCTGTAACTCAACCAACGGGAAACCCGTGATTGCCATCAAGCCACAACCGTTTGACCCCAAGGGCCAACCTACGGAAGGGAAATCAACAATCGCACCAGAAATGGAAGAGAAAGGGGAAAAATGTAATGATCCAGCCAACCGGAGTGACTGAGTTGCAATAATTAGAAAGTATAATGACCAATTTTTAATGATTAGATAGTAGAATGACCAATTTGTAATGGGGTGGCTATAAAAGCCAAAGTGCTGTAATTTTTCAGGTATCAATGAACAAATTAAAAACCCTATTTTCTCTCCCAAATTGAAGGCTTCTGCCTCTTCTTCTAAACTTCTCCCTCTTTCTCTTCTCATCCAATTCCTTTCTTGCCTCAATGGCTTATCACTCTTATCGTTCGTCGGAGATTATGTCGATCCCGTCGGGTTATTACAAATGGTATCAGAGCGGTACTTCGGCACCCATGGAGCAGCTTCTTATCTCGCAACAGAAGCTTGTCATTTTCACCGATTCCATTGACTCATCACCTTTTTCCTTTTCATTGCCGATCTTTTCTGGTGGTGATGGAAGTCCGTGGCTTCTTCAATGTGTTCGTCAATTTTGTCTTTACGATGTTCCGGAGAACAACCAGGTGTACAGAGCATGGATGGCTCTCGCCGGAGAAGCTCTCCATTGGTTCAACGAATGGCAAAAGGGGCGTGATTCGCTGGTTTGGGTTGAGTTTTGCCTTGCTATCCTGAGTCGTTTTCCACGTTCACAGTCCGCCAGCTTCAAGGGAAAGGGGAGTTCAACTACATTTCTCCCTTCCATTTCTCTTGGTCCATCGCCTGGAATCATAAGCGGCACAGAGCAGTCGAAGCAAGCAACAACTCTTAGCTCAGTCTCGACTCTGGGTTTTCCAACCTCTGTTATGAAACTCGATTCTTGGTCAACAGTTTCAGCAACTGCAGAACCAGTGAAGGGACCTACACAAATTGAGTTGGATGATTCCAACCTTCTCGGTGATTTTGGACTGGTCGATTTCATATGTCCTCTATTAGCAGTCAACAATGAACTCTTTTGGGGTCAGTATTTCAGCCACTGCTTGATGGGGAGGGAACTCGTTCAGGTCATTTCTTCTATATATGATTCTTATCATTTTCAGCATTTGAATGTTACCCTTAGTCCATTAGAAAACTTGAAAGTATTATTCACAAGGTTGGATGGTGGGTTTCTGATTGAATTGTTTGGACGGGATGTGAAAAAATGGAAAGGTGACAACAGTTTTGGATTTCACTCTTGTCTAGTTTGTTGTTCTGTTCATGTTGATTCTCAGGGAAGAGCAAATATTATCTGCTTTAAAGCACCATATAATGAGTTAGGTTCTGCCTACCAAGTGTTTGCTCAAAGTCCTAGCTCACATGTTGGCCACTATATTAGCTGCTATGTTGTGCTTTCTGGTAGGGGAAATTGTCCAAACTATAAAGAAGTATACAAACACCCATTCAAGAGTTCAGTAGCGCCCCAACAAGAGCATAATCAAGGTTCTAGGACTAAGAGGCAATTAGTAAGTCTGGCAGTGACTACGTCACTTGTTTGCCTTCCTACACTGCTACACTTCATGAAATTTGGGTGTAATTTTTGGCCAATAGAGAAGTTCTTGAGCTTTTTCAAGCTAGTTGGTGCAAAGAAAGGAATCGATTGTGTTAGGTTGAAGGAACCTTATAAAGATTGCAAAGTTATGCATCTGGAGTTGGATGGAAATCTTATATCCAACTACATACTTATTAGCAATATCTCTAAATGTCATTCCACTTCTAAGTTGCAGCTCCATTGCAAGCTTTATATGGATTCTTTGTGTGCCGAAGCTTTTGTTGATTCAGAGTTGCTAGTGAATGCTTGGAATTCTGCACTTCTTTTTGTTCAAACCTTCAAGTCATTGGTTGCTCATGGCGACACTTGTTACAAACTGAAAATGTATGCTACTCTTAACAAACCATCCAACAAATATGACTTAGCATTCAACCCAACATGCTCTCTAGTTGAGACAAAGGAGTATGCAGAAGCAGAACAGCTATTGCAGCAAGCAAGAAGAAGTAGCCAGCAATCTTTACTGGATGCTAACTGGGCTGAGAAGGACGTAGAGAGTCAGTTACCTCCAATAGCCATCCAGCTGTCTTATATTCAGCAGCTTATACGAAGATCGCAGGAAGCTGTGGAAGCTTATACAAAGTTTACTAGCCCAAATCTTGCAACACTTGACAAGCTTTCTCCTAAACAAAAAGAGAATATATATGCAAATCAGATGCTTAAGAGGGATCAGGCACAAGAGCTTGTTTCAGCATTACCAGGAATGTTTGCTGACAGCAAAATGCCTGTACTCATTCAAGCTGCAGTGTTGGTCAGGGAGAAGAGGGCAGCTAGAGCTAAAGAAAGACTAGATCAGTTCGCTGAGAAGCTCTTGCTTAAGTCCAAGGTTGCTTCCCTGGATCAAAAGATCGGGCTGAGTGAGAAAATCAGTGTAGGGACAGGTGTTGTGAATGGAAATGTTCAATTGTTTGGATGTGACATGAAGAAATGTAAGAGGGATTGCGAGCTGATGTGTTCCAAGTGTTATTCTGCAGAAGGAATGGTGGCAAAGAATGAGAAGTGGATATTAGCTTCATTCATAGTTCAGTTGCTAAATGATATGTCAAAGCTTGTGGAATCTGTCAAATTAGAATTCCATATCCATTTTAAGGTTCTCGCCAAAGTTTTGCTTGTTGCATATGTTGATGCTATTGAAGCAAAGCTGGGATGTGACAAGCTCAAGGAAATACAGCCACTTAAATCGATGCAATTTGGTTTCTGTTTTGGATTTAAAGGAAGTGGTTCAGTTTCCTATTTGATTTATAGTTGTTGTGATGGGAGGTCCTGCAATGAAGGAAAGAAGCTGCATTTTCATGTGAGTAAGAGTGCTCTACCGCTACTCTTGCCTATTCATGTTGACCTCAAGTCATCTCTGTGACATCCTAGGCAAATCCCACATCGACAAAGCACGGGGGAGATTCATGGGCTATGTGGAATGGTTCAACCTTAACTGACATGACGCGTTTTGTGGTGTAGTGGTGGGGGTTTGATCTCGAGAGGAGGAGGTCATGGGTTCGAATCCCACCAACACCCAAAAACAAATCCGTGAGGGCTGGGCCCAAAGCGGACAATATCTTGTCAGAAAAGGTTGGGGTGCTACAAGTGGTATCAGAGCCTCTCCCCGTCCCTCTTGAACGATGGTGGGGCAAACCTCAACGAGGACGTTGAGTCCTTGAGGGGGGTTTATGTGACATCTTAGGCAAATCCCACATCGACAAAGCACGGGGGAGATCCATGGGCTATGTGGAATGGTTCAACCTTAACTGACATGACGCGTTTTGTGGTGTAGTGGTGGGGGTTTGATCTCGAGAGGAGGAGGTCATGGGTTCGAATCCCACCAACACCCAAAAACAAATCCGTGAGGGCTGGGCCCAAAGCGGACAATATCTTGTCAGAAAAGGTTGGGGTCTACAATCTCTTTGTTCCTTCGAGTATCACATGAGTTCCCATGGAAGAGGTAATTTTCCCAACCACAAAGAACCATATAAAGATGTTGCAGTCTGTTTGCAGTGGATGGCTAGTTCCATAAGGATTGTTAAAGTCTGGTGCCTCATGCTTGTGATGATCATATACAAGTCAACAACATTCATTTTGGTGTCTTCTGCAAGTTAATGGCTGGATCATTTTTAATTCTACCAAGCTTTCACCTAGAGAGGAAGAATGTGTCATTTTGGATGCATTTTCTAAATCTGCAATCTGTTAAGAAGTTGCAGTTATGGGTGTTCAAAGTAGAGTCTACGCAATACTTGTCAAGGATGAGCTTGTTTTTGTTTCGTCATCTACTTGAGGACAAGTCTCATTTCAAGGAGTGGGGAGGGGATAGTAAGTGAAGGACAGATTTATGCCAATGAAGCTTGAAGACATGAACCTTATTAGTGCAGGCTAACATTACTTTTCAGCTTGTTTTTTGTTTCAGCACAGTTCTCGTATCAGACTTGAGGACAAGTCTGTTTTTAAGGGGAATGGATTGTAATGATCCAGCCAACCGGAGTGACTGAGTTGCAATAATTAGAAAGTATAATGACCAATTTGTAATGATTAGATAGTAGAATGACCAATTTGTAATGGGGTGGCTATAAAAGCCAAAGTGCTGTAATTTTTCAAGTATCAATGAACAAATTAAAAACCCTATTTTCTCTCCCAAATTGAAGGCTTCTGCCTCTTCTTCTCAACTTCTCCCTCTTTCTCTTCTCATCCAATTCCTTTCTTGCCTCAATGGCTTATCACTCTTTGTAATCGTTCGCCGGAGATTATGTCGATCCCGTCGGGTTATTACAAAAAACGAAGCTGGGGGATCAAAGAACAGAATCACAAGGAGCAGATCAAACGGAAACGGGGAGCCGATCAGGCTGCCGGAGGGGCTGGGATCGGCGAGAGCAGAAATCGGCAATGGGGGTTGAGAGGAAAAGCGACGGTAGGTAATCAATTTCCCAATTTGGTTACCAAAATGCGAGATTGAATAAAGAACCGCCTTATTTAAGTGACAGTTCGTTCTGTTCGGGATGGTATATAACCACACCGTTTTCTTGTTTGGTATTACGCAGTTTTATGCTTCGAAGAAGAGAAAGCCCACTTCGCCTGCACCAAAGGTGGGGAGGACTGAGAAAGGTGCTAGACTTTCTGCAGAAGGATCTTCAAAAGGAACTTTGCCCATTTATTTGGTGGGGTCCATGGAGCTAGATAATGGCATCAAGGCTGCTTCTGAAGATCAAGGTCCAAAGACTGAAAGAAACCTCTTGTCCGAGGTCAACAGGTTTCCCGGAGAAGACAACAAGGACCTGTATTCTTCTGTTCAATGGTCTTCAAAAGGTGATACTATTAGGAAGGAAACATCCCAGAGTTCTTCTAATGCTGGAAATATTGCAATCGAAGGTGCTTTAAAAGGTTGCTCGATTTCAGGAGCCCATGCAGAAAACTTGGAACTTAAACAGTTTGCAACTGACTTTTTGTCTTTGTATTGTAGGTAAGTTCTGACTTGATTGTTCCCATATTTGTTTGAGACTGATGGCGGGAATGTTTGTTCTAACTTGCATGAAGTTAACACAAAATGATTTATTCCTGCAGTGAACTTCAGTCAACTGCAACTTCTCCATCCAAAGAAAATTTGAACGATCATAAGAAACATTCTAACCAATTATCAGAGGATGGTAAGGATAGAGCGCCGAAGAAGCGCTTATACATACCTAATCAGTTGCATCCAAGGCATCTTGTTGCTTGCTCTACTAAGAACAAGGCAGAAGATATGCAGTCAACTATTACTCCTGAGAGCGTTGGTGCTTCGGAACAGGTAATTATTTAATGGTTTCCCTGTCATTCTATGGTCAGTCTTCATTTTTAAATTTTTAAGAAACGTCCCAGCCTTTTCTCCCCCACATATCTGAAGTTGCTCCATGTATTGATCCTATCCAGCATCAGTCGAGCTTGAGCAAATGTGACAAAATGTCCAAGTTGACTGTAAACTCGACTGATTGCTGTACACCAGGGCCACCTAATTTGAAAGCATATCTGGATGAAACTCCTAAGTCAGCACGTGGCAGTTCAATGTTCTCCCCAGGGGAAGCTTTTTGGTGTGAAGCTATTCAAGTTGCTGATGGTATAGTTGCCGATACTGACAATGCTCTTACCCTAGTCAGTATGAATGATGGAAACAATGGAGACAATCCAAGGGCAGTCGTGGGTGAAGCTGAAAGTAGAAGTCAGGTTATGGGTAATGGCAGTTACATGGAGTCAGTTGTGAAGAATCACATAAAAATTTCTTCTGAAGAAGTGTCTCCGCTGCCTGTGAAACATCTTAACTTTTGTTTGATGAAAAAGCATCAAACTCAGATATCCAACATGGTGCAACAAAAAGTTCAGAAACGAGCAGAGATGGGAAACAATCAGCATCTCTAAGGGCTGGTCTGAAACACTGTCAAACAACTAACATTCTAAAGTCCCTTTGCAAGGCTGGAGAAAACCAGGAGGTTCATGGAGTAAAGCAGAATATAGATAGCTCACCTGACAATGAGGCTAAAGTTTCAGTGTTTAATAACTCTCATGGTGCATCTGAAACTCCTTCAAGTTTGGCTTCATTCAAAGACAGACTTGATATCATCAACTGGCTTCCTTCAGAAGTATGCAGCATATATAGAAGAAGAGGAATCACAAAACTGTATCCTTGGCAGGTATTATTCTTGTTATTTCATGATTGGATGGACTGCAAATTGTAGCTCTTCTGCCGTGTATAAAACTAGGGGATATACTGTGGTCACAATTTGTTGTTATGGTTCTTATGCTATCTTTTGTTTATTGCGGTTGTTGTGAATTCCAACTTTATTTCATCTTCTTTGGGACTTGTGGCCTCTAACTCCTGGCATGGCGTGTCACCTGTCAATGTAATGTTGAGATGTCTTGTGAGACTCTGGCTGGGAGTTGATGGAGACAAAATTAGGTGTAGTAATTGAGTTTCAGAATCATAATTCATTGCATGTTTTAGTTCTTCTCATTAGAATGTGAAGGGAGTCATCTTTTCAAGATTTGTATGGACCTTTGTGAATTTGGATCCCATAAGAGAAATAATATATTGGTAAGTTAAGAAGAAAAAATGTTTGAGCTTCCACTAACTTGCATTCATGGTTGTGGAAATTAATGTTTGAAGTTTAGTTGAATGTAAAACCATAATAGTAAAATTTCAGAGTTTGATGTTTTATAGAAATAGCCACAATTATTGGATAACTTCGTCTAGCAAAGAAGTGATTTGGCACATTTTAACCATTTCAAAATATATAATTTTGAATAAATAAATAGCTTTTATCAAATATGACAGCATATAATAATAGCAATTGTGTACTTTCTTATGAATATTATAAAATATAGTGAATCTTTCAAAATTAGGATTAAAATAAAATAATCCATTGTAACCAAAAATATTTGTGAAATAATAGGTTCAAGGTAAATTTTCATAATTCTTAATTATTTATAGTTCAAAGACTTTATCCTAATATTGAAAAAATTAGGGTTAATACACCTTTTTGCTCCTCTACTATGCAAAGTTAACAAACATACCCTTTTACTATTTTATAACCGATTTAACACTCTCTACTTTGAAAAGTTTAACAAATATGCTCCTCCATTTATCTTTTCATATATTTTTCCTCTAATGAGTTGATTATACATGCTAAATCATATTATTTGTGCTCAACATTGCTAATTGGGATGTCCACAAGGTGAAAATATTTAAATTAAAAAGAAAAGATAAAGGAAAAGCACATTATAATCACTATTATGTACGGAGGTGTTTGTGGTATTCATTTATATTTTTCTTTCTAATTTAAATAATTTTCGATTGGGAACATTCCAAACAGCGATAAGGTGTGCAAATAATATGACGTGACACGTACAATCAACACATCGGATGAAAAATAGATGCAAAATTAAACAGAGGGGCATATTTGTTAAATTTTTCAAAGTAGAGGGTGTTAAATCAGTTAGAAAATAGTAAAGGGGTATGTTTGTTAACTTTGTATAGTAGAGGGGTAAAAAGGTGTATTAACCCAAAAAATTATGATCTAATTATAAAATTGTAAGTTGAGATGCAAACCATGATTTTAACTATATTGCTTGCATTTTAACTACAACTGCCTTTCTTTAGTATTCCGCATTTCGTATAGGCCGCTTTGTGGAGAACTGTTTCTCACTCGATTCTTGTGTATGTCTTATTTTCTTTTACACAACTCGAACTTGAAATGTTGCAGAAGTTTATCCATTTCCACAGTGGATGTTCCTGTTGTTGAGTCAATCTGCCAATGACATTGTTTTGCACAGGCTAGTTAGTTGGTAAAGGATTTTGGAACTTACTTGGTTAGATTGGATACCAATTTTACATTCTAATTTTAATGGAAATCTCATATTTTCCTTACCAAAAAAAAGACCTTACAAAAAAAAAAGAAATCTCATTTTTTCTTAATGCGCTGTTCATTCTCTGTTTTTATGATCACATGGCACTGTTTGTTGATGTACTGCTGGATTATTATACTGGTTATTCACATATATATCTACTTTAGGAACATGTGTATAGGTGAAAGTCAAGATCAGTGAATATAATTAAGCATGTTATATGTGGACTAAATTGTCCTGTATGGATTGTTTTTAGGTGGAATGTCTTCAGGTTGATGGTGTGTTACAGAGAAGGAATCTTGTATATTCTGCATCGACGAGGTATTTTCTTGTTATCCTTACTGTTAGAATTTGCCCAAGTTCTTGAGTGGTAAAATATTGTGAGAGGAAGTTTGTCCTAGATTTTCTTTGTTCCAAGGAACATATTGCTCACTATTTTGCTTCATTCGTTGCAGTGCTGGGAAAAGTTTTGTTGCTGAAATCCTGATGCTGCGTCGGGTCATATCGATGGGAAAGATTGCAATACTTGTTCTCCCTTATGTGTCATTATGCGCAGAAAAGGTCTTGTTTTTATCCTTTTCCTACTTTTCAAATATAAGATACTTCACCTGACATGAAAAATAGAGTGGTGCCAAACACGTGCTTTATATGTATATATGTTTCATGATGTCTTGCCCAGGCTGAGCATCTTGAAAGCCTTCTTGAACCTCTTGGTAAGCATGTCAGGAGCTTTTATGGGAATCAAGGTGGTGCAACACTTCCCAAAGATACTTCTGTAGCTGTCTGCACGATAGAAAAAGCAAATTTTTTAATCAACAGATTGCTAGAAGAAGGTCGTCTATTGGAAATTGGAATTATTGTCATAGACGAGCTTCACATGGTACTTTGGATTGTGTTTGCACAGTATAATTTATCTGTCCGTCCGCATAGGTCCATAGTTTACAAGCTGTCCATGCTGTTTTGTTGTACTAGGTTGGAGATCAAAGTAGGGGTTATCTTCTCGAATTGATGCTGACAAAGCTTCGGTATGCAACGGGGGAGGGAAACTCAGAATCCAGCAGTGGAGATAGCTCAGGCACAAGCAGTAAGGGTGATCCTACTAATGGCTTGCAAATTGTGGGGATGAGTGCTACCATGCCAAATGTTGGAGCTGTTGCTGACTGGCTTCAAGTAAGTGAATTACACTTCGTATAATTTGCAAAAAGAAAATACACTTCATATTAAGATATATTCTCCTTGTTAGTGGTCTTGTTGTTTGCTTATCCTTTTTTTTTTTTTTTGAAAGTGTTTGCTTATCCTTTTAGAAAAACAACAGTGTGAGTTATATGTCTGACCTTGAAGCTTTGTTTCTCATTTGGTGGTGTACTATAGTTACCCTGTTAGTCTGTTACTTAGTGTTGGCATTTTTCTTAATTTTCTGTATTTATTAGCTTTCCATCACATTGGACTAATTTTGCTGGAAGCATTATATGATGTCTAGTGCTTTTCTAGTTTTGCATGATTTTGGATAACTCTATGTGTAGGCAGCATTATACCAGACAGATTTTCGGCCAGTTCCACTCGTGGAATATATTAAAGTTGGTAACACCATCTATGACAAGGAATTGAATATCATCAGAACAATTTCAAAAGTAGCAGAACTGTGTGGTAAAGATCCAGATCACATAGTTGCACTCTGTGATGAGGTAATCACTAATCATTGTTTGACGCAATGATGTGACATGATCAGTGAGTTGAAAATCTTTGAAATGTCTATGTCAGGTTGTTCAAGAAGGTCACTCAGTGCTAATATTTTGCTCTAGTCGCAAAGGATGTGAATCAACTGCAAGACATGTTGCCAAGTTCCTGAAAGGGTTCTCTGTTAATGCTCAGAATGATAGTGATTTTGTGGATATTTCAGCAGCTATTGATGCATTGCAGAGGTGTCCAGTGGGATTGGACCCTGTATTAGCAGAGACTCTTCCCTGTGGTGTTGCATATCATCATGCTGGTTTGACAGTATGGTTTCTCGCCAATCTAGTTAGATAATTTTCCAAACAACTATTGATCCCTTGTAGCAATCACTTTTATAATGTCTATGGCTGAAATGAAAATAAAGTAGCTTCTAAGGATGATACTGAATTAAAAAGCTGAAACAATTAAACAGATTGGTGATCTGAATTGATCAACAGCCATTTTATGTATCTAGTTACTGTTGCTAATAGCTTTCTATGTTTCTTCATGCCACATTGCATGAATGCTTGAACATGTCTTATCCTCACTTTAGTCATCTTTAATTCTATACTCTTTTCAACCCAGCTGTAGTTTTGAAGGTCTTACTTTTGCAGGTTGAGGAAAGAGAGATTATTGAGACCTGTTATCGTAGGGGCCTTGTTCGAGTCTTAACTGCCACATCTACGCTGGCTGCTGGGGTAAATCTACCTGCCAGGAGGGTCATTTTTCGTCAACCCAGGGTTGGGTGTGATTTCATTGATGGGACAAGATATAGACAGATGGCCGGTCGGGCTGGTCGTACTGGAATAGATACTAAGGGGGAAAGTGTAAGTTGTTCTTCTATTCTGCTCTCCATCCTTTGCCAAATTTTTTGTTTCCTTCAATATCAATTTGTTGTAGTAGGATATATTGAGTACATGAGACGAAAGAGAGAAGTATTTTTATCTTAGTGACTTAGCTTTTAATGTAACCAGGTACTAATTTGCAAAGCAGGCGAGCTCAAGAGAATCATGGAAATTCTGAATGATAGCTGTCCACCCTTGCAGTCATGTCTATCAGAAGATAAAAATGGCATGACACATGCAATTTTAGAAGTTGTTGCTGGTGGCCTTGTACAATCTGCCAATGACATTCATCGATATGTTAGATGCACTCTTCTTAATGCTACTAAACCTTTCAACGATGTGGTGAAATCAGCGCAGGATTCACTTCGTTGGTTATGCCACAAGAAGTTTGTTGTATGGAATGAAGATACAAAGCTATATAGCAGCACACCCCTTGGACGTGCAGCTTTTGGCAGTTCTCTCCGTCCTGAAGAATCACTTGTAATTATCTTTATCCTTTTTACTGGTACTTGCAACTTCTCCATTATAAGTTATAACGCTATTATGTTCTCAAGTTTTTGGCTTTTTATAAAATGTTCGGACTGTTTTAAGACGGCTGTAAACCAGCGTTTCTCATTGATATTCCTATATAATGGCATTTTGCAGATCGTACTTGATGATCTCTCCAGAGCAAGAGAAGCATTTGTGCTTGCATCTGATTTGCATTTAGTGTACTTAGTGACACCTACAAATGTAGATGTTGAACCAGACTGGGAAGTGTATTATGGAAGGTTTGTGGAACTATCTGCTATAGATCAGGTATAAATCTTCTCTAGATTGAAATGTGATGGCAATTTGGTGCTTATCTGGCATTCATTCCATTTGACACATATCAGTCTAACTATTCCACCATACTCCCAAGCTTTTACTCTAGCTGTTTTGTTGTTGTGACACCATATAGTTGCCCCTTGTCAATTATCACCCTCCCTTACCATCACCAACCTCATAATGGCTTGATTGAAAGCAAATAACTTCATGTTGTAGATTCAGCTATGGGTTTAGGGTATGGTTCAAAAGTTATGTTGCTGCAATGTGATGTAGTGCAAATCATCGTTTTACGTATATCATCATTTTTAATTTCTATGCACCTGAGAATGGAATAATGTTTCTTTCTTCCTTTGCTATTTTCACCTTGTCCTCCATTTTTTATTTCTATTTCATGCATACCTTTTACTTTGTGTTTCATATCAAGCATTAACACACTATTTGTACTTCTCTTTTTTTGTGAATTTTGTGCAATGAAAGTCTGTAGGAAACCGAGTTGGGGTTATGGAGCCGTTTTTGATGCGGATGGCTCATGGAGCACCCATGCGACATTCAAAAAAGTCAACAATTAATCCAATGGCACTACGAGGAAAGCTAGAGAAACATGCTGGGCTTATTTGCAATAGTAGCCTGTCTGATGAGCAAACACTTAGAGTGTGCAAGCGGTTTTATGTTGCTCTCATATTGTCAAGATTAGTGCAGGTACCAACTTTATTTGCAAGCTAGCTCTTTAATCATCATGGCTAATGGAAGGTTATTGCTTCCTTTTGTTGTGTTTTTTTCGGCTTCATACTGATATGATAATATTTGAGTAGTATTTAATTATTGTGGCTGGCTACTATGTATTGTTTGAACTTGGGATAAAGGAATCACCTGTAGCTGAGGTTTGTGAAGCCTTCAAGGTAGCTAGAGGCATGGTACAAGCCTTACAAGAAAATTCTGGAAGGTTTGCATCTATGGTCACTTTATTTTGTGAAAGACTTGGTTGGCATGATCTAGAGGGCCTGGTTTCCAAGTTCCAAAACCGTGTTTCTTTTGGGGTGAGAGCTGAGATTGTGGAACTTACTACTATTCCACATGTTAAGGTACTTGTCTCTATGTTTATTGAATCCCACACTGCCATGCTAGCTGCATTTTTAACGTTAAATACTAAAAGATTAGCCATATTTTCACTTTATTTCCTCAGGGTTCTCGTGCTAGAGCACTCTATAAAGCTGGATTGCGTTCACCTCTTGCTATTGCTGAAGCTTCAATTCCTGATATTGTCAAAGCTCTGTTTGAGACTTCAACATGGTCTACAATACAAGGTGAATTTGCTAAAGTTAACAAAATGTCATCTCCCATATGGCAACTTAGCCATGGAGATTCTCCTTGCTTTGTTTCTTAATATTTAATTATAAATTTGTCTTTGATGTCTTGATATGCACTCAAGGGCTTCAGTTCGGCTTAACATTTTCCACTTGAAGAGCCAAATCTTGGCATGTAGAATATGTCATTGCAAGTGTAGTGTTTCAATTTCCGTCTCTAGAATTTTATCTTGTGTATGGGACAGCCACTCTCCGGGTTCTATCTTATAATGGTAGAATGTGCACTCAGTTTCTGAAAATCCTCTGAAGGGCTAGTGGATCTCTGACAGAAAATCATAACATGTAGCTGAAGAAAGTTTAAACCCTTACGGGTCAGGGCAATATAATGAGAGTTGGATAATGAACAATAGGAATTAATTTGTATGAAGTTCCATTGTGTTGGGTTTTCAGCGTAGGAACTTCGCTGTGGATTAATCCATTTCGACTTATACTGTTGCATGGTTCTTGAATTATGCAGGACCATGGAAGATGGTTCAATTACATTAGCATGTTAACCACCTTTGGTGTCTGCATGACATGGATGTTTTATACAGAATAGAATGGCATGCATTTTCTTGTACTTTTTACTTTTGGACTGAAATATTTGTAAAATTCGCTGCAGAATGCTCAGCACAAAGACGTGTTCAGTTGGGAGTTGCGAAGAAAATCAAGAATGGTGCCCGGAAAATTGTTCTTGAAAAAGCTGAGGAGGCAAGGATGGCAGCTTTATCAGCCTTCCAGTCATTGGGATTGAGTGTTCCTCAACTTTCTCGGCCTTTACAGTATGACGATGCCCAAAATCCTATTGAGCATAGAGCTATAAGGGACGAAAAAACTGGTATGTCTTTTCCTGCAGAACAGGCACAACTGCTTTTACCTAAGCTGGCAGGGGTAGCTGGTAAGACCTCTGTTAAAATTGGTTCAAGAGGCGAGGGACACGAGTCAGCAAAAACACTTGATTTTGGTCCAGCATGCATGGGAGGAGTTGCCTTAAGTAGCCCACTGCATTCTAAAGACATAGTAGATCATGCAATACCAATTAGAAGCTCAATCCTCAAATCCAATCCTAATGGTAGTGTTGATGGTAACATAAGTGCTGATGCAGTTGTAGCTGCTCAATTAGGACAAAATAGTGACCTAGTGCAAGGGCATAGGTATATTAGCCGTGAATCAGCAGAACAAGATGTTCGGCAATCTAGCGGCAATAAGGAGAAGTTGAGGGTTAAGGGCCCTATATATGCTAGTAGTGTTTCTGGTGGATTTGATTCTTTCTTGGATCTCTGGGATGCTACTTGGGAATTTTATTTTGATATCCACTACACCAAACTGTCGAGAATAAATCCTGCTGCCACTTTTGATATACATGGTATAGCTATCTGCTGGGAAAAGTCTCCTGTGTACTATATCAAACTTCCTAGGGATCTATTGCAACCTGAAGATAAGAAAAACAATGACACAAAAGTAGACGAAGTGAGTGAGATAGGTAGCCATCTACCTAACCAGAATATGTTGGAAGGAGTTCAGCGACGATGGAATCGAATTGGTGAAATCATGAGGAAAAAGAATGTCAAAAAATTTACATGGAATTTAAAAGTCCAGATGCAGGTCCTCAAAAAGGCTTCACTTTCTGCTCGTAGATTTGGTTCGAAGTGTATGCCTACAGAAGATTTGGGCCTTCAAATTTCAGAAACCTCAGACATATTGCTTCCAGCTGTTAATATCAGAGAGGGAATCGACCTGTGTGTAGTGGCATGGATTCTTTGGCCTGATGAAGAGAGAAGTTCTAATCCTAGTTTGGAGAAGGTTAAATCATACTATTTCATCAATTTTCTTTATAATTGTTCTGCGACTAACTCTTTTTGGTTAAATCATACAATATTCTTCACGTTAAAACACTAATATGGATTTTAGAAATTTCTTGATCCTGCATATCCACTTATTCTGATTATAATGCAGGAAGTGAAAAAAAGGTTGTCGAGCGAGGCCATTGCAGCTGCTAATTGGATTAGCAGGTGGAAGAATCAAATGCGTGGAGTTGCACACAATGGTTGCTGCCGTCGTGTGGCTCAAATCCGTGCCTTATCTTCTGTTCTTTGGAAACTACTCATATCTGAAGGACTTCTTGAACCACTTAATACCATTGAGATCCCACTGGTAATATATGTTGCTTTCTGATATGTAGTTGTTCATGTAATAGAAAACTTGTTTGTTAGGAGAATTCTTTGACTATTTGTTTGTAATTTTTCTTGGTGGCAGGTGAATGTTCTAGCAGAGATGGAGATATGGGGAGTAGGTGTTGACATGGAGGGTTGCATTCAAGCACGTACTCTTCTTGGTAAAAAAATTAGGCATCTTGAGAAGGAGGCTCATGAACTTGCTGGGGTGAAGTTTTCGCTAAACACCCCAGCTGATATTGCACATATTCTATTTTCCCATCTGAAGCTAACATTACCAGAAAGACACATTAAGGGGAAGCAACATCCAAGCACTGACAAGCATTGCTTAGATTGGTTAAGGTACTGAAGTTAGCGATTCATCATAAGTTTAGCTGTGCAACCTTTGTAGGCAAGGTTGATGGCTAAAACCTTGTGCGTTTGTTTTCAACAATTAGCAAATAATACATAAGAAGTTATACGACTTGGCTTAGGTATCTTGGACATGCAAAATGGATCTGGTTTAAATGCTAATGATTTTTGTTATGTGATTATTTGCACTCTCGAGGTATGTTTAGTGGCCTAGATGTTATAATTGAAACAATGTTCTTATTAGATGTTTGTTGGTTTATAATTGGGGATTAGTGGTTGAGAATTAACTATTTCTGGAGTAACACTTGTATAAACATTTGGTTACTGTTGTCTTTCTCCAACAGCAGAATGTCTTCTAATTTCACCTTAGTCAAGCTGACACAATATCATATGGGGTACTGCATGGGTTAGGTTCGGCATCTTTTATTTGTCTTCATTTTGATGCGTTGCTATCTTGTCCCCTGTAAGGTGGCCTCTGTATTTAACATACATCTATATGAATTGAAGTCTTGTAAGAACTGCTTAAGTAGCTGTATCCAGATGTTAACTCCAGTGTTTTATTTTTCAGCTGCTTCCTTACTTTCATTTTTACTCGCATTTTGCACAGTTTCTGATTTGGTTAGCTTGCTCTTGTGAATTTTTCAACTTTATGTAGTTTATGAAACAATATTTGGTGCCTTACAGACATGAACATCCCGTAATACCTGTCATCAAAGAGCACCGAACCTTGGCAAAGTTGCTGAACTCAACACTAGGTTCGATATGCTCCCTGGGTAAGCTATCTATCAGCTCGCAGAAATACACCATCCATGGCCGTTGGCTTCAAACGTCTACAGCAACTGGAAGACTTTCAATGGAAGAGCCCAATCTTCAGGTTGGGGACTCTACTATTTTGTTATTTGTCTCAGTGACATCCTATCTCACTGTCATTATACTTACGATTGTTGTGAATCTTTATTTGATTTCTGCAGTGTGTTGAGCATATGGTTGACTTCAAAATGAGGACAGATGAAAGTGGGAGCAAAACTGCTGTTGGTCATTACAAAATAAATGCTCGTGATTTCTTTGTTCCTACTCAGGTAACTATATTCATACTCATACATGGTTCCGGCATTAATGCAAGTGCATGCTCACAAAATAAGATAAGTCTAAATAAATTCGCATTTTAATTACTCTTGTGCTAATGGGTTAGGCTTTCTATGCATCATAAAAAACAGTTTCTGACGTTATTCTTACAATGATTGTAGGAGAACTGGTTACTCTTAACAGCAGATTATTCCCAGATAGAACTCCGGTTAATGGCACACTTTTCAATGGACACTTCATTGGTTGATCTCCTTAGCAAACCTCAGAGTGATGTTTTTACAATGATAGCTGCCAAATGGACTGGGAAGTCAGAAGTTTCTGTTGGCTCAGATGAGCGAGATCATACAAAGAGGTTGGTCTATGGAATTCTGTATGGTATGGGTGCCAACAGTCTAGCTGAGCAACTGGATTGCAGCCCTGATGAAGCTGCAGAGAAGATTAGAAGCTTCAAACACAGCTTTCCAGGGGTTGCGTCCTGGCTGAAGGAAGTAGTGTCTTCTTGCCGTGATAAGGGGTACTGACCTTGATTCCTTTGCTGTTCTCTCTGCTATTCAATAAAGTCCTTTGTTCCATTAACTGTTTATACACCCACCTGTTAGCAGTGCCTTATTTCTCAGATCTTTGTTCTTTGCCTATTTGGGTAAACAACCTGCTTTGTGGAGGCCAAACCTGATGTATTTATGTTCTTACCTTTTACACTTTTCCGATATATTTGTCATATTTGGCCCTTCCTAGCTTCTGTAAACCATTGGCCGTTCTTGAACCACTTTTCAGTTTCTTTGAAAATTTCCTCTTGTTTCTGGTCAACTCTTGTGATTATAGGTTTCTATTCCCTGCAGATATGTGGAAACTCTAAAGGGAAGAAAACGCTTCTTGTCTAAAATAAAATTGGGCAACAGTGAGGAAAAAGCCAAGGCTCAGAGACAATCAGTTAATTCTATTTGTCAGGTATCACCAAGTTCTTCTAGTTGGGCAAGCATCGGAGCATCATAAGTGTTCTAAACCACTGAATTTTAACAGGGATCTGCTGCTGACATTATAAAGATAGCAATGATTACCCTACACTCCGTAATTTTTGAAGAAACTGATGGGACAGATTCATATTCTTCCCTTGTGAATGAGTTTCATATGCTGAAGGGACGGTGTCGTATTCTTTTGCAAGTAAAGCTTTGATTCCTTCAACATTCTTTAGTTTTTTCAAATATCTTTAAGTTCATGAACTTGAATTTAGTGGATTGTTGATCAATCTTCCTCTGGTAGGTTGAAAAAAATTAATTTCTAGTTGAACTCTGGGTTATTGTGCATTTGATTTGAGGCTGTTGATGTTTGTGATTCAGGTACATGATGAGCTAGTGTTGGAAGCTGATCCTTCTGTGATAAAAGAAGCTGCATCATTATTACAGAGGAGCATGGAAAATGCTGTGTTGCTTCGTGGTTCGCACATCGTTTTATCTTCACATTAGCGCATGCAACATATTTTTAATCATCTCTTGGACATTCATTTTGACAGGGTTTTATTTGCTTTCCAGTTCCTCTGCAAGTTAAAATGAGGGTTGGACCAACATGGGGTTGCTTGCAGCCGTTCCAAGTTGGAAATTATAATGGTGTTGATGTTGCTGGATCTTGACAGAGTGGTTGTTCATTAGTCTCAAGTAAAAATATGCGAAGGATTTTATCAGCAGTGTCTATTTTGTATAAACTTAGGTGATTAGCTATGAAGTGCCTCCAACTTAGTAATCTTTTCTTGATTTTTATGTCTGTTTTTGGTTATTGACGCGATATTCATTGTGCATTTATTGCAATTGCAGCATAATACCATGATAAGACATCCTGTTGCGAGGTGTTGGGAAAGATAATATCTAATAGGGATCCAGTTCCAAATCAACTTTTGTTGTCAAGCAGATGCATCAAGATGCCTCGTGAAAAAGCATCCAGTAGTTATTTTGGTGACATGAACTTGGGTAAGCGCTCTAGTCTCTAGGTTGAATCTCTAGTGTGCCCTGTTCAATGCCGTGAATGTGCAAAACTGTCCTTGTATGTACTGCTTGCACACTGAAAATCTGCTGTCCTTGTATGTATTGCTTCTTGATTGTGAAATTGGGCAGGTCTGGAATATCAACTTTGATTGGATGGCCAGCTGAGTTTATTCCATCAGAGCTGGAGTGCTTTAAGAAGGTAAGATTGCTTATATAGATTAATGTTGTTTGGATGCTGAACTTTCAAATATCCACTGCAACTTACTTTTAGGTCATGTACCTTTCATTTTTCTATATATATTTTTCGTTTTGTTAAGAGTATAGTTTTGTAGTGTACATTCAGCAGGATGTAATATAGGCGTGCTCTACGCCTGCCGGGTGTCCCTTTTAGGTTCTACTTTTTGATTTATGATACAGATAAATAGATAGTGTTTTGCTAGAAGTTTTCATAGTAAAGTATTCTTACTAGACATACAGACTAGTATTTTATCCCCTGTAAAAACAAGCTTTCTAGAAGTACAATACAAAATGCAAAATATAGATGGATACATTATTAATACATGAAACCTTAACAATATTCAACGGTAACTATTTTTAGCCAAGATGTGTGACTGTTGTGGTCTGGTCTTTTTATGCAGAGTCTTTAGTTGTTGGGTACCCATACGATATGATCCTGAGGAAGAAATGGCAGATTGGAACAGTTCCTGGTTTAACCTTGAGCACCTGAAAAGCTAAATGCTTGGGGTTCCACTGTGATGTATCGGTATGGCAGACTGCTACCGCATTAACCTTTGTTCCATCAGCACCTTCTAGAGGAACCATGTATGCCTTTGAGGTTTGTGTTGCGTGGCAGTAAAAGACAGCGTATGCATACTTCTGGTTGTGGCAGACCACAGATCTGGAACCTGTCATCTTTGTGACTTCATCTTTGATTTTATATTCCTGCTGCTGAGTTTGTTTCTTCACTTCTGTAGAGATTGCCTGTACGTTCCTTCCAAGTTTTGAAGTGCTGAAATCAATCATCGACTCTAGTGAAGTGGCACAGTGTTTGTCCTCTCCTCTGATCCCAGGGGTTTCACATTCCTCGATGGTGTTCTTCATCGTCTGGCCCTCCTGAGATTCAGGTTTCACCGCAAACTCGTTGAAGATCTCTGGCAGCTTTTTGGATGAAAATGGTATTGAATCAGCAACTTGTCGAGGTAAGAAAGTTGCTCTTTGTGGGGTTTCAGTGAAATCCAAGTTCATCACTTTGCCAGGGTGCATGTCTTTCTCCAAGAAAAATAGAGCAGCATTAGTGCTATCATGTAGTTGATCTTGAGTGGCAGCATAGTTGTAAATGAACGGGCTTTTCCCTGGGCTAACTCCAACGTATACAGGCTTCCCCTTGTGTCCTGTGTTTACAGATACTCCACCTTTGCCGACACCGACATGTGTTCTACCGACAGGCTTTCCAGCTGAGACACCAACGCCTCCCTTACCGACACCAACATTTGTTCTACCCCCGGGCTTTCCAGTTGTGACACCAACACCGCCTTTGCCGACACCAACATTAGTTCTTTTCCCAGGCTTTCCAGCGTTGACATCAACACCACCTTTGCCTCCAACGCTGACATGTGTTCCACCACCGGGCTTTCCCTTGCCGGTGTTCACGTTCACTCCACCCTTTCCGACGTTGACTGCAGTGCCAGAGGGCTTCCCTTTGCCGGCATCGACATGCACACCACCATTTCCAACAGTAACGGCTGTGCTCTTGTCTTCCAAGAAGTCTGCAAGATGACATGGTTAAAACACCTCTAGAGTATTGAACCTTGCAAGCTATACATAAGCTTCAGTACTTACCTGGCTGCAAAAGATCACTGACAGCCTTCGGCATGGGCGTGTTTGGGAGGACTGATTTCCAGTATAGTTCAGGGGTAATGGCAGCATGGGTAGCCGCAAGGGCAATCTACAAGCAACACAAGAAGGGTGAATCATTATATCTCATCAAGGAACCCACCATACAAAGAAGCAGCAAACAACATCCAAGATGAAAGCTTACAGTGAGAAATCCAAGAACACAGAGATGATTGAACTTCATTGCTTGCTTTCCACTATTCAACAGCAACAGAAATCAATGAGGAAGGTTTCTCTTTGTCCAAGGAAGGTGAATATGAATTGGAGAAGGACACTAATTGGGTGAAAGCATTTATAGAAGGGGTTTCTGAAGATTGTACGGCTGCTACAAATGGTTACAGCCTCAACTGCATTAGCGTCTGCCATGAATTCCCTCACTTGCAAACTGCCCCAGCCTTACTCAATCAAATTTAATGACAAGTGGACACTTGTTAGAAGAAGAGGAGGTAAATTGACTAATGAGATATGAAGCAGTATTAATTTTGATGGGATGGGCTAAGATGGGACTGTTTTTCATCAGCAATTGATGTTTCAGTTATGCTGTATTACTAAACCTTCCTCTTTTATTTTGCAGAGACTTTTTTGTTACAAGCTGAACAAACAACTACCCTATTTAATGGAGGATGGAGAGATGTACGTGGCCGGCCATCATTTTGGAAGGGCTTACTGTTTTGAAAAATTTGTAGGGATTTGGGTAATGAATGCTTTCAGTTGGTTCTGTTGTGGTGGTAGTAGTTATTGGGCGACAATTGGGTTTGGAGTATTCTGCTTATGGATGAGTATGACTATGCCATTCATGAAACTAAACTGTTGCACACTTCTTTAGGTCTGCTCACACTTGTGCTTGGGTATTGTATTTAATTCTATTCAAACTCAAATCTTGAAATCAACAATGAAAAAGAGGGACTTCCAAGAATTATTTATGCTTTGTTGTCTTTGTGTGAAACTCCCTTGACCGATGTCCATTCTCATGTGTCTATGAAGAGTGAATAATCTGCCTTCGAGAGCTGATAAAAGCCATTGTGACGAGGGTAGTTGTGAACTTCGTGTACCAATTCCGTGAGGCTTGTCGGAGGCCATATAGTGACTTGCAGAATTGACATACACGTTGATCACCTAGCTTAGCAAAACCTTGAGGAACCCACATGTATACTTCCTTAGTAGGATCCATGTGCAAGAAAACGTTGTTAACATCGAGTTGTTGTACCATCTAACCACGTACAACCACAACAGGCAAGAGGCAAAGAACTGTAACCGATTTTGCAATCGGAGAAAACATATCATGAAAATCAATAAACTTCAACTTGGGTATAGCCTTTCGCCACAAGGCATCCCTTAAAACGCTCAGCTGTCCCATCTCATTTATAATTTATCTTGTAAACCCATTTGTAATTAATGGGTCTCTTACTCGGAGGCGACATGAGTAAATCTCACGTCTCATTTTTCTCAAGTGCATCAATTTCTTTGCTCATAGCTTCATGCTATTGAGGATGTCCCACAGTCTGTGAATAGAATTTGGGTTCATCCTCAGCAGATAAAGCGGCAAGGAAATCTCGATCACGATTGACCTCGAAATCAGTAAATTGTTGCGGAACCGTTCATGTGCGGATGCTACGATCGAACCGGTTCCAAAGCTGAAACCTCAGGACCAGGATAGGAACCCATGTCGACAGTCTTCAAGCTGTCATCGAGATCTTATTTAGTTAATAACTATGTCTTTTCATAAGCATCTAGAATTTGTATGAAGTTAAAAAAACCCAATAACTGTACTGCCCAGTGTCCACTCATTTGGAATATAATAAAATTAAGCAATTTCTGCTAGAGGCTCAATACATGAGTCAATCTTCATTGTAATTTTTACTAAGATTGAACTAAACATATATATTAAAAAGTTTCTGACTTCCCATGTTGATCAATAGGTCATGTACATTGGTGGTCATCTAAGTTTGGAGGTCGTAATATCGTGGTCACTTAACTTCATTTTGTAATAGAGCACTCATCTGTGTTTAAATGATGTAACCGAGCAACTATTCTGGTCACTTTTGATGATTATTCCAGCTAAAATTACAGTCAAACATTCAACATCATCAAACATAATAATATTTCAATCCACTTACTTGGTTGAACCTTTGAAATGAGTATAATCAACCCAAAAATCAAACAAATTTCTACAGAAATGAAGAGCAAAAGAGGAATCCGCCCAAACAGAAGGAGAGTTTGTTTTTTTTTGGGGTGATAATGGAAAAGTTGACGGATAGGCCAATGACATTGATTTTATTCATTTTTTCCTTGTTTAATATCTTTCTTTTCCTCTAACTGAGGTGGATTAAAAAATTATTATGTTTGATGATATTGCATGCTTAATTGTCATTTTGACCAGAATAATCATTAAAATGACTGAAATAATTGCTCGGTTACATCATTTAAACATAAATGAGTACTTAATTATAAAATAAAGTTAGCTGAGCCATGAACACCAATATTTTTAACTCTGTTGATCAATAATACAGTGCATGTTCGGCAAGAAGTATTGGATTGTCGGCTTCACTTTGGCTTTGGCCCAATAAGGACCAAGTAAATGAATGTGGGAATGATTAAACTACCAACATATTAAATTGCTAAGATACACCAAATGCCAAAACAAATGAAAACCAAATTACAACATATTTTGGCTTTCTCATCTTCCAAACAACGCCTTACTTAAAATGAAAGCAGAAAAGTTAAGAAACAATTGATAGGAGGATTGGCTTAGACGCTTAGTGGTTACATGAAGATGGCCTAATTTTTTTCTTGAAGTCTAGTGCTCACAAGTTTTGGCATATAAAGGGGATTGATTTCAATAGAAAACAACAACCAATGTTTAATAATTCTCAAGTTTTGTGTTTTTTACAATCCATGAGCAAGTATGGGAGGGCTCAGTCGAGGGATACTTGTCGACGACTGAGAGTAACTTGTGTGGAGAGTAACGAAGACTTCATAGGTAATTGAATTCAATCTTACATAAGTGTAACTTGAGAAACTCATATCTCTTCTCATGAGATACCACATCACCTGGTGGAATTAACCCACAACCAGTCACAACTATGGGGGTTCTAACACTTCTTGGACCGTAAAATCAGCCTCTAATTATCACATGTGCATTTCTCAATTACGCAATCCATGCAACAAAGCTAACTTACCTATATAGTTCAAATGTTAGTTAACCTCCTTATCAATATCCAACTTCAAGTACTATAGTTCAGCTACCTCGTTCGTTCCTCTTTGGCTCAAACCAATAATTTTTTCCTTACTCAACTATAGACTGAAGGGTGGGGTGTCCAATGAGGCTGGCATTCACATTCGTGATTTATTGTCTGACTTGGAATTGTGGAATGTGGATATGGTTATGGAATGGTGCAATTGAGGAATTTGGTAGTGGAATTGTGAAAATGGAAGATGGAATTGTGGAATGAGTTATGGGAGAAGTAATGGAATGGTTGGTGTGAATTCTTACTTGTTTCACATGAATTGAGTAGAAACGGAAGGACCCTACATTACCCCACTCGATGCGATGTGATTGAGTCTGATTTACAGGGTCGATCACTTTGACCCAATTGTCAAGGATTGGTTAGTTTTCTCCTTTGGAAGAAGATCCTTCTTTAAGGATGCGTGTGAATACTCCCACGAGGAAGGAATCATTCTTAAGTATAAGTTTGAACCCTCCAAGGGAGAGGGTTCTTCTGGTGGCCGGTGGTGGTGTAGGGGTTTTCCTTGGCGACTAATTAAACACATATAGCTCAAATCTTACTTGAGGTGATTAAAATTTATTGCCAAGAGACACTTCTAAGTTTGCAATGGAATAAATTCATGATTTAAATTATTTGTCACTTGACTAACATGTCTCCTATTAAACTCAACCCGAGACTACTTAGCTTGTGTAACTCCTCAATTTCCAACCAAAGTACAAAACCATGGAAAAAGTAAATAATTTATTTAAGTACATGATAATCACCGTCCAACCTATTGATAATTCAATTCAACTGGCCACAACATATATAACTCGTATAATCTTATTAACTTGTTATCTAGTGGACCATACTTCTCATAAATCAAAATACTCCAATGCTATATAGATACTTCTTCCACAAATTTCAAAAATAATTCTTTCTAATATGCAATATGATCAAACTTGATTCATGGCCAAAATCCATGAACACACAAATATAGAAAAAATAATTTTTTTGTAATGATATATCGATTGAATAATTAATAATTTAAAATTGGAAAAGTATGCAACACAGATACCTCCAAAAGTTTCTATGATGATTTATTATCAAGTATTTAATACTATATTATTATTATTATCGTCATTTAACCATAATTGATTTACATTTTATTAAATAATTATTTCTATTTCTATTAAGTTATCAAGATTTATAAAATATCATGTTATTATTTTTCATGTCTATAGTTATAAATATAAGTATATAACTATAATAAGTGAATGATTATTGTCGATGTGAATAAAAAAAGTGTTTGAATAAAATTTATGCATTTAAAAAAATATATAATAATTTTTTATAAAATATTATAATTTATAAATATTTTCATATATTAGTTTGTGTTAAGATAATATAGTTACCTAAAAAAAAAGATAATGTAGTTTAACATTTTTAGTAAGATGTAGTTTAACATTAATGTAATTATAATTTCATTCATAGGTGTTTAATTTGAGACATTTAATATTTAATGAAAGAAAGAGAAATAATTGAATTTAGATTTAAAATTGAGTGATGATGTGGAAATTTGTGTGAAGGGTTCTATCCTATGTGTCAAAACCATTATACCATGCAACCATTATGATTATTAAGATAGGTCGGAAAGCCCCTATAATATGGACAGTAACAAACCAGCCCTACTACAGTTATGTGCATATAATAAGCCCTTATACTTAGAGAATGTTTAACATGTAAGCTCTTCCGTTCGCTTTTCGATAATGCCATTATGATTTTGCTGACACGTTATGTTGACTCATCTCGTCGGTGGTAAACTTTGACACGTCAGCAAAACGACGTTTGTGAGTTACGATTTCAACTGAAAATCCCCTTATCCTATTTCTCTCAAACTTTTTCATCGACCACCTTCAATCTTCACTCTCTTCTCTATTCGATAACCTCGATCCATCCCCTTATCAATTGAAATCATAACTCACAAAAACATGTTGTTTTGCTGACATGTCAAACCTGCCCACCAACGAGATGAGTCAAAGTATAGAGGTCTCCCAACATATATCCTTATTATATTAAAAAAGTTAAGTTTTATTAAACAAAATTGGGTCACATTAAACTTTTAGAACAGGGCCTCCAAAACTCATTGGATGGTCCTGGGTGGAGCTATTAGCTTTTCTGATCTGAGCAAAGGTCGAACGACGACATAAATGAGGTGCACATTTGGAGGTTGTGGTTGAGGTCTTAAGATATCATGTATTTTGTTTCAGTTAACATATGTGATTTAGGATTGTTTATGTGAAATGTTATTTTGGATTTATGGATTAGAATAATGGCAGCTCCTGTTTGGTTTTTGTGTTCATGTTCTTCTTTATTTTGTTTCATTCGTTTTATTTTCTATATTTAGTTTCGAGACAAACCATAGCACCATTTTCTTGGTCTAACCAATGAGTTCAACTATGATGGTTTGTGATGGGTATTATAAGTGGTATCAGAACTTTTATTCATCCCTCTTAAATGATGGTTAGGAAAAACTCAACGAGGACGTTGAGTTCCTAGGGGGGGGTGTAATGTGACATCCTAGGCAAATCTCACATTGACAAAGCATGGGAAGAGAATCCTGGGCTATAAGGCATAGTTCAACCTAAACTAACAAGACGCCTTTTGGGGTGAAATGAAGGAGTTTTTATAAAAACTTCAAAGTTAAACTACGAACTACATCCCTAGACTGAGCGGTCACTACTGCATCTAGGGACTAGCTGGCGTATGAACTACTCATAACGACAAAGTAATCAAACCTATACCCTAACCAAATCCTACTCAGGGTAATTAAGCAAGAACATGATTAACAATGGAAACAAAATCAACATAAACTAAAAAAATTATGAATTAAATCGAACTTTTGGTCAATTTATCATCAAATGTCCATCCTAGATCACCTCGGGTTCGTCTAATATAGTGTTCACCATAAACACAAATAGTTTATCTTCTCATAATCTCGATTACAAAGCAATAAGACATGGAATTAGGGTTACAAGAAGGAAACTCTAAAAACCTAATCGTGCCAGGAAATCTTGCAGCTTCAATCTTTGAACCGATGATCTTAAGTCCTCTAGGAAGTTCCTTGAATTCTTCTTCTTTTGGTCGGCTTCATAATAGCTTCAAATTTATATACAAAGTTCTCTTCTTTGTCATTGTTCGCCAAAAACGAGATATATCTTAAATTGGGCAGATTGACCTTATATAGGTCCGAAAAATACTGAAAATGGGTAGTGGTGTGATGACACTAAATTTATAGTATTTATTGTTACACCCCAAAATTTTTTTTAATCGTTCTTAGCAAAAGGGGGGAACACGAGCTCATTCGAGGTTACACTTAAGGGTTAGTTCGAGTTGGTCGTTGGTAGGATCTGATTTGGAAAGGTGAATCAAACCAATCAGACCGAGTTAACAGCTAGCTGGGTAATATTGATTTATGAATGACCTGTAGCCCAGCTGGTTTTGGAACCAGACCAACACTCAGCTGACCCAGGTTTGAATCCCAGCCTTTACATTTCATTTTATTTATTTTTTTAAAATCCGCCCAGCACCAAAACTACGCCGTTTTGGGTCATCTTCTTCCTTGGCCCATCAGTTCAATGGCCAGCAATTTTTCCGGCGACCGGAATCACTCCGGTGACTCTTCCCAATAGCCAAGAGGCATGTTTCTAGTCTATTTGGGACAACGAACCCCACCAGAAGGTGAAGAAACACGAGGGAATCGAGATTGGAGCTTGAGTCCATTCAAAAACGGAAAAAATGGATAGGGAGTTGATCCCACTTCGGCGGAAATCTCAGAAAAACGACGACTTTTCCAGAGTGCCACTCAACCCGTGAACCTTATCTCTTTTGGCTCTAATCGACTCCCTGAAGCCTATAAAACCCGACTCTTTCTTCGAATCAAAGCGTATCTCTTCCAAAAGTCATGTATCCGTCACACCATCTCCGACCAAAGATGGCTTTAAGGGTTCCAGGCATCGTCAGTCTAAACTGAAACCCTCTATCAGCTCGTCTCAAACTCCTAAAACTAACCCCTTTCTCAGAATTGAGTTTCCATTCACCAAAATCATTTAATCCCCTCGTCGGAAATTGGCAGAACTGCAGGAGCAGGAACAGGTAAATTACCTGTGCAGTCACTCCTTTTTCCTCTGTTATTTCGGTCCTTGAAGTTTTTCCTCATGACAGTTTGATCCTTAACTGTCAACTTTTTGGCATTTAACCTCTTTTTAACTTTGACAGTTTGATCTAGGAAGTTGCGCAACCGTTAACTCCCTATCTTCGAGTCGACTCTTTAGGTGGGTTGGTTTAAGGGGGTAAATTCGTTGGATTAATTAATTTCTCAATTTAAATAGCTATTTGGTTAAACTTTGTCATTAACCAAATATTGTGATTATTCCGAACTAATCGTTTGACGGGAGCCGGATCAACGAGTGAGGTACTCGGGCCTTATTTTGGACTCGTGCATGCTTAAATGAAGGTCCTTATAATTTTCGTGGTGATTTACTGCTAACCGAGTACTAACCCATCTGAGTTGGTTTTCCCGGTAGGTTAGATTATTCAGAGTAATGAGTGACGCGGATCCTCATTAATTCCAGTTTATAAAGTTATGATGCCTAAGGTTAGAGGGACTTAAGTAGTCCGAGTGACTCCCCTACTTACCTGGAAAATAAGACGAAAAGTGTTGGTTTTGACAACAAGGTTTCGTTTCTACGAAAAGTTATATCTTTCCGGAACCATTGGTTTTATACCTAATAGTGTTTGATTCGGTTATGGTTAAACCGTGATGTTATCTGATGATTGGCACTAGTGCATACAGGTGGAAAGTAAAGCCTCGCTAGCTAGTCCTCCGTCGGGAACATCGATGGATACGGGTTCCTACCGGGTGATGGGAGTTGGGTATTGTTAGCCCCAATCGAATCACGGTAGATGAGTACGGATAGCCCAACCGAATGATGAGAGTTGGGTGGAATTAGCCTCGACCGGATGATGGGAGTTGGGTATTGTTAGCCCCAATCGATTCATGGTAGTCGGGAAGAATAGCGACTCTTGTGAAGTCCCTATTATAGGCTCATAAGTAAGCCTTATCGATGGTGGCGTAGAGGTTAGCTAAGCGAGAAGAGGGGACACCCTATTTCGATGTTAATTATGGTGTTATTGTTGAACTAACGATTATATGATTTTTCCCGCAATTCGGCCATGAAATTGATGACCATGCCAGTTTGGTCATAAGCCCCTCTTTACTTTTAACATTCATTTATACTTGAATGTTAAGGACTGACCCCTGAATCACCCACCAGGTCACTTCGCAGCTAATCAGGAGTAAGCGGTGCAGAAGGAGCCTCAGAAATCATGTCGGGAGACTCTCAGTGAGTGGTCAAGGATGTTGGACGAGTGTTTCTATTTATGTGGAGTGTGTTTTGAAATTGTGTGCTTGGTTTGTAATAACTAAAACTCGTGTGTTAGTTTGCACATGCTTTGGGGCCCGCTTTGCGTTTCTGCCTTTGAACGTTTGCCAACGACTTTGGTATTGTGTTTCCTTCTACTTTATGCAATAAAGGTCATTTTCAAAGGTTTAAAGCTTGGGACGTTACATTTTGGTATCAGAGCCGGTCTTCCCTCTGTTTCTTGGTTACCCAGAAGATATGGAAGTCGGTCGGATTTTGAAATCAAGAGTTTTAAGAACAAAATTGGATTTTTAAGCCACATTTTTTTTCGGTTTTAAAAACGAGGATTGAGTCAAATAGTCCTTCTAAAGAGCTTCAGCTTCAATGTTTTAACAGTTTCAAAACACTCCACAAAATATGATTCCCTCGTTACGGTGCTAACTTGAGAATGTTCTATGTCTCAACAGAGCCAGTTACGACCAACAGCCTCAGGAGCCCCGACAGCCTCCGCCTCCTCCACCCGTGCGACCAGCTAGGGTGGCACCTAACTCCAAAGCTTTCCGAGACTTGGGGGTGGAAGACTTATTTTACGACGATCGAGACCCTGTCGTCGTTGAGCGATGGTTAGGAAAGTTTATTCGCACACTTCAGGAGATGTGAGCTACCGATGAGGATAAGGTCCTCTTAACCTTAAACCTCCTTCAGGGCACCGCGTATCACTAGTGGCTCAGCAGGACCCACCAGAGATCACGTGGGAAGAATTTCTACGAGCCTTCAGGGAGCGCTTCCTTCCACCATCTTATCATGAGGATAAAATGCAAGATTTCCTCACCATCAAACAGGAGTGGGGAAGTGAGGATCAGGAATCGGTGGCTGACTACACAGCTCGGTTCGAACAGCTGTTACCTTATGGAGGACTCCTCTATCAGGACCCGGTAGCCCAGCGAGATCACTATCTCAATGGATTAAGGCCTCAGCTCTACAAGTCCTTGTGCACCATCGCCTGGAAGGATCGTTGGGAAGCCTACCATGTGGCGATGAACTTGGAAAGGGCCGACCAGCGAATTCTAGAACAAAAGGTTGCGAGCAAGGAATCGGGAAAGAGGAAGGTGGTTGGGTCACGTGAGGAGTCCCACGGACCTCTCGCTCAAAGAAAAAGAAGGCTAGGACCTCTAACCAGGGTTACGCTTACCCTCCTCCAAGGCCAATCAGGAGCGCCCCCTCTCCAGGAGCCCCACCCAGCTGCAATTTTTGTGGAAGACCACATCTCGGCGAGTGCAAAATTTGCACCGTCACCTGTTTCGGATGCGGAGAGCAGGGACATTACAAGCGTGAATGTCCTAATAGATTAGTTCAAGGAAGGGCTACGTCGGAGCCAACCGTTAATGGCGGAAGGGCACCATCAGGAATCCGATCTGGAAGCAGGCGAGATCGAGGTCACAACAATGAAAGAGGGCACGACCGCCGAGACCAAAGCCAGGCGTCTCGAGTTGGAGGACAACCCATGCTCTTTGCTGTGCAGAGGGAGGAGGCCAACGCAGCTCCTAATGTGGTTACTGGTATGATTATGATTTTCGGTCATCCAGCTTTTCTTTTAATGGATTCTGGGTCTACGCATTCATTTATTTGCAGTACGTTTGCTCATAAACTAGGAATAGAACCCACTCCTCTAGGTCAAAATTTAGGAGTGCGAACGCCGGTCGGCGATACCTTGATCGTCGATTCAGTTTTTCAAAGTTGCGTTATCGTAATAGCTGGATACGTTACGATAGTAGACTTAATCCTCCTCCCTTTCTACGAGATCGACGTAATCCTGGGTATGGATTGGTTGTCTCGAAATCACGCAAAACTGGACTACTTCAACAAGGAAGTAAGCTTTAAAGTAGAAGGCCGAGGCACCGCGCTGTTTAAGGGAATTCGGAGGCCCGTTCCTGGAGCTCTTATTTCGGCTACTCGAGCTTTCACCTTAATTCGAGAAGGATGTGAAGCTTATTTGGCACACGTGGTGGAAGCACCAACCTAGAGCTTAAGGACGCACCTGTAGCAAGGGAGTTTCCTGAAGTCTTCCTAGAAGAATTTCCTGGTCTTCCGTCCTTAAGAGAGGTGGAGTTTGACATCGAGGTGGTTCCCGGAACCGCACGAATTTCAATTCCACCTTATCGGATGGCTCCTGTGGAGCTGAAGGAATTGAAGGAGCAGCTTCAGGAGCTACTTGACAAGGGATTCATCCGACCCAGCGTTTCACTCTGGGGAGCTCCAGTGTTGTTCATAAAGAAGAAAGATGGAAGTTTGAGGTTGTGCATCGACTACCGCGGAAGTTAAATAAGGTGACCATCAAGAATCGATACCCGCTACCAAGGATAGATGACTTGTTGGACTAACTTCAAGGGGCAACAATTTTCTCGAAGATCGACTTGAGGTCTGGATATCATCAACTGCGGGTAGTCGAAGTTTCGATTCCAAAAACCGCTTTCCGGACTCGCTATGGTCATTACGAATTCTTGGTAATGCCGTTTGGGCTAACCAACGCACCTGCTGCATTCATGGCCCTCATGAATGGAGTGCTGCACGAGTACTTAGATAAATTCGTCATAGTCTTCATAGACGATATCCTGATTTACTCAAAGAATGGAAAGACCATGAGAAACACCTAAGGACCGTCCTACAACGGCTGAAGGAGGAACGACTCTACGCAAAATTCTCCAAGTGTGGAATTTTGGTTAAGGGAGGTCCTATTCTTGGGTCACCTCATCTCCGGTAAAGGTGTAGAAGTAGACCCGAGAAAGATCAAAGCCGCAGTTAAGTGGGCACCCCCAAAGAATGTGTCTGAGGTACGAAGCTTCCTGGGCCTGGCAGGGTATTATCGGAAGTTCGTGGAAGGATTCTCACGCATTGCTCGACCAATGACTCAGCTGCTTCACAAGAGAGCAACATTCATCTGGGATGAGAAGTGTCAAGAAGCGTTTGACGAGCTAAAAAGGAAGCTGACCTCCACGCCTGTCCTCACTCTTCCACAAAGTGGGGAAGAGTACTCGGTTTATAGTGACGTGTCACATCAAGGCTTGGGATGCGTACTAATGCAAGGAAACAGGTTATTGCCTATGCCTCTCGACAACTACGCCCGCATGAGGTCAATTACCCCACCCATGACTTGGAGTTAGCAGCCGTGGTATTCGCCTTGAAGTTATGGAGACACTACCTTTACGGCGAAACGTTCACCATTTTTACGGATCACAAGAGCTTGCAACATCTAACCGAGCAAAAGGAGTTAAATATGAGACAAAGGAGGTGGATCAAATTGCTCAATGATTATGACTGTATAATCAAATATCATCCCAGGAAGGCCAATTTGGTTGCAGATGCCTTAAGTAGGAAAAAGGATAGCCCACTACCAGAACTCACATCACTTCGGGCTCTGAATGTTGAACTTCACGTAGAGGGAGTCACAGCTCTCTTAGCAAATTTGAAGATTCGTCCGTTACTCTACGACAAGATCAAGGAGAAGCAGGAGGACGACCCAGAAATAAAGAAACTCAAGGAACGGCTCAAGGAAGAAAAGGCTTCAAGATTTCTTCTGGTTAACGGCTTACTAACTTGTCAAGGACGGGCTTGTGTCCGAAACGTAGACAAACTTCATCAAGACATACTCGATGAGGCCCACTCGGCACCTTACGCAATGCACCCGGGAGCTACCAAGATGTACCAAACCTTGAAGAAGCACTATTGGTGGCCTGGCATGAAAAAAGAAGTAGCGGAGCACGTTCATCGTTGCCTTGAATGTCAGATGATTAAGGCAGAACATCAGGCCCCAGCTATCCAGCATTTACCTCTGGAGATTCCTGAGTGGACGTGGGAGAAGATTACCATGGATTTTCTGTACGGGCTACCAAGGACTCCTAAGGGACACGATGGTGCTTGGGTCATAGTGGATAGATTCTCGAAAGCGGCCCACTTCATTCCCATCAAATTCAAGCCCGGAACGGATGAGCTGGCAGAGTTGTACATTCGATAAATTGTGCGGTTGCATGGAGTTCTGGTCAGCATTGTGTCAGATCGAGACCCTAGCTTTACCTCTCGATTCTGGGTGAGTCTTCAGAAGGCCTTGGGCACAAAAGTGCACTTCTCCACGGGCCCCCAAACCAACGGACAATCGGAGAGGACCATTCAAACATTGGACGATCTCCTTCGCGCTTGTACCCTAACCATGAAGGGAGCATGGGATGAACATCTGCCCTTGATAGAATTCGCTTACAACAATCAGTATCACAGTTCGATAAAAGCTGCGCCTTATGAAGTACTCTACGAGAGGAAATGTCGAACCCCGTTATACTGGGACACAGAGGGAGTAAGGCAACTGGAAGGGCCTGAGATTATTCAGAAGACGGTGGAAAAAGTCATGGAAATACGACGGAATCTTAAAGCTGCTCAAGACCGTCAGAAGAGTAACGCAGAAAGGCCTGGGCCACCGCGTTCATACGAAGTAGGAGATCGAGTATTTCTGCGGGTGTCTCCGTGGAAGGGAGTCATGCGATTTGGAAAGAAAGGGAAATTAAGTCCCCGGTACATCGGCCCGTATGAGATACTAGAACGTATCGGTCCACTAGCGTACCGGCTAGCGTTACCTCCTAGCTTATATCGAATACACGATGTATTCCATGTAAGTATGCTTCGAGCTTACAGATCTAGCCCGGATCACGTACTCAATTTGGAAGACATTGAGTTATCCGACGACTTAACCTATGAGGAGGTTCCAGTGCAGATAGTAGATCGACAAGAGAAGGATCTACGGAAGAAAAACATTCCTATGGTTAAAGTCGTATGGAGGAATCAGGGAACGGAAGCTGCAACCTGGGAAATGGAGAAGAGTATGAGGGAGAAGTACCCTGAGCTCTTCTTGGACTAAACCAGGTTGGTAATCTTTGTTCGTCTAAGTTATAAATCTCTTTTTTTTTCCTCATAAATTCATTAACTAGAATTTCGGGTACGAAATTTCCTGAAGGAGGGGAGAACACGAGCTCATTCGAGGTTACACTTCAGGGTTAGTTCGAGTTGGTCTTTGGTAGGATCTGATTTGGAAAGGTGAATCAAACCAATCAGACCGAGTTAACAGCTAGCTGGGTAATATTGATTGATGAATGAACTGTAGCCTAGTTGGTTTTGGAACCAGACCAACACTCAGCTAACCCAAGTTCGAATCCTAGCCTTGACATTTCATTTTATTTATTTTTTTAAAAATCCGCCCAGCACCAAAACTACGCCGTTTTGGGTCATCTTCTTCCTTGGTCCATCAGTTCAACGGCCATCAATTTTTCCGGCGACCGGAATCACTCCGGTGACTCTTCCCAATAGCCAAGAGGCATGTTTCTAGTCTATTCGGGACAATGAACCCCACCAGAACGTGAAGAAACACGTGGGAATCGAGATTGGAGTTTGAGTCCATTCAGAAACGGACAAATCAGATAAGGAGTTGATCCCACTTCGGCGGAAATCTCGGAAAAACGACGACTTTTCCATAGTGTCACTCAACCCGTGAACCTTATCTCTTTTGGCTCTAATCGACTCCTTGAAGCCTATAAAACCCGGCTCTTTCTTCGAATCAAAGCGTATCTCTTCCAAAAGCCATCTCTCCTGTCACTCTGACACCATCTCCGACCAAAGATGGGTTTAAGGGTTCCAGGCATCGTCGGTCTAAACTGAAACCCTCTATCAGCTCGTCTCAAACTCCTAAAACTAACCCTTTTCTCAGAATTGAGTTTCCATTCACCAAAATCATTTAATCCCCTCGTCGGAAATTGGCAGAACTGCAGGAGCAGGAACAGGGAACAAGTAAATTACCTGTGCAGTTCCTCCTTCTTTTTCCTCTGTTATTTCGGCCCTTGAAGTTTTTCCTCATGACAGTTTGATCCTTAACTGTCAACTTTTTGGCATTTAACCTCTTTTCAGCTTTGACAGTTTGATCCAGGAAGTTGCGCAGCCGTTAACTCCCTATCTTCGAGTCGACTCTTTAGGTGGGTTGGTATAAGGGGGTAAATTCCTTGGATTAATTAATTTCTCAATTTAAATAGCTATTTGGTTAAACTTTGTCATTAACCAAATATTGTGATTATTCTGAACTAATCGTTTGACAGGAGCCGGATCAACGAGTGAGGTACTCGGGCCTTATTTTGGACTCGTGCATGCTTAAATTAAGGTCCTTATAATTTTCATTGTGATTTACTGCTAACCGAGTGCTAATCCATCTGAGTTGGTTTTCCCGATAGGTTAGATTATTCAGAGTAATGAGTGACGCGGATCCTCATTAATTTCGGATTATAAAGTTATGATGCCTAAGGTTAGAAGGACTTAAGTAATCCGAGTGACTCCCCTACTTACCTGGAAATTAAGACGGAAAGTCTTGGTTTTGACAACAAGGTGTCGTTTATACGAAAAGTTCTATCTTTCCGGAACCATTGGCTTTATACCTAATAGTGTTTGATTTGGTTATGGTTAAACCGTGATGTTATCTGATGATTGGCACCTAGTGCATACAGGTGGAAAGTAAAGCCTCGCTAGCTAGTCCTCCGCCGGGAACATTGATGGATACGGGTTCCTACCGGGTGATGGGAGTTGGGTAATTGTTAGCCCCAATCGAATCACGGTAGATGAGTACGGATAGCCCAACCGGATGATGGGAGTTGGGTGGAATTAGCCTCGACCGGATGATGGGAGTTGGGTATTGTTAGCCCTAATCGATTCATGGTAGTCGGGAAGAATAGCGACTCTTGTGAAGTCCCTATTATAGGCTCATAAGTAAGCCTTATCGATGATGGCGTAGAGGTTAGCTAGGCAGGAAGAGGGGACGCCCTATTTGGTGTTATTGTTGAACTAACGGTTATATGATTTTTCCCGCAGTTCGGCCATGAAATTGATGACCATGCTAGTTTGGTCATAAGCCCCTATTTACTTTTAACATTCTTTTATACTTGAATGTTAAGGACTGACCCCTGAACCACCCACCAGGTCACTTCGCAGCTAATCAGGAGTAAGCGGTGCAGAAGGAGCCTCAGAAATCATGTCGGGAGACTCTCAGTGAGTGGTCAATGTTGGACGAGTGTTTCTATTTATGTGGAGTGTGTTTTGAAATTGTGTGCTTGGTTTGTAATAACTAAAACTCGTGTGTTGGTTTGCACATGCTTTGAGGCCCGCTTTGCGTTTCATGCCTTTGAACGTTTGCCAACGACTTTGGTATTGTGTTTCCTTCTACTTTATGCAATAAAGGTTGTTTTCAAAGGTTTAAAGCTTGGGACGTCTCATCTCCCCTGCACGAAATCGCCGCCTCCTCTAGTAAACAAAACCGCCACCGCTCCCTCCCACCGCCGTCGTTGGAGAAGACGAAGAATCGCCTCCGCTCCCTCCCACCGCCACCGCTGGAAAAGATGAAGAACCGCTACCGCTGGAGAAGACAAAGAACCACCGCCACTCCCTCCCATCGCCGCCGCCGCCTCCCTCCCGCCGCTCCCTCCCACCACCGCCGCTGGAGAAGACAAAGAACCACAAAGATCTAATCTAACAACAGAGAAGAGATTGACTCACTTGTACATGTAGATGTCCACGCCAAGAAGAAGCTACTGGCCGGCGGCGATAAAGACAGATAGAGAAGAGAAGGGAAAAGAGAAAGAGAAGAGGGGGTTTGAGAGGAGGCGATGGTTCATTAGGGTTAGTATTTAGCGTCGGTCGACGGTTGATCGAAGCTAAAACGCGATAAAATGTTTAGCGTCGGTCGAACGGTCGACCGACGCTAATTACTTTCGCTTGAACCGACGCTAAAACTCTTTTTTTTGTAGTGAATTGTTTGAATTGAGTATGATATCTGCCGATCTTGTGATTGCCACTGCCTTGGTGATCTTAGGGGGATTCGAAATCTAAGTTATCGTCTTTTTAATCGGCCAAACCAAATCAATCAATCTGTTAGTCTTAGTTATTTATTTTCCTTGCATGCTAGCTTTAGAAATTCGTGGAACTCACACCACACCAACTTGTTTAAACCCGAATAGTTGCTAATTACTTTAAGTAAACGTAAAGAAGAAGTCCCGTGGAATACGATCTATCATACTCTTGTAGGTTAGTACTTGACCGCTGTTTTACAGCTTATCATGGTGCACATAGAAAAGTGTGTCATATGCACATCTAGTGCACCTCATGCACATCATGTCTTCCTTCGAGTTGACTTGGTCAACCTGACTTTTCAAGCTTCTATGAGATCCTCCTTGTTCTTCTATGTCTGAATCCACTTTGTGTAAGCTTCATCTCGATGTCTAGGACATATCTAACAATCACAAACTCCAAAACCACATCAATTAGATTCAAAATGGGCCAACATGAGACAAACCGCACAATAAGTCAAACCTCCAACAATTCTTAAGATTATTGGAACCAGATACTGCAAAACAGGAATCAACAAGCAAGCATGCATAGACAGATAGACTAATCCGAGTCAATCGACTTCATGATTTGTCCTTAAGAATTGTTATTCCCCTCTACGTCACCCAAGGTTAACGGAATCAATTCTCCCAGGATAAAATGGAGATACTCACAAGCGTAGTGGTGATGCAAACGCAGGTGACCGATGAACACGATGAACGACGCAAACCACACGACTCGATATCAGTTCTTTGAAAGAATGAATGCAAAAGGTTTTTTCGTGCAGAGAATAAGTTTTCAGAGGGAAAATCAGTAGAGGAAAGTGCAGAGACTGATATGCTATTTATAGTAAATGAAGGGGTGCCATCTGGTAGTTGGGCGGTTTTGAACCAGACAGACATGTCGGTTCGCCTCTGAATCGGTTTAAAACCCGATTCTAGTTTGGATTTAAACCACATATTCTAGATGTCTTTTTGGTCAGACCGAATCGACCGAGTAACAAAAAGAATTGAATCAAATAAAATCTTTTGACCAAATCCGAATCCGAATCCGAATCTAAATAAAACCAATCGTGACCACTAACACATCACAAATATACATAATTAGCTAAATTTAATCACAAAATTACTAAGGGGTCGTTTTCCGTACAGGTTTTGGGACCTGAATTTGGCTGAAATCCATTTCCCCCCAAATTCCATGTTTTTTGGTCTATTTAAACAACCCAAATCCGGGGGAGTTCAATTCCTGGCAGGCTTTCAAATCACCCCTGGGCAGGTTTTTAATTCCCTTTGAAACTGGAAGGAGTTGGGCAGATTTGAAGGTTCCAACCCAATTTTTTTCCCATCTTGCCAAACTTACCCCAAATTTTTTTGTTCTATTTTCTTCAAGTCCATCTAATACCTCGAATCTGAACCTTCTCCTTCTTCTCCATTGTCCCAGAATCGCAAAGTATGTACGAAAATTTGTTTGAGGAGGATAACGAATAATTGTTTTTGGTGTTTGATTTTTTTTTCTTCCGTTGATAGAATAGAGTTTCACAAACAGACCTTATTTGAATATTGATGTTTGATTGAATAATGTTTATTATTTGAATATTGAGTTTGGTCGAATAAAAAACTTTGAATATTTTTATAATAATGGTGAGCTCGAATTTTTTTTTGTATTTTGTGTAGATAATGATATAAATGAGATGCAGAAAGAATGTAGAGGTTGTTCGGATTGATAAGAAGGTTAGTTCAGTAATGCTACGTGGTCCTTTATTTGAAATCCATATGATTATGGTATTGTGGAAAACAAGGAATTAAAATTCGGAAGGAATCCCAACAATCGAATCCCTTCTGGATTTTAATTCCATTACAATTCATTTCCACGCGGAAAAGACCCCTAAGTTCTTCATAGTCGGTAAACAAAAAAAAATCATAATTGCAATAATTATTTTCTTAAATCCCAGTTAAGAAACTAATTAAAATTTAATTGGCTAGTTAGGAAAGATATCATAAAATGTCACAAAATTTGGTAAGGATTTAAGCAGTTTCCCAAAGGTTTGGATTTGATTACTCACAAAAGTTATATTTAATTGATAAATTTCCCATTTCATACATACCAATTGTATATACATACCAATTAATGTACAAGATATCAAATTTTTCCTTAATAAATTAATTAAAATAACAAACCACATTGAATACTTAAGATATGAATTGTTTTTATATATATGGTACTAGTAAAGTAATAGAAGAGCCATATCCTATATTACTCTCATTTTCTAATATTATTAATATCCACCAATTATACTCATTCCAATCAAAACAAAAATACCATGAAGATAAACATCATCACTTCCATGACATTGATGCTTTTAGTATTATTTGTTGTTGATGATGGTCGCCATTATTGTGTCGCGGACCCGTATACCGACTGCATGAACTGGTGCCTACGACATGTGGTCGGGGTTGATCCTAAACTTATTGGTGTCGTGTGCGACGGTATGTGTAAGGGTAAGGGTAAGGGTAAGGGTAAATTATCAGATTCTCCAATCACTCAGAAGCTCAAAGACGCCTCAACTATTCAGTAACGACATTGGATCCGTTGAAATTTGTACCATTGAATCCGTTGAAGTCTAACTACAAATATTTGTAATTAGATTAAACATTACTATTTCCCAATAAATACTAGTTTTTTTACCCACCCTTTGGGCTGTTTGATTGTTAGTAAATTGCAATCGACCGTACTGTGAAACGACCTCTTTTGTTCTAATGATTGTGCGTGATTGTGCTCGGTTTTGTGTTTCGTTCTCTCCACTTTCAAGACGGGATCTACTACCATTAGGACACCCCTTAGTGTCCTCATATCAGGACACCTTTTAGAGCCGTAGGATTAAAGAGTAGATCTAATGGACTAAATTAAAATGGACAAAATAGTCATTTGGAACTAGTATATATAGTAAATAATATTAGGGTTTCATCACAAACCCTAATTCTACTTACAATCAGCTACAAAAAAAACTCTCTCAACCGCCACCGCTTGCTACATCCCACCCCAGCCGCCGCCGCTTGCTCTTTCCGCCCCAGTTGCCCCTGTGCTTGCCCCATCCCTCCCCAGCCGCCACCGTCGCTTGCTCTTTCAGCCCCAGTTGCCCCTACGCTTGCTCCATCCCTCCCCAGCCGACACCGCCGCTTGCTCCATCCCACCCCAGCCGTCGCTGCGGCTTGCTCCATCATGCCCCAGCCGCCGCTGCTGCTTGCTCCATCCCGCCCCAGCCGCTGCTGCCGCTTGCTCCAGCCCCGCCACCCCCGCCGCGGAGGTGGCGTTGGAGAGGGATCTGGTTATTAGCGGCATCGTTGTTAACTTGTCAATATAGGTTCTTTTTTTCCATTTGCTCGATTCCGATTCCATTTGCTCGATTCCTCTTTTTTTCCGAGTTGTCAATATAGGTTCTTTTTTCTGAGTTGTCAATATAGGAACAAAGTCTTCCTCTGATTCTTCTTTGGGTTGTGTTCCGAATTCCTAGTTTGGGTTGTGTATATTTTTTCATAAGGAGAGTTGTTCCAAGTTTGGGTTTTCGTAACCAAATGTATGATTGAACGAGTTTTAATCGACTATAATACTTGTTCCAAAACACTATTATGGGAACAATAAAAGAGGAATTGTTCCGAAACAATAAAAAAGGATTTGTTCCGAAGCAATAAAGAATGAATTGTTTCGAAATGATAAAAAATGAACTGTTCCGTAACAATGAAAGAGGAACAATCGATAACAAAGCCACCACTAATAAGAACTTCATCGCCGAAGAACGTGCATGCCGTGAATACTGTCGCCGTCAGGGAAACCGTCACCGTCGAAGAAGGAAAGTTGAAAATCTGAAAGATTCATTATGGAATTAGAGATTAAAGATTAACCATAATAATCGTCGAAGATGGAAACTATTAAAGAAGGAAACTATTAAAGAAGGAAACTGTCGAAGAAGAAAACTATTAAAGAAGGAAACCGTCGAAGAAGGAAACTATTAAAGAAGGAAAGGAAACTATTAAAGATTCACCATAATAACTGAAAATCTAAAATTAAGGTAATGGTTATCATTAAGGAAAAATAAATGAGAATATAAAAATCTGGCCTTTAGATCTCTAACATTAAATCTTATGACTATAAGGGGTGTCCTCAAATGAGGACACTGAAGGGTGTCCTAACGGTAGAAATTTCCCGTGTTGTTGGGGATATGAACATTTGGAAATGTTTGGTGATTCTCAGTATAGGTAATTATTGAGTCGATTAAGAATTTGAGCCGTTACTATAATGATAATTACAATGTGGTAATGATATCAGGTGGTCATTTATATAATAACATTAATCCTATTAATGTTCATGAGTAACTATAGTCGTTTGTAACATTTGATGGTTTATGAGAGTGAAATGGTTTTCCCATCTGCTGCATTCATCTGAAACATTTACCAAGTTATTCTTCTATCATGCAACAAATTAATAATTACTAGGGGTGGCAGTCCCAACCTGAAACCCGAAAACCTACCCATAATCGACTCGGTCAACTCGGTTTTATAACCGGACTGACCAAATAACGGGTCCGGGTCGGCGGTTAAAAAAACCGGCCAAATATTAGGGCGGTTATTGGTCCGCCAGATAACCGGGCCGACCCGGCCGAATGCCACTCCTATATGGATGACTTGACGAGAGTTGGGATCATCACATCGTTATGTTTCGATAATGCCATTATGATTTTGCTGACACGTTATGTTGACTCATCGTCGGTGGTAAACTTTGACACGTCAGCAAAATGACGTTTGTGAGTTACGATTTCAACTGAAAATCCCCTTATCCTGTTTCTCTCGAACTTTTTCATCGACCACCTTCAATCTTCACTCTCTTCTCTATTCGATAACCTCGATCCATCCCCTTATCAATTGAAATCATAAATCACAAAAACATGTTGTTTTGCTGACATGTCAAACCTGCCCACCAACGAGATGAGTCAAAGTATAGAGGTCTCCCAACATATATCCTTATTATATTCAAAAAGTTAAGTTTTATTAAACAAAATTGGGTCACATTAAAGTTTTAGAACATGGCCTCCAAAACTCATTGGATGGTCCTGGGTGGAGCTATTAGCTTGTCTGATCTGAGCAAAGGTCGAACGACGACATAAATGAGGTGCACATCTGGAGGTTGTGGTTGAGGTCTTGAGATATCATGTATTTTGTTTCAGTTAATATATGTGATTAAAGGGTTGTTTATGTGAAATGTTATTTTGGATTTATGGATATGGATTATGGATTTGAATAATGGCAGCTCCTGTTTGGTTTTTGTGTTCATGTTCTTCTTTATTTTGTTTCATTCGTTCTATTTTCTATATTTAGTTTCGAAACAAACCATAGCACCATTTTCTTGGTCTAACCAATGAGTTCAACTATGATGGTTTGTGATGGGTATTACAAGTGGTATCAGAACCTCTATTCATCCTTCTTAAATGATGGTTAGGAAAAACTCAAAGAGGACGTTGAGTTCCTAAGGGGAGGGGTGTAATGTGACATCCTAGGCAAATCTCACATTGACAAAGCACGGGAGAGAATCCTGGGCTATAAGGCATAGTTCAACCTAAACTGACAAGACGCCTTTTGGGGTGAAATGAAGGAGTTTTTATAAAAACTCCAAAGTTAAACTACCGAACTACATCCCTAGACTGAGCGGTCACTACTGCATCTAGGGACTAGCTGGCGTATGAACTACACATAACGACAAAGTAATCGAACCTATACCCTAACCAAATCCTACTCAGGGTAATTAAGCGAGAACATGATTAACAATGGAAACAAAATCAACATAAACTAAAAATATTCTGAATTAAATCGAACTTTTGGTCAATTTATCATCAAATGTCCATCCTAGATCACCTTGGGTTCGTCTAATATAAGTACAAATAGTTTATCTTCTCATAATCTTGATTACAAAGCAAGAAGACATGGAATTAGGGTTACAAGAAGGAAACTCTAAAAACCTAATCGTGCCAGGAAATCTTGCAGCTTCAATCTTTAAACCGATGATCTTAAGTCCTCTCAGAAGTTCCTTGAATTCTTCTTCTTTTGGCCGGCTTCATAATAGCTCCAAATTTATCTACAAAGTTCTCTTCTTCATCATTGTTCGCCAAAAACGAGATATATCTTAAATTGGGCAGATTGACCTTATATAGGTCCGAAAAATACTGAAAATGAGTAGTGGTGTTATGACACTAAATTTATAGTATTTATCTTCCCATATTAAACTACGTTTCACACTCATGGATGCAATTATGATGAGTATTTGGTGTAAATGTGTTAACTATGGGGTTCTCGGCTCCAAGTGCGTACATTGTCCATATTTTGGCTATTTTTACCTTGGTTGTGAGTTTTTTTTTAAGCCTCCAGGTTACCACATTGTAGAGGACTGTCTTACGAGTCCAGCACTTCAAACGGGGACCAATTCCGAGTTCAGACGGAGTGGGAATCGCCAAAATAAGAAGCTAGTATTTCTTCTAGCAAAAAGTGCGTCCGACTGCACAGAAAAGTGCGCCCACACACTTTTTGGGGTCTCCCAGCGCACTTTTTGCTGGGAATCTGATTTTTTCAGATAATACCCCAAAATAGAGAGGAAAAGGGAATTCTTCATTCAATATTCGATTTATAGAGACTTCCACGACCTGGAGAGAGTCGAGAGAGTATTTCGGAGCAATCAGAGAGATCCTGACAACATCAATCCATCCCGGAAGATGCCCGAAGCTAGGTATTGAACATTCTCGAGATCTAAGCTTCACGGAATCATCCAAAATTAGGTTTTTCAGATTTCTTCTGTTCTTCCTTTGTTTTAAGATGAATTCTTCTGTCGTTTTCGAATCTTGTTTGTCCAACATGAGTAGCTAAACTCTTATAGCTTAGATTAGATGAACCCTAAGTGACCCGGGGCTTTAAAGCAGTCACAGATCAACGGTAGTTAGATTTCAATTCAGACTTTTTCTTATTCATGTTTAATTCGTTCTTAAAAATCCGTTTCTTTTCTGGCCTGATCACCTAGATTAGATTCTTGTTAGAATAGAGGATAGTTGGCGAACGTCTGCCTTGTTCTAGAACATCGAATTAAACAGTTAACATATTCAATGGAATCACTCCTCTAGTAGGAGCCGTTTAGGGTTCATCCGTTTCAAGAGTAGCTCATTAATCAATTTAGTTGCACCAATTAGTTATCCGTTGCAGAAGTGAACGCACAAACGATTAATTAATCTTGGCAGCTAGTTCGATAGTAGCGAATGTTCGTGAACTTAGACCTAAGGGTAAGGAGCTATGGCGGTGATTAATAATCAATACAAAAAAGGTGTTTTAGCGTCGGTCGGACGCGCGTTATGGCGTCGGTCATCGAACGACGCTAATTTGAATAGCGTCGGTCGGCCGAGCCGACGCTAGAACTGGTGACGTTAAATTTCAACGTCTATTTTTGATTGGCCGACGCTAAGGCATGACCGACCGATGCTAAACCCACTGAAAATCACAAAAAAAATTAGCTGCAGCTGCAGCCGTCTCATCTCCCCTGCACGAAATCGCCGCCTCCTCTAGTAAACAAACTGCCACCACTCCCTCCCACCGCCGTCGTTGGAGAAGACGAAGAACCGCCAACGCTCCCTCCCACCGCCACCGCTGGAGAAGACGAAGAACCGCCGCCGCTGGAGAAGAAAGAACCACCGCCACTCCCTCCCATCGCCGCCGCCGCCGCCTCCCTCCCGCCGCTGCCTCCCTCCCGCCGCTCCCTCCCACCACCGCCGCTGGAGAAGACAAAGAACCACAAAGATCTAATCTAATCTAACAACAGAGAAGAGATTGACTCGCTTGTACATGTAGATGTCCACGCCAAGAAGAAGCTTCTGGCCGGCGGCGATGAAGACAGATAGAGAAGAGAAGGGAAAAGAGAAAGAGAAGAGGGGTTTGAGAGGAGGCGACGGTTCATTAGGGTTAGTATTTAGCATCGGTCGACGGTTTGACCGACGCTAAAACGTGAGAAAATGTTTAGCGTCGGTCGAATGGTCGACCGACGCTAATTCTTTCGCTTGAACCGATGCTAAAACACTTTTTTTTGTAGTGAATTGTTTGAATTGAGTATGATATCTGTCGATCTTGTGATTGCCACTGCCTTGGTGATCTTAGGGGGATTCGAAATCTAAGTTATCGTCTTTTTAATCGGCCAAACCAAATCAATCAATTTGTTCGTCTTAGTTATTTATTTTCCTTGCATGCTAGCTTTAGAAATTCGTGGAACTCACACCACACCAACTTGTTTAAACCCGAATAATTGCTAATTACTTTGAGTAAACGTAAAGAAAAGCCCCGTGGAATACGATCTATCATACTCTTGTAGGTTAGTACTTGACCGCTGTTTTACAGCTTATCATGGTGCACATAGAAAAGTGTGTCATATGCACATCTAGTGCACCTCATGCACATCATGTCTTCCTTCGAGTTGACTTGGTCAACCTGACTCTTCAAGCTTCTATGAGATCCTCCTTGTTCTTCTATGTCTGAATCCACTCTGTGTAAGTTTCATCTCGATGTCTAGGACATATCTAACAATCACAAACTCCAAAACCACATCAATTAGATTCAAAATAGGCCAGGATGAGACAAACCGCACAATAAGTCAAATGAAGTAAAACATCATCATCATGCTAATCAATTCTTAGCATGCATTACATGTAGAACATACAAATAACAAAACATGATGCTTACAAAAACTAATCGTGATCAGAAAAGTTCATGAACATGAAACAGTAAACGACAACTTAACAATTCTTAAGATTATTGGAACCAGAGCAAAACAAGAATCAACAAGGAAGCATGCATAGACAGAAGGACTAATCCGAGTCAATCGACTTCACGATCTGTCCTTAAGAATTGTTATTCCCCTCTATGTCACCCAAAGTTAACAGAATCAATTCTCCCAGGATAAAACGGATATACTCACAAGCGTAGTGGTGATGCAAACGCAGGTCATCGACGAACACGACGAACGACGCAAACCACACGACTCGATATCAGTTCTTTGAAAGAATGAATGCAAAAAGTTTTTCGTGCAGATAATAAGTTTTGAGAGGGGAAAATCAGTGGAGGAAAGTGTAGGGACTGATTTGCTATTTATAGTAAATGAAGGGGTGCCATCTGGCAGTTGGGCGGTTTTGAACCGGACAAACATGTCGGTTCACCTTTCACTACAAAAAAAGGCTTTTTAGCGTCGCTTACCGGGGAAGAGTTTAGCGTCGGTCGATTAAAAAACCGATGCTAAACCCTTGACTCGCGTTTGACCAAGGGTTTAGCGTCGGTCGACAAGCGACCGACGCTAAAACTGACCAAAAACCAACACTAAATTTGGTTTTCGGTTAGAAACGAAGCCAACCAGCTTTCGCGTCGGTTGCCGACATGTATATTTAAACCTCTCAGCCGCCACCCTAACCCTAATCGCATCTCTCTCCTCCATCTTTTTTCTTCCTCCTCCACCTTCTTCTTCCTCTTCTCTTTTTCTGAAACTTTTTATGAAATTCTTCAACTTCTTCCTTTTCCAGATCTCCTCCATCTTTCTTCTTCCTCCTCCACCTTCTTCTTCCTCTTTCTTCTTCTTCTTCCTTTTCCAGATCTCCTCCATCTTTCTTTTTCCTCCTCCACCTTCTTCTTCCTCTTTCTTCTTCTTCTTCCTTTTCCAGATCTCCTCCATCTTTCTTCTTCCTCCTCCACCTTCTTCTTCCTCTTTGTTCTTCTTATTCCTTTTCCATGTCTTCTTCTTCCTCCTCCACCTTCTTCTTCCTCTTCCTCTTCTTCCTTTTCCAGATCTCCAGATCCAGCCTTCCTCTTCTTCCTCTTCCCTCTTCCTCTTCTTCTCCTCTTCTTCTCATCTTCTCTATTTCTCCCCAGCCATCATCTCCAGTCATCTGTTGTCGTCATCGTCGCCGCTGCTGCCGCCATCGCCGCCGCCACCACCATCATCACGTTGATCGGTCAAGGATTGACTGATTGGACAAGTAGTGACCAAAAGGGTGACCTAATAAATTTAAGTGACCAAATTGTATAACTGGAAAATGGAGTGACTGATTGGACATTAATAGAAAATGGAGTGACAAAATAGAAAATGAAAATAAAAAACGAATAAAAAAAACGAAAAACAAAAAAAAATTGGGTTGGTCAGCGACCCAATCGGTCAAGGATTTAGCGTCGCTCATTATACGGATTTAGCGTCGATCGCGTTTCGACCGACGCTAAAATTTAGCGTCGGTAGAATTGGCGTCGCTTTTTTGACCGACGCTAAATCCCTTAGCGTGGGTCAGCAACCGACGCTATCCAGCGTTTCTGACCGACGCTAAACAAGCAGATTTTTGTAGTGTCTGAATCGGTTTAAAACTCGATTCTAGTTTGAATTTAAACCACAGATTCTGGATAAATTTTTGGTCAGACCGAATCGACCGAGTAGCAAAAAAAATTGAATCAAATAAAATCTTTTGACCAAATCCGAATCCGAATCCGAATCTAAATAAAACCAATCGTGACCGCTAACACATCACAAATATACATAATTAGTTAAATTTAATCACAAAATTACTAAGTTCTTCTTAGTCGGTAAACAAAAAAAAATCATAATTGAAATAATTATTTTCTTAAATCCCAGTTAAGAAACTAATTAAAATTTAATTGGCTAGTTAGGAAAGATATCATAAAATCTCACAAAATTTGGTAAGAATTTAAGCAGTTTCCCAAAGGTTTGGATTTGATTACTCACAAAAGTTATATTTAATTGATAAATTTCCCATTTCATACATACCAATTGTATATACATACCAAATAATGTACAAAATATCAAATTTTTCTATAATAAATTAATTAAAATAACAAACCACATTGAATACTGAAGATATGAATTATTTTTATATATATGGTACTAGTAAAGTAATAGAAGAGCTATATCCTATATTACTCTCATCTTTCTAATATTATTAATATCCACCAATTATACTCATTCCAATCGAAACAAAAACACCATGAAGATAAACATCATCACTTCCATGGCATTGATGCTTTTAGTATTATTTGCTGTTGATGATGGTCGCCATTATTGTGTCGCGGACCCGTATACCGACTGCATGAACTGGTGCCTACGACATGTGGTCGGGGTTGATCCTAAACTTATTGGTGTCGTGTGCGACGGTATGTGTAAGGGTAAGGGTAAGGGTAAGGGTAAATTATCAGATTTTCCAATCACTCAGAAGCTCAAAGACGCCTCAACTATTCAGTAACGACATTAGATCCGTTGAAATTTGTACCATTGAATCCGTTGAAGTCTCGCTACAAATATTTGTAATTGGATTAAACATTACTATTTCCCAATAAATACTAGTTTTTTTACCCACCCTTTGGGCTGTTTGATTGTTAGTAAATTGCAATCGATTGTATTGTGAAGCGATCTCTTTTGTTCTAATGATTGTGCGTGATTGTGCCGATTTTGTGTTTCGTGCTCTCCACTTTCAAGACGGGATCTACTACCATTAGGACACCCCTTAGTGTCCTCATATCAGGACACCTTTTAGAACCGTAGGATTAAAGAGTAGATCTAATGGACTAAATTAAAATGGACAAAATAGTCATTTCGAACTAGTATATATAGTAAATAATATTAGGGTTTCATTACAAACCCTAATTCTACTTACAATCGGCTACAAAAAAGAACTCTCTCAACCGCCACCGCTTGCTACATCCCACCCCAGCCGCCGCTTGCTCTTTCCGCCCCAGTTGTCCCTGCGCTTGTCCATCCCTCCCCAGCCGCCGCCACCGCTTGCTCTTTCCGCCCCAGTTGCCCATACGCTTGCTCCATCCCTCCCTAGCCGCCACCGTCGCTTGCTCCATCCCACCCCAGCCGTCGCTGCGGCTTGCTCCATCATGCCACAGCCGCCGCCGCCGCTTGCTCCATCCCGCCCCAGCCGCTGCTGCCGCTTGCTCCAGCCCCGCCACCCCCGCCGCGGAGGTGGCGTTGGAGAGGGATTTGGTTATTAGCGGCATCGTTGTTAGCTTGTCAATATAGGTTCTTTTTTCCATTTGCTCGATTCCGATTCCATTTGCTCGATTCTTCTTTTTTCCGAGTTGTCAATATAGGTTCTTTTTTCTGAGTTGTCAATATAGGAACAAAGTCTTCCTTTGATTCTTCTTTGGGTTGTGTTCCGAATTCCTAGTTTGGGTTGTGTATATTTTTTCATAAGGAGAGTTGTTCCAAGTTTAGGTTTTCGGAACCAAATGTATGATTGAACGAGTTTTAATCGATTATAATACTTGTTCCAAAACACTATTATGGGAACAATAAAAGAGGAATTATTCCGAAATAATAAAAAAGAAACTATTCTGAAGCAATAAAGAAGGAATTGTTTCGAAATGATAAAAAAGGAACTGTTCCGAAACAATGAAAGAGGAACAATCGATAACAAAGCCACCACTAATAAGAACTTCACCACCGAAGAACGTGCATGCCGTGAATACTGTAGCCGTCCGGGAAACTGTCACCGTCGAAGAAGGAAAGTTGAAAATCTGAAAGATTCATTATGGAATTAGAGATTAAAGATTAACCATAATAATCGTCGAAGAAGGAAACTATTAAAGAAGGAAACCGTCGAAGAAGGAAACTATTAAAAAAGGAAACTGTCGAAGAAGAAAACTATTAAAAATTCATCATAATAACTGAAAATCTAAAAATAAGGTAATGATTATCATTAAAAAAAATAAATCAGAATATAAAAATCTGGGAACTCAAATAAGTAAATTACCTTTATATCCATTTAATATCGACCTTTTGATCTCTAACATTAAATCTTATGACTATAAGGGGTGTCCTCAAATGAGAACACTGAAAGGTGTCCTACCGGTAGAAATTCCTCGTGTTGTTGGGATATGAACATTTGGAAATGTTTGGTGATTCTCAGTATAGGTAATTATTGAGTCGATTAACAATTTGAGTCGTTACTATAATGATAATTACAATGTGGTAATGATATCAGGTGGTCATTTATATAATAACATTAATCCTATTAATGTTCATGAGTAACTATAGCCGTTTGTAACATTTGATGGTTTATGAGAGTGAAATGGTTTTTCCCATTTGCTGTTGTTCATATGAAGAGTGGGTATCATGCAACAAATTAATAATTACCCATTCAAGCCATAGCTTCCTCTTTCCAACAGACGCATGCTAACCATCAACTTAGACTCCCATATAAGGCATGCAACTTGCTCTCTTCAAGCTAACTACAGCTTCTTCGATTCAAAAAATTGATACAAAATCTCACATAAACCTCAAGCTAAAACCCATTTAATCACTAACTGACACTAAACTATGTTCGATCAAGCTAAGAATTACCTAAGCAACCCCAGAGCAGAGTAAATTTAATCACTAACTGGATGTGTGTCACACAAAATTTGAACGACATCAAAAAGACCCATCTTCTATTTTTTATTACACAAAACGGAAGTGTGAGACCCTCTTTAAACCCATTTAGTAGTAGACAAAGAATGTAAGAGAACTACCCTGAAAACTTTATCAGATATTAGAGTGTCCTTGGAATGATAGCTTACAGAGTTTACTCTACCAAGCATGAAACTATTAGAAGCAAGGACAAAAGGACCTCTGGGCGAACGATACAAAACAATTCACTTAAGTTGTGAATCTCCAGGTAGTTATCACCTACAATTTTCAGAAAAGTTCTCAGCAATCTTCATGATGATCAATCTATGGAAAATAAAGCTGGGCAAATTTTATAAGTTATAGTAGCATTCTGATTTTGATGGTTCAGTTCAGAATGATGATTGATCCATAACTTCATTTAACCAAAATAAAAGTTTGGAGCTTTAAGTTTTGAACTTGATTCACTGCTGAATGCTGATCAGCTTCAATAGTCTGTAGCTAGGTAAATAATAACTAAGCAGAACCCACTTTATCAAACACAAACACTCTCTAAAGTAACCATTTTTACCCTCAAAAGTCCCATAAGAAACTGAGCAAGCTGCTCCATGCCAAACAACCAATTGATCTACCTCATGAAAGGGAAAACCAAAAGAAATGCAGTCAATTTACTTCATACCAATACAACCAATTGATCTACCTCAAGAAAGGGAAAAACCAAAAGAAATGCAGTCAATTCACAGCCTATTTCCCCATTGTACAACTCTCAGTAAAACAGGATACTAACATCCATCCAATTTGGGCTTCCCATACAATACTCAATCTAGCTGATCTTCAACCTAGAGCATCGAATCAGGAACACCATTACTCATGTTAACCTAAACGAGGAAGGTCGAATACCCGTAGGTTGCCATCCCTAACCATCACAACCAACTTTCTTAGTTGACACTTTATCTGTGCGAGGATCCACCAATCACTGCAAGTTTATCCATTAGTTTCGACTTCTCTGATGCCAACTAATCATGGTTTGAAATTGACTCCACCGCATCTTCACTTTTTTCAAGCCTATTTCGTACTAAAAATTGAATTTCAGGTTGGGTTAAACAAATTTGTGTTGATCTGGTTGGGGCGATTGAGTGAGTTGAGTTTAATATAAAATAAACGACATGGCAGGGGTGATGTGAACATATATGGTGGGTTGTCATGGTGAATCATCAACTTAACAGAGTTTTTTTTATGGAAAATTGACAAAATGATCAACTAGTAAAATAGGTTAATAGTATGTACATTATTTTATAAAGTTTGATGACCATATTATTACAAACCTAATAGGTTGATGACCAAAATGAATATTATGCCGGAAAACGTTTTATTCTCTAAAACATTTGGCTAATGAGTAGAGGTACTCATCTTATCATTATAGAGTATAGAGTTGGTATGATTCTAAAGAGTACCAAATTAGGCGAATAAGCACGGGAGAGCAAGTGATTGGTATTATCATCCGGCGGCCGTTCACTTGATATTATTTTTTTTGGAAAATAGCATTTTGCCCCCTCTACTTTACCAACTTAACAAATATCCCTCTATACTATAAATTGCTCTTTTACCCCTTCCTACTTTGATCACATTGTTGTTTGGGTCATTCCGTTCCAAATTTTGTCTTCATGGCGTTAACTGATGTGTATCCAGTACATCACCTTAGATCTAGTAGTCATGTATTAGCTTACTAATCATGTTTTAATTGATAATATAAATATATATATAAATATATATATATATATATTATATATATATATATATATATATATATATATATATATATATAATTAGATAAGATGGAATCGATGAATAAACTGTGTGGTTTAAAAACCCTCTGTATTTCGCCATACTCTTCCCGATACCTACCTAGTTTACCTCCCTAACCAACCCTCCATCTCCTACCTCCGATATCTCTCTTTGTCGGTGTGTGGATGTGTCCAGATCTAATGTTAAGAAGACGGTAGTTGAAACAGAAGGATCCAAACAACAAAGTGGTCGAAGTAGGAGAGGATAAAATAAGCAATTTATAGAATAGCGGGCTATTCGTTAAGTTGGCAAAGTGGAGTGGCCAAACTGCTATTTTCTCTCTCTATTTTTTTTTTTTTACAAAGACTCATTTGATATTAGAGATTTAGAGTCCAAGAATCTCCAATGGTTGCCTTAAATTAAAATAAAGTAATTTGAACCCTCAATTAAATAAGACAAAAGAAGATGGAAAAGTTCATGCAAAACTTTGTGGAATTGAAAACTCATATAATAAATTAAATTTTTTTTTTTTTTGCAAAGATAATAAATTAATCTCCTTTAAACAAATAGTGTCTTTTGGATGTTAAAAAGAAGAAGTGGGGTTTTTCAGGACAAAATGCACTTTAAATCATGGAAAAGCTTGCTCCCACGACTGTCTAATCAAGCTTTGTTAAAATGCTTATGTTTAATTATTTTTGGTATAATAACTGTTTTTTTTAACTTTCAAGTACCAGGATTGCTAGGGCCAAAAGATTCATGATGTGGAGGTATATAACTGGTGTGCCCCCACTATGATGTATAGTGGGTTTTGTTAGATTGATCTAATTAATTCAAGAATATAGGTACACTTTTTTTTTTTGAAAGTTCTCATGCACTATATGTCCAAATGCATTGAGCTTAAGCATAAGGATTGGAGGGTGTGAGGGTAGTTGGGTTGAGTTATGGGTGGATTAGGTGATGTGGTAAGGGCTGAGGTGGATAAAAGACTGAGATGACATGCTGATATCAGCACTTAACGAAGAAACTGGATGGAGACTTAACAGATTGACCAAATTGTTACAAACCTTATAGGTTAATGACAAGTAGGTTACAAATTAAAAGTTAATTAATGATCAGTTTGTTACAAACTCCTACGTTAATGACCAAAATGGATAATAAGTTGAGGTGTGATACATAGTTATTTGCCACACAGGTGGTGACACTGTTACAGATTGATGGATTGATTATGGTTGTATAGGTGGATTAGGTGAGTGGCAAAGACTGAGGTGGAAAAATGATGAGATGGCATGCTGATATCACACTTAACGAGAAACTGGACGGAGACTTAACAGATTACCAAATTGTTACAAACCTATAGGTTAATGACAAGTAGGTTACAAATTAAAGGTTAATGATCAGTTTGTTACAAACTCCTACGTTAATGACCAAAATGGATAATAATCTGAGGGTGTGATTACATAGTTATTTGGCCACCAACAAGGTGGTGACCACTAGTCAAGCCCATCTAATTTCACTCTTACTGGTGGAGGCATACAAATCAACTTTCAAGAAAACTAAAATATAATTCCATTCTTACACTAATATGTTGTTCCTTCATACATTTGAACCGTCAAATTTCTACAGTTTTGTTTGTGTGAAATGCTAATTTGATTTTTTGAGTTCTTAAAATGCATCTTCTATAGGATATAGTTTATCATATTCATTTATAATTTTTGAAAAAATTGAGGGATAAAAATTGCGTTTCTAGAATTTTAGTGGTAGAAAGTTTTGTGGTTGAACTTTGACTTCTTGAAACAAGGATTAATTAGACGGATCGCACCTCTCTAAACAAAGTTTGAACAAGGGTGTTTTATATTTTTTTATGGCTATGTCTACTGCTACTGCTACTCTTATGGAGATTTTGGCAACTATGACTATTGAAATCGCAGAGAAAAGTTCAAAATTTGGGCAGAGTGTCTGCTCATGTGGTTGTGCGAACCTCTGCCTTTGTTTAATACCTCTCATATTTTTTACGTTGGTGGCAGAAGCTTGTCCCCATGAAGTAGGATTTTTTTTATGATGAAAAGTTGTCCATGGAGAGGTCTTGCCTTGAAGCTCTCATTGTGAGAGATGTTTCCTTGGTAGTGTATGCCCTTTTACTTCACAAGTCAGGGTGTTTCAAGTCTAACTTTTAGAATACGTTTCCAGATACAAGAAGTATCAGTAGGCTTACATATCCAAAAACCAATATTACAGACCTTGTAGTAGTTGATCTAAGCCGCCCATAGGGAGCCACTCCTCATAAGAATAGAGTGAACATGCCTAGTAAGACAAGCAATGCTCCAGCTCCCCAAATCTTGAACATTCAAACCACCTTCCAGTTTTGGTAGAGTGATTGTACTCCAGGCAACTTTAGGCTTTGTGTGACCCTTTTCATTTGCCCCCCACAGAAACCTGATGCAGCAAATCTGTTCAACACTCTTAATAACATTTTTAGGCAGGAAGAAAACGTTCATCCAATAACTACACATGGCAGAGACAACTGAGTTTATCAACTAGAGCTTGCTCGCATAACTCAAAGAGTTGGCCTTCCAAGTGGACACTTTAGCAGTAATATTTTCAATTAATATCTTATAGTCCTCATTCTTAAGCTTCTCTGAAATGAGAGGAACCCCAAGATACCTCACATGAAAAGTTCCAATCTTAAAACCAATAATTGTAGTCATATATATCCTCCATCAGTTTTACTGGAACACTTACTGAACATAAGATTTCAAATTTTGAAGGGTTTACCTTCAATTCAGTAAGACAGTAAAATGAATGCAAAATGTCCAACAATATGATTCAGACCAATCAATAATCCATTAGTGAAGAGCAGAAGATCATCTGCAAAACACAGATGATGAATCTAGAGCAGAAGATCTTACGCTTAGGAATGTAGACACTCCATCATTATGACAAACAAAGATGATGACAAGGGATCCCCTTGTGGAACACCCCTTTTTGAAGGGAAACAACCAAACAACTCCCTCCCATTAATACACACGCTAAGCATATAGTGTTCATGAAATTCCTAATCCAATAAATAAATTAATGAGGAATTCTCATTGCCTCCATAATCATCAGAAGAGAGGTCCAGCAGATTGAATAAAATGCTTTGTTGATATCCACTTTCAAAACAGATACATGATCTTTGTGGTAGGAGCTGACCAATTCATAATCCATTAATAGATTATCACTAATCAACATGCATTTGACAAAAACATATTGACTAGGGCTAATAATATTTGGCAAAACCAACCTCAACCATTTTTCCAAAATCTTAGTAATGCATTTGTAAATGACATTACAATAAGAAATTAACCTAAATTTTTCATATCATCAACATTATGAACTTTAGGAACAAGAGTAATATTATTGGTAGAATTTACTTAAAGAGACATTTTTATATTTAGTACTAAGGGAAAGCACACCACATCTTAATGAACTTAAATGATGATTTAGGCATTGATCAAATCCTAACATCAATATTAAGAAGCATAGCACAATGACCAGACATTCCAGAAGGAAGAATAGTAACTTAACTTTGAGGAAAATCAGCTATCCATTAGAGAAAAATATATTGGTAAGAATAATTTTAAAAAAAAAAAAATTTAAAAGTATATATATGAGCCTCTAAATAAATTTATCAGAAAAAAAAAAATATGTGGCCGATATGTTATCCATCTCTAAAACTTTATAAAGGCAGAAAATCGACTTGTAGAGATAGATATGATATGTCTCTATAACTAAATGTTTTTACAGTATACGCAATATCGTGTAAGACAAACATATACATATCCAGTGTAAAATTTTTTTTACAGAGTAAGCTCCGCAAGGAGGTTACAGATAGTAAATTGTGGTGAGGATTATCGAACCTTCTAGTGAGATATCTAAGAGTTAGGCGTGCCATTGAATGGGCGGTTCTGTTACCTGACCGGCGAGGAGAGGCGTAAGTAGAGGGCAAGAAGACAACAAATGGGAGACTTCCTGAACTATAATTTCACCCATCAAGCGACAGAAATCAGCACCAAATACAGCATTATAAATCAGATATGCATCCCCTTCAATGTCCACCTGCGAAAATTAACCTCGACTATCAAATCCTCTAGAGTTCCAATATGTTGTGGCTTCCAACGAAATGCCAAATGGAATTTCCAATAGACCTGATCAATAATATGAATTATATTAGGTTTGTCATTTGGTTAGTGATGGGCCCAAGTCATGTTACTAGGCCCCGCACGGCGTACGCGCTGCGGTACGCCCACACCCAGGCGAAATTCCTTTGAGCCGACAGCCGCCTAAGGTTTCCCTCGAAGACTACTTGGGTCGTACGGAGCACGGGGCCCACCGGAAGTCACGCGGAAACTCTAGCCGCTTAGGATTTCCCCCACAAACTCGGAAAGCCGACTAAACACGCAATTAAGGAGACCCCTTTGCCACCTCGGGCACTATAAATAGAGGTTTGCCCTCAACATGAACGACACGACAAATAATCATAAGGATACGCCTTAAACTGTACACTCGGTTCATACGCTTGAGGCTATCTCCTCCAGAAAATCCTAAGGGATACCACCCAGTACTTCTCTGTCTCTCTCTCATACGACCTTACTCCCACACTTACACTAATAACTGTTCATCCTCTTAGTACGATCTCTTGCGCACCTTAGGTTCCACCCCAACACCTACCGGCAATCAAGGACGGGACGAGGAACACATACATTCATCAACTCTCCAGGTTGAACCTCATTGTTCGCCATGACTCTCATAGGTGGAACAGCTAGGAACTGAGGATGTCATAACAATAATATTGGCGTGTATCAGGTGGGAGGTAAGTAGGTCCATGTTTGAAATTAGAAGACACATCATCATTACCAAATCACAATGCACATGAGTGGAAATCTCATTTCACTATTATTAACCCTTTTCACTTCCAAACCCTTTTTCCCAATCTTCTGTCTCGCACATTACTTCCCACTACTTGGCAAACCTTATTTTTTGTAAAATTATTTCTATAAATAATATAATTATTGCAAATTAATATGTGGCTATTATAATGGATCATACTTAATATAACTTATCAGAAATGGAGTGATATGATTATTTACAAAAAAAATTATGTACCAAAAAGCATTCCGATGCCTCTCTAATTATCTTTCTTTTTCATCTCATTGTATACAAAGGGAAAATATCAATTTTACCCCCTTTACTTTGTCAACTTAACAAATAGCCCCATATACTATAAATTGCTCTTTTTACCCCTCTACTTTGGCCACTTTGCATTTTAGGTCCTTCCATTCCAAATATCGTCTTCTTAACATTAAATTTGGACACGTCTGCACATCGACGAAGAGAAAGAGTTGGTCGGAGAGGTAAAATTAGGGAGGTATCGTGAAGAGTATGATGAAATACGAAGGGTTTTAAAATCACACGTTTTATTCATCTATTTGCATCCTACGTAATTATATATAGATATATTCTCAATTAAAAATACTTAGTAAGTTAATACATGGCTATTGGAGTTAACGTGGTGTACTGAATGTACACTAATTAAAGTCATGAAGATGATAGTTGGAACGAAAGGACCCAAAATGCAAAGTAGCTAGATTATGAGAGGGTAAAAAGAGCAATTTATAGTATAAGGGGCTATTTGTTAAGTTTAAAAAGTAGAGGAGGCAAAGTGCTATTTTCCCATAGCTTTTTATATCTCATCAAAAATCTTTTTTAAGTATTTGAGGACCCGCCCGGCTCTCATTTTGTCTTTTATTCCCTCTAAATGTATATTATAATCATCAATTACACATATTTATTTAGATTGTGTGAATCCACAATAACACTTACATTTTAGTCCCTCAATTTTCTATATTATAACTTTTTTTTTGGTCGGAATATAACTTGATATTTGATTATAAACTAAGGATATAATCATATTTTATTTATATAAAAAAAATCAACATTTAGTTAAGGAGGAAAAAGAAACGATTATCTGGAATTGTACTTTACGTTTAACAATCACTACATCTTATATGTCCATCCAAGTCAATGAGTATTTTAAATTCTGAATTGGCAAACATGTAAGATTCATTAATTCACAGAAGGTGTGGCTCTAAAAGCTGATCAACAAACAATACACAACAAGCTAAGTGACGCATCCAACCAATGGTAGATGACACAAACAATACGAAAGGATCCACGATTTGAAATGTGAGAAATCAACAATAACATATCACCTTCGTTATCTTCAACCCACCCAAGTTGAAGACATGATGCACAAGCATTCCTGAAAACTAAATGAAAGATTTTTACCGGAGTATAACAATGTTGAGGATTGATGAGTGGAGCCATGAACAGTGTTCATGTCATTTCAATTGAACAGCAATGTGACCTTTCCTAGGATGTGGAGGACATCTAAGAGAAGACAAGGCCCAAGTTGGTCTGGTCCAACACATTGCCAACCCAATGTTTCAAAGTTAAAAAAAGAAAAGCACACAAAATCATCAAAACTATCACTTCTCTTTCACATCCATGTCTATCCAACATACACCTCGATCACTCTAATCATTATTCCTCCAATTTCCCAAACCACTACCATTTCCTATTCATTTTTAATTCAGGGATGGTTTAGTTGATGAAATGTGTCCGAGAATTAGGTTTTAATTTCTGATCCATTGGGAATTGGTCCAAATAGTTACATTGCAATTGTAAGTGGACCGGGAATTGAAACCCAATTTTCAGACTCAATTTCATCAACCAAACCATTCTAGTTTATTATTAACGGTATATATCTTGTAATTTTGTGACTCATTTTTTTTTTTATAAAAATTCAGAGTACAAACTATTAAAAATCATTCTCCTACTATGAATATGTTTTTGCAACTCTTCAAGCTCATTAACCTATAAATTCCTAACCATTTTCCTCGATCAAAATTTAAAACTAAACGAGAAGTTATATTCTACAGAAGCGCATTTGTTATTATGATAGTTGCACATAAGAGTGTGGAAAAATAAATGTGTATATATAATCCAACAAGTAAACTAAACCGACGAGACAATGAAGTCAACTGTATAATTCAGGAAAAGAATATTTCCTTCTCTTCATAAGACTAGTATATATTTTGAATTTAAGTTATTTATTTCAATTGTAACTATATGTCATAATTTCTTAATATTCTTTATTTTAGTTGGCTTGTATGAAGTTTTAACCCATGATGTTCTTATACAACAAGTCACATCACTTATTATTCGCAAGGCATATTCAAGTTCAACATAGAGCTTATTAATTTAATATTCCATTTTCCTAACTTGATCATTAGCTTTAAATAGAATCCAAATAAAACTCAAATAAAAATATAAACGTGTACATATAATATATGGACGCATTTAGTTTTACAAGTATAATGTTATTCCTTGCAAATACTTTATGTTAATAAATTATTTATGGGTGGTTTGGTGGATGAAATTAGGTTTAGGAATTGGATTTCAATTCCCACCGAGAGAGTTGTAGTTCATGGCGGAAGTAAGGGGGAGCTAGAGAGCCACGGTGCTCCTCTCCCCCGGTATTGAGTGTAAAATTTTATGTATTATTTTGTATTTTCTGAGTTTGGCGTCGGGGTATTTGAAGTTCGGCTCTCCACTATGTTGTTTCGGTGAAATGTTGTCCGTAATAGTTAATCATAATCAACTTATAATATGTAATAATTATAATATTTGATCATAAATTATCCAAATTTGAAGAAAAATTACCGATGGCACATATAATTATTTTTTACCTATAATCAAAAATATTATTGTGTCTTTTTCCTTAGTGTTAGATTCATGAAATTTTGCTACTATTATTCAAATGCAAAGAAATTTTGTCGCCAGTGGCACCTGTTCTGGGTTTATAATTTGGCTTCCCCATATATCAAACTTGGTTCCGCTATTGGTTGTAGTGCAATTATTTGAGTCTATTTCCAGTGGGCCAGAATTAGAATTCAATTCTCGGGCTCAATTCCATCAATCAGACGACCATAATGATTGTGGAGTTGTGGAATCTCATATATTGGGATAAAACAAAACCATTGGGGTAGATTTAATTACTAATTAGTGCTGGAAGTGTAAATTTATGTGGTTGCACATAATCAATCTACTTACTTAGCTCATCCACTTAACCGAAAGTTACTTTTTATAATTAATTTGACTCTTAAGTATCCACACACTCTGATTTACACTAATTATTTAAGATAAGATGCTTACAAAAACAATTAGTTAATTTTTGGAAGCCAACTTTTTTTGATTGAGTAATTACTTTTGTCATGTTTAGTTTAATAGTTTTCAAATAAGGTATATATATAGAAGTAGATGTTTTGTTGACATAGAAATCTCATAACGGGGAGGATCACGATATAAGGTCAAGTCGTGAAAATTGGTTTCAACGTGGGTAAAGAGATATATATGTAAGAGTACTCACTCTCGTCATTGAATGGATAGCTTTACTAGCATTCTGCCATACCACTAGCAACTAGATATGAGGACAAGCTGCCAAGTACACTAAGACCTCTGTGACAATGACCTCACATCCTCACCATCCTCGAGCGTATACGGGAATATACCACCACCACATCAGCATCCACATCCACCAACACCCGCGAGGGAGGAAGAAGGTAGAAAGAACAAATACCCAAGTTGAGAAGAATAACATCCCAAAATGGTGGAAGTTAGTGGAGGGAATCAAACCCTTAATAAGACACAAATTCTACTCCACGAAGAAAGCGGAAACTAGAACACACTCTACTTTTCATATTTTCAGTTTCGTTAGTCGACAACTTTACCTGCTAGACTAAATGCACTAAGTATTAGATAGTGAATACACATACAAACTTTACTTTACCAACTAGCTTTAGCAATCACTTATCACTTATAGTTCTAGTAATTGGCTTTCATTTAAACAAAACATTAATTAAAAAAAAGGAACAAAAGAATAAAATTAAATAAATGAGTGAGACATACATATAAAATGACATCTCTTCCAAATTGAATTCCCCTGTAACTAAGCTTGCTAAAAAGCTAATCCATGGCTTCTCCATCATCTTCTCCTTGTAATTCTCCATCTCTTTCTCCCCATCATCAAAAATTCCAAAATCTGCTTATCTCAAAATCAAAAAATTCTGTTCTTATCCTTAATCCCCGAAATACACTCTTTCCCACACATTCCTTCTATATACCCTCCCAAATCCCTGCAACACCCCTCAATTCAATCTCTCTCACAAATGAATTACAGTTACATGATGGAAGAAATCGCAGGGAAGCAAGCCCACGACCCACTCTACAAACCCTCTTCAACGATGCCGCCAATGCCGTCATCACCCAGGAGGGAGATCGTGATGGGTCCGGTGATCGTCGGCGGTGGGCCGTCAGGGCTTGCGACGGCGGCCTGCCTGAAGGAGAAAGGAATCCCTAGCGTAATTCTCGAGAGATCGAACTGTATAGCATCACTCTGGAAACACAGAACATACGACAGGCTCTGCCTCCACTTACCAAAGCAATTCTGCCAGCTACCCAGAATGGATTTTCCTGAGGATTACCCGGAATACCCTTCGAGGGCGCAATTCGTCGAATACCTGGAGTGCTATGTTGAGAAATTTGATATCCGGCCGAGATTCAACGAGAGCGTGGAGAGCGCGGAGTATGATAAGGTGGATGGGTTGTGGAAGGTGAAGACGGTGAGGAAGCTGGCGACGGGGGTGGCAGAGGAAACAGAGTATCTGTGCCGGTGGTTGGTGGTGGCGACGGGGGAGAATGCGGAGGCGGTTGTGCCGGAGATTGAAGGGATAAGAGAGTTTGTTGGGGAAGTGAAGCATTCGAGCTTGTACAAGTGTGGTGAAGAGTACAGTGGGAAGAGAGTGTTGGTTGTTGGTTGTGGGAATTCTGGAATGGAGGTTTCTTTGGATCTTTCCAATTTCAATGCTCTTCCTGCACTCGTTGTTCGTCAATCTGTAAGTCTCCCTTTTTCGAGATTTTTTCGCCCCGTTTCGTATTTGAGATTCATAAAACCGTTGAAATCATGTGTTTAACGAACTGTGGAGTTGTGTCCAGTAATTCGTAAGACCATGTATTTAAAAAACTCATATGAAATCCTTTGTTTGATATGTGGTGATTTGCTAAAATGAATTGTATTTTAAAAATTAAGCGATCTTATCCCTCCCTCTAAGACTGATGTATTACTTCCAACAAAATGTTCCACTAAAAACCGAATGATTTTAATAATCCCAAGATTTTTATAGTTATAGTGAAGAATCACCAAGATTTTTAATAACCGACTGATATATTGTTTTAACTTTTAATTAGAAATGATAATTCTGATCCGACTTGCTCAATCCTCTGAGATTCTGACTTGTTTTTTGGATGTGAAATACCTAACTTGTGACTGATCGGTGTGACGCAAGATTGGGTATTTTTTACACTATGGGGTCGTTTTTCGCGTGAAAATGAATTACAGTGGAATTAAACTCCGGAAAGGATTTGATTGCTAGGGAAGGTCCTAATTCCTTCTAGATTTTAATTCATTCTTTTCCACTGTACAATGGTCATATGAATTTTAATCCTATACAAAATTCTAATAATAATTTTAAAATTAAATCTGTTAAAATATAACTAAAATTACAACAGAGTATCTCATCCAAATTTAAATAAATCAAGTTAGTTTCTAACTAAATAAAAAAAAATTAATTTGAAATACCAAACCCAAATTAATCTATCTTATACTACGGTATAGTTGCCGCCATTATAGTTGCCGCCATTGATACTAATAATAATGGAGGAAATGGCTTTTGGTAAAGGGATTTCCGAAGAAGGAAGCATGCGCAAAAATGCAATGAGTTACAGAATCTGAATTTAGTATAGCCGTCAGGTGGTATCCAATTTTATATATATATAAATAAATAAATTCCAAAACAGAGTCATCATTTCCATTTATACAAAGCACCTTTTCCCAATCATAACCTCATTTGCTTTTTCATTTCCCTCTTTGTTTTTTTTTCTTTTTTGCTTTTCTTCCTTCCCTTTATTTATATATTCGAGTTGGTTTGAATTGCGAGTAACCGGTTTGGTGGTTCGGTGATGATGATGATGATCAGGTTCATGTTTTGCCACGAGAGATGCTGGGAAAGTCTACTTTCGGTTTGTCCATGTGGTTGCAAAAGTGGCTGCCTTTACGTATGGTCGACCGTTTCTTGCTACTGGGATCGTGGTTCACTCTCGGTAATACTGGTCGATTTGGTCTTGATCGTCCTAGTTTGGGTCCTCTCGAATTGAAAAGTGTTCATGGAAAGACCCCTGTTCTTGATGTTGGAACTCTTGCCAAAATACGGAGCGGTCACATTCAGGTGCGTGTTTGTATATTTTGATGAATTCCTACAATTTTTTCTTTCTTTTTCTAAAATTTGAAATACTGATAGAATTTCTTATTATACAGGTATATCCAGGGATTAAGAAGGTTAGAAGACAAACGGTTGAATTTGTGGATGGGAAGATAGAGAAGTTTGATGCTATTCTATTGGCAACCGGTTACAAGAGCAATGTACCATCTTGGTTAAAGGTACTAACTTTTTAACCTATCCGATTGTGAACCTTCATCACTGATTATCATCGAACCACTTAGACTAAAGATAACCGATTTTGTTCGATGACAATGAACAGGAAGGCGATATGTTCTCGGAGAGAGATGGGTTTCCTAGAAGACCATCCCCGGATACATGGAAAGGAGAGAGTGGGTTATATGCAGCTGGTTTTGCTAAACGTGGGATATTAGGAGCTTCCATTGATGCACAAAAGATAGCTCAAGACATTGAGAAATGTTGGTTTATTGAACAGAACCAAGAAAGAACAACACACCAAATTCCAAGCACTTTACTAAGTCACCAATCACTTTCTTCCCACAAACATCTCAATGAAACAAATTCCCCCACAAATCAATTTTGACCTTTGAATAACTCTTCACTTTTAGCCTCTTAAGAAATTGTAGAGAAAAAAAAAATAAGGAGAGAGTTCAATTTTTATTCATGAAATTCTAAGTATAGATGTAGCTCTTTTAGCTAGGTAACTAGTTAATTAGGAATGATCAATATTTTTTTAACTAGTTTTTATTTTTAATTTTTTTTGGTGAATGTTATTCTCTAATCTTACTTATGTACTTTATTTCTGTCGTTAATGAAATGTCTTTCAACCCAACAATGGGTTCTTTATAGTTTTTTTTCTTGATCATCTCATCAGTCTCTTTGTTACATGTGAGATAAATATATAATTAATTATTTTAAGCAAAAATATATAGTTATTGAAAAGAATTTTTGCCTTCAGATTAGGAGAAAGATGATGTTCTCCAATATCGTAGATGTTTCCCACTTACAACAAACCTGGAATCGGATGAAGGCATATATCTCAATAATCTTAATAGTATTATAATATAATTGATTTTGACACATAAATTATAACCCTTCTCATAATTTTTCATATCATCACTTAATTTTGAAATCAAAATTTAATTATTTCTCTTTTTTTATATGTTGAATGTTAAATGCCCAAAATAAACATCCTAGGAATGAAATTATAAGTAATTTAATGTTAAAATTTATTATCTTAACATAAATTCATATATGAGCAAAATACTTTTAAATTATAATATTTTATAAATATTTATTTTTTTCTAAATAAATAAATTTTATTAGAACACTTTCTTAATCACTTCGACAATAATCATTTATTTTATTATAGTTATATTTATATATTATAAACATGAAAAATAAACATATATTTTATAAATCTTGAAAAATTATAGAAATAATTATTAAATAAAGTATAAACAGCTATGATTAAATGACGATAATAAAAATAAATAATTTGATAATAAATCATCATAGACTTTTTGGGAGGTGTTAGTGGTGCATATACTTTTCCAATTTTAAATTATTTAAATTAATTTATAGATCTCTAATTATTCATTAGATATATCATTTTAAAAATTTCATTGGATTTATATTTGTGGGTTTAGGAATTTTGGGTCATGAATCAAGTTCGGTTATGTTGCATATTAGTAATAATGAGTTTTGAAACTTATGGAAGAAGTATATTTATAGCATTAGAGTATTTTGATTTGTGAGAAGTAGGGTCCACTAGATAACGAGTTAATGTGCTTATACGAGTTATACATGTTGTGGGTTCATTCAATTATGAATAGGTTAGAGGGCCATTATCACGTAGTTCAAAATATTTTTTTTTACTTTTGCCATGGTTTTGGTTGGATATTGAGGAGTTACACAAGCAAATTAGACTGGTGTTGAGTTGAGTTTAATATGTGACATGTTAGTCAAATCATGTGTAATTTAAACGCCCATGGCCCCTCAGGGCGATCCAATCCACCCTCACCATCCTTCCGCCTTGGTGCCCTCCTGCTCTGACAAAGATGATGGGGGCAGCCCCGTACTATCCCAACAGTAAGACGCTTGCATGTCCCTCAACCACCAATTGCTTTGTTAAAACCGTGCAGACTAGGTCAGTCAGTCCTATAGGATATGCCACTCTGCCGAGCCTGACACCAACCATCTCTACGAGGTAGGGTCTCTCCGACGTCAATATGGAACCTCCAGCATGGTCCCACTCAGAGGCTGTCACGCGGAGAACTATTCATGCTCCACGACCCTATAAATACCGAGCCATACATTCAGTAAAGGACACGACACAAACTAAGACCACACGCCCTTACGCTCCACACTAATGGATGTGGACATACGCCCTTCACTAAAGGGTTGATCCGCTCATTCTACACTTTCACCCACAAATACTCTATACAAACACTAAGCTCTATTGTAATCCCCTTGCACAAAACCTTCCATACGAAACCCAAGCGCACCCTGAATCTCCAACAATTAATCTCCAATTGAACAACTCCATTAGTCAACCAGTCAAACTGGGCGGATCACATCGATTATAGTACTGGCATTCCATTTTAACATACTTTATTATATGTGGGACATTTAAAGAGAACCGGACACCAACCACCTCTACGAGGTAGGTTCTCTCTGACGGTCAATATGGAACCTCCAACATGATCCCACCCAGAGGCTAACACGTGGAGAACCAACCATGTCATCATGGCTCTATAAATACCGAGTCATGCATTCATTCAGTAAAGGACACGACACACGTTAAGACCACACACCCTTACGCTGCACACTAATGGATGTGGACATACGCCTTCACTAAAGGGTTGATCCCTAGTACTTCTCTGTTACCCGCTCATTAATTCTACGCTTTCACCTCACAAATACTCTTATACAAAAACTAACTTATATTGTAATCCATCTTGTACAAAACCACCCATACAGAACCCAAGGCGCACCCAGAATCTCCAACAATTAATCTCCAGTTGAACCACTCCATTAGTCAACCAGTCAAACTGGGCGGATCATATCGATTATAGTACCGGCATTCCAGTTTCAAACATACTTTATATGTGGGACATTCAAAGAGAACCCATTTAACCTCTAATTGTTTCTTAAAGAAATAGAGTGAGAGCCTGAGAGGGGGTCTGATGCCATTCCTAATGATCAAGTAAAATTCTGGGAATCTTTGCCTTCCGAAGAATAATCATCAAAACACATATTCACGATAAAGGATAGAGAGATATCACATCAACTTTCATCCAATTTTTTTATTAAAATCGTGGGGGGTGCCAATTTCTTATAATTGCAATTTTGTCCCTTTTTTATACTTCTTTTCTTTTTCTTCTTTTGTTCCAAGAAGAATGTAACTCTATAGTTCTCAATTGTTTATTCAATCGAGGTGTAGAATATATAGGGGATTGAGATGTGTGGCTCAGCTATCACGTTATTATTAACTGAAAATTTTAAATGAAATTGGATAGAAGTATTGATTAAAGATTTTTCAAACGTCTACTACCTAAATGAAAATTTTGAAAAATTGAGTACTGAAGTGTATTATCGTCAAACGTTGAATAATAATAAAGTTAACACCTTGATTTTTTTGAAAGTTTTTTTTTTCGATTGGGTCGAATTCCAAAAAAGTTCATACGTAAAGTAAAACCTGAGTCATTAGATTAAATTATTTGGGATAATAGGCCGAGAGACCTTGTACTATTGAAAGATAACGAACAAGCCATTTTACAATTATTTGCTTCAAACACACCCTTCTACTTAATATGCTTACCAAAGAAGCCCTCTTACAATTATTTGCGCAAAACACACCCCTCTACTTACAACGCTATATCTATGAACATAAAATCTCAAAACTAAATACAATAATATATTTTCAACATAATTATTCAAATTAGTTTCATAACTCTTAGTTCATACAACAAAACGTTAAACCGCTAGGTTAAGACAATAAACAGTAAAACCAACTTGGCTAGTTTGAACGCTAATGATTCCATAACATCGTTAAAAACCTTTTTTTTTTATCAAAAAGTGTGTTGATCTGGACCAAGCCATGTCGGTTAATAGTTCAAATTTTTACAATCGATCTGATCTGATGTCGACAACACTGTAAAATACAAAAAAAAATTCAAAAAAAGGTGAATAAATAGTCATAAGGTGTCCTATATACTATAATGTTTTCTCATTGTGATCTTGTACAACTAAATCATGAGGCATGTCAATTTAGGAAGCTAAGAGGTGGTCCAATTAAATGGTACATTATCATCCACAAGCTCTTGATTGATACTTAGATGATAGGATCTTTTCAATATTTCCCTCTACATAACTCACTAACTCATCATTTCTTAATTCTTTCCCTTACTCATTAACCTATCTATTCTCTTGGTCATGAATTTTGGTACACATGAATGATGCTAGTGAGGGGCTCTAGCTATACTCTATGAACAATTATTTATTTCTTTGTGGTCCAATAATTGAAAGTTGAGGGGGTGGTATGCAAATTTTAATTAATATTGATTGTACCTCTTAACTGTTTTGATATGTACAGATTGAGGACCAATATACTTCTTCCCTTTTTTCTTCTTTTATGTCAATTACGAGTAAAATGGTGTTGTGTCAGGTTTGCAGTTAGATTGTGATTGGGGTTATCACAAAAGTTCAGTTACAACTTGACTCTAGATGTACAGTCAGCCTACTACAGTCGGATGGTATTGAGGATCATGCACATGCTTCGACCATCCATTCTACTCGAGACCTCCTTCGACGTGATTGAGAGATGCAGATTATTCATGTGTACTGAGAGTGTAACCATGCCGCAGACTTCCTCACTAGTAGAGGACACTCTTTATCAGTTGGTTTCCATTATATTGAGTTTAGCGATCCTGTATTGTCTTATTGGCTTCTCTATAACCAGCTCAGTGTTTCTGAAAACGTTTCATTATGAATGAAGGTTAAGACGCATTACCACCCGAGTTAATTGAAAAAAGTAAAATGGAGGGACTACTTACTTACTAGCTAGCACAAGTCCACATCAGATGTCCAATGATTGACAAGATTCACTTCTAAAATATAGTCAACATATTTGGTTATTGGGTTGACTTGTGCTTTTTTGAATATATTGATATGACTTTAATATTCCTATAACCTTTATTTATTGGGGAAAAAATCACTATAAAATCATAATTAACATAGATTTGGAGGTATGAATATGAAAGACATAGATTGAGAAGTGACACTTATTCTTAAATATCAAATAATTGAATATGATGAATTTGAATAAGATTAATGAAAATTATTCTACAGTCTACATATAGTGTATGCTATCATATGGTACAGTTTCATGGATATCAATATTATAGCAACTTTTATTGAGTTGAGGAAATTTCATTAGATGCTCTATTAGTAGAGCTGTCAAACGGGCGGGTTGGGCGGGCCACGGGTCGGGTTGGGCGGGCGGGCTCATCCGGTTGGGGGTTTATCAGGTCATTTATTCATTATATTATGGGTAAACTATTTGGCAGTTTGCTTAGTTTGAAGGTTTTTTAGTTATTAAAATTGGTCTACTTTGAAATGTTGGCTTTAACCCTATTTAATTTTTTGGTTAAATTGAGTCGGGCTGAGTCGGGTCAGCTTTTTGCCAGCTCTAATCTTAAGCATGTCCGTCATAATTTCATATATAATAGAATCGTGATATAGCAGGATAAAATCGTATGTAAAAATTGAGTTGATTTCCCACTGTTTTATTTTCGTGAAATATTCTCTTATATAACTTTCACTTAGTAGTTACCATAATTAACTTATAATATGTAATCATTATAATATTTTATCATAAATTATCTAAATTTGAAGAAAAATTATCACATTTAATTCTTTTCTGACTAATTAAGCAATTGATGGAAAAAAAAGTATTGTGTATTTTTACTTAATATTAGATTGGTAAAGTTTTTATGCTATTATCAGAATTGGAAGAATTTTTTTTTTGCATGTGATGTGACACCTCTTTTCAATTTAAAACTCAGTCCCCTCGTGTACTAATTCTGGTTACGCCACTCTCGCCACTTCCTTATTTTGAATCTTAAGACAAACATTATTTTCAGGAAAACTTTTCACCCATTCTGATTATATCATTTAAACCGTATTCCTCGGTGCACGAAAAATCTCTTATATCTCATCATTATACTTAAAAATAAATAAAGATTACACTCAAGTTAATTAGTAAGATTCATTGAAAAGCATTCCAAACTCACATAGAGATATTTTGAACTTGATCAGAAGCCACCCATCACATATATATAACAAGTACTTCCCAAAACTTCTCTTCATTTCCATAGTTGGAATTAGTATCAATATCAACTCAAATTTCCATAATCTCATGAAACCCTAATACAGAAATTGACACTTTACAATCTAATCTTCACTATTTTTACCTAAGCAAATCTTTCCCCACACGCTCTTCAAATCTTACCCTAAATAAAAGAAAACCCCACTAACCCTAAGTACTCCACTAACACCCTGCGTATAGTACATACACACTCCTATTTATAGATGTTTTCAGAGCTCATAATCACTCTTCAGGTGCCCTACAACACTTGTCAACAACCCATATTTGTACATGCAATCCTCCCACGTCTTTGGTTGTGAAAAAAAGAAAGATTTCTATGTCTTTTTGGAGGAATCTTTGGGAGATTGCATTTGATTCATATGCAAAAGATTCCTTTTCTCCTTCTAAGGGTTTCTTTACTCTGTCGGTTTATCTTTGGTAAGTATAACAGCGACTTCACAGATGGTCTTAGTGGCCAAGTTTTGAGTCACTAGTTTGTGTTTCCATGAATAGAGTTGCAAACTTGCAAGATGCTGTGGATATGCGCTTGAACCAACTTCTTGGAATCTAGGGTTTGGGGATGGTATAATGGGAGTGACTCTTTTGGATTCTATTTTGTTATGTGTTAGATGCGGGTAGGTGGTCGTTTCATTCCTAGAACTATGGGGTAGTTTTCTGGTTTGGATTTGGGAGGAGGAATTGAGTAATTCTGTTGCGTTTCTGAATTTCGTGTTTTACGTCTCTAAATTGTCCTTCCAATATCACTGGAATTCAATTCCTGCTTCCCCCAATATCTAGATCGAACATGTTTTGAAATCTCTTTTAAATGGATGGAAATTGAAGGGAATTGTTAATTTCTTTACAGTTCCAAATCATTATTAGATAGAAAAATAAGTAATTTAATTACGGTGGAATTGTCAGTTTTCCCAGCAGTTGAATTCCATTGAATTTATCAATTTGCTTAATAATCTATTTTCATGCGAAAAACGACTCATGAGTTCTAAGAATCAAACGATAAAATATTTCAAGAAGCTTGACTTCAATGTTGGGTTTTCCAATATTTTAATTTTTTTTCTAATTCAATATTTTAATTTTTTTTTAATTCTATGAAACGTTTATAAATATTCCAAACTACATTAGATATTCGTCTTGAAACTATTCTAGTAAAAATTCGTGTATTAACCTCCTTTTCCTTTGATTTAAAGTTATATTATATATTTTTTTTTGGTCAAAAGTAGAAGTATACAATAAGGGAAGAGAAAAATCTAATTAGGTGTCTACTCGAACACGAGACCTTGTCAAACAAAGACAACATTTAAAGTTATATGTTAAAAATACTCATTTTAACACATACTTAACATTCTTCTTGATCACTACATTGCATTGTTTAGTGCATTTCTCTCCAGGAAAAATAATTATAGTAAGGAATCAATTTATGAATACCAATTACCAAAGTGGGTGCCAACAAGTTGGCTTGGTGGTTCGGGACTCATCTGGTGGACAACTTTTTGCTACAGGTATTTCCTATCCTGGCATAACTTCTCCCTTTATTCTGGAACTTTTGGCAGCTAGGGACGCTTGTGCGTTGTGCTTTTCGATGGGTTGGCGTGAAGTGGATATCGAGGGGGATGCTACTCAAGTGCAACAAGTTGTTGCTGGGCGTCATGTGTTCGCGCGAGATGGAGGTACCATAGTTGCGGACATTCTCTCTTTCCTGGACGCTCTTCCCCAGCTCAGATTGCAGTCGGTTCCTCGTCAATCCAATATGGCAGCCCATTATGTGGCTCGCCAAGCGCTTCGCTGCCTTCCAAGCCAGGGTGTGGGTTAACCTCTCGGCTTGGATGTGCACTTAATATCTACTTTTGTTTGGTTGTCTCCTTTTCTCCCGCGGGAGTTGACTTCGGCAAAAAAAAAAAAAAAGTGGGTGCCAACAAATATTATAAGAGGGGTGACCGTGGTTGAAATGGGCTTCTCATGAACTTGAAATGGGCTTCCCAGGAACTTAAAATGGGCTTCAGACGTTTTAGAAAGTCAGCCTCACGAGTCATGCACACATGGTAGTTGTAGTCAAGATCCCATAGTTGACCCAAACTCGGACCTGAAAGAGTAAAAGCCAAAAAAAAATACTCTACACTTCAAAAGGCTATTCCACAAGATCCTATTTTTGAAATGATAATGACTGAAATGAAATTTTTAAAATAATGTGTACCAGTATAAGATTTCATCCAAACGTTAAGTACCAATAAAGTTAGCACCTCCACTTCAAAAAAAAAACTCTTCAACACCCAAGTACCTATTCCAGAATTAACTTGCCACAAAGTCTTGTGCTTCAATCTTACTTTTCTTGATGTAGGAGATCATTTCTTACTTTTTTTTGTTGTACTTTTCATTTTAGTGCTGGAGATTATTTCTTACTTTTTTTTTTATTCTTGGGTCGTTTGGTTGGGAAGAAAGAGATTTGGGGATTTGGGGAATGGGGAAAGTGGGGAAATGATTGTTTACTCAATAAAGAACTGTCTACAATGCACCGTTTGGTTCAGGTATTCTTGCATATTTGTTGTTTTTGAAAATATGAAGTGGAGAGCACATGTGTGCTTGAAAAGTCCAAATTGTCCCTACTTCCATCTATTAGACACAAGATCTAGGGTTCACCACCCTACTGCCGCCTTCGCCGTACATTCTTCAATCTTCAACCTCTCCTTCCAAATTAAATAATAGCAGTAGCAAACCCTTCTTGTCTCATTCTTTCTCCATCAACCCTGGTTTCTGCCCTCCCTTTCCATCTTAATAATCATCGGGCTCGTAGCCCAGTACTACTCTTCTTAAGAGGATAAGTGAATCGAAGCAGTTTGCAAGCTCGAATTGAAATCCAAACTTTGAAACAGCGTACTTAGTGGAACAAGAACAGAAGTGTGGGGTTTTTAAGGAGATCAGGAGCTTCACAAGCTTAATCAGTTCGACGTCTGATACCATGTCGTTCGAATTCGGCAGCGATGATATGTTGAGCCACTAGCACAACAAGGTTGGGCAGCGAGAGGGTCAGAATCGGGAGTGGAAGATGAAGGGTATGCACAGTGTGGGGTTGATTAGATCAAGAGGCGGTGGAGGATCTGGGTCGATGGATTGGGAGGATAACGGATGTGGTGCAGGTGGAGGTTCGGGAGGAGCATGGTTTGATCTTCTGAGCGCAGATGTAGGGTATCACTAAAATCAAAAGTGTTGACTACGAAGTCGAAATGAAGAAATAATGAGGAGGTTATAATCGGAAGACAAAGTATGCACAGTAAGTGGGACCAGCCATTACACAGAGTTTTCAAGAATTTTTGGTAGAGAGGTGAAATTGTGCAAATACACTCTGCAGGGTAAAAAAGGGACATGGGGTAATTCGAAATACAAACCCAGATAAAAACTCCAGCCCACCAAATAATGTATTTATGAAAAGCTGGGCTTTCAAGAAACCCAACAAAACTTCCCCTAAACAAACGACCCCCTTAAGTCTATCAAATATACTCGGGTCATTTTAGTGGACTCATTTTAAACTTTCAAATACTACTAGATTTTTTAGCGCGCGTTGCCGCTTCGGGTGTATGTAAGGTGTGGTGAGCGGTTGCCAACCCGTCGGGAAAGCAAGGGTGAACGGGAATAGGAAGAATATAGTAATAGAAAATATAAGAAGACGAAGGACTGTTAGCAACGACATTTATGATTGGGACCTAGCAGTGAACAAAATTATCTTAAACATACATGCTGAAATTATAGCATCATAATTAATTGGCTGCCTCTAGGCATGAATGTCTACATACGACCCATGTTTAGTTTCAAAAGTCTAATAAGCACCATTGGATTAACCACACAAAAAAATGTAGTCAAATAGCTGAGAAGACGCATAGTGTAAGTGTACTTACCCAATAATTAAGAAATACGAGCAAATGCATGAAATTAGAGTTTTCCCAATGATTAACAATATAGCACGTGATGGTGTTTTCAAATGATCACTCTATTCAACATTCAATTGGTCTGAATGCTAAAGTGTCTTAAATATTTCTAGAGTAGTGTAGATGAAGGTTTCATTTTTTACTTGGCTTATGTGTTCAACCCAGACTAACAACCTTATCAAAATTAACCAAGTGGCGTGTTGTATATCATACCACATCCTAATTAACATGTAACAATATTTATCCACAATTGAATTAAACCATTCAACATCCCTATTTAACAATTGGGGCAGTCTGATAGACACAACAATTCAAATGACGAGTTTTAACTGAAATCAGAGGAGACAAAGACATGTGGGGACAGAGAAAATGACCAGGAAAACTGATTAAATACAGAGTAACGGGGAAAAGACAACTAAATGTGAGAGGGGAGGGGAATTACAATGGGAATCGGATGGGAAAAGCCCCTAATTAATACCAGGGTAGAGAAAGACACGTAGAAGTAGGTAAAATAAGGTTAACTAAAAGTAAGTGGAAGAGGATTACACTTATCATCGAACGGGGAAAACCCTTAAGGATTAGTGTAAGAGGGTATGGTTGAGAAGAAAAGCCCATGTGGCGGTTGTGAGGAACAAAATGAAAGTCTCCTGTGAGGGGAGAAAACGCCTTAATGAAAAGTGTAGAGTGTTTGTGCTTCCAATAGTTTTAATAATAAACAATAAAGATAATCGGCCGACCACAAATATAGCCTTTAACCAACATGGTAATTTTGGATTTTAAGGGAACCAATGGGGGTAATTTGGACTTTAAGAAAATTTTCTATAGGCTTTTGTAAAGGGATTTTGAAAAGTGGGGTTTGAAGGAGGTTTTTTCCCCTTAATGAATAGTGGAGTACCTTTGTGCTTTCAATTGTTTTAATTAACTATTAAAAGGCCTAAACGTATGGACTTTCTTAACTTAATTACATACTAATTTAGAGATTACTCAATATTAATTTCACTTAGAGTTTGAATAACAACAATAAAAAATCAACGCTGTCGGGGATCAAACCTCGAGTCACACCCAACGGTCGGAAGGAAAAAATTTTCTCTTTTTTCTTGAGTATCTCTAATCTCCGTTGCTTGACAATCAAATTGAACCACGAGTCAGGCTCTTGATACCATGAGAATGAAATGACTCACCTGCAAATCTTTGTCTGATGGAATTTATTTAATAGGGAAAATATGATATAGAGTTCGTATGTGAAAAGGAAAGAACATCAAAGAGATAAACTCTACAACTATACAAGATAAAAGTTGCTAACAATAAAAGAATGAGATAATTACATAATTAAGGCCATGTTCACTATTGATTATATTTTACTGAATTACATAAGTCACTTAAATAATTGAGAATTTCACCCATAATTTCGTTCAGGTGGGAAATTATAAAATATGATTTTATAATTTTCTGTAATTTATATCCCTATTTTAAAAGTAGAAAAAAGCTGCTTTCAAAAATTGTATAATTCAAATTACATAATTTGAGAGACCGGGATTTCCCTTCCAAAACGTTAGTTACAACCCTTTCGATTCCCACTCCCAACAAACCGCAACAAATAAAAGAAAACACCTACATATCCTAACAACCCCAACAGTTATCGCTACATACAGGGGAACAGAATCTATGCGGCCCTCTTATAATAAACAATAATCAAAGTAATCAAGACGCATTCTTTAATCACCTTCATTCCAGGCGAAACAAACAAGTACTCACCTATCTCTATTTGTGTTTTCAAACTCTCAAATTCATGTACTCATGGCTGCACTTGTTTTCATTTCATTCTACTGATTAGCTTCTGACTTCAATGACAAAATCATTGTTCAATCTCATTTCCAAGTAGCCATTGAATTGAAGCTCTGCGTGTACTCCAGCTCTCAATTAACTTCACTCTCGTCAGTAGACAAGGTACTTGCCGAACCATTTATTGTTCTCGAAGATCCTATGTTATTCCATATTCATTCACTTGCAACTGCATAATCTGTTCCATTATCGTCACCTATCTTTCCCTGCAAAATACCTCCAAAGTTGATTCACATGCTGCTGCTGACTTATTTGCATCTATTAACATCAACATAGTTCACAAATAGAACATTAAAAAAATATAGAAACCAAACAACACAACCACAAACATTACTCAATAAGTTGGACCTTAGGAATTGGCCACCACTTAGTACGAATTTGATCCATCTTCTCTGGTTATATTCCCCCCTCTATATCAGTTGTTAGCTATGTAGCACAAGGAACCTAGCCGTTAGTCTCTGATGATGATCAAGCACCCTTCTTGCCTTCTTCTTCTTTGGTCTGCAAACATGATGTTGGGAGAGAGCAGCAACATCAGCTGAATGATTATCATTAGCTAAAATGCTAATTTCCAGGAAACCATCACGAAACAGGAAACACAAAGACTGGTGTTTACAATGAGAAAATGCCATTGTCCCCAATTGATTTCTATATTAATAGCAATTATTTCTTTAAATTTTTGGTGTGGCCCTCAACTGATTCACAAAATGTACTCACCAAAAAGGACTGGAGAATGGAGACGAGAAGACAACAAATTAAGCTCCACTTAACGCAGCCTTTCCTCCTCCATTCACCCACTTAACTCTTCTTAACTGCACCAGATACCAGCCGGATACAAATTTGAGAGCCTTGCCCCCTTCTCCAGCTGCGTTACTTACTATATACTAATATACACTCTTTCTCAGGGACAACCAATCCCTTAAATGAAATCCAAAACGCTTTATGCACTTCTTCCATGGATGTCAAACTAGAGAATAACGCAGCTTCTCATCCTCTGCCAATCGATCCCCGTCGTGAGCAGATCTCGCAGCCCATTGTCAAGCTCGGCCCGCGATACGATGGAAGCATCATCTACGATTCCTATGAACTCAGAGCTATGACGAATCAAGTCAACCGGGCCATAATTTGGACTGAAACTGGCATCGCCTCACCCTGATATCATTCGCTGCTGCTAGCTTCGAGTCAATCACTATGATCTTCGCCTCTTGAACGCCTAGAACACCCTCGATGCAGGGTGTGAATCGAAAGGGAAGCTCGCCCTCACCATCACCTCGTCGTGTGGAAGAAGCCCGGATGTCGAAATCAACATGAGGAGGCTGCACATTAGAATTTCTAGAAGTAAACCCTAGAAATTCTATGGCTGTTGAAATCACCATAGTCTCGCACATGAGGCGACTGCATAACGTTATATGTGATTCACTTGAATTCTAGAAGTATGCATAATTTGTAATTCAACAATAAAGAAATGAACACAATTATTATTATGAAATTATATAATTTCATAATTTACAAAACGCAAAGTAAACGGAATTTCAATTATGAATTATAATTATGTAAATTTTATAATTCTTCCAATTATATAATTATATATAATTTATAGTGAACGGGGCCTAAAACTAATTAAATCAACTTGTTACAACCTACCACATCAATATTACTTACAGAAAATATATAAAAAAAAATAATCAAAGAAATTACCCCAACTCCCCTAGCCTCATTTTGAGTGATTTTTTTTTAACATTTACAAAAATTACAAAATAAGAATATCTTCAACTATATTTTTCTTTCAACGTTCCCATATTGCTAATTTATGGAGACGTGGATTTTTGCTCGAGCGTTGCATGTTCTAGGGAAGCGCGGATATACCATTATATTGGCCATCCCGTCTAATGTTCAAGTCAACAATGCTTTGCGCAACGTTGCTAATTTTGTTTGGGATTGGGGTAGCCTTGCACGTGGAGAGTGCTTACCAGCTGACACGGTGGAAGATGCAGATGAGTGTTATGATCAGAGTGCTGACCAAAATGAGGAGGAGGGCCTCAACTCTCCACTTTCTGTGCACCCTGAGGGCATAGTTGGTTTGCAAGGACAGTTAGTGCACTTACTTCAACTTTCAGGTGGACAATTACCTGTCAGCCGCATTGCAACAGAATACTGAAGGGTGTATGAGCGGTCACTTCGTTTGGAAGACTATGGAGTGAAGAAAATGGGTTATATTTTGGCACTAAATGAATGGCGAAGGTGAAAATAAAACTCAAATAACTTATTGGGAAGCGGTGGAGGTTAGAGATACTCAAGAAAGGAAAAAGAGAAATAGGGAGAGTTAATAAATTTAATATAAAATTAATATTGAACCATTTCCAACAACCCAAGTTATTGGGATACAATGGTTCATGACATGATCACAGATCTTTTTCACAGTCCAATTTGACTCAGTGGTCTTCGAGTAGTTGGGATGTAATGGTTCATGACATAGTATCAAAACCTTTTCACGATTCAGTTTGACTGATATGTCTTGTGATCCAATCCTTTTGTATGACAATTAGTGTCAATTTCACCATATTTGTCTAAACTTAAAATATACTTGGGTCATTATGTCCATCAAATATATTTCAGAAAGCTCATAAGTTTAGTTCTTCTACTAGTAGTATTTGAAAGCTTAAAATGAGTCCACCAAAATAACCCAAGTATATTTGATAGACTTAATAATCAAAAGTAAGAAAAGTAAGAAATAAATGATAGTGTCGCGTATTACCTTGTCACCATCATGAATGAAGAACAAAGATTTAGCCAAATGAGCTTCTCTAACCTTGCTTTCGCCCAAGTTTACTTCAGCATATGCAATCCTAGAAATAGACAACCAGATAAGTGAAAACCACCAACATTCTGTCAACTCACCATCAGTGCACCAGACTTCACCAAGTTAAGAAACCTTACTTTTTTGACTTTTGATTATTAAGTCTATCAAATATATTTGGGTCATTTTGATGGACTCATTTTAAGCTTTTAAATACTACTATTAAAAGGCTTAAACTTATGAGTTTTCTTAAAATAATTATAGACTAGTTTATAAATGGTCCAATATGAATGTCATTAGAGTTTGAATAACACGAATAAAAAATCGCCATTATCGGGGATTGAACTCGCCCCAGTGTGGAGGAATTAATAAAATCTTTCCTACAAGAAATATTAGAGAAGTTTTCTAGACTTTGGATGCATTGCTATGATTGTTTTTTATTGTTATTTTTTGTGGTTGTAATCTTCATTTTAATGTATGAGATCATTTCTTTACTACAACAACTTTGATGTTGTAATATTTGCATTGTTCTCATTCATTTGAAAGTAATATGAGGTATTTATTTTTGAACAAATGTCGTCTAATTTTGTAAATGGTTTACAGTTATGACATTTACGTCGGTTAAGTTAGTGATTTACTACCTTTAGAGTTTATCCAATGTAAAATTCCGAACCCAAAGAACCATTTTTCATATTATACGTTTTAAAATCATGAGGAAGAAATTTTAGGATTATGGTTTTCGGTTGCATGTCTCAAGGCAAAATATAGGTTCCAAATTCACCATTTTTCCCAATTGAATATTGTTCATCAGATCGTAATCTCGATTAAACGAGACCTATTAGTGTTGTTACATGACACACTCACTAGTTTTCTCACCATATTCAAATTGACTTTAAAAGTCTCTTGCAACAAAGTAGTAGCAAGCCCGCCCAATAACATGTGTTGGTCAACCCACCAGTACAGGGCCTCACCTTCTAGAGACCTCCAAATTTATAGGAATTCAGTCTTCAACCAATTAGAAAAAATTAATTGTACTGATTAATAAAAATATAAATAAGGTAAGAGGGTGCAGAGAATATAAAACGGTACAATCCATATATCCTGTTTTAATTATAACAGAAAATAAAATAAAAAATCTAAAAAAGTAAGAGGTTGCATTTGAATAGTGAGTTGTTTTAATAGCTCCGTATTTTTTTCTGTCAAAATATGAAAACAAAAACAAAATTTGATTTTTTAAATCATCTTTTTTCTACTTTCAAAAAAGATGATGGTTTTCAAAATTAGTTCCAAAAAAAAAAAATCAAAGTGATATTAAGCATGATTTATTTTAATTTTTGAAATCACAATAATTAAGAATGAAATCAAAGTGAAAACTAGATGGGCCTTAGTCTTCTTATAAATCTTGTAACTCGTTCACATTGATTCCCTTGAAGTAAACTAGATGGTGCTGGCTGGTTGGCTAGGTGCTGGCTGGCTAGCTATGTGCTGGCTGCTAGTCAGATTGTGCTAGTTTTGGACATAGTTACGCAATTGGCTACAGACGATACATAAAATTTTAAATTAGGCTACAAAATTCCAATTCCCTCCTCTACTTTGTCAACTTAATAAATGGCTCACTATACTATAAATTGCTATTTTTACCCCCTTTTACTTTGACCACTTTGCATAAGTGATGACGTTAGATTTACCGCATTTATCTCGCCACATTTGAACGACATTCCTCTTGTTTGACCCTGAATTGTGATGAACTTGAATGATTTTATTGTAAATTATGTTTGATTCCCCGTTGGCCCTCTTTTGGGTCGTTTGACGTGTTTTCAAGTTATTTTGATGAGATTTCAGGATTTCACATCGTAGAAGACTTTTCTACGAGCTTGGCGGTTCAAACGGGGATCAATTCGGAGCACAAATGAGGTTGGAATTGCCGAAAGAAGTTCGGAGCAAGAAGCAGCATCGAAAAGTGCGGTTTTCAGAGGCAAATGTGCGCTAGCGCACTTTTCGAAGTGCCAGGCGCACTTTGCAATTTATTTTCAAAAGTTTCGGCGGAATATTCAAGATGTGCGCCTTTTAGGGGTCAATGTGCGCCGGCGCACTTTTTGACCCCGCCAGGCGCACATTTGGCCATTTTTCAGCACTTCGACGGAAATTGGGTTTTTAACCCAATTTCGAGGAGAGAGAAGGGGGACATCATCTTCTGCAAATTCTCTACTTTTCTCTGACGAACCAGACACTCTCGGAGGTGAAGACGGAGCGTTGGAGACGCGATTGAGCGAGGATTAGCGAGGATTAACTCAGGAGTTTGAAGGATTGATCGAGATTAGGTCTATTCGGAGTAATATGTCTTCTTCTCCGGTTTTCTTCTTCTTTGTTTCTGCGATTTCTTCTGTAACGATGTCTGGCTAAACCTCTAGGGTTGTTTAGATTAGATGAAGCGTTAGATAGGATTTTGTATGGATGATTTCGGGTTTCTAACCCGTTTATGTTAATCGATGATCTTTCAGACTTAGATGCGATTTCTCCTAAACCCTAATTTAAACTGTTTGACTCTGGCAACTTGATCAATTGTTAGTTTCTGAGTTTATCTTTGAATTGCGGGTCTGACCATGAACGCATTTCATTCTAGAGTTTAGGAGGTCGTTAGGTTCTCCAATAGCTTGACCATAGGATTGTCAGAACCTAATCTCTTTGCATGATTTTTGTGGCATTTCACTGTTCTTGATCGTTCTTGATTCCTTGCAAGTTAGCTTGACCATAGGAGCTTGTGGGTTTGATAGAATTGAATCTCTACGGCCTGACCATGGAGTATAGATTACAAAAGGATTTGTCGAGTCGTCTAGTCTGTTGAATTTCGTCGATTGCATAGTTTCATCCATCTAAACCGAACTAGCGTGGATTCGAGTCTGAACAGCCGCCTTAGTCTATCTTTGAAACCCCAATCTGCTTTGCTTGCTTGCTTGATTTAAATCGCTTTCTTAGATTAATTCATTCTTAAACCGATTCAAACCCAAAACGACACCCCGAATAGCTTGACACACTGTTCTGAGTAATAGAGAAAGGAAGACCCTTGGGAAGTAACGATCTCGCTAGAGCGATCTAGCGAGTAAAACTTTGTGTGCATTAATTTGCGCACCAAGTTTTTGGAACTCACCGATTTTCACGAACCCATACCAAAATTTTCACCTCTCCTCATTCCCTACTTGAATCCGCCCATCCCCAACTGATTTTCACCTGATTTGGTTAAGATTTGAGCTAGGTTCGAACCAAAACCTAGTTTTGGTGCTTTTTGGGTCGTTCGTCGATTTTCTTGAGGAATTTGCTATCACTCCTTTGAGGTAAGTTGCTCTACACTTCACTACGAATCTATTGCACCAATTTTTGTTCAGTTTCATTGAAATTTTCGGATTGGTGATTTTAGAGCTAAGACCCCTAATTTTCGGAATTTGGGGTTTGGTTGAATTGACCTTGGATTCTTGCAATTGACTATCTTAGATAGCTATATTTTGAATCGTGGCTTGATTGGACTTCGTTTGCTTGATGAATTGCATGATGTAGGGTACTTTCCCATACCGAGTTTTTGCAATTTGGGGATTTTTGGGGTTGGATGAATTCTGATGGTGTAGAGTGTTTTTGAATGATCCTAGGGTGTGTTTTGGCATATTGGAGAGATTGATTTGGACTGATTGTAGCTTGCTTCAGCTATATTGAGAATTTTACCTTAGTGCCGGTTCTAAGTGTTCGATGTTCCATGTTTGACTAGTTGGTTGACTTAGACATGATGATTGATTTCTTTGTGATTGTCTATTTGATTCAGTAGCATTGTGTCTTTGTTCCTTTGGTTAAATGTTCAACTTGATGTCATGGCTACTTTGTTGAACCGTACTAAGCATGATTCGATCCCTATCACTTGGTTGCATTGCGTGCTATTTTGGATGGTGGTTTGCACACTTCAGCATGTTTGCTCATGTCTCATTCTAGTTTGTTTGAGTTGCAGATTATGGCTAGTTCATCAGGGCAGGGGCAATCTGCCTCGCGAAATGCGGGGAACATCTCAGCGGACGAGGAGGAACCTCGCCGACCATTCAGTCTGGTGCCTCTTCCGGGTCGTAACGATCCGCCGCCACCCAGAGGAAGCGTACCTGGTCTGCATCGGTTCATTGATGACCTGCCAGATATCACCCACTGGACAGCTTACTGGCAGATTCAACACCTTAAACCCACACCGGGGGTGAGGGTTGATTTTGAGGACATTAGGGAGCAATGTCCGGAGTTCCATGAGCTGCTAGTGCATCGGCTGACACGCGCTGACTTGCTGAGACTGGTTCAGGTGGCAGAGCCCGCACCACTTCTTCCCCTCCAGGAGCTCTGGAGTACATTCGATTTAAACCCGAGGGTGAAGAACACGTATACGAGGCACATCCAGTTTCGCTTGGGAGGAACTCTTTTCCATGAGTCCTACGACACATTTGGAAGGTTGTTGGGGATTGACCAGTCCGCGGATCTCAGAGTTTTCAAGATTAAGGAATCGGGAGTCAAAAAATTGAAAACAACACCAGAACGTGGCGAGAACTCACGGGCAGTGGTGGGTCATTTGTCACCAACAAGTCTACATATCGCGACATCAGATGCCCGGTATGGCGGTTCCTTCAGGTGATCTTCATTCGATCTATCTGCCATCGAAGCACCGGTGGTCATCATTTCTATGGAGATGAGATGCATCTGGTCCGCTGCATGCTTGGCGGACGGAGGCTCCACATGGGATATCAGGTCGCACAGTTCTTCTATAAGCGAGTCACTGGTGCCGTTCTTCCTCGCACTCTTCCGGGAGGATGGTACGTCGCTCGCATCATTGCGACCGCGGGCATTAGAGACAGGTGGTCTGCTGAGGTGTTTGTAGGGTTGACACCCCCGAGGGAGCTAGGACCTCAGTACCTGATGGCTCAAGGGTGGGTTCCCCGACCAGTTCCACCTCCGCAGCCTGAGATTCCAGTTCCAGAGGGCGACACTCTAGAGCCACCCCCAGTTTATGTAGCAGGGCCTAATCAGGCAGAGTTTCGGACACCACTTGAGCGAGTTCAGGATTGGCAGGCAGTTTTCGGAGAGGGTGGACACCCTTGGCAGCAGCAGCAGGAGGCCAGATGGACTGCGATGACTGCGTGGCGCACCAGCTTTAGCCAGGGTACTCTTCCATGGCAGGAGGAAGTCCGCGATTTTCAGCAGCAGCAGCAGGCTTGGCACGAGCAGGAGATCCAGAAGATGGACACTCAGCATGCACAGCAGATGGCGCTGCTTCAGCAGATCCTCGATCGGCAGCCGCCAGCTCCGGCTCCAGCTCCTCGCCGACAGCGGGCTCGCCGGAGTCGCGACCAAGATCAGGATCAGTGATTGACCTCAGGATTTTTATTTCCTTTTTCTAGACTTGTACTTTTTATTTTCGGAGTGGATTTTGAGTCGGTTTGTTCTTTGGAGTCTTTGTGAACCTTGAGTCGAGTCATATGTACTGTTATCATCTGAATGCTCTGATCGTGTGATGTTTTCTCTTTTCTATTTAACTCAGGGTATATGGCCAAACCTTTTGTGCATCCAGTTTTGATCAGGACGTTCATGCCGACGAGTTACTGATGCTTTCTATGGAAACCTTATGATCTACTTCCTGGTACCCCTAAACACTTTTGTTTTTCATACTAATTGTTTGGTGTGAACATTGAGGACAATGTCCAAATTTAAGTGTGGGGTGGGGTGTTCATTTGCATGTTTTGCCAAGTAATGGGCGGTGATTGTGCCTTGTTTTGTCACTCTTTCACAGCTTCCCATTCTCGGTAGCAAGTAATTTTCCACATTGCTTAATAACTTCTTGAATTGCCTACTGTCTTCCATATGGTGAGATTGATGTGGTGCTTTGGCTTTAACCAAATGTGTGTGAGAACCTGAATTATGACCATCTCCCACTCTTCTTGCTTGGAGTATTCTAGGAACTTGCCCTTATCGTGTTAGTGAACAATTGACTTGTTAATGTGTACGACTTGGTCTGTCTGATGCTCGAATTCTCTAGTTCAATTCCATGATCGAGTCTAGATAAGGGATCTTATAATTTCGTGTCTTTAAAGTGTTGTTAATGTTCCAGTCAGAGAAAATCTGAAAAATGAGTGGTTCGGTATTGAAGTTGTGGGTCGATTCACGAGCTGGCATACGTGCCTGCCCATTGCTGTAGTCCCAAAGGGAAGTCTCAATGTGGCGTTTTTTTTCTAACCTACTCTCGATCGTGGCTGGGGTCTAGGATAACGCGGAATTCCAAAGGTTTCTGGCTGCTCCATACCTAGTAGTATCCACACTATACCGACCATTCGAAAATAAGACCTAAAAAAAAAGAAAAAAAACAGAAAAAAAAGAGAAAAAATATGTTCTTTAATTTTGTTCAAGTCGTGTCCCCTTATCTAGCAAGTGTCAGGTTGCGTCCTAGAGTAAGTGTTGCGGAAGTAAGTATTGTCTTGCCTTTATCAAGTCAGGTTGTTCACTAGCTCGTTAAAGTCTTGTTCCTCTTTCACTCTGGCAAAAGTTTGGTTCCTAATTGTGTGGTTAGTTGGGTAATACTCTTGTTTGGTAGAAGCACCGTATACATCTTTCTAGGAACCAAGAGGTTTACGGTTTGCTCATTCAAGTTGGTGCATTGTTGTGGTAAAGTTCTTGTTTGAGGACAAACAAAAGTTTAAGTGTGGGGTGATTTGATGACGTTAGATTTACCGAATTTATCTCGCCACATTTGAACGACATTCCTCTTGTTTGACCCTGAATTGTGATGAACTTGAATGATTTTATTGTAAATTATGTTTGATTCCCCGTTGGCCCTCTTTTGGGTCGTTTGACGTGTTTTCAAGTTATTTTGATGAGATTTCAGGATTTCACATCGTAGATGACTTTTCTACGAGCTTGGCGGTTCAAACGGGGATCAATTCGGAGCACAAATGAGGTTGGAATTGCCGAAAGAAGTTCGGAGCAAGAAGCAGCATCGAAAAGTGCGGTTTTCAGAGGCAAATGTGCGTCGGCGCACTTTTCGAAGTGCCAGGCGCACTTTGCAATTTATTTTCAAAAGTTTCGGCGGAATATTCAAGATGTGCGCCTTTTAGGGGTCAATGTGCGCCGGCGCACTTTTTGACCCCGCCAGGCGCACATTTGGCAATTTTTCAGCACTCTCGAGGAGAGAGAAGGGGGACATCATCTTCTGCAAATTCTCTACTTTTCTCTGACGAACCAGACACTCTCGGAGGTGAAGACGGAGCGTTGGAGACGCGATTGAGCGAGGATTAGCGAGGATTAACTCAGGAGTTTGAAGGATTGATCGAGATTAGGTCTATTCGGAGTAAGATGTCTTCTTCTCCGGTTTTCTTCTTCTTTGTTTCTGCGATTTCTTCTGTAACGATGTCTGCTAAACCTCTAGGGTTGTTTAGATTAGATGAAGCGTTAGATAGGATTTTGTATGGATGATTTCGGGTTTCTAACCCGTTTATGTTAATCGATGATCTTTCAGGCTTAGATGCGATTTCTCCTAAACCCTAATTTAAACTGTTTGACTCTGGCAACTTGATCAATTGTTAGTTTCTGAGTTTATCTTTGAATTGCGGGTCTGACCATGAACGCATTTCATTCTAGAGTTTAGGAGGTCGTTAGGTTCTCCAATAGCTTGACCATAGGATTGTCAGAACCTAATCTCTTTGCATGATTTTTGTGGCATTTCACTGTTCTTGATCGTTCTTGATTCCTTGCAAGTTAGCTTGACCATAGGAGCTTGTGGGTTTGATAGAATTGAATCTCTACGGCCTGACCATGGAGTAGAGATTACAAAAGGATTTGTCGAGTCGTCTAGTCTGTTGAATTTCGTCGATTGCATAGTTTCATCCATCTAAACCGAACTAGCGTGGATTCGAGTCTGAACAGCCGCCTTAGTCTATCTTTGAAACCCCAATCTGCTTTGCTTGCTTGCTTGATTTAAATCGCTTTCTTAGATTAATTCATTCTTAAACCGATTCAAACCCAAAACGACACCCCGAATAGCTTGACACACTGTTCTGAGTAATAGAGAAAGGAAGACCCTTGGGAAGTAACGATCTCGCTAGAGCGATCTAGCGAGTAAAACTTTGTGTGCATTAATTTGCGCACCAATAAGGGGTCCTTCCATTCTAACTATCGTCTTCATAATGTTAATTGGTGCGCATTCAGTATAAACGTTAGCTCCAATAGCCATGTATTAGCTTACTAAGTGTTTTTCAATTGAGAATATAAGTATATATAATTACATAGGATGAAATCAATGAATAAAACGTATGATTCTAAAACCTTTCGTATTTCACCATACTCTTCGCGATGCCTCCTCAATTTATCTTCTTGGCCAACTCTTAGTGTCCTACCACCGATATCTCTCTCCGTCGGGGTGCAGAAGTGTCCAGATTTAACGTAATGAAGACATTAGTTGAAATGGAGGGACCCAAAATGCAAAATGGTAAAAGTAGAAGGGGGATAAGAGCGATTTATAGTATAGGAAGATATTTGTTAAGTTGGCAAAGTAGAGGGGGCCAAAATGTTATTTACAAAAAAAATCTCTCTCTACTTTTTAATTTCCTCTAACTTCTCTCTAGGTTCCTTCCTTGCTATCCATTTTCATGGGCTGCTGCCGGCACCCTCTAGTAACCAGCGGTATCCCTTCTCTTTTTTGTTGTTTCCTTGCTTCTCTCGTGTGTTTTTTCCTCGTCTTTCGTTTCAACTTTGTGCTCTTCTCTTCCTATGGAGTTTTTTCCCATTTGTGGGCTTATCATCTCCTTCATGGAGCCTTCCACCCCCTAGTGGGCATGTCCTTCTCCTTTCATGTAACTTTCCATTCAAATTTAATTCTCAGATTCTAACGTGTGTTGGCTTGGATTCAAAAGGAGTTGTTCTTCAGTTTGCTTCTCCTCTTCTTTATATTAATCTACCTCCTTGTTTCACCCATTGATTTGGTGATTCAGACCTGTTGTGGTTCCCTTTATGCCCTCGAATGCATTTGGACGAGTTTGCAACAGAGACGTTCTTCCTCGAAAACTTCTGTGGCGGCTTCCTCTTCCCTTTTGGCGTGTTTCCGAACTTACTCCATCGAGTTGGTTGGTCGGCGAAGAAGGTTGTGGTTGGTGGCGGTTGCAGCTCTTGGGGTGATTTATTAAGGTTTGTAAATGCCTTTTGGATTTAATTTGTTAAGTTCTTATAGGTTTTATGTAGTCTTTCCTTAAGCCTTTTGGTCCAACTTTGTATCATTTATGTTTTAATGAACAAGCATTTTGTCAAAAAATAAAAAAATTAACACTAGCTATTTTTAAAAAAAAATTTGCGATCGTTTGGTGGACTAATCTTTCAAATACAATTACTAAAGGCCCTAATATTATGGGCTTTTCGAAACTGATTACAACCAACAAGCGGCCCAATATAACTTCCATTATTCGTGCAAGACAAGGCTGAATTAGAGTAACTAAAATGAAACTCGCCGTTGTCGGGGATCGAACCCAGGTCACCCGCGTGACAGGCAGGAATACTTATCACTATACTACAACGACTTCGATGTTTGGGCTTTTCAAATACAATTACTAAAGGCCCTAATACCATGGGCTTTTAGAAAATGATTACAACCTACGAGCGGCCCAATATCACTTCCATTATTCGTGCAAGACAAGGCTGAATTTTTTTTTTTTTTGATGAATTACAAGGCTGAATTAGAGTAACTAAAATGAAACTTGCCGTTGCCGCGGATCGAACCCGGGTAACCAACTGACAGGCGGGAATACTTACCACTATACTACAATGACTTCGATGTTTGGGCTTTTCAAATACAATTACTAAAGGCCCTAATATCATGGGCTTTTCGAAACTGATTACAACCTACAAGCGGCCCAATATCACTTCCATTATTCGTGCAAGACAAGGCTGAATTAGAGTAACTAAAATGAAACTCGTCGTTCCCGGGGATCAAACCTGAGTCACCCACGTGACAAGCGGGAATACTTATCCACTATACTACAACGACTTCGATGTTTGGGTTTTTGAAACTGACTAAACTTTCAAATACAATTACTAAAGGCCCTAATATTATGGGCTTTTCGAAACTGATTACAACCTACAAGCGGCCCAATATAACTTCCATTATTCTAAGCAAGACAAGGCTGAATTAGAGTAACTAAAATGAAACTCGCCGTTGCGGGGATCGAACCCAGGTCACCCGCGTGACAGGCAGGAATACTTATCACTATACTACAACGACTTCGATGTTTGGCCTTTTCAAATACAATTACTAAAGGCCCTAATACCATGGGCTTTTAGAAACTGATTAGACCCTACAGCTGCCCAATATCACTTCCATTATTCGTGCAAGACAAGGCTGAATTAGAGTAACTAAAATGAAACTCGCCGTTGCCGGGGATCAAACCCGGGTAACCGCGTGACAGGCGGGAATACTTACCACTATAATACATGACTTCGATGTTTGGGCTTTTCAAATACAATTACTAAAGGCCCTAATATCATGGGCTTTTCGAAACTGATTACAACCTACAAGCGGCCCAATATCACTTCCATTATTCGTGCAAGACAAGGCTGAATTAGAGTAACTAAAATGAAACTCGTCGTTCCCCGGGGATCAAACCTGAGTCACCCACGTGACACCCCCCCCCCCCCCCCCCCCCCCCCCCCCCCCCCCCCCCCCCCCCCCCCCCCCCCCCCCCCCCCCCCCCCCCCCCCCCCCCCCCCCCCCCCCCCCCCCCCCCCCCCCCCCCCCCCCCCCCCCCCCCCCCCCCCCCCCCCCCCCCCCCCCCCCCCCCCCCCCCCCCCCCCCCCCCCAAAAAAAAAAAAAAAAAAAAAAAAAAAAAAAAAAAAAAAAAAAAAAAAAAAAAAAAAAAAAAAAAAAAAAAAAAAAAAAAAAAAAAAAAAAAAAAAAAAAAAAAAAAAAAAAAAAAAAAAAAAAAAAAAAAAAAAAAAAAAAAAAAAAAAAAAAAAAAAAAAAAAAAAAAAAAAAAAAAAAAAAAAAAAAAAAAAAAAAAAAAAAAAAAAAAAAAAAAAAAAAAAAAAAAAAACCGGTCACCCGCGTGACAGGCGAATACTTATCCACTATACTACAACGACTTCGATGTTTGGCCTTTTCAAATACAATTACTAAAGGCCCTAATACCATGGGCTTTTCGAAACTGATTACAACCTACAAGCGGCCCAATATCACTTCCATTATTCGTGCAAGACAAGGCTGAATTAGAGTAACTAAAATGAAACTCGCCGTTGCCGGGATCAAACCGGTAACCGGCGTGACAGGCGGAATACTTACCACTATACTACAAGACTTCGATGTTTGGGTTTTCTCAAATACAATTACTAAAGGCCCTAATATCATGGCTTTTCGAAACTGATTACAACCTACAAGCGGCCCAATATCACTTCCATTATTCGTGCAAGACAAGCTGAATTAGAGTAACTAAAATGAAACTCGCGTTGCCGGGGATCAAACCAGTCACCCGCGTGACAGGCGGAATACTTACCACTATACTACAACGACTTCGATGTTTGGGCTTTTCAAATACATTACTAAAGGCCCTAATATTCATGGGCTTTTCGAAACTGATTACAACCTACAAGCGGCCCAATATACTTCCATTATTCGTGCAAGACAAGGCTGAATTAGAGTAACTAAAATGAAACTCGCGTTGCGGGATCAAACCCAGGTCACCCGCGTGACAGCGGGAATACTTACCACTATACTACAACGACTTCGATGTTTGGCTTTTCAAATACAATTACTAAAGGCCCTAATATCATGGGCTTTTGAAACTGATTACAACCTACAAGCGGCCCAATATCACTTCCATTATTCGTGCAAGACAAGGCTGAATTAGAGTAACTAAAATGAAACTCGCCGTTGCCGGGGATCGAACCCGGTCACCGCGCGACAGGCGGGAATACTTACCACTATATACAATGACTTCGATGTTTGGGCTTTTCAAATACAATTACTAAAGGCCCTAATATCATGGGCTTTTCGAAACTGATTACAACCTACAAGCGGCCCAATATCACTTCCATTATTCGTGCAAGACAAGGCTGAATTAGAGTAACTAAAATGAAACTCGTCGTTCCCGGGGATCAAACCTGAGTCACCCACGTGACAAGCGGGAATACTTACCACTATACTACAACGACTTCGATGTTTGGGTTTTTGAAACTGACTAAACTTTCAAATACAATTACTAAAGGCCCTAATATTATGGGCTTTTCGAAACTGATTACAACCTACAAGCGGCCCAATATAACTTCCATTATTCAAGCAAGACAAGGCTGAATTAGAGTAACTAAAATGAAACTCGCCGTTGTCGGGGATCGAACCCAGGTCACCCGCGTGACAGGCAGGAATACTTATCACTATACTACAACGACTTCGATGTTTGGCCTTTTCAAATACAATTACTAAAGGCCCTAATACCATGGGCTTTTAGAAACTGATTAGACCCTACGAGCTGCCCAATATCACTTCCATTATTCGTGCAAGACAAGGCTGAATTAGAGTAACTAAAATGAAACTCGCCGTTGCCGGGGATCAAACCCGGGTAACCGGCGCGACAGGCGGGAATACTTACCACTATAATACAATGACTTCGATGTTTGGGCTTTTCAAATACAATTACTAAAGGCCCTAATATCATGGGCTTTTCGAAACTGATTACAACCTACAAGCGGCCCAATATCACTTCCATTATTCGTGCAAGACAAGGCTGAATTAGAGTAACTAAAATGAAACTCGTCGTTCCCGGGATCAAACCTGAGTCACCCACGTGACAAGCGGGAATACTTACCACTATACTACAACGACTTCGATGTTTGGGTTTTTGAAACTGACTAAACTTTCAAATACACTTACTAAAGGCCCTAATATTATGGGCTTTTCGAAACTGATTACAACCTACAAGCGGCCCAATATAACTTCCATTATTCAAGCAAGACAAGGCTGAATTAGAGTAACTAAAATGAAACTCGCCGTTGTCGGGGATCGAACCCAGGTCACCCGCGTGACAGGCAGGAATACTTATCACTATACTACAACGACTTCGATGTTTGGCCTTTTCAAATACAATTACTAAAGGCCCTAATACCATGGGCTTTTAGAAACTGATTACAACCTACGAGCTGCCCAATATCACTTCCATTATTCGTGCAAGACAAGGCTGAATTAGAGTAACTAAAATGAAACTCGCCGTTGCCGGGGATCGAACCCGGGTAACCGGCGCGACAGGCGGGAATACTTACCACTATAATACAATGACTTCAATGTTTGGGCTTTTCAAATACAATTACTAAAGGCCCTAATATCATGGGCTTTTCGAAACTGATTACAACCTACAAGCGGCCCAATATCACTTCCATTATTCGTGCAAGACAAGGCTGAATTAGAGTAACTAAAATGAAACTCGTCGTTCCCGGGGATCAAACCTGAGTCACCCACGTGACAAGCGGGAATACTTACCACTATACTACAACGACTTCGATGTTTGGGTTTTTGAAATTGACTAAACTTTCAAATACAATTACTAAAGGCCCTAATATTATGGGCTTTTCGAAACTGATTACAACCTACAAGCGGCCCAATATCACTTCCATTATTCGTGCAAGACAAGGCTGAATTAGAGTAACTAAAATGAAACTCGCCGTTGCCGGGGATCGAACCCGGGTCACCCGCGTGACAGGCGGGAATACTTACCACTATACTACAACGACTTCGATGTTTGGGCTTTTCAAATACAATTACTAAAGGCCCTAATATCATGGGCTTTTCGAAACTGATTACAACCTACAAGCGGCCCAATATCACACTCCAAGAAAATGGCATTTTAACATCGACATCCTAACGGCGGACATAAATCCGCTGTTAGAATAAAACTCTAACAACGGATTTTTAAATATCCGCTGTTAGCTAACAGCGAGCAACCATCCGCTCTTAAATATCCGCTGTTATCCATTTAATTCACGGGGCGCCAAAATATCCCACCTTAGCGGGAAATCAAAATTTTTGGGGGGAAACCTAGCAGCGGATTTGACCTCTGTGACGTGATCCGCTGTTAGGTTTTTGCTGATGTGGCGATCCGTGTGCCCATCCCCAACCAATGATTTGTTTCCTTGCTTTTCTTCTTTTACAGATCCAAAAAAATCTCTCTCTCCATTTATGATTTACCTTCTTCCTTCTTCCCCAAAAATTCTTCCTTCTTCCCCAAAAATTATTTACCTCCCTCCTCCTCCTCTGATGAACTCCAACTCCGGCCAGCAGCTGTTGCAGAAGACGAACACGTGGCCGAACACTTCAACTCCATTTAATTTCAGGTTTGGTTGATTCTTTTTTTTTTATGAATTAGAAGGCTTTATTCATCAAAGAGCACATAGTAGCTGTACAGCAAAGTTACAAAACCTACACTATCAAGAGAGCTAATGCTCTAAATAATTGAATCTATACACTTCTCTATTTTATGTCTATGGGCAAAAATAGCCATCTCCTGTTTGATTTCTTCAATGAGGATGGCTGCTGTCCTTTCTCCTCCTTGACGGAACACTCGCCTACACCTTTCAATCCAAACCCTGCATATTACTATTCTCCACAGCAGCTTTTTGCCATTCAGAATGTCATTATCCAGGCTCCATCCCTTCATTTTCATGGCAGATTGCCATATGTTCTGCCCTCTGAAATCTGGGAAAAAGTTGTCCATGACTTCTTTGGTATAACAGCAGCTGCCAAAAAGATGATCTACACTTTCATCTTCCTCTTTACACAAAATACAGCTGATTTCTACTGCAGAATTCCAATGTTTAACTCTGTCCGCAGTCATCAAGTTTCTGTTTACAATTTACCAAACCACTACTCCCCTTTTAGGGATGGAAAAACCTGTCCAAATAGCAGCATGCCAATCTACTTCCACTGAGCTAGTTCTAATAGAGTTCCATACCTCAACAGTTTTGAACTTTCCCATAAGCTTCCCATCCCATAGAAACTCTCCATCAGAATCCAGGCGAACGTGTGGCCTAATAACCTCTCTTATCTTCATCAACCTCCTCCAGTGCCATGAGCCTGCCTCAGAATTAAACTCTCACAAGCAAGCACCTTTGAGGCGATATTTATTAACCCATGCTACCCATAAGGAACCTGAACGCATTATCAACTGCCATAGATGCTTAACCACTGTTGCCACATTCCAGCTTCTAAGGTCCTTTATACCGACTCCCCCTTCTTTCTTAGGTTTAGCAACCTTATCCCAAGATACCTTCGACTTCCCACCTTCTAGTTTTCCCCAAAGAAACTTATTACAGACAGTTTCCACTTCCTTGATGAGCTCTGTTGGAAGGATGAATGAATTCATCCAGAACTGCAGCATTCCTGAAATCACTGAATCTGTTAGTTGCAATTTCCGGCATAGGACAACTTCTTAGATTTCCAATCAGTCACTCTCTTCGTGATTTTATCAAGGAGAGTTTTGCAGTCATTTCTTCTCAGCTTCCCCGACGTTAAAGGTACCCCGAGATATCTGAAAGGTATGCCCCCTTTACTGAACCCTGAAGCAACGACTATATTTTCCTCTTCTTCCACTGTCATACCAGCTATATAGATTTTTCTTTTCTTCGAATTAAATCTTAGACCAGAAAGCTTGTGAAACTTCTCTAGAATAGACGTTACTGTCTTAACTCCATCACTAGAAGCTTTAGCAAAGACAAGCAGATCATCTGCAAAGCATAGGTGTGTTAGACTGATGCTTTTGCATTGAGGGTGGACAGCATACCTTTTTTGCTCAACTGCTTGTGCGAATAAACAGCTCAGCACCTCCATCGAGAGCACAAAAAGGAAGGGGGAAATGGGATCCCCCTGCCTAAACCCCCTCCTAGCAGGGAAATATCCACTCAATGAACCGTTAATATTGACAGAAATCCTGGAAGCATTTAGGCACATTTCAATCCATTTAACAAACTTTCATGGGATCCTCATAGCTTTCATGACCGCAATGATGAAGCTCCATTCTACAGAATCAAAAGCTTTTTGTAGATCTATCTGGATTGCACATCTTGGAGTAGCTTTAGCCTTATAAGTACTTAACAATTCATGAGCTAACAAGACCCCATCTTCTATATTTCTCCCCTTAATAAATGCAGTTTGGTTCTTACTAACCAGAAAAGGGAGAACAGTAGACAATCTATTAGCTATTACCTTCGAAATCACCTTGTAAATCACTGAACTGCATGATATTGGCCTGAAATGCCCCATGTCCTCTGCATTTTTCTTCTTCGGAATCAAAGCTAGATATATCGAATTAGCAAAAGGAGGCATCTTGCAATCATCAAAAAACCCCATAACTGCTGCCAACAGATCATTCTCTATTACATTCCAGCTGTCTTTGAAAAACAGGGCATTATAACCCATCTAGACCAGGAGCTTTTTCATTAGGGATACTGAAAAGAGCTCGCTTAACTTCATCCCTCGAGACTGGCATAACCATTTCATCAGCCTGAGAATCCACTAGCTTAAGGGTAATCAAGGAATCATAGCAAGTAGACTGAACTTCAGTTTGCTCTCTTAGAAGCTTTTTGTAAAAAGCAACAGCTACCCTTGAAATGTCCTCTTGAGATTCCACCATTATATCATTCTCATCCTTAACTTGTCGAATGGTATTAACAGAATGCCTGGTCTTAACATGGTTGAAGAAGAAAGCTGTGTTCTGATCCCCCAGCTTAATCCAATGCACTTTTGCTTTCTGCCTCATTATACTTTCCTCATCTGCTTTAAGTTGCTCATACTCCATGCTACAGAGTTTCAAAGCCCCCATATCAGCTGTGGACGGACTAGAAAAAAGTCTCTCTTTGATCCCCAACAGTTCCTTTTCCTTTTCTCTTAATCTCATTTGGATATCTGAGTAGCATCTTTTGTTGAGATCCTTCAAAGCAAACTTCAGCCTTCTAAGCTTTTCAAAAATCACATAGAAATCACTGCCCTGAATGCTAGAATTCCAAACCCTGCTAACAATCCCCTTATATTCATTGTTCTGAACCCAGCAAGAGAAGAATTTAAAGGGTTTTGGTTGAGAATAACAAACCCTATCATTGTAAGAGAGCACAATGATCTGATTCAGTAGAAGCAATGACATTCACTCTACTGTCTGGGAAACTAGTCTGCCACTTGAGGTTTACCAAGACCCTATCCAATCTTCTTGAGACTAGACCATCTGTCCTATTATTAATCCAGGTGAAATGAGGCCCTGCTGCATAATGTTTTATCAATTCACACTTGCTAACAAATTCTTTAAAGTCTTCCATACTTTCATATGAAGAAGGGGCTGGCTCAGCTTCAGACAAATCTAAAAAAGAGTTGAAATCCCCAGCCAAAATCCAAGGTTCATCCATACTAGCTTTAATCACCTGCAGAGAAGCATACAACCTCCTTCTATACCCAGCATCTGTTGAACCATATATGAATGTAGCATAGAAAGGCCTTAGGATCTCCACTTTCACATGGATATACTGACCATTATTCTCAATTATCTTTAAAGGCACATCATGCTTCCAAAGAAGCCATATCTTCCCTAACTCACCCTCATAGGCAAAATCCACGTGCCAATTAGGGAATCTCTCTTTATATAGAGACATAGCATTCGAAACCTTCACTCTTGGCTCTAAAATAGCTAAGATTTCTATTTTATATTTACTAATGAAAGAAAGGACTGCATCATACTTACTTTTCTTATTAAACCCCCGTGTGTTCCAAGTTAAAATCCTCATCTGTATTTGTTTTTGTGCCGTGTTTTAACTCCTGAGACTCGCTGAACAAATTTTTGAGGCATCCCTCTTCCTTGTGAAGCACGTTCAGCCGACTTCTGCATCTTGCTAGCTGTTTTGCCTTCCTTATAATCTCGCTCATCATCAACCGTCCAGGTCCTAACAGCACCCTCCACACTTTCACTTTCATTTTGCACAACCATCCTATCATTCAAATTGCTAGAGTTAATATCATCCCTTACCAACTCCTCAGGAGTATCAAGGTTTGCATTAGCCAACTCATCATGTCCTTCCTCATCAGCATCAGGGGAAACTACCTCAGCCTCTACTTCATTAATTTCTTCCTCACATTCCCCTTCATCCGAGATATGCCCTTCATTATCCAGACCATCCACCACAGCACTCAATGAATCAGATAAGGCTTTTTTAGCCGATTTCTTCTTCTTCCTATTCAACCTCCTCTTAATATTTCTACTATTTGCAGGCTTGCCACTTTCATCAGTAACAACCTGCTCATCTGCAACTTCTACCGTCGGAGTAGCCTGTATCAACACAGCATCATTAACCACAGCATCATTAACCACCCTATGTTCCGGGGATAGAACAACAACATTTGCCCCTACAACAGTCTGAGTTTTCTTATGAGCAGCCGCCCATACTTTCCTAGTCCCTTTGTAATCTCTTGTTGTTGCTCTAACAACTTCCATTCTCCAGGGTTCCCCATTTTCTGTCTCAATTTCAATCGATTCTGGACAGGGAATAACCACATCCCGAAGCACACAGACTTTGACATCCAGCCCCTCACGCACAAAGTTCTTCCATGGTTTCCCCATCAAACTCGTAAGCCAGCTTATCCCCTCAATGGAGATTGCAGCAGGAGGCACATTCCTAATAGTTATCCATTCAGGAGTACTTTTCTTAGACAGATCCAATGGCTTTATCCCCTTCTCCCATCGTCGTAAGAGCATTCCAGAATTATGAATGTGCCAAGATCTAGATAGAACCCAGTCATATAAACTCACCGAGTTGAACTCAAACAGGAAGCAATTGTCTAAGTATTTTGATACAGTCACCAAACCTTCGTATCCCCACAGGCGGTTCGCCACATCCGCGATAACTCGAAGCGGCGGCGGAGTCCCCACAAACTGAGCTACCAAAGCTTCCTTCAACCTCTCATACCCTTTCTCCCAGACAGAGCTGGGTAGTTTTAGAATTCCTCCAGCCCGAGCCGACTCTGGTATATCAACGTACTTCAGATCCTTAGTTGGATCAGAGACCACCGCAGACCACGATCGTGATGCCTTCGATGACTCGCCTTTCTCAATCATTCTCAAAAAATCAAGAAAACTAAGAAGAAGAAAATATCTCGTCGGACGCGGAACCGCTAGGCAGTCGCCGCCGATTCAACCGATTCAGAACCCCTTGTCGGAGCGCACCCACAACAAAACGGCTCAATGAACCTTCGAATCGTCCAGCCGAATCCAACTAACCTGAAATCCCAAATAAAACTCTTCCAAAAAGAACCGAACGCGAGAGATTGCTCAGATACTAGGTATCCTTACCGAAGAATCACAATCGACGAATCCCGACTGGAGCGCACCCACAGCCGGATCAACGCAGATCAGACCTTGCTCCGCGTGAAAGACTCCAATGAAACAGTTCAGAGAACCGAGAGAGAGTTCTTTTTCAGAGAGAGTTTTTTTTGTTTCTTTTTTTCAGAGAGATTATACTCTCTTTACTTGTTGATTCTTCTTTACTTGTTGATGAACTAGGGTTTTAATATGAGATTTAATTTTGGTGTGTTGATTGATTGTTTGATTGAAGGAGGAGGAGGAGGAAGAAGAAGAAGAAGAAGAAGAAGAAGAAGAAGAAGAAGAAGAAGAAAAGAAAAGAAGAAGAAGAAGAAGAAGAAGAAGAAGAAGAAGAAGAAGAAGAAAGAAGAAGAAAGAAGAAGAAGAAAAAAAGAAGAGAAGAAGAAAAAAAAGAAGAAAAGAAGAAAGAAAAAAGAAGAAGAAAGAACAAAAGAAGAAGAAGACGAACAAAGAAAGAGAAGAAGAAGAAAAAGAAAAAGAAGAAAGAAGAAAAGAAGAGAAGAAGAAGAAGAAGAAAAGAAAAAGAAGAAAGAAGAAGAAGAAGAGAAGAAAGAACAAAGAAAGAGAAGAAGAAGAAAAAGAAGAAGAAAGAAGAAGAAGAAGCAGAAGAAGAAGAAGAAGAAAGAAAAAGAAGAAGAAGCAGAAAAAAGAAGAAAGAAGAGAAGAAGAAAGAGAAGGAGGAGAAGAAGAAAGGAAGAAGAAGAAGAAGGAAGAGAAAGAAGAAAAAAGAAGAAGAAGAGGAAGACCAGCAAAAACCTGGTCGGCCAGCAGATTTCTGCAATTTTTTTTATTCTGATCGGAACTCTAACAGCGGATAACATCCGCTTTTATAATTTTGATCCGCTGTTACATTTAACAGCGGATATAGAGATATTCGCTGTTAGGATTAACGGCGGAAGCTTATCCGCTGTTAGATCGGCTTACGTTAGTCAACCTAACAGCGGACACGCGTCCGCCGTTAAATCTAAGTAACAGCGGCCAATCCGCTGTTAGACTAAATAAAAATCCGCTGTTAGAGTTCCTTTTTCTTGTAGTGTCACTTCCATTATTCGTGCAAGACAAAGCTGAATTAGAGTAACTAAAATGAAACTCGCCGTTGCCGGGGATCAATCCCGAGTCACCCACGTGACAGGCGGGAATACTTACCACTATCCTACAACGACTTCGATGTTTGGGTTTTTCGAAATTGACTAATCTTTCAAATACAATTACTAAAGACCCTAATATTATGGGCTTTTCGAAACTGATTACAACCTACAAGCGGCCCAATATCACTTCCATTATTCGTGCAAGACAAGCTGAATTAGAGTAACTAAAATGAAACTCACCGTTGCCGGGGATCAAACCCGGGTCACCCACGTGACAGGCGGGAATACTTACCACTATACTACAACAACTTAGAAGTTTGGGCTTTTCGAAACGGATTACAACCTACAACCGGCCCAATATCACTTCCATTATTCGTGCAAGACAAGGCTGAATTAGAGTAACTAAAATGAAACTCGCCGTTGCCGGGGATCAAACCCAAGTCACCCACGTGATAAGCGGGAATACTTACCACTATACTACAACGACTTCGATGTTTGGGTTTTTGAAACTGTCTAATCTTTCAAATACAATTACTAAGGGTCCTAATATCATGGGCTTTTCGAAACTGATCAACCTACAAGCGGCCCAATATCACTTCCATTATTCGTGCAAGACAAGGCTGAATTAGAGTAACTAAAATGAAACTTGCCATTGCCGGGGATCGAACACGGGTCACCAGTGTGACAGGCGGAAATACTTACCACTATACTACAACGACTTCGATATTTGGGCTTGTCAAATAGAATTACTAAATGCCCTAATATCATGGGCTTTTAGAAACAGATTACAACCTACAAGCGGCCCAATATCACTTCCATTATTCGTGCAAGACAAGGCTGAATTAGAGTAACTAAAATAAAACTCGCCGTTGTCAGGGATCAAACCCGGGTCACCCGCGTGACAGGCGGGAATACTTACCACTATACTACAATGACTTCGATGTTTGGGCTTTTCAAATACAATTACTAAAGGCCCTAATATCATGGGCTTTTCGAAACTGATTACAACCTACAAGCGGCCCAATATCACTTCCATTATTCGTGCAAGACAAGGCTGAATTAGAGAAACTAAAATGAAACTTGTCGTTCCCGGGGATCAAACCTGAGTCACCCACGTGACAAGCGGGAATACTTACCACTATACTACAACGACTTCGATGTTTGGGTTTTTGAAACTGATTAAACTTTCAAATACAATTACTAAAGGCCCTAATATTATGGGCTTTTCGAAACTGATTACAACCTACAAGCGGCCCAATATCACTTCCATTATTCGTGCAAGACAAGGCTGAATTAGAGTAACTAAAATAAAACTCGCCGTTGTCAGGGATCAAACCCGGGTCACCCGCGTGACAGGCGGGAATACTTACCACTATACTACAACAACTTCGATGTTTTGGCTTTTCAAATACAATTAGTAAAGGCCCTAATATCATGGGCTTTTCGAAACTGATTACAAACTACAAGCGGCCCAATATCACTTCCATTATTCGTGCAAGACAAGGCTGAATTAGAGTAACTAAAATGAAACTCACCATTGTCGGGGATCGAACCCGGGTCACCCGCGTGACAAGCAGGAATACTTACCACTATACTACAACGATTTCAATGTTTGGGCTTTTCAAATAGTGTTAATCCACCTTTTTGCACTTCTACTATGCAAAGTTAACAAAGGTACCCTTTTACTATTTTTCAACCGAATTACGCCCTCTTACTTTAACCCTTTTATCAAATCTACCCTTTCGTTAATTTTTCCGTCCAAAATCCATTAAGTATGCTGACTGTAGAAGCCATGTCACACTATTTGTCTACAAGGCTTGACCTATGAAGTAAAATCAAAACTAAAAAGAAAACTAAAACTAAAAAGAAAGTAAAACTGGCCTATGAAAAATTCCCTTCTCTCCTTCCTCGTATTCTCCGTTGAACGCAACCCTCATCTCCCATGTCTTCACCATCTACTCTCCATCTTCCATTCACCCAAATAACCAAAGCAGTTTCCCTGCTTATCCTCTCTCCATTAATTCATCTTGCTCCAAAATAATACCCTCTCACCTTCCCAGATCTGAACAAAGATAATGACTCAAAGCTTCCTCATTCTCCTCATTCCAACAACCATGTTTAAGCTGAAAGCTTTCTTAGTTTTGGGAAAGAAGACTGGAAACAGAGTACCTAGCCGATGAACCAAGTCTTGATTTACTCTCTAAATCCTCTCTACAGGTTTTCTCTTATTTTCCTACGTTCAATCTCTCTAATCTCAATGGATGATCAGGAATGTGGTAGCGGGAGGTGAATCGGTTCAGAATCGATTCAAAATTCAGGAAAGAATATGAGAATGGTGTGGATTGAGGTTGAAACAGGGTGTTTGTTGGGAAACTAATGGCCGGATTCCGACGCAGAGCTCGCTGAACTCGATCTGGACTTTGAAGGAAGATGAAGTCTCCAGCGGCCAACTTATTTTGATTGAGGAGCGAGATCCACCCTTGCATTCAACAGATGCAGCAGTCTAAACAGGAGGATTCATAGCGTAGTCCAACTTAGGGAAAATTGAAACAAATTGAGAGATTGTACATGGGAATTGGAATCAAATTGAGAGATTGTACTTGACAGATTGTAATTGATCTGAATAGGAAGAGTTATTGAGGGGGGGATTGGGAAAGACGAAAGTGAAACTTGATCTTTATCTTTTTCGTTTTTATTTTATAATTTAAATGTTAGAAGTTAGTGGATTTTCAAGTCAGTGCTGAGGTGGACAAATACTCGTACGTGGCTCGAATACTCAGCAACTATAACGGAAAGTGGACTTAAATTTAAACGGAGGGGCGAATTTGTTAAACGCGTCAAAGTATAGGGTGCTAAATCAGTTGTGAAATAGTACAGGGGCAGGTTTGTTAACTTTGCATAGTACAGGGTCAAAAAGGGGTATAAACCCTTTCAAATACAATTACTAAAGTCGCTAATATCATGGGCTTCTCGAAACTGATTACAACCTACAAATGGCCCAATATCACTTCCATTATTCGTGCAAGACAAGGCTGAATTAAAGTAACTAAGATGAAACTCGCCGTTGCCGGGGATCGAACTCGGGCCACCCGCGTGACAGGCGGGAATACTTACCACTATACTACAATGACTTCGATGTTTGGGCTTTTCAAATACAATTACTAAAGGCCCTAATATCATGGGCTTTTCGAAACTGATTACAACCTACACGCAGCCCAATATCACTTCTATTATTCGTGCAAAACAAGGCTGAATTTGAGTAACTAAAATGAAACTCGCCGTGGCCGGGGATCAAGCCCGAGTCACCCATGTGACAGGCGGGAATACTTACCACTATCCTACAACGACTTCGATTTTTGGGTTTTTCGAAACTGACTAATCTTTCAAATACAATTACTAAAGACCCTAATATTATGGGCTTTTTGAAACTGATTACAACTAACAAGAGGCCCAATATCACTTCCATTATTCGTGCAAGACAAGGCTGAATTAGAGTAACTAAAATGAAACTCGCCGTTGCCGGGGATCGAACCCAGGTCACCCACGTGACGGGCAGGAATACTTACCACTATACTACAAGACTTTGATCTTTGGGCTTTTCGAAACTGACTAATCTTTCAAATACAATTACTAAAGCCCCTAATATTATGAGCTTTTCAAAAACTGATTACAACCTACAAGCGGCCCAATATCACTTCCATTATTCGTGCAAGACAAGGCTGAATTAGAGTAACTAAAATAAAAATTGCCGTTGTCGGGGATCAAACCCGGGTCACCCGCGTGACGGGCGGGAATACTTACCACTATACTACAACAACTTCGATGTTTTGGCTTTTCAAATACAATTAGTAAAGGCCCTAATATCATGGGATTTTCGAAACTGATTACAACCTACAAGCGGCCCAATATCACTTCCATTATTCGTGCAAGACAAGGCTGAATTAGAGCAACTAAAATGAAACTCACCATTGTCGGGGATCAAACCCGGGTCACCCGCGTGACAAGCAGGAATACTTACCACAATACTACAACGATTTCAATGTTTGGGCTTTTCAAATAGTGTTAATCCACCTTTTTGCACTTCTACTATGCAAAGTTAACAAAGGTACCCTTTTACTATTTTTCAACCGAATTACGCCCCTCTACTTTAACCCTTTTATCAAATCTACCCTTCCGTTAATTTTTTCGTCCAAAATCCATTAAGTATGTTGACTGTAGAAGCCATGTCACACCATTTGTCTACATGGCTTGGCCTACGAAGTAAAATCAAACCTAAAAAGAAAACTAAAACTAAAAAGAAAGTAAAACTGGCCTATGAAAAATTCCCTTCTCTCCTTCCTCGTATTCTCCGTTGAACGCAACCCTCATCTCCCATGTCTTCACCATCTACTCTCCATCTTCATTCACCCAAATAACCAAAGCAGTTTCCCTGCTTATCCTCTCTCCAAAATAATACCCTCTCACCTTCCCAGATCTGAACAAAGATAATGACTCAAAGCTTCCTCATTCTCCTCATTCCAACAACCATGTTTAAGCTGAAAGCTTTCTTAGTTTTGGGAAAGAAGACTTGAAACAGATACCTAGCCGATGAACCAAGTCTTGATTTACTCTCTAAATCCTCTCTACAGGTTTTCTCTTATTTTCCTCCGTTCAATCTCTCTAATCTCAATGGACGATCAGGAATGTGGTAGCGGGAGGTGAATCGGTTCAGAATCGATTCAAAATTCAGGAAAGAATATGAGAATGGTGTGGATTGAGGTTGAAACAGGGTGTTTGTTGGGAAACTAATGGCTGAATTCCGACGCAGAGCTCGCTGAACTCGATCTGGACTTTGAAGGAAGACGAAGTCTCCAGCCGCCAACTTATTTTGATTGAGGAGCGAGATCCACCCTTGCATTCAACAGATGCAGCAGTCTAAACAGGAGGATTCATAGCGTAGTCCAGCTTAGGGAAGATTCAAACAGAGCACAGGGAAAATTGAAACAAATTGAGAGATTGTACATGGGAGTTGGAATCAAATTTAGAGATTGTACTTGAGAGATTGTAATTGATCTGAATAGGAAGAGTTATTGAAGGGGGGATTGGGAAAGACGAAAGTGAAACTTGATCTTTATCTTTTTCATTTTTCTTTTATAATTTAAATGTTAGAAGTTAGTGGATTTCCAAGTCAGTGCTGAGGTGGACAAATACTCGTACGTGGCTCGAACACTCAGCAACTATAACGAAAAGTGGACTTAAATTGAAACGGAGGGGCGAATTTGTTAAACGCGTCAAAGTATAGGGTGCTAAATCAGTTGTGAAATAGTACAGGGGCAGGTTTGTTAACTTTGCATAGTACAGGGTCAAAAATGGGTGTATAAACCATTTCAAATACAATTACTAAAGGCCCTAATATCATGGGCTTTTCGAAACTGATTACAACCTACAAGTGACCCAATATCACTTCCATTATTCGTGCAAGACAAGGCTGAATTAAAGTAACTAAGATGAAACTCGCCGTTGCCGGGGATCGAACTCGAGTCACCCGCGTGACAGGCGGGAATACTTACCACTATACTACAATGACTTCGATGTTTGGGCTTTTCAAATACAATTACTAAAGGCCCTAATATCATGGGCTTTTCAAAACTGATTACAACCTACACGCGGCCCAATATCACTTCTATTATTCGTGCAAGACAAGGCTGAATTAGAGTAACTAAAATGAAACTCGTCGTTGCCGGGGATCAAGCCCGAGTCACCCATGTGACAGGCGGGAATACTTACCACTATCCTACAACGACTTCGATTTTTGGGTTTTTGAAACTGACTAATCTTTCAAATACAATTACTAAAGACCCTAATATTATGGGCTTTTTGAAACTGATTACAACTAACAAGCGGCCCAATATCACTTCCATTATTCGTGCAAGACAAGGCTGAATTAGAGTAACTAAAATGAAACTCGCCGTTGCCGGGGATCAAACCCGGGTCACCCGCGTGACAGGCGGGAATACTTACCACTATACTATACAACAAGCTTTCTCGATTATTGGGCTTTTCAATATTACAATTAGTGTTTAAAGCTCACTAAATAATCATGGGCTTTTCGAAACTGATTACAACCTACAACGGCCCAATATCACTTCCATTATTCGTGCAAGACAAGGCTGAATTAGAGTAACAAAAATGAAACTCGTCGTTGCCGGGGATAAAACCCGAGTCACCCACGTGACAAGCGGGAATACTCACCACTATATTAAAACGACTTTGATGTTTGGGTTTTTGAAACTGTCTAATCTTTCAAATACAATTACTAAGGGCCCTAATATTATGGGCTTTTCGAAACTGATTACAACCTACAAGCGGCCCAATATCACTTCCATTATTCGTGCAAGACAAGGCTGAATTAGAGTAACTAAAATGGAACTCGCCGTTGCCGGGGATCGAACCCGGGTCACCAGCGTGACAGGCTGGAATACTTACAACGACTTCAATGTTTGGGCTTTTCAAATACAATTACTAAAGGCCCTAATATCATGGGCTTTTAGAAACAGATTACAACCTACAAGCTGCCCAATATCACTTCCATTATTCGTGCAAGACAAGGCTGAATTAGAGTAACTAAAATGAAACTCGCCGTTGCCGAGGATCGAAACTGGGTCACTCGCGTGACAGGCGGGAATACCTACCACTATACTACAACGACTTCGATGTTTGGGTTTTTGAAACTGTCTAATCTTTCAAATACAATTACTAAGGGCCCTAATATTATGGGCTTTTCGAAACAGATTACAACCTACAAGCGGCCCAATATCACTTCCATTATTCGTGCAAGACAAGGCTGAATTAGAGTAACTAAAATGAAACTCGCCGTTGCCGGGGATCAAACCCGGGTCACTAGCGTGACAGGCGGGAATACTTACCACTATACTACAACGACTTCAATGTTTGGGCTTTTCAAATACAATTACTAAAGGCCCTAATATCATGGGCTTTTAGAAACAGATTACAACCTACAAGCGGCCCAATATCACTTCCATTATTCGTGCAAGACAAAGATGAATTAGAGTAAGTAAAATGAAACTCGCCGTTGCCGGGGATCGAACCCAGGTCACCCGCGTGACAGCGAGGAATACTTAGCACTATACTACAGCGACTTCGATGTTTGGGTTTTTGAAACTGTCTAATCTTTCAAATACAATTACTAAAGGCCCTAATATGATGGGCTTTTCGAAACTGATTACAACCTACAAGCGGCCCAATATCACTTTCATTATTCGTGCAAGACAAGGCTGAATTAGAGTAACTAAAATGAAACTCGCCGTTGCCGGGGATCGAACCCGGGTCACCCGCGTGACAGGTGGGAATACTTACCACTATACTACAACGACTTCGATGTTTAATTTTTTGGTTTATTCGCCAATGTCGAGTTTTTGGTTTATGCCTATTGTTGGTTTGATTCGAGTCAGTTGAAAATTTGAATGATTTCACTCAACTATATTTATTTAATAATGAAAATGATTCGATCCCAAAATTTGAATGTTTTTGTATCGTTTCGGTTTAATTCTTCGTTAATAATATTCGCTTCCGGTTCATCCATGAGTTTAACCATGGAAATTGGGTGCGGGTGTTACACTGGCTACTTCAATGATCAGAATCAAAGGTTACACTCCTTGTATCTTTACAAACCAGTTTTGTTTAATTCATAAACTGATTGCCATGCTTGACATCCTCTTTGATTGGAATCGTGCCAACAAGTATAATTTGGAACGACGTATCTTTGACCTAACATCGACATTATAAAATGTCACTCAGAAAGAGTTATGTGAATTGGGTTGAATTTACCATAGTATTTACGTTATTAAGTTGTATTAATCAAGTTCATACAACATAATTTTTTGATAAAGAGATTAGCTAGGAAGACAAATCAATTTATGCCAAATTATAAAATTATGATACTATATTAACAAATAATTTATTGGTTTTGTTCCAATTCTAATGGATGGCCAGCCAAATGAATTTGGCCTTCATTAAAATATTAATATTTATTTACTTATTAATTAAAATTTAAACATTTTAATTGTATTTGCTACTAATGATGAAGAGAATGAATATTTTAGTTGTATTTAAAAATGATGTTGGTCCCATCATTTGACATTGACAATTATGGGTGGGGTCAGTAAATTCGGTCATTAATCGATCAAAACCGACAAAAATTCAGTCAACCGATAATTAACCATGCCCTTTTAACACATGGTTTAACCGATCATTTTTTGTACCAAAATAATTTGTCATGTTTTGACCGATTTAACCTACTTTTAACCTTAAAATTCATTGTAAATTGAATAATGTTATAAATTATACACCAATAAGCACTTGCATTAGTACTTATTATTCCATTATTGTGTCTGTAAAAGTCGGTCAAGGTCAGTTAACAGCATTTTAACTGTTTGCTTACTTGCTAAAAAATGGTTAACCAAATAACTATTCATTGACCTACCGACCAATTGGTTAACCAACAATTAATCAGATTTAATCATTAACCTAAACCAAATTATCACCCACATTGACAATTGTTTTTGAATTTCATGGATGGGAATGATCAGGAAAGTGAAGTAATTGCTAAATTTTTGAAGTGACTATAATGACCACATTTGAAAAAGAAAAATGACATGTATGTAGATGGTCTCATTTAAGAGCTAGATACCCTTCCTTTTTTATAGATAGTAATTTGGAAATAACATAAGTAATAATTATACCTGTTTAGTAATGTAGCTAATTGTCCAAACTAGATTCCCAAAACATCAAACAGACTAATAAGAGACTATAAATTCGGCCAAAGGATGGTGACATAATTTAAATTATGTCACCTCAACAATATTCATTCACAGGCATAGGATGGGATTCCATAATCAAACCAACTGATTAATTATGGAATGAGTGAATTAATTGCATTGATTATATTTGAGTCAATTTGGGGCGGCATTTATATTATGATATTATTCTCATTCTTTGCAATCAATCATTTATATCAGTTGCCATATTATTACTAATATTATTCTTGCTCAAATCCGAAAATATCTTACTTCCTTTTTTTCAATCGAAGTAAATCATTCAGAGACGACTGAGAATACTGCACCATCTCTGCCAATCTTGAATTTTTGCAAGGCCACAGTAAGGAGAGAATACTATTATCCAGCCAATACTATTATTTCTAAACCTTCATTTTTTACTTACTCATTATGAACTCGATTTTCAATAAGATAATAAATGATTTATTTTTTATGTTTTTTTATAATCGTCTTCAGTCGGATCTTCAGTGTATATTTCGTTCATTTTTCATTTTTTTTAGTTTCCAAATAACTGACACTATTATCTAGCTAGTAATAGTATTATATGAATTCTGATGTTTCGTTATTCGCACAGTACTGATATTTATCTATTTCAGTGTGTGTTTATACGTGTTTTACATATAATACTATTATTTACCATTAGTTTCTGTTCAATTTCTTAGATGTGCCTGAGGTAGCTTTTGATTGGGAGGCGTTGGAGTTCAAAACTGTCAAGGATGCCGAATCATTTTACAGAGACTATGCTCATAGGAGTTTTAGTACCGAGCTTTGCTTTGCTGTGTATTCATTTGAGATTCACCAACAGTAGGTTGATCCGGCCTATTCATCGGTTCATTCCTGTCTACCGGACGTTTGGTACAACAGGTTTCCTCGGCTTCGGCTTTTTGGATACAACCAACTTAATCCTTTTCCCACTTTTCTGAATAGGAGTTTTAGTCATCCTGATCCAAGATTAATTGTATCTGCATGAGGCAACGGAATCCTGATCAAAGAATAATAGTATTCCTAATATACAATTATTGGAACAACCAAACTACACCCCAAACAACACAGTATAACTCAATCAATAATAGTAAAACTACAATACTATTATATGCATACTATTGTGTTCGGAGACAAGTAAATGTTCAAAATCAATCATAATAGCGGCAATTATCTGGAACAAATAGTAATCATAACATACTATTATTAGCAGGAACAAATCACACACACAAATCACAGTTGCAGTCACCATTTACAATACAGATTCAAAACAGGTCCGCACGAGATTCAAAACTCTTAAACCACAAATCAGACTCTTCGAACACTAATCTTGTTTGATAATAGCATTAACCTAATAATAGTATTTGCCATTCCAAAATCAGAGCAGAAAACATATATCTGAGATGAATGCTGGTTCACAAACCTAACCCAACACAATCGACAAATAAAACTAGGTCTGATCGAACATGCAGAGTAAGAAATCAAAACCTAATTATAGGTCGAACGAGATTCAAGGAAACGACGGCGGCTACACCAAGCACCAGAAACCGAATCGGAAACACAAAACGAGCACTGAGGAATCGGCAGTGGAATGACGTCCGGTAGTGATTCGGTGAATGTAGAGATTGAATCGGCGGGTTCGGCGACTGAATGCAGAGAAGATTTGGGAGAGAATGGGGTGCGATTTTTTTTTGTGGCAACGATTAAAAGAGGAATGAAAAATGGAAAAGGTAAGTAATATAATGCAATTTGGGATAATAAAAATATTTAATATGACACAATAAATAGTGGGATCTCATTATTTTATTAATATAATCCCTCCACCATTGGATCTAATATATGGAGATCTAATGACTCTTATACATAATCCAACTTTTGTCACCACTCCTAATCCACTATAAATTCAGACAAAATTATGGATGTCTACTATACTCTACTTAGCCAGCATTTCTAGCCCTCGGTTATTTGCAAAGGGTTGAGTTCAGTGTAGAAGACAAAGAGAGGTGATATACTCTCATCTTTCATCTTCTGTCATTGATGAAGATCTACGTTTATGAACTCTATCAATGGTGTTTCGCATCGTTGGAGTGCATCGACATCCAATCAGTCGATACAAGGTGTGATTTTTCCCCCAACTATCTATTAATTTAGTTGCATAAACTAGATTTTTGTGTTTGGGTGCACAATTAATGAATGAATATCGGTTTATTTACATATATTTGTTTCGGCAATAGAGACACACACTAGAAGTGTGCCATTTGAACATATATGAGTATGAGATATCATATAAGGCGTAATGAATAGGTGACATGGTATTCAATATTTCGCGACAATGACATTCTTCCTCTTCATAGGCCCTTGTAGTCAATATTAATGTGTCACATATCAATCTATAGTTACTGAATCATATGATGCACCTCACAAGCCATGAATTTGTCTGGAACTTGTGATGACTCAGATTACTGAATCTTCTTAGTGGAGTAGGCTAAGGCACATCGAGTATGGACTTATGGCCTGTAATTAAGTTCACCATAAACAACAGTAAAAAAATATCAAAGTCAACCAATACGATACTGTTGTTGAGCTATAAACACATACACAAATGACAAAATATATCTGTATTTTTCTATTCAGGTTTGTCATTTTTCAATAATGTGTCCCCAGTTATTTTCAATTTTGTTGAACTTGTAGTATCACGGATTCACACGGGTATTATTGTACAGGGAAAATAAAATAAAAATATCACTTTGCCCCTCTATTTTTCCAACTTAACAAATACCCCTCTATACTATAAGTCACTCTTTTATTCCCTCATACTTTGACCACTTTGTCTTTTGGGTCTTTTTGTTTCAGCTATCGTCTTCTTAACATAAAATCTAGACACATTCGCATAACGGAAAGAGATATCAGAAGTTGGAGACGAAGAGTTGGTTAGAAAACTAAATTGAGGAGGTATCGCAAAAAGTATGGTGAAATACGAAGGATTTTAAAACCATGCATTTTATTCAATGATTTCATCCTATCTTATATATATTTATATTTCCAATTAAAAAATGCTAAGTAAGCTAATACATGACTATTGGAGCTAATGTGGTGTACTGAATTCGCATCAATTGACGTCATAAAGACAAAAGTTGAAACAGAAGAACCCAGACAACAAAGTGGTTGAAATAGGAGGGGGTAAAAAGAGTGATTCATAGTGTAGGAAGCTATCTGTAAGTTAACAAAGTAGAGGGGGCTAAAGTGCTATTTTTCCAACTATTAACTAGGACGTGAGGATTAGCTTCTGAGTCACGATTGTGTTCGACTGCATTAGTTTACTATATTAACGTCAAGATTGATGTTCTTATAATATGGATTACTGATTACTTTATTAGTCACCAAATTGATTCAATCAAGTTCACTAAAAAATCAAAAATACCGCCCCCATGTGAATCAAGTAGAAAAATACGCCAGCTATGAAAGCTCCGTACGACCTTCCAACAGAAAAAAAAAAATATACTTTATTTAAAGGCAAGAAAGAGTGAGAGTGTTCACCTTTGACCTTCCTCTGTAATGCATAGTAATGTTGGAAACAAGGTCGCCGCTGCCTCTGCTGTTCCGGAGGAGATCCAGTGGCCAAGTCCTCAAGAACTTGGCATCAGTTTCAAGCAGCCTTTTACCAGCTTTTGGAACTGTGGTTGATGAAGGATACTTGCACCTCAAGAAATTTGTCATCGCACCTTACGATCACAGATACAGGTTAGTTAGTAGGTGGTGCTGCTGGAATCGCTTTCATTTCATTTGTTTTGAGATTACCTGAGAATCGTTGTGCTTATGCAGGCTGTGGCAAACATTCCTGGTGTTGCTGGTGGTGTACTCTGCGTGGGCATCGATATTCGAGCTAGCGTTCAAGAGAGCATCCACAGGGGCACTCTTGCCCATTGACTTGGCAGTGGATGCTTTCTTTGCCATTGACATTGTCCTCACTTTCTTCGTCGCTTATCTCGACACAACCACATATCTTCTCGTTGATGATCACAGGAAGATCGCTACCCGGTCTGAGTCTGACTCATTTCTCTTCTGACTTCACAGTAGCAAGCGGGAGACTGAAATTTCTTTCTTTTTCTCCAGGTATCTGACGAAACCATGGTTCATAATGGACGTGGCCTCCACCCTGCCATTTCAGTTCATCTACAGAATTTTCACCGGAAGAATGAACCACGAAGGTGTATTTGGTTTCCTCAATTTGCTTCGCCTCTGGAGACTGCGCCGTGTCAGCCAACTCTTCACCAGGTAACCCTACTATCTTCACTTGTATGAAAATCTGCTTATTATGTGTCAGGAAGCTATTAACGTATCTTTCTCCAGGCTGGAGAAAGACACGAGGTTCAGCTACTTCTGGACTAGGTACTTGAAGCTAATTGGGGTAATTAGGATCTTTCTTACAATGTTTCTGTTAGTTCTTGTCCTGACCGGAAAAGTGCAGAAGTCTGATGTTGGTTGACCGTGGCAGGTTACGCTATTAGCTGTGCACTCAGCAGGATGCTTCTACTACTGGCTGGCATACCATCATCCCATTCAAGATGAAACCTGGATTGGTACTGAGGTCGATAATTTCAAAGAAAGAAGCATCTGGTTGGGCTACACCTATTCCCTCTACTGGTCAATTGTCACTCTCACCACAGTTGGCTACGGAGACCTGCATGCAGTAAACACCGGAGAGAAGATTTTCAACATGATTTATATGCTGTTCAACATTGGTCTTACTGCTTACCTAATCGGGAACATGACCAATCTCGTTGTCCACAGTGCTGTTCGAACTTTTGCAATGGTAAATAGACTTTTCGATTAGTTCACAGCCATGGATGAAATTTGATGTGCATTAAATATGTAATATAATGGTTTTCTCAGAGAGATGCCATCAATGAAATACTGAGATATGGAACCAAGAATCGACTCCCAGAAGGGTTGAAAGAGCAAATGCTGGCACACATGCAACTCAAGTTCAAAACAGCAGAGCTAAAGCAAGAGGAAGTTTTGCAGGACCTTCCCAAGGCTATAAGATCTAGCATAGCTCAGCATCTATTTCGTAACACAGTTGAGAAGGCGTACCTGTTCAAAGGAATCTCTGAAGACCTTGTCACCCAACTGGTATGATCTACACGGAAACCTACAAGCAGTAATACTGTTAGTGTTAGAGCAATGCCTTGTAAGAGTTGAGGAATTGTAGCCTTAATAAGATTTTCGTTGCATTTCTTTTTCCAGGTGTCGGAGATGAAAGCCGAGTACTTCCCACCTAAGGTTGAGATCATTCTGCAAAATGAGATCCCTACAGATTTCTATGTTCTGATTTCTGGAGCAGTGGTATAGCATTTCTCCTTCTTACCTCTTCATCCTTTCGCGATAATTGCATTGCAAACATTTATCCGAGATACCTATTTCAAACTGCAGGATGTGCTGACCTACAAGAATGGTACAGAACAGGTACGCTAACGAAACTCCATTATTTTTTCAGATAATTCTGAATAACATGTATCTCGTAAGTTCCCAATGCACAACGAAAAGAGGATTTCGGATCCAAAAATGAAGAATTACAACAGAAACCATCCATGAAAGACAACATCTCATATGAGCTGAGATAGTTGGTATAGTTTCTGTAATAAAGTCGTTTGACTTTCTGCAAAAATTTTGAGATATCCACCCTCCCGCAGTGATGTGATCCTGCAGCAGCAAAAAAAAATTGACAGTTTCAGCATATCAAAATCCAAGAGAATTATTAGTGTGTTCCTAACAAGAAACCTATCCAGATGATTTCACTTCTTAATGCATCAACAACTCTATAGATAAGTTGGAACTAGGAAGAAGTATAGCAGAAAAATCATGACCTGCAAGTAATTGACAGCCTTAAAGAAAGAAACACTGAACATTGACAAAGTTATAGCTATTGTCATGGCATCTCTATCTAGCATCAGCAATGCGATTAGTTTCAAAGGAAATTCAATACATAGAAATGACAACTCTCATGATGAACAAAAATCGGATACGGCAGGTTCTTTCCCTTTAAAGAAATCTAAGTCCATCCAATCTTTCCAGTTTCTGTCAAAACTAGGAGCTGCAGATATGGCTGGAGAAATCGGGGTACTATTCAACGTTCCACAGCCTTACACTGTGAGGACTAAGAGGCTTTCCCAGGTCGTTCGCATCAGTCATCAGCAATTCAAGCAAATAGTGCAGTCAAACAGTGAGGATGGCAAGAAGATCATCTCCAACTTCACTCAGGTACGAAAAAGACTTCTCCATTTATAGTGCTTATTTGATGTAATCAGTGAACTAATTTTGTATTCTGGCCTTCTCATCCTCAGTACCTGAAGGAATTGAAAAAGGACATGCTAGAAGAACTACCTTTTCTGTCTGAATCACTAGAAGAAATTGATCTAGAGGTAAGACACCATTGAGTGATTTCCATTTGACTGGAGATTTTCTGGATGTTGAAAAAATTGGTGATTTAAATATCAGACTTGGGGTTCACATAGTTTGTCGAAAAACTATTTGTTGATTTTCAGTTCAGCAATGTTACAAAGATTATGCTAGTTTTTCTTTCCATTGCCAACACATTAACATTTTGGGTTACTGTTTCCTACAGCAAAGCATCCCAAATGATGATCAAGATCCTCAAGCACAAAACTCCCTCAAAGATGACACTAAAGAAGGTAAACTCAAGATTTAGATAAACTGCCCTTGCCTAGAAACCTAGAGAGATGGGGTAGACTGCCTAGAGCATCTCTTAGAAACTCTTTCTAAAGCTAACAGTGGCTTCCAAGAAGTTGCAAAAGTAGGTAGGATTGTTCACATCAATGAACTCAAGAAGCAAAAATAAAGGAAATGGTATTTATAGATCATAGGCAAAGCGCATGCTAGTAACTGTTCAACGGAGTTTCTTCAACAGTTACCTTTCCCTGTTAGGACCTACTTGAGTAATACTCAGCAACTAATCTTAGCAGAAACAAGTACTCAAACCTTAATACGATAGAGAAAGGACCTACTCTAGGACTTCTGTGAATAAGAAGCCATACAAAAAATGCTTATTAATGCATGTATATGGAAGGTAAGTTGGCCCTTCAAGAAAATAGCAATTACTTAATCAAACCAGCTAAAAAAATTCCATGTTAATCTAGCTTTCATATCATGTATAGTAGGCATGCATAGACGTTCTGTGAATATTGTATTCATTTGTTGGACGTGGAGGTGGAAGGGACATGATTTTTCTTTCTTTTTTGGGAAAGGGTAAAGGTCTGTTCTCCTCTGTCAATCATAAGAACTAACAACAGATTCTCAATTTCATTCACAATTTTTCACAAACTCGTTGTCTCATTCTGCTCAATGATTATGATTGTTGGTTTTCTCTGCAAATGATCGACCATTAGTTCTTCAACAACTGGGATAAAATGTTCCCCTAAACTTTGTATCCATGTCTGCAATTCAATTTTCAGGAACTCAAGAAACATCAACTCCACTATCTAGCAAGTGCTTTGTACGGGTAATTATCCATGGCCATCATCCAAAGGAACTTCCATCAGAAAAGGATACTTTCGGAAAGCTAATACATCTACCAGATATACTTGAGGAACTTTTTGGATTGGCAGGTAACACCATGTTATGATATTTATAAATCCATACTAGGCATTCATGAAATATCACCAACAGGAAAGCAATCAGTTTCTGTTAAACAAGTAGGGACACACAAGGCACTAATGCATAATGTCTTATTGAAGCAAGTGTTATACATGCATCATAAGAACCAGGTAACCCAACATGTAGAATAATGCACAATAAGACCATTGCAGACACTGACTACTAGCCTTACAATGGCATGCATAACAACGAGACATTGTAAACTTTTACTTTATGCAGAAAAGAAGTTCGGAAAGAGAGGGAACAAAATTCTCATGGGTGATGGCTCACAGGTTGAAGAATTAGACGCACTAAGAGAAAACGATCACTTGTTTATCTTTTAGATTGTACAATACAACTATTAGATTTCCACCTTATTGACTCTCAAACACTAAATTCTAAATGGTTTCTGTTAATTTCCTTCTTGTGTCTTCATTTACTAGTGTGTGTGTTAGTAAGGCAAGTTTGACGGCCAGATTTGAATCCATAACAGAACTGCAATATATTCTATGAAGGTAATAATTGCTTAGAAAGAAAGTTAGGATTAGGATACCTACGGTCTTGGAGCTTAGCTGTTGAGCATCTCTAGAACAGCATAAGCAGCTTTTTGAAACTGCTCTTTCTCTTCATCCAGAGCTTTCTTCTTCTCTGCAACGAAATCTTTGCATTTCGCTATCTCCACCATTACTTCGACAGAATTCTGATCGATTTCACTGCAAACGCAGTCCTTCAGAATCAGAAATGAATACGAATTCAATTTAAACCTCGAGCTTCTTATCCATTCACCTTGTCATCTTAAGCATGTCCCCCATCGCCGACTGGACTTGCTGCGACAGATCTGCAAATCCACAACAGATAATCAACCTCCGCCAAGCATTTAGAGATATCAACAATACAACAACTCGAGATTCTCGACAAATTCAAACTGCTGTATCTGAATGATCAAGATATAACCAGCAAAAACGAAATATCGGGAAAAAAAAGGATTATGATGAAATGCGTTTAGGAGAATGAAAACCGACTGTGTTCCGGTGTTTGTGATAGGATAACCATAACAAATTGATCAAGTGATCAGTCATACGGTTCCGATCGATAAAAGTGACTTCTGTAGCAAAAAAGGCACTCAAAATCGGAACTCGCGAAGGTTTAATCGGTGACTACTGACGACAGAGAGGTTTGAGTGAAAGATAACGAACCGTAGACGAGAGCTGAGAGCTGAGATTCAGTTTCTGAAGAAGGAGCAACAAGCTGCAGTGCCTGGGAATCTTCTTTTGAACTCGCCATTGTTGATCAGAGTTGCAAGAGAGTTAAGAATGTGACTCTGAATAAATGATTCTCGCGTAACCCCTTTCGAAACTTAGAAGTTGATAAATGAGAGCTGGCGGGAGAGGAAATTTGGACTTTTGCGCTAGTTTCCTCACGCGCCATTTCAAATTTTTGTAAGTGTTTGTTGTTAGATAATTAATTAGTTTGAATTTTTTTTTTTAAATATCCGCTCTAAGAATAGGATTAATCTTTTAACGGGTCTAACGAGTAACGATTTGTAATTTAGTAGTAATTAGTACTAGTTTTTTGCCCGCCCGTTGGCGGGTTTGAGTAAAACAACATTTTAATTTTTTCCCTATTCATGATTTAAATTCTATACTTCGTTAAATTCACATAATACAAAAATAATATTATGTTAACTCTAAGTAATACTCAATATATCTAACCATTCAAATTATAACTATTGCGAAAGTCACCAGTCATTCATAATATTAATTGCAAGAATTATTTGTTATGTGATTAGTTCTAGATAGAAAGTTTTCTTAAAAAATTAGTAGAATAGAATTTAAATCAAAGGAAAAATATAATTTTTTATAAATAAATAATGCTACTAAGAAATATATATATATATATATATTATATATATATATATATATATATATATATATAATATATATATATAATATATTGCAAAATATGGGATAATACCTTCACTATTTAACATTATCTGCAAGTGTGTTATGTGAGATTGTTATCCCAATCATGTTCTATAATGTATTGTAACATCACACCGATCATATTCTATAATATAATGTAACATTATAATAAAATTTATGTGATTACATTAATGAATTTGAAATCATAATTATGTAACAAAGTTGACGACGTTGATATATAATATAACTACCATACATGGGGTCATGCATGGTATGCCAGCATTGTCTCTATTCATGTACACTGAAAATAGATTCATGCACGTGTGATTTGTGAATGTTCTTTAATCTCAATTTGATGAGACATCAAACTATTTTTGCATTTCCTACACATATGTGTACATAATTATAACAATTCTAATAAATATGCAGTGTAGCTAATGTGTTAGATTGATACTTTAGTGAAATAATTCTCTTAAAAATTAGCTACACTGCAAATTTATTAGAATCATTACTTTGGTGAAATCACCATCTAGATTGATGTCTGACCCATTGGCTGGTGTATGTTTGTTTGATTCGTTAAATATAATTTTGCTTTAATTATTAATAAACAATATTTATTTTATGATAACTTATTATAAGTAATAAATGTGAAGTCTTATTATAAATTATCAATTTTTATGAGTTTGTTTTAAGCTCAATTTTTCTATACAAAATATGAAGAACTAACTCTTGTTATAAATTATAAATTATAAATTTTGATGAGTTTTTTTTAATCCGTTTCCATGAACTATGATTGAAATTTGTATAATTAGCTAATTGGTAAGTGTTCTTAGTTACCACATAACCATTTAATGAAAAATAATTAAATGGTTTTACATATTTTAAATTTCATCAAATGTATATATCGTACCAGATGATTGTTTAAGTTATGTACCAAATTGTGATTCAGGTCAGAACATAAATTGCTCTAAAGTTAATTATCCTTTAATATTTTAAATCTCAATAAGTTTTAATCAATGGGTATTAACTATAATTATAGGTAGAAAATTTACCATAAATATATTATGACTTGTTATTTACCTAAATTTAGAAATCATATATATAGAATAAAATAATCCCCAATTATAATTATTTATATGAAACATAATTGTTAAGATTTTTATTAAAGTCACTAATTAAAGTCCCCAATCATTATAAATTATTAATTTCATTTCATATATCACTATTTATTTATCACATAAACGGAAAATAACTATAATTTTAAAGACTTGAATAAAAGAAATCAAGTTAAAACTGAAGAAAAAAAGTGATTCATTATAAAAAAAAATTGTAACTTGTGGGGATGAAGTGGTATTTTATACGTGTTAAGAGTTGTTTATATTTGATGGGTCTAGCCCAACGAAGTCCAAAGGCCCACACGACGGCCCACGAGACGACCCACATGGCGGCCCGAACACAGCGGCTAGGGCAGGGGGCCCGGACTCAGGCGGTAAAGCAGATGGGCCGAACAGGCAGGCCCAGGAGGTGGAGTGAGGCCCAAAGCGACGGCCCAGCTCGGCGGCCTCCTAGGGTTACTCGGCGACACTTAGGTTTCCAAGACAGAGCGGACACGTGTCAACATCCTACGGGAGCTACAAACGAGTGGCTAAGATTCAGCCTTGGCAACCAAGGCAGGGGTACTATAAATACCCCCGTACACCCTATTAACCAGGGGACAACACTTTTACCCAGCGGACAAACGCTCCGCGGTACGTTACTCGCCTCCCTCTCCCATTCCTTAAACTGATCGCCTCCCCATTTCCTTGAACTAACTACCCCCCTTTATCACTTACGAGGTAACCACCCCCGGAAGACCAACAGGCTTGGGCTTCCATTATTGGGCCAGGCGACAAGGCTGGAACAATTGGCGCGCCAGATAGGGGGCGATCAGGCGACCTTTCAAGGCAAATGGCTTCATCAGCGATTCCCACTCTGATGGGCGAGGATGGCGAAAGAGGAGATGGAGTAACACCTGTCAAGCATGTCAACCCAGGTTCTCGAGCAGACCCAAACCTCACTAGAAACATGGAGCGCGAATTCGAAGGCGACTCGGAGTCCCAGAGTACTATTCCGGCCGGCGATGCCTATGAGCTGTTGGAGCAGCGGTTTCGGTCCCTTGAGCAGCAGAATGCTGAGCTCACGCAGATGTTGAAAATGGTGATCGCCCAGCAGGCTCAAGCTCTCAGGGCCAACACTCAGGACAGGCAATCGCCACAGGACTCCCATTTGGAAGTGTTACAGCAATTCCTCCCTGCTACTCAAATCTCCCCCGCACAGATGGCGGTTCGTCAACCTCTGTCCAGGGCGATACTCGCCGAGCCACTACCTAAGGGGTTGGTTCCGCCCAACCTAGATAGGTATGTAGGTACTGGCGACCCGGACGAGCACTTGCAAGCCTTCCATATCGCCATGCAAATGCAGCAGGCTGGCAACGCCGCATATTGCAGAGCTTTTCCGGCGACACTGGGAGGGCGAGCCAGGGAGTGGTACATGAATCTACCGGAGGGCATCATAACATCGTGGGAAGGCTTTGCGAGGATCTTCTCACAGAAGTATGAGTGCAAGAAAACAAGGACGGTCCCGTTGCAAGCGCTGGTGAGCCTGAGGCAAAAGCCGAACCAGTCGCTGAAGGAGTTCTTTGATGAATGGACTGGGGTCGTCCAATCCATCAAGAGGGTAGATCATGAAATCGCTGCGGCAAGTTTATTCCAGTCGACTCATAACGGCAGGCTGCGAGAGTCGCTGCTACAGGAGGCTCCGAAGTCGCTGTCCGACTTGGAAACCAGAGTACACAAAATTATTTTGATCGAGGAGCAGTTAGCAGAACCTTTACGTGGAGCGGCGAAGATGGAAGAAAAGCCTGTTACAGGGAACAAGCAGGCCAAAGGGCAGCCCTCCGAGACACGACCATACGGGAAATATCGCCCAGGGGAGCAAAGGCGTTACCAAGAGAGAGGATACCCTGGAGAGCAAAGGGGTTATCAGGAGAGAGGATACCAAGAGGAGAGGGCAGATTATACACCCCTCTCAGAATCGCGAAGAAAGATTCTGCTGTATATGCAGCATAAGGGACATCCCATCAACTGGCCAGGGCCAATGTTCACCCCGGCGGATCAGCGAAGTCGCCAAAAGTTTTGCGATTTCCATGACTCTCATGGGCATACCACTGAAGACTGCAGGGAATTGAAAAATGAAATCGAAAGGTGGATAAACGAAGGACGTCTCAGGGATTTCATTGTCAGCTCAAAGCGGAAAACCAAGCCGCAAGAAGATGATCACCGTGGACAAGGAGAATCACAAGACAAGAAGGGTGATGTTTTCGCCCGACTTAAGGAGCCTATGGACAATGAAGATAGCAAGAAAAAGCCTCGACCTGAGGTAAACCACGTTTATCAAACCATTTTCGGCGGAGAAAGTTGCCCGACAAAGAAAGTCAGAAAGTAGGAAACAAAGGAGGTGATGATGATAGACCAATTCAGTCGCCCAACGTTGGGATTCTCGGAAGAAGACATGGCCAGGGTAGGAGGCCCAAGTTTGGAAGCGATGGTGATTCAAGTAATCACACACAATAGCCGAGTGGAGCGAGTGATGGTTGACGAAGGGAGCTCTGCGGACATTATTTTCTGGGAGCTGTACAAAAAGATGAACCTGCCAGCTAGCTTGCTCAGGCAGACAAAAACTACCATCTCAGGATTTTCAGGACACACAGTTCCCATCAAGGGGATAGCCACGATGGCAATAACCATTGGGGATGGAGACTTGCAGGTCACCCGATCCATCGACTTCCATGTCATGGATTGTCAATCCACGTACAACATGATCCTGGGGCGACCTGCACTCGCCGCCTTCCAAGCAATCTCCTCCCCAGTGCACCAAGTACTGAAGTTCGCTACTAATGAAGGGATAGGTTTCGCCTGGGGACACCCGGACATCGCCAGAAGGTGTTACAGGGCAGCGACTAAAAGCACGTGCCTCACCATAAGCTTGGAGGCGGAGAATGAAGGAGAAAGAGTCGTTCCAGCTGAATCGGACGTCCCAATACCGCTGTTCGAAGAAGATGAAAGTAAGACAGTTCGAGTTTCGTCCTACCTGAGCGATAACAAGAAACAGGAGTTGGTCAAGTTGCTCCAAGAATTCTCGCACCTGTTCGCATGGTCACCAAGTGACATGCCAGGAATTGCTCCAGACATCATCAAACACTCTCTAGCGATCGAGCTCGGGAGTCGCCCAGTCCAGCAAAAGCGGCGGAACATCTGCAGAGAAAGGCAGCAAGCGGTAGCAAATGAAGTGGACAAACTTTTGAAGGCAGGGTTTATCAAAGAGGTACAGTATCCTGAGTGGTTGGCTAATGTAGTTCTTGTCAAGAAATCGTCAGGAGCATGGCGAATGTGTGTCGACTTCACCAACCTTAACGATGCTTGCCCCAAGGATCCGTACCCCTTGCCCAACATAGAGCAGCTGGTAGACGCAACGGCGAACAATGAAATGCTGTCCTTTTTGGACATGTTCTCGGGATATCATCAAATACCTTTAAGCAAGCAAGATCAAGAGAAAACGGCTTTCATGACGCCCACGGCGAACTACTGCTATCGAGTGATGCCATTCGGGCTCAAGAATGCTGGCGCGACTTACCAGAGAATGATCGACAAAGTCTTTGTCAAGTAGCTCGGCCGAAACTTGGAGGCGTATGTGGATGACCTGCTGGTCAAAAGTAAGAGATCTAATGACCATCTTGGCGACTTAAGGGAAACCTTCAATACACTACAGGAGTATTCGCTCAGGTTGAACCCTTTGAAGTGTGTGTTCGGGGCAACATCAGGAAAGTTCCTGGGATACCTCATAACCAGGAGAGGAATTGAAGCTAATCCAGCGCAGATCGCGGCGATTACAGCGATGGCCCCCCCAAAGACTGTGAAGGAGGTTCAGGTTTTATCTGGAAGACTGACGGCAATCAATCGATTCATTCCCAGGATCGCCGACCGATGCACTCCGTTCTTTGCGACTTTAAAGAATGCATCAAAGTTTGCATGGAATGACAAATGTAACAAGGCTTTTGAAGAGCTGAAGCAATTTTTAATTACCCCTCCTGTACTTGCATCTCCAAAGTCAAATGAAGATTTATTTCTCTATATTGCGATCTCTCCAAAGGCAGTTAGTGCGGTCTTAGTTCGAAGAGAGGACAAAACCGAACACCCTATTTTTTATACAAGTAAAACCTTAGTCGATGCTGAAACAAGGTACCCGGCAATAGAAAAAATGGCATACGCTGTGGTCTGCGCGGCCAGAAAGTTGCGACCATATTTTCAGGCACACACAATACATGTGCTCACGAATCTTCCGATTAAGAATGCGTTAAGATCCATGAGCATAGCAGGGCGATTAGCTAAGTGGGCGATCGAGCTAAGCGAGTATGACATTCGATACCAACCGCGAATGGCGATCAAGGCCCAAGTCCTTGCGGACTTTGTCGTCGAAGGCGCAGTACAAGAAGACACCGAGGAAGGCGAGGAATGGACGTTATTTACAGACGCCGCCTCGAGTAAAGGAGGGTCAGGCGCAGGGATAGTCCTAAGGTCTCCTGGGGGGATCCTCCACGAGGTCGCATTGCGATTTGCAACTAATCGAACCAACAATGCAGCTGAGTACGGGGCATTGGAGGCTGGCTTGCGCATTGCTAAGAGTATGGGAGTTACTAACATCAAAGTTTTCTCAGACTCGGCGATAGTAGTCAACCAAGTTAATGGGAGCTTTGAGGTAAAGGAGGAGTCGCTCCTCCCTTATTTTGATGAGGTAAAACTGCTTATATCGGAATTCAAGAAGGTGGTTATATCCCAGATTGCTAGGGAGGAGAATTGCCACGCGGACGCATTATCGAAACTAGCAACGGCGACAAATTTTGAAGAAGGGCGAATGGTCACAGTGGAAAAAGAAACAAGGAGGAAGCAGTGTTTTCACGTGATTAACGGAATTGGGAAAAGCGACTGGCGAACGCCTATTATTCAATACTTGGATAACGACACTGTACCAAGTGACCCGTTAGAAGCGACCAAGCTCCGGCGAAAAGCAGGGAGGTGTACTATAATAGGGGGAGAGCTGTATCGAAAATCAGCTATGGGTCCATACTTGCGATGCCTGGGAGAGGAGGATGCAGCTTGGGCCCTAGAGGAAGTACACTCAGGAGTATGTGGTACTCACTTGGGAACAAGAAGTTTGGAAAGAAACTTAATATACCAGGGCTTCTATTGGCCAACAATGAGAAAGGAGGCTGGCGACCTGGTGAAGAAATGCCACAAATGTCAAGAATTTGCAAGTTATCACAAGTTGCCAGCAACAGCGCTCCAGGCGAATGTCAGCCCGTGGCCATTCGCGAGGTGGGGGATGGATATCCTAGGCCCATTTCCGGAAGCCTCGGGGAAAAGGAAATTCCTCATCGTGGCGGTTGATTATTTCACCAAGTGGGTCGAGGCAGAAGCGGTGGCAAGTATCACCGCCAAACAGATACAGAAGTTTGCATTTAAAAGTATCGTCACCAGATTTGGTATACCAGAAAGTATTATATGTGACCATGGAACTCAGTTTGACTCACAGGTCTTTAAAGAATTTTGTGATGACCTGAGGATAAATCTGAGATTCGCTTCGGTCGCCTACCCGCAAGCTAATGGACAAGCAGAGGCGGCTAATAAGCTTATTCTACAAGGATTAAAGAAAAGAGTGGATGGCTGTAAGGGCGTATGGGTCGAGGAGCTTGATCATGTACTATGGGCTCACCGTACGGCTTATAAAACGGCGACAGGGGAGACTCCCTACACATTGACGTACGGGACTGAGGCGGACCTTCCGGTAGAAATCTCAATCCCATCTATCCGAATACAGGAATACAGGGATGAGGTCAACGAACAAGAATTGATGCTTAACGTAGATATGATTGAGGAAAAAAGAGAAAAGGCACAGATGCGGCTGATCGCTGAAAAGGAGCAGTTAGCCAGGCGGTACAATTTAAAGCTCCGACCACATCACATCGCGCTCTGATGACGTTAGATTTACCGCGTTTATATCGCCACATTTGAACGACATTCCCCTTATTTGACTCCGAATTGTGATGAACTTGAATGACTTTTATGAAAAATATGTTTTATCTCCCGTTGGCCCTCTTTTGGGCAATTTGATGTTGTTTCGAGTTGTTTTTGTTGAGATTTCATGTTACCACGTTGTGGATGACTTTTCTACGAGCTCAGTACTTCAAACGGGGATCAATTTGGAGTTCAAACGGAGCGGGAATCATCAAAAGAGCTGAAGGTCATTTCCAGGGGCAAAAGTGCGCCTAAATCCATGAAAAGTGCGCCGACGCACTTTTCTGGTGTGCCAGGCGCACTTTATTTTTAGTCTCCTGGAATTTTTTTTCCATCGGCCACAAAAGTGCGCCATTTTCATGGAAAAGTGCGCCGGCGCACTTTTTAAGTGCCGCCGGGCGCACTTTTTCCCAAGACGGATTTCGGAGAGTAAAACAGGGTTTTCAAGGGAGAGACGGGCAGACTTCATTCTTGATTCTGATTTTGACGAACCAGACACTCTCGGAGGAGGATTTTGAAGCTTTGAAGTGACGATTAAGCGAGGAAAAGCGAGGATTAACTCAGGAGTTCTGAAGATTCATCAGGATTAGGTTTTCTCGGAGTAAGATGTCTTCTTCTCCGGTTTTCTTCTCCATTGTTTCTGTGATTTCTTCTGTAGTGATGTCGAGCTAAAATCTTTAGTTTGTTCAGATTAGATGAAACTCTAGTGAGATTTTGTATGGATGATGTCGGGTTTCTAACCCGTTAATGTTAATTGAGGTTTATTCAGGCATGTGATGAGTTTTCTCTTAAACCCTAATTTGAAGCTCTAAGAATCCGTTGATTGACCATATCGTAGGGTTTTGCTTCATCTTTGATTTGCGGTTCTGACCATGGACGTAGATCATTCTAGAGTTTAGGAGGTCGTTAGGGTTGCCGGTGTCTTGACCATAGGGCCGGTGAAACTAATCTCTTTACATATCTTTGTGGCATTTCACTGTTCTTCGTGCGTTCTTGAGGATTTGCGAGTTATCTTGACCATAGGAACTTGTAGGTTTGATAGGATAGTTTCTCTGCGTCCTGACCATGGAGTAGAGATTACCCAAGGTAGTGTCGAGTCATCAAGTCTGATAAACTGAAATTGCATTGCATCATCCGTCTTAATCGAGCTAGAGCGGATTCGAGTCTGGACAAACGCCTTAGTCTATATTCAAATCTCCAATCTGCTTCACTTGTTTGCTTGTTCAATTTGCATTTCTAGATTTTTAGTTCATTCACCACCATTTCCAAACCAAACGTTTAAACCCGAATAGCTTATTCCACATTAGTTGAGTAATAGAAACAGAAAGACCCTTGGGAAGTAACGATCTCGCTAGAGCGATCTAGTGAGTAAAACTAGTGTGCATTAATTTGCGCATCAAGTTTTTGGCGCCGTTGCCGGGGACCTTTTCTTTTTCTAGGAAAGGCATTGTACGTCTAAGCTTTTCATTCACTCTTTCATCATTTCTTATCTCCCACATTTTTATATTACTTGGTATTTCTTGTTTTTGTTGTTTCAGGCAAGATTGCAAGTACGGAAGAAAGAAGACAGAGTAAGCGCATAGCTGACAAGGGCAGAATTTTCTACACTCAGTTCGGCACTACTCCTGTACCTCCTCCTCCCGCCAAGACACCTAAAGCAAGGAAGAACCTCTTCACATCTTCATCTACATCTTCGCCTTCACCATCCACCATTGCTACTACTGATCCTCCCACAGATCCTCCTACCCCACCTGAGATTGAAGTTATGGCGGCGGAAAGGACATTGAAGGATTATGATCGTCCAACCATAGATGGGACAGCTTCGTGCATTCAGATTCCCAACAGGGGAACTCGAAATCTGCACATTCCATCTCACTTGATCAACATGATTCAAGCAAACGGGAACACTTTCTCTGGAGGTGTTAATGAGGACCCGAATGCTCATGTGAGGAACTTCTTGAGGCTGGCTCATACAGTCTCCAACAATGAAGCGGATCATAATGCAGTCAAACTTCAGCTTTTTCCTTTCACTCTGAAGGGTCAAGCAGAACTGTGGTTGTATGATCATCCTGCGAATCACTTCACTACGTGGGATGGTCTGGCTACAGCATTCCTAGAAGAGTTCTTCTCCCCTTCCAGAACCGATGCACTCAGGGCACAGATAACAGGTTTCACAAGTGGTCCGGAGGAGAACTTCTATGAGGCTTGGCAAAGATTTCAAGGGCTTCTCCGAGCTTGTCCTCACCATGGATGGGATGACTATAACAAGTTCTCTATATTCCTCCGAGGCTTGGATTATGAGAAGAGGAAGGATTTCTCTTTACAGTTGAATACAGACTTGGATGATATGACCGCAGCCGCGGCTTTGGCTGCTTGCAAGGTCTTTGCCATGAGGATCAAGTCTCTAATGCAAGCTAATCCCTTAAAGGTGGACGACAGGAGTCTGGGGCAAAGGAGATTTTGTGCTGATGCCCAATACCCCGTTCCCACAGTTCCTGCACCAGTAGACCTTGTTCAAAGTCAGTTGGAGTTGGATAACTCGAAATTGGAGATGGAAGTGCAAAGATTAAAGCATGAGTGATAACACGTGTTTACCAAGGTCGTATTCCACGGGGTTCTCTCAATGGCTTCTACTCACATTCCTCGTAGACGGTCTATTCATTTAAAATAAGATTTGGTTTGAAAGAATAACAAAAGAAAACATAAAGAAAACTAAACAAACAAAGCAAAACAAAAGGGTGCAAATCAAAGACAAAGGGGGTTCTCTTGGTGGGTAGTTTCATCATGCTCAAGAGGTACAAATGCACAAACAAGCCAAACATGTTCGAGGAAGCAATCGAATGACCACGCATTTCACTTCTATAGACTCAATGCACTCTCGTCGCACTAAATCCCTATCCTAGAACCACTCAATTTAGGCTCTCGCTCTCAAACTAAGTGAAAATAGGATGCATTAAAGGTGTTTGATGAAATGCCAAGCTACAAAACCCTCTCCTATGACTCTATGACCACTAGGCTAGACACCACACTCTCATGTCAATGTTCTAACACTAAGAGAATCATCCAAAGACTAATCAAAGTTCAATTGAGTGAAAATCCTAATGCACACCAAGTGTTCGATAAAATGCACAAGTGAGAAATCATGCAACTATGGTTGAATTGAGATGATCTAATCTCTTAGAACACACTCTCTTCAATCCCTAGACCTACAATCTATGCAATCCAAGCACTCTCATGCATCAAATTACAATGAATGGACCAAATTAAGCAAACATGGCATAAAATGGCATTAAGAACAAGTCTAGGAATCATCCTCATACAACCAAGATCAATCATGGCAAGTTCTATACAATCATCCCTCTATCATAGCACAACTATTCTACCCATCCAAGAGGAACCCTAGAAAATCAGCCACACATGGCCAAGGGAGTAAAGAAAGAAGAAGGAAGAATGGTCACCAAGAACACCATTGATGAATCCTTGAGATGATCTTCACTTCTCCACTTGCAAGCACTTCTCCCAAGGTTTGTTGGCTTCAATCCTAGCTCCAATGGCTTCAATTTGCTCCAAAAACGTGCTCTAAGGTTTGAGGGATCGTGGATATGTACAAGGGGTTCAAGAGATGGCAATTCCTCCCAAAAGAGTGAAAATTGTGGGTTTATATAGTGCAGAGGGAGGTGCACGGCGTGCACCCCTGCACGGCGTGCAGGGTGCACGGCGTGCAAGGCTGCACGGCGTGCACCTTGGAGCTGAATCTTCTTTCGGAGCCTCCTGGACAGCCCGTGCACCAACCGTGCACGGTGCACGGCGTGCATGATGCACGGCGTGCACACCTGCACGGCGTGCACCCCTGCACTCTGCAGAAGGCTCGATTTTGCAACGCTCGTATCTCCTCCGTCCTAGCTCCGATTGACCTCCCGTTTGATCCTACGTGCTCCTTGTCACCAGTACTACAATACCAAGACCTGAAAATACAATGAAAACACCTCCAATAGACATGGAATTGGCCTCAAAGTAGCAACCGGGCAACAGAATAGCACTAAGCACAAAACTCCGATAAAAACACATTAAGCACGGCATTTAAGAATCAAACACGGGCATTTCAAAGGTCATTCATAAGCTTAAAATGCACTAATAAAAGTCACATCAAATTCCCCTACGACTAAGCTTTGCTTGTCCTCAAGCAAATGAATTAGAAAACATCCAAGTTCACAAATGACAAGTTCGGTCCATTGAGATTCAAGCAATCACAATTTAGCTTAAACTGTTCCACGAACAAACTAAACCTACACATGCAAGAACATCAACCAAATAAGTCTAAACCTCACTAATTTCTACACACTTCAAGTAGCGGTTGATTGGGACACAGCAAAACCGACCACGACAACACCAACTCTAATCAGAAGGACTTGAAATCGAGACACGGATCGAAAGTCGTGAATGTGGCTATCGACTCGACTTCATCCGCTTCTAGATCCGCACTTTACAAACTCTGGCTAGGATCAAGGGCTACATTTGAGAACTCTTTTTCTTTCTTTTCTTTTTTTTTTTTTCTTACTGCATACTAGTGCTCGATTCAACACTTCACTTAGGTGTTGAACCTGCCTAGCTCACAGCCTTTGCCCTTTTGCTTAGTGCTCAACCCGACACTTCACTTAGGTGCCGAGCTTGCCTAGCTTTTCTTTTGAGCATTTTTTTTTCTTTTCTTCACAATTTAGCCACTTGATCCTTAGCCCCTTAACAACTTTCGTACAAGATTTCGAATTGGATTCCGTCTAGTCTCAAGCCACAATCACGAAGGATCAAAAAGAGAATGAAAAACATGGAAGAGGGGAGAAATTCTGATTGCCTTCATCATCCTAGACCGGTGTTATCGAGTGGTATAAAAACACGTATCAACCAATCAACTAACATACAAGAGTGATAAGATCTCAGTTCTGATCCAGACTCATTTGATATTAGTGCTAACATGCCGGTTATAGGTTCTAAGTGGAGCAATCTAAACATCAATTGTGAAGACTTGAAGTCAATTAAACACCAAAAGTCAAGAACCGAATGATTCTACAATAGAGGAATTCGACATTCAATTAAGATCATGCAAATCATCAAAGCATATGATTATATCTCTACCACAAATAATCACACCAAACCTCAAACTCCCCTACGACTAACATGAGCATTGTCCGCAATGATCAAGAGAGAGAGGGTAAGGTGGAACGAAGTTACCGCGTTGGTAGAGAGGAGCATAGGACGTAATAGAGGTGAAAAAGTTCCATGATGTTCCTTGGTGAAGAGTGATCCAAAATGCTTGCCAACCTTATTCAAGAAGCTAAAACAACACAAAAACTAAAAAGAGCAATCAAGAGCAATAAAAGTAAAGATAACATGGGGTGCCTCCCAAGAAGCGCTTGGTTACCGTCTTAAGCTCGACGATACCTGTGTTATGGTGTCCAACTTAGTACCTCCTTGATGTCAAGTAGCTTCTTCCATGATGAAGATTGAGCTCCAAGTAGCATCTTGGAGGAATGGTAGACTAGCCAATGCACATTGATACTTGTATAGCACTTGAGACCTTGGGTGGCTTGCTACCTTTGAGTGTCGAAGCTTGAGGAAGAAAGTATGGTAGGGAGCCTCCATTGAGTTCCATTGTCTCCAAGTTGGTGATGCCACTCAAGGAGTCTTCCGGTTCACACATGGACGACTTCTCTTCCATTATCACCTTAGGGGAGGTTATGAAGCTTGTGTCCGTCTCTTGACACAAGTACTTCATGATCAAGCAAGAAGATTGAAGAGTACTCACAACCTTTGGTGGGACCTCAATAGGGTGGTGTTGTTCACTTTCGTGCTCCACTCTCGGTGCCACCTCTTCTTGAAGCGTCTCCAAATCATCTCTCACCTCTTCTAAAGGGTCTTCATCCTCAAGTCTCCTTGGTTCTTCATACCCCACATCATCGTTACTTGGTGTGTCCTCGGGAAGAACATGTTCCTCAATCTCCTCCACTACCAACTCTTCTTCCGTGTCAAGCTCTTCCGGTTCACAAGTGTCATCTTCATCATCATAAAAATACTCCAAATGATTGGGATGTCGTTCATTCTCAAGAATCTTCGTGACGAGCTCTATGCTTTGAGATAAACGGTTAACTCGGTTTGCATTATCCTCCGCAATTTGCAAGATCTCTAGCATGAAAGGAGATGGAAGAGGTTTCTCATGGCTTATGAACTCTTCTTGGGGAGACTCACCTTCTTCTTCCTCCATGACAAGCACTTCCGGTTCAAGGATGTCGGAGATGAGCTTCACACTTTGAGTTAAACGATCCAACCGAGCCGCATTATCTTCCGCCATTTGCAACATCTCCTCAATTGTGGGGGGAGATGGACATTGTTGTTCCTCCTCTAGAGCTTCCTTGATGAGTGTCACGCCTTGAGCTAAACGATTGAGTTGGTTCGCATTATCTTCCGCAATCTTCAAAGCTTCCTCAAGTGTGGAAAGAGGTGGAGGAGGTTCCTCATAGCTTACAAACTCCTCTCGAGGACGCTCACTTTCCTTCACCATTTTCAAGAGCTCCTCTAACATTGAAGGCGGTGGAGAATGTTGTGCTTGACTTGTGAAATCTTCTTGATAATACTCCGGCAAGACTTGATGGTAGGGTGGAGATGGATAGGGACATTGTTCATTCCACATTGGCATTGAAGCTTGTTGTTCTTGATCCCACCTTTGGCTATCTCCCTCATAAGTTCCTTGGTAGTAGTTGGATGAAGTAGGATGACCATAGTATGGGTTAGGAGATGGATTCCACCCTTGATAGGTACCATAACCATTACCTCCATTCCACGAGTTCATCTTACTTGCAACCTTGCTCCCATGAACTAGATAGGTGGATAAGGGGCCTACAAACACGCACAACAAACACAACCAAGTAGTACAACAATGCGGGATAACAAAACCATAAGAACAATTAACAAAAACAAACAATAAAGAAGCAAAACTAAAACGGAAGGAAGTGAATAGAACGGTCCACTACTAAATGCTTTCAAAGGATTGAGAAAGTCCCCGGCAACGGCGCCAAAAACTTGATAACACGTGTTTACCAAGGTCGTATTCCACGGGGTTCTCTCAATGGCTTCTACTCACATTCCTCGTAGACGGTCTATTCATTTAAAATAAGATTTGGTTTGAAAGAATAACAAAAGAAAACATAAAGAAAACTAAACAAACAAAGCAAAACAAAAGGGTGCAAATCAAAGACAAAGGGGGTTCTCTTGGTGGGTAGTTTCATCATGCTCAAGAGGTACAAATGCACAAACAAGCCAAACATGTTCGAGGAAGCAATCGAATGACCACGCATTTCACTTCTATAGACTCAATGCACTCTCGTCGCACTAAATCCCTATCCTAGAACCACTCAATTTAGGCTCTCGCTCTCAAACTAAGTGAAAATAGGATGCATTAAAGGTGTTTGATGAAATGCCAAGCTACAAAACCCTCTCCTATGACTCTATGACCACTAGGCTAGACACCACACTCTCATGTCAATGTTCTAACACTAAGAGAATCATCCAAAGACTAATCAAAGTTCAATTGAGTGAAAATCCTAATGCACACCAAGTGTTCGATAAAATGCACAAGTGAGAAATCATGCAACTATGGTTGAATTGAGATGATCTAATCTCTTAGAACACACTCTCTTCAATCCCTAGACCTACAATCTATGCAATCCAAGCACTCTCATGCATCAAATTACAATGAATGGACCAAATTAAGCAAACATGGCATAAAATGGCATTAAGAACAAGTCTAGGAATCATCCTCATACAACCAAGATCAATCATGGCAAGTTCTATACAATCATCCCTCTATCATAGCACAACTATTCTACCCATCCAAGAGGAACCCTAGAAAATCAGCCACACATGGCCAAGGGAGTAAAGAAAGAAGAAGGAAGAATGGTCACCAAGAACACCATTGATGAATCCTTGAGATGATCTTCACTTCTCCACTTGCAAGCACTTCTCCCAAGGTTTGTTGGCTTCAATCCTAGCTCCAATGGCTTCAATTTGCTCCAAAAACGTGCTCTAAGGTTTGAGGGATCGTGGATATGTACAAGGGGTTCAAGAGATGGCAATTCCTCCCAAAAGAGTGAAAATTGTGGGTTTATATAGTGCAGAGGGAGGTGCACGGCGTGCACCCCTGCACGGCGTGCAGGGTGCACGGCGTGCAAGGCTGCACGGCGTGCACCTTGGAGCTGAATCTTCTTTCGGAGCCTCCTGGACAGCCCGTGCACCAACCGTGCACGGTGCACGGCGTGCATGATGCACGGCGTGCACACCTGCACGGCGTGCACCCCTGCACTCTGCAGAAGGCTCGATTTTGCAACGCTCGTATCTCCTCCGTCCTAGCTCCGATTGACCTCCCGTTTGATCCTACGTGCTCCTTGTCACCAGTACTACAATACCAAGACCTGAAAATACAATGAAAACACCTCCAATAGACATGGAATTGGCCTCAAAGTAGCAACCGGGCAACAGAATAGCACTAAGCACAAAACTCCGATAAAAACACATTAAGCACGGCATTTAAGAATCAAACACGGGCATTTCAAAGGTCATTCATAAGCTTAAAATGCACTAATAAAAGTCACATCAATGAGCTGGAAAGGGCTAAGATAGCTCCTTCACCGGGTGTTCCTTCAGCTCCACCGCCAGGGTTCAAGGTGCTTACTCGAACAGAGAATGTATCAGCTGTATCTGCTCCGTGTTCGAATTGTGGTGGTGCAGGTCATTCTGCAGAGGGCTGTACTTGGAAGTTTGAGAGTAACCAAGACCAACAACAAGAGGAGATTGCTTATGTTGGTGGCCCAAACCAAGGGAATAACCAGAACCAGGGAGGATATCAGAATCAGAACTCCCAATGGCAGAACAGAGGGAACTGGAACAATAACCAGAACCAAGGGGGTTATCAGAGGAATAATGGGAATCAGAATCAGAATTCCCAATGGCAGAACAGAGGAGGCTGGAATAACAATCAAAACCAGAACCAAAATCAGAACAATAACGGTGGTTCGAGCTCTTCTGCGCCTAAGTCCTACTCCGATATCATGTTGGACAAGATTCTTGCTGAGACTCAATCCAATAAGAAGGACATTTCACTCACCGAGGCCTCTGTCAAGAAGCTAGACGATCGGGTGACGGCAATAACCAACTTTTTGCAGGAGAAGGTAGTTGGTCTTCTTCCTAGCACAACTCCCTCCTCTTCATCTAACAATGCCGGAGGAGGCAAAACTAAGGAAGAATTCTGTGGAGCAGTTTCTCTTCAGGATGGCACGGATGAATTGGAGAAGCCAATGGAGCAGTTGTGTCAGAAGGAGCAGCAAAGAAAAGAAGCTACTCCACCAGTCGATCCTTACCGACCAAAAGCACCTTATCCTGCAGCCTTGAACAGACCTGTGCTAAACAAGGAGAACTTGGGTAAGACTCTGGTAACAATTAATAACCAGAAGATGGGAGTTGCTTTATTGGAAGAACTTCTTGCAAACCCGGATTATGCTAGGCATATGAAAGAAATTCTCTCCAAGAAGAAGAAGCTGAAAAATGCAGAAGCTGCTGCTGTGGTGGAGGAGCTGAGAAGCGTGATTCCTGACAAGAAGAAAGACAAAGTTGTCCATCCTCTTCCAAAGAACTCATCTCAAAAGACGAAAGCAGACGAGATAGAGGAGATAGCCACAGTTACCCTCCATGGAGCTGGCGAGTCTAATCCGAAGCAGAGCCACGTGGTGCCAAAGCAACCTGATCCAGGGAGTTTTTCTTTTCCTTGTTCTATTGGCACATATTTGGTTGATAGAGCTCTTGCGGATTTAGGTGCTAGCATTAGTGTTATGCCTTACTCATTGTTTGAGCGTCTAGGACTGCCTAGACTAACTCCTACCACCATGAATATCAACCTAGCTGATCAAACTGTTAGACATCCTAGGGTATTGCTGAAAATGTTGTAGTTAAGGTGCATGATAGCTACTTCATGACTGATTTTGTGGTTATTGATTGCATGGAGAGTGTTAACATTCCCCTTATCTTGGGACGACCCTTCCTAGCCACTTCTGGTGCACTCATAGATGCAAAGGCTGGGAGGTTGACCTTTCGGGACGAGGAAAAAGTTATTACATTCGAAATCCCTCCACCTGATCCTAATGTGCACTCTTCCGCTAAGAAATCCATGTCGTTAGTGTTTGAAAATGCTTCAGTTTATACTGTATTTACCGATATGGATACTCCTTATTCATCTTCATCTTTGCAGGATCAGGTAGCGGCGATAGTATCTACCAAGGATACAGCTGGAGTTAAGAAGAAGAACAAGTCTCCTAAGAAAGATAAGGCGCCGCCCCATGAAACTACTCCTACCAAACCCCCAGATGTGGTCCTGGACAAAGTGGAGCTATTTGGACCCTTTGAGGTAGCTGGATTGCGTGGCGACGGTTCATTGGAGCTTTACCATGCTAGCGGGAAGAAATTTGTGCTTCAGAGTGGAGCGATGAAGGTATTCTTTCAGGACACGGATGCCAGTCTGAAAGAAGTTCTGAGCTGGGATGCCGCACGTTAGACCAGGTATCGTCTAGCTCAAAGACGTAAAATAAAGAGCGCTTCATGGGAGGCAACCCATGTCTGGAGTCGGTTTTGAGTTTTTGAATCAGTTGTTTAATTTTGAGTTTGTGTAGAACTGTTGTAGTTCTTGAGTCAGTGGTCTATTCTGTACTTTGAATACTCTAATCGTGTTGTGAGGTTCTCTCCAGTTTCAGGCTATCCTCAGCTCCCGCCATGACTGTCCGTCGGTACTTCACTCTTGCCTCCACTGGCATCCTCATGATCTACTTCTCGGTACTCCTTTACACTTTTCTTCACTGTTGTGCAGTCCATTGAGGACAATATCCAAATTTAAGTGTGGGGTGGGGTGTTTGTTTGCATGTTTTGCCAAGTAATGGGCGGTGATTGTGCCTTGTTTTGTCACTCTTTCACAACTTCCCATTCTCGGTAGCAAGTAATTTTCCACATTGCTTAATAACTTCTTGGATTGCCTACTGTCTTCCATATGGTGAGATTGATGTGGTGCTTTGGCTTTAACCAAATGTGTGTGTGAGAACCTGAATTATGACCATCTCCCATTCTTCTTGCTCTTAGTAGTCTAGGAGCTTGTCCTTATCGTGTTAGTGAACAGTTGACTTGTTAATGTGTAAGACTTGGTCTGTCTGACGCTCGAATTCTCTAGTTCAATGCCTGGATCGAGTCTAGATAAGGGATCTGTTAATTTCGTGCTTTAAGTTGTTATTGATTTTTCCCAATCAAAGAAAATCTGAAAAATGAATGGTTTGGTATTGAAGTTGTGGGTCGATTCACGAGCTGGCATACGTGCCTGCCCATTGCTGTAGTCCCAAAGGGAAGTCTCAATGTGGCATTCTTCTTCTAACCTACTCCCGATCGTGGCTGGGGTCTAGGATAACGCGGAATTCCAAAGGTTTCCGGCTGCTCCGTACCCGGTAGTATCCACACTGTACCGCCCATTCGGAAAAAAAAAGGAAAAAAAAAAGATGAAGAGAAAAATGAAATTCTCTTTAATTTTGTTCTAGTCGTGTTCCCTTATCTAGCAAGTGTCCGGTTGCGTCCTAGAGTAAGTGTAGCGGAAGTAAGCGTTGTCTTGCCTTTACCAAGTCAGGTTGTTCACTAGTTCGTTAAAGTCTTGTTCCTCTTTCACTCTGGCAAAAGTTTGGTTCCTAATTGTGTGGTTAGTTGGGTAATCCTCTTGTTTGGTTGAAGCACCGTATACATCTTTCTAGGAACCAAGAGGTTTTCGGTTTGCTCATTCAAGTTGGTGCATTGTTGTGGTAAAATTCTTGTTTGAGGACAAACAAACGTTTAAGTGTGGGGTGATTTGATGACGTTAGATTTACCGCGTTTATATCGCCACATTTGAACGACATTCCCCTTATTTGACTCCGAATTGTGATGAACTTGAATGACTTTTATGAAAAATATGTTTTATCTCCCGTTGGCCCTCTTTTGGGCAATTTGATGTTGTTTCGAGTTGTTTTTGTTGAGATTTCATGTTACCACGTTGTGGATGACTTTTCTACGAGCTCGGCACTTCAAACGGGGATCAATTTGGAGTTCAAACGGAGCGGGAATCATCAAAAGAGCTGAAGGTCATTTCCAGGGGCAAAAGTGCGCCTAAATCCATGAAAAGTGCGCCGACGCACTTTTCTGGTGTGCCAGGCGCACTTTATTTTTAGTCTCCTGGAATTTTTTTTCCATCGGCCACAAAAGTGCGCCATTTTCATGGAAAAGTGCGCCGGCGCACTTTTTAAGTGCCGCCGGGCGCACTTTTTCCCAAGACGGATTTCGGAGAGTAAAACAGGGTTTTCAAGGGAGAGACGGGCAGACTTCATTCTTGATTCTGATTTCGACGAACCAGACACTCTCGGAGGAGGATTTTGAAGCTTTGAAGTGATGATTAAGCGAGGAAAAGCGAGGATTAACTCAGGAGTTCTGAAGATTCATCAGGATTAGGTTTTCTCGGAGTAAGATGTCTTCTTCTCCGGTTTTCTTCTCCATTGTTTCTGTGATTTCTTCTGTAGTGATGTCGAGCTAAAATCTTTAGTTTGTTCAGATTAGATGAAACTCTAGTGAGATTTTGTATGGATGATGTCGGGTTTCTAACCCGTTAATGTTAATTGAGGTTTATTCAGGCATGTGATGAGTTTTCTCTTAAACCCTAATTTGAAGCTCTAAGAATCCGTTGATTGACCATATCGTAGGGTTTTGCTTCATCTTTGATTTGCGGTTCTGACCATGGACGTAGATCATTCTAGAGTTTAGGAGGTCGTTAGGGTTGCCGGTGTCTTGACCATAGGGCCGGTGAAACTAATCTCTTTACATATCTTTGTGGCATTTCACTGTTCTTCGTGCGTTCTTGAGGATTTGCGAGTTATCTTGACCATAGGAACTTGTAGGTTTGATAGGATAGTTTCTCTGCGTCCTGACCATGGAGTAGAGATTACCCAAGGTAGTGTCGAGTCATCAAGTCTGATAAACTGAAATTGCATTGCATCATCCGTCTTAATCGAGCTAGAGCGGATTCGAGTCTGGACAAACGCCTTAGTCTATATTCAAATCTCCAATCTGCTTCACTTGTTTGCTTGTTCAATTTGCATTTCTAGATTTTTAGTTCATTCACCACCATTTCCAAACCAAACGTTTAAACCCGAATAGCTTATTCCACATTAGTTGAGTAATAGAAACAGAAAGACCCTTGGGAAGTAACGATCTCGCTAGAGCGATCTAGTGAGTAAAACTAGTGTGCATTAATTTGCGCATCACGCTCAATGACTTAGTACTACGAAAGATCTTCAGGCCGGCGGTCGGGGCGGCCAAGCTCAACCCCGGATGGGAAGGCCCATAAAGAGTATGGCGAGTGGTAGGGGCCAACACCTTCAAACTAGCAGAGTTAGATGGAGCAAAGATCCCCAAAACTTGGAACTCCATACATCTCAGGCGATATTATGATTAAAAAGACACCTGTAGCCGAGGCTAGTTTTTAAGGCAACTAAGGGCCCTAACGATTGAATCTAATATATGTCTTCGCGCCATCAAATTTATCATGTAAGACCTAAGGGCATTGGGATCGCTATGTAAGACCTACGGGCATTAACAAATCGATGTGTAAGACCTAAGGGCATCAAATTTATCATGTAAGACCTAAGGGCATTGGGATCGCTATGTAAGACCTACGGGCATTAACAAATCGCTGTGTAAGACCTAAGGGCATCAAATTTATCATGTAAGACCTAAGGGCATTGGGATCGCTATGTAAGACCTACGGGCATTAACAAATCGCTGTGTAAGACCTAAGGGCATCAAATTTATCATGTAAGACCTAAGGGCATTGGGATCGCTATGTAAGACCTACGGGCATTAACAAATCGCTGTGTAAGACCTAAGGGCATCAAATTTATCATGTAAGACCTAAGGGCATTGGGATCGCTATGTAAGACCTACGGGCATTAACAAATCACTATGTAAGACCTACGGGCATTAACAAATAGCTGTGTAAGACCTAAGGGCATCAAATTTATCATGTAAGACCTAAGGGCATTGGGATCGTTACGTAAGGCCTAAGGACATCAAAGTTATCAGTATAACATCTAGTTAATGACGAAAAGAAGCAAAGCGATCAAGAGAGGTGTAATAAGATAAAAAACCAAAGATTGAAAACTCGCGAGTAAGAGTTTAATAAAGCAGTTTTTACAAAAAAGAAAAGGAGAAAGAGAGGAAAACAGCAACAGCACGTAGAAACATGAGGATTGTCTGAAAAGATAGCAACAATAGCAACAGGTTGAAAGCGAGATCATGGGTCTTTAGCGCCGGAGCTCTTCTCGCCAGCCTTGGAAGGGGAAGCGGCGGAATTGAAGTCCCTGCCGCTGGTCGAGGGGGCTTGATCGGATGATGGCGGCTGAACCTCTGATCCATCGAGATTCAGATCAGGCAGGCCACGGCTGCGGCGAGTTGCCGCCACATATTCAGCATCTGCCGCCACTATCTCCCGCTCCAAGCGAGCAGCATCCCGAAAGTAAGTCTCCTCCTCGGCATCAGGAAGGTCGGGAACCCCAAAGTTATAGCGGTTGAGACCTCGGAGGACGGCTCGAACCATTTTTCGCCCCGGCCAGCCCTTGTTGGGAAATAGCTCGTAGAACTCATTACGACAGCTGCGCATTACTACACGCATACTCTCGCCGAGAGCATGAGTGTAATAAGCCACAGTCTCATCGTACTGAGCTTTGGCAGCGGCAAGATCACGATCCGCCGCCGATTCAGCCGCCAGTGAGTCATTAAGCAGCTCCTTAGCTCTGTCCCTTTCGGCGGCTATCTCTTCCACCTGAGCAACCTTGACACGAGCCTCATCCAACTCGGCTTCAAGGGCGACAATGTGCTTATTAGCAGATTGCAAGTCCTCCTGAACGCCCTCCATCTGGGAGATCCGCCCAGTCGCCTCAGCAGGCTTTCTTTCAGAGACTCAGCAGCAGAGGTCGCTGCATCTGCCGGTCGCTAAGATAAAAAAAAAACAAACAACAACATGCGGGTTTAGCAAGGATCGTAAGGTGACAAGCCGGGAAATAGTGTATATAAAAGGGGAAAAAGAAGAGGAAGGTGAGTAAATACCTTCTCCTCGTTATGATAACGAGTGAGATCCATGCGCAAAGAGCGCAGATTCTCAACATCCTCCTTCAGCTTCCGATTCTCCTCCTGCATGTGTTTACATGCAAAGGAAAGATCACCGAGCTCAGCCACGGCCTAGGCAGCAAAACAAATGTAAGGGGTAAGAAGCAGCGAGCAGGGCTAAGGTAACAGGACAAAGCAAATAAAAGACGCATTCCATAAGTACCTGAAGGAGGCGGCAGGAAGTTGCCCCGTGCAGGTCTGAAATCTCCGAGCCCTCACCAGGAGCGGTCACCCCCTCGTAGACACCTCGAGAGAACTCCTCCGTGATATCACTCGCCATCCGGGGCGATATGTGGGATGCCACCGGATGAACGACGGCGAAGTAGGGAAGGCGAAAGGGACCCTCGCCCTCGCGACCAGCAGGAGCAGGGCGATTGAAGAGAGTGTTAGCTCGCTCTGTCCAGCTGGCCCGGCGCGCACGGTCGGTGTTGACAGGAGGCGGGCGAGAGTGGTCGCGAGCAGGCTCGGTGGGACGAAGATCAAGCTCCGCAGCCGGCGCAGACTCGGGATGCTCCGGATACCGGGGAAGAGGGATAGGTTCGTCAGGAAGATAGGAGTCGTCATACGAGATGACGTTCTCGTCAGCAGGATGCTCTAAGGGCTCCTTGCAGAAGGATTGTCATTTGTCGGAGGCGATTGGCGACGAGAGCGGCGGAGGGGAGTTTCAGTCTCAGCATCGACATCCTCCACCTCTATCACTGGTGGGGGCGGCGGCGGAGGATTGCTGGAGCCCTCACCTGCCTTTCTCCTCGGCTTGGAAACCCCAGCTTTTTTCTTCCTCTTTGAAGAAAGGAGGCTTTCATCTGTCTCAGCCGCCTTCCTCTTCCCCTTAGATTTCTCGGGCGAAGGTTGGGCAGAAGCAGGGGCGACGGGGGCAGCCTCAGAGCGGCTGGGACGAGTCTCGGCGACAGGACCACGCGCGGTGGTGCTAAGGAGGCACCCAGCGAGGCTTACGGCACCTAGGAAAGGTACATCCAAAGATTAGTATAAAAAAAAGGAAAGAAAAGAGAGCACAAAAAGGCGATAATATAAAGGTTATACATTCCTAAGGGTTTTGCTACGACGACTCAATTACGCAAGATGAACGGCGACAGCTAGGAAGGGAGGAAAACAATCAGCACCGCCTAAGACATAAGGTATACCTCCTCGTATTCCCGCCTGGGCAGTCCGCAGGCCAGAAGTGGTCGATAAATGATGGCAATCAAGAAGGATCTGGCGACGAAGGAGTATTTCATCGGGAGTAGGATCAAGCTCGGCGTTGAAAGAACTCACGTCACCAGAAGACCAGGATGAGGGGAGCAGCGAAGCCCAATGATGATCCGTGTCGCGGGGGCGGAAGTAGAAAAACGAATGGTACCATGTAGGGCGAGGTTTCGGGGATGAGTAAGTGCCCTTTTGAGTAAGATCAGCTCGGCGAACGAAACTGATGCCATTGGAGGTGTGTTTGGCATAATGAATTAATTGAAACAACCGCAGAGTGGGGGCGATCTTCTCAGTCGCGCAGCTGCATTCAAAAGCAGAGGCTGTAGCCCAACACCCGACGTTAAAGGCGCCAAGAGAAGCGCCAAAGCACTCAAGCAGGGCGACCGTGAACGGGGATGGCGGAAGGCGAAGGCCATTGGTGAAGGCCTCGGTCCAGACGCCGTGCCACCCTGGCGGGCAATTGCCGATAGTGGAAAGCCGAGAGGCCACGGCGAATTCCCAGGAAGACGGCAGCATGGCGAATGGAAGAACGCGGGCGATCTTCTCCACCGACCCTGAAGGAAAGTAGCCCGGGCCAATGACCGCGCGCTCGTCACAAGTAGCTCTTCCCCACATAGACCGCCAGTTGCCAATGGAGTAGGAGCCGGTGACTCTAGTCGCCTCAGGATCAATCTCGACCCCATGACGGGCCCGCTCGAATCCTTTTTGGTGGGGACCCCAAAAAGGCAGGGCAGGAGATTCATCAAAATTCTCCTCTGCTACGTCGGAAATTTGGGCAGACGAGGTTTCAGCCATAGATGGAGGATTTAAGGACGTTGGTTCAGGAGACTGGCTGGAAGTTGAAGGAGGGGACGAAGGAGAGGATGAAGGAGAAGGTGAAGAGTCGGTACCCGCGGAGTAGGAATAACTTTGGTTTTGGCTATCGGAATCGGAATCCATGGTTCAAGACTAATATCAAGAAGCAGAAAAGAGAAGGAAACACACGGTAGGACGGCAATGAGAGTGAGAAAGAAGGGAGGAGTCACGTACCAGGTGGGCGTCGGGGGGCTCCAGACATCTGAAAAATGGCAGGAAGAGATGAACGTTTTCTGGTGATCGGAAGAAGGAGAAACGAACTTTTTCCGATCGACGGGGAAGGAGAAGATAGTGGAAGGCTCGCCGGAAGGAATAAGAAGGCAGTGGAGGCAAGAAGACTGTAAAAACAGGGAGTCAAGGTGGCAGAGAAGGAGTAAAAAAAGGAGGAAGACGGTAAGAAGGGGGTTTATATAGGAGTGCGATGAGCGGGAATGGAACCGTCGCGGTGAATGGGTGAGTCACACGCGCGGTTAAAAGGACGTGTTGGCGGGAAGTTGAGCCGTCGCGATGTTTCATTGGGGCACGCGCGGCTGAAATGACGTCTGAGGGGATAAGGTAATGATGGCTTTCTGGGCAATTACTGAAATACCCCGATTTCCCCAACTTCTCCAGCAAGGTAGGGAGTAAAAGACCATGATACCCTGAGCGGTAGAGAGGTGCATGAAAAACTGGAAAGAAGGGGCGCGATAGAAAGCAGCGACAAAAGAGATAAGGCGATAAGAACGAAGACACCAAAGCGACAAAATAACAAAGCAACAAGGCGATATGACAGCAAAGCGATAAAGCGACACAACGTAAACGATCCGAGTTATAAGTAGGCCCTCAGCCAAGCAAAGCTCGAATTAAGGGCTCGGGGGTAATTGATGGGTCCTCCTACGGCGATCACGAGACGAGCGATCCGAGTTATAAGTAAGCCCTCAGCCAAGCAAAGCTCGACTAAGGGCTTGGGGGCAATTGATGGGCCTAGCCCAACGAAGTCCAAAGGCCCACACGACGGCCCACGAGGCGACCCACATGGCGGCCCGAACACAGCGGCTAGGGCAGGGGGCCCGGACTCAGGCGGTAAAGCAGATGGGCCGAACAGGCAGGCCCAGGAGGTGGAGTGAGGCCCAAAGCGACGGCCCAGCTCGGCGGCCTCCTAGGGTTACTCGACGACACTTAGGTTTCCAAGACAGAGCGAACACGTGTCAACATCCTACGGGAGCTACAAACGAGTGGCTAAGATTCAGCCTTGGCAACCAAGGCAGGGGTACTATAAATACCCCCGTACACCCTATTAACCAGGGGACAACACTTTTACCCAGCGGACAAACGCTCCGCGGTACGTTACTCGCCTCCCTCTCCCATTCCTTAAACTGATCGCCTCCCCATTTCCTTGAACTAACTACCCCCCTTTATCACTTACGAGGTAACCACCCCCGGAAGACCAACAGGCTTGGGCTTCCATTATTGGGCCAGGCGACAAGGCTGGAACAATATTATTTTGATGATTAATTTTAATTACGTATTTAATTAATATTATAATAGTAAAAAAACTTGTTTTATGAGATGAAAAGGCTAGAAACTCACTTAATTTATTGTTGAAGAATTAAAAGGATTATTAAATATTTACCAAAAATGGATTTTTAATTAAATTAACATGATTAAAATTAAAAATAAATTATTTTATTATTAGGAATGAGTATTTATGAACTTACACTTCGAAGTGTTAACAAAATATTATATATTAAACTACATGTAGGCTTTGCAATTGGTATCCAAGAACGTGATACCCACCCGAAATCTAGTCGATTTGGGCGGAGATTATCCATTAACTGGGTAAATTTGATGGGTATGGGAAAATCAAGTACCCAGCTAGAGCGGGTAACAGTTGGGGATGGGTTTGAATGTATCATCCCCATACCCAACCTGATAGGTACCCAATATGAAATGACGTTGTATACTCACAATATATCATCTATGTTTAACGTACTAAACCCAATTTCTTCTTTATGAATTTAGTTCTTCACTTTAACTTCTCAATCGATCGGTCTTTCGTTCCATCACGAAACCCTATTGCTCTAAAAATTGTAGCTCCATCTCGGAAATTTCTATGTAATCCATATGCAAAGAGATTTGACGTTCATCTTATGGGTAGCAGGTTTATCCAATACCCATTTTGGGATGGGGATGGTTTTGATTTTATACCCATTTAGTCTCGCGGGATGGGTACGGTACGGGTAACACTCATTTATTAAACATGTGGGTAGTGGATACGTGGTATCCGTACTCGTGGGTACCCATTGCTAATCTAGTAACATGATCAAAAGTAAGCTAGAAATTAACCATTTAATTACTCGAATTCTAAATCATTTGAAGAATTAAAATAATATATAAGTCAAAACCTATTTTTGATTTCCAATTTAAACTACTAAATCCACAACAATTACATGAATATTTCATAATTTTTGTGTGTTGTTGAGGAATTTTTTTAACGATGATTTAATTGGTAAAATTCCTAAAATTAACAATAGGGGGAGAATACATAAACACCAATTTGCAGCCATCAAAATCAAAATATATGTATTTGTTATAAATAATTGGATTTTGAATGTTAATTATTTACATTATAAAACTCCTAGGTTGATCATGAAAATAAATGTCTTTATAGACTTTTTATTTCTTGGTGAATGATAATCATATTAGTAATCTATAAGTTATAATTTTATCATATAAATAGTACTCGTTGTTGTATTAAATAAAGACATTATAAATTATTTTTCACTCCCTAATTTTATGTTTTCTCTTTGTTTATACTATACATATTTTTTTTAACTTTTCATAAAAATAGTCATAATTTTGTAGATATAGAGATATCAACATGGTTTTCATAATCATAGTAGATGATCAAATCAGTAAGTCTAATTTGGTTCAACCTCTCAAATTTCTATAAATTATTGGTGAATCGTGATTGAACCATAATTTTAGCAAAGTTGCATCATACTGATTTAATAAATAATTCATATGATCCAACAAATTAGTAATGCATGATTTTGAAACTCTGTATATTATCATTTTTTTGGTAAAATCTGTATATTATTGTTGATGTCCTAATTGAAGATGTTTCTTGCATTTATATTGGAAGGAAAAAGCTTGATTACCCCTTATTGTGGAGGATAGTTGTATGTTAAAAGTAATCAATTAATTGATAATTAGATACATATTATTCATAAAAAAATTAGTTACATATTTTAAAGTAATAACTGCCTTAAAATATAATAATTTATCATATTGTAATGATAACTCATATTGGATTAAAACAAACAAAGAAAACAATAGTCAACTTAAATATAAAAGATACTACTATAGTAACTCATAAGTAAATATTAACTGATTAGTGAATAAAAAAATGAAATAAGAAGATTGTTTTCTTGTGTTGAAACGTGGGAGAGATATGAAAAGGGAAAAAGAAAATTTAAAGGAAAAATAAATAAATCAGAAATTTTCTAATGGTTGAATAGCTAGAATTAAGGAGAGAATGAATAAAGAGGGGGTGCTTTTATATATGTATATATATTAGTAGATTTTTAATAAATCATTTAAGCAATGTTTTCAAAACCGTACCGGATATCATACCGGATAGGTCAATGGTATAAGGTTTGATGGTTCAACCGTAATTCTATACCGGCTAAACCGTTTAGAACCGTTTGTAATATTAATTTAAAAATAAGTATAAAATTTAGCAGTAAAATACCGGACCGGACAAATATTCATTAATTATCGGAAAATACCGGTAGTACAGAGTTCACAAACACAACAAATTTAGCAGTAACCATATTTTTAGCCATGAATCTTGAACATTATACTCAAAGTTCACAATCACAGACCAAACTTTCACATGAAAATTCAAAGTTCATTACAATACAAATGCAAACAACAACGTCCATAGTCCACAAAATCCAACAACTACTAAAAGGTTCTACACCGGCACATGATTAATATCATCATGAAAGTACGAACATGAAAGTGTCTTCATGATTAGCTCCACCCAACCCAAGTTCGAATAAATAAGTGATGAATTTAAGAGTTATAAATAAAAATTTAAAAAATATACGAATTCATGTAGCATCAATTATAATATTTGTACTTATATTATTCATCTCTTGGTAAGGGTGGCACATACTATTTCAATCATTATATCAAATGACTGTAGTAATTACGTAGCACAATTAAATGTTATATAATGAATGTAGTATTTAAACAAACAAATTAAGCAGGTTGGTTGGTAGTTGTATGTCCTCGTCATGTAGAAGATCCAGGTTCAAATTTGGGTGCTGCTGTTTTAATTGAACAGAAACTATTTTTGCTGGGTGAGCCGTGGTTTGATTAAAATCGGCCGGCAAATTGTGGTTTGATGGTTTAACCGGTTATGTCGGCCGGTAAGCCGGGTAAATTGAATGGGCCATCTTGTGAGGTATCGGATCGGCTGATTGACCGGTCGAACCGGTTCAATCGGCCGGTCCGGTCTAGTTTTTTAACCATTGCATTTAAGTTTGTGTTTTAAAACCCTGCCACCTATCATGGTTGGCGGTAACCGTGGTTTGATGGTTTAACCGGTTATGCCGGCCGGTAAGCCGGTAAATTGAATGGGTCATCTTGTGAGGTATCGGATCGGCTGATTGACCGGTCGAACCGGTTCAATCGGCCGGTCCGGTCTAGTTTTTTAACCATTGCATTTAAGTTTGTGTTTTAAACCCTGCCACCTATCATGGTTGGCGGTAACCGTGGTTTGATGGTTTAACCGGTTATGCCGGCCGGTAAGCCGGTAAATTGAATGGGTCATCTTGTGAGGTATCGGATCGGCTGATTGACCGGTCTAACCGGTTCAATCGGCTGGTCCGGTCTGGTTTTTTAACCATTGCATTTAAGTTTGTGTTTTAAACCCTGCCACCTATCATGGTTGCCGGTTAGCAGTGGTGTAGTCAGAATTTTTGCCAAGTGAGGTTCATTATAAAAAAAAATTAACAAAATAATTGAAACATAAAAGTTCCAATCAAGTACAAGTGGGGTCCAGTTTTCAATTATAAGCATTTATGTTATAATTTTACATATTTTTTTTTCAAAAATTAGTTGTCAAGTGGGATCCTGAGAACCCGCTTGGAGCCCCTAGCAGTTAATTGGCGAGTTTCTGACAAGCAACCGATTTTCCTTGTAATTAGATATGAAAAAAAGCTAGCTACTCGAGATAGTAACTAGTCTCCATTAATCATATTTTCCAGGAGTGTGTTATGGCTAACGATGTTGTCGTACTGCAAGGCCTACTCGAACGTTGTCCATTTTTCTCTTACAATATGATAGTTGTCATGTTAGGATTATGCTTTGGATACTTGCATTAGTACACCCTGATTTGTCCATGTAGTCATTGTCGAATCGATTGACATTGATTAGATTGGTGAAGGTGATTTGTTGATATAATTCTCATGGAATCGACTGACATTGATTAGATTGGTGAAGGTGATTTGTCGATGTAATTCTCGCGGAATCGACTGACATTGATTAAATTGATGAAGGTGTTGGAACTAGTTGTTTTAGTTGCCTATTCGAATACTATTGGACTTCTCTTTCAAAAACTAGCTCATGAACCTCTTATCCGAGTCTTGGTAAGATATTTATGATCCGATGTAGCTTGTGCTATTGCATTGTTTATTTGGTTCCTACCAAAGAGCAATAGAAAAAGTAAGATGGTAGGAGAACCTGAACGGGATTTTATGTGATGGCCTAGATCAGCAGCACTCGGGAGCAAGCGACGAGTTTATTCATAGGAAGATCGGAACTAGACTATGATTTTGGGCATTCATGGTCCGATATGGTCTACCAATTTGGACCAGTTTAGATGTGATCAAAATATAGAGAGCGACGATCGAAATGCAATGAATAGTGAGTAGATAGACTCGTGTGTACTTTGGAGGCTTTCGGGTGCTCCAATGTGCTTCTAACCGTTCACTTTTTTGGGGGCTAGTCTAAGGTTGTTTTAGCTTATTGGCTTATTGTTTTGTTGCTGTTGAGTTCCAACTTTTTTGCTAGTTGGCGTTTTCCTTTGATCTTGTGAAGACTTCTCTTTGTACAAACTTTGGCTTGATAATTATATAACAATTTATCACTCATAAAAAAAATACTGAGTGGATAGACTTCAAGATTGAATCATTAGTCATACTCTACATCAACATTTGATTTAACTAAAAACTTCACTTTAGTAATGTGACTTATGCTAGAGCTAGCAGATGCTCTTAAGAGACACGTTATAAACACAATAACAACATTTGATTCTATAGTCAGCTCAATTCTCATTCATACCCGAAATTGATTTTCTTTTATCCATCTTAAAGGAAGAAAAAGATATCAGAATCAACTTGTACTATGCCATGTCAGATACCTTTGAATCTTGGTCAAACTCAATCATTGTAGCCCTGAAGATCGTGTCTTTTCTGCTTAAGTTTCACAAGTTAAGTCATATATTTGTTAACTTTTGTTTCTAATGTACCAGAATGTATACACCCAATAAGCAGAGTACCAAAATGGATATTTACCCCCAAGAGCAACATTCCAGAAGGTTTAAAAACCCCCCAAATCTCCCAAGAACCCTAAATCAACATTCCTTTCGGGAAAAAAAACCCTAAATCAACATTAGTGGCGGGAAAATGATAACTCCTGGCGAGGTAGAGGCTCACGACAAACAAAAAGTGAGCTTCTTCGGCAGCGGCGGCGAGACAACTCTTCCCCAACCTTCGAAAGGCACCAGTATGATTTCTCTATCAATAAACTGAATCAGCGATTAGGTTTTTTTTCATCTATTTCTATTTTAAATCGTCTCTAAAAGGGGGTTTCGCAACTTCTAGGAGCTAATGGTCGCTGTTTTCTTGGATTCAGATTGGTTTTGTTCGATGAAGGTTGTGAATCCGTCCCGTCCAGGGGGTTTCAGTGTCACCATCGATCGGGAGCAAGTGACGAGTTTATTCATAGGAAGATCGGAACTAGACCATGATTTTGGGCATTCATGGTCAGATGGTTTACCAATATGGACCAGTTTAGATGTCATCAATATATAGAGAGCGACGATCGAAATGCAATGAATAGTGAGTAGATAGACTCGTGTGTAGTTTGGAGGCTTTCGGGTGCTGCAATGTGCTTCTAACTGTTCACTTTTTTGGGGGCTGGTCTGAGGTTGTTTTAGCTTATTGGCTTATTGTTTTGTTGCTGTTGAGTTCCAACTTTTTTGCTAGTTGGCGTTTTCCTTTGATCTTGTAAAGACTTCTCTTTGTGGAACTTTGGCTTGATATTTATATAACAGTTTATCACTCATAAAAAAAATATGGAGTGGATAGACTTCAAGATTGAATCGTTAGTCATACTCTACATCAACATTTGATTTAACTACAAACTTCACTATAGTAATGTGACTTATGCTAGACGCTAGCAGATGCTCTTATGAGACACGTTATAAACACAATAACAACATTTGATTCTACAGTTAGCTCAATTCTCATTCATACCCGAAATTAATTTTCTTTTTTCCATCTTAAAGGAAGAAAAAGATATCAGAATAACTTGTACTATGCCTTGTTAGATGCCTTTGAATCTTAGCCAAACTCAATCATTGTAGCCCTAAAGATCGTTTCTTTTTTGCTTAAGTTTCACAAGTTAAGTCATATATTTGTTAACTTTTGTTTCTAATGTACCAGAATGTATACCCCAAATAAGCAGAGTACCAAAACGGATATTTACCCCAAGAGCAAAATTCCAGAAGGTTAAAAACCTCCCAAATCCCCCAAGAACCCTAAATCAACATTCCTTTCGGAAAAAATCCTAAATCAACATTAGTGGCAGGAAAAATGATAACTCTTGGCGAGGCAGAGGCTCACGACAAACAAAAAGTGAGCTTCTTCGGGGGTGGCATCGAGACAACTCTTCCCCGACCTTCGAAAGGCACCGATATGATTTCTTTATCAGTAAACTGAATCTGCGATTAGGTTTTTGTTTTTTCATCTATTTCTGTTGTAAATCCTCTCTAAAAGGGGGGGGGGGTTTCACAACTTCTAGGAGCTAATGGTCGTTGTTTTCTTGGATTCAGATTGGTTTTGATTTATGAAGTTTGTGGATCCGTCCCGTCCAGGGGGTTTCAGTGTCACCATCGATCGGGAGTAAGCAACGAGTTTATTCATAGGAAGATCGGAACTAGACCATGATTTTGGGCATTCAAGGTCCGAAGGTTTACCGATTTGGACGAGTTTAGATGTGATCAATATATAGAGAGCGACGATCGAAATGCAATAAATAGTGAGTATTTAGACTCGTGTGTTGTATGGAGGCTTTCGAATGCTGCAATGTGCTTCTAACCGTTCATTTTTTGGGGGCTAGTCTGAGGTTGTTTTAGCTTATTGGCTTATTGTTTTGTTGCTGTTGAGTTCCAACTTTTTTGCTAGTTGGCATTTTGATCTTGTGAAGACTTCTCTTTGTACAAACTTTGGCTCGATATTTATATAACAATTTATCACTCATAAAAAAATACTGAGTGGATAGACTTCAAGATTGAATCAGTAGTCATACTCTACATCAACATTTGATTTAACTAAAAACTTCACTATAGTAATGTGACTTATGTTAGACGCTAGTAGATGCTCTTATGAGACACGTTATAAACACAATAACAAGATTCTACACTTAGCTCAATTCTCATTCATACCCGAAATTAATTTTCTTTTTTCCATCTTAAAGGAAGAAAAAGATATCAGAATCAACTTGTACTATGCCTTGTCAGATGCCTTTGAATCTTAGCCAAACTCAATCATTGTAGCCCTAAAGATCGTTTCTTTTTTGCTTAAGTTTCGCAAGTTAAGTTATATATTTGTTAAGTTTTGTTTCTAATCTTCCAGAATGTGTACCCCCAAATAAGCAGAGTACCAAAACGGATATTTACCCCCAAGAGCAACATTCTAGAAGGTTAAAAACCTCACAAATCCCCCAAGAACCCTAAATCAACATTCCTTTCGGAAAAAACCCTAAATCAACATTAGTGGCAGGAAAATGATAACTCTTGGCGAGGCAGAGACTCACGACGAAGAAAAAGTGAGCTTCTTCGGCTGTGGCGTCGAGACAAACTCTTCCCCGACCTTCGAAAGGCACCGATATGATTTCTTTATCAGTAAACTGAATCTGCGATTAGGTTTTTGTTTTTTTCATCTATTTCTGTTTTAAATCGTCTCTAAAAGGGGGTTTCACAACTTCTAGAAGGTAATGGTCATTTTTTTTTGGATTCAGATTGGTTTTGATTTATGAAGGTTGTGGATCCGTCCCGTCTAGGGGGTTTCAGTGTCACCATCGATCGGGAGTAAGCGACGAGTTTATCATAGGAAGATCGGAACTAGACCATGATTTTGGGCATTCATGGTCCGAAGGTTTACCAATTTGGACCAGTTTAGATGTGATCAATATATAGAGAGCGACGATCGAAATGCAATAAATAGTGAGTATTTAGACTCGTGTGTAGTATGGAGGCTGTCGGGTGCTGCAATGTGCTTCTAACCGTTCAGTTTTTGGGGGCTGGTCTGAGGTTGTTTTAGCTTATTGGCTTATTGTTTTGTTGCTGTTGAGTTCCAACTTTTTTGCTAGTTGGCATTTTGATCTTGTGAAGATTTCTCTTTGTACAAACTTTGGCTCGATATTTATATAACAATTTATCACTCATAAAAAAATACTGAGTGGATAGACTTCAAGATTGAAACATTAGTCATACTCTACATCAACGTTTGATTTAACTACAAACTTCACTATAGTAATGTGACTTATGCTAGACGCTAGCAGAGCTCTTATGAGACACGTTATAAACACAATAACAACATTTGATTCTACAGTTAACTCAATTCTCATTCATACCCGAAATTAATTTTCTTTTTTCCATCTTAAAAGAAGAAAAAGATATCAGAATCAACTTGTACTATGCCTTGTCAGATGCCATTGAATCTTAGCCAAACTCAATCATTGTAGCCCTAAAGATCGTGTCTTTTATGCTTAAATTTGACAAGTTAAGTCATATATTTGTTATCTTTTGTTTCTAATATACCAGAATGTATACACCAAATAAGCAGAGTACCAAAACAGATATTTACCCCCAAGAGCAACATTCCAGAAGGTTAAAAACCCCTCAAATCCCCCAAGAACCCTAAATCAACATTCCTTTTGGAAAAAAACCCAAAATCAACATTAGTGGCAGGAAAATGATAACTCTTGGCGAGGCAGAGGCTCACGACAAACAAAAAATGAGCTTCTTAGGCGGCGATGTCGAGACAACTCTTCCCCAACCTTCGAAAGACACCGGTATGATTTCTCTGTCAGTAAACTGAATCTGCGATTAGGGTTTTGTTTTTTCATCCATTTTTGTTTTAAATCGTCTCTAAAAGGGTGGTTTCACAACTTCTAGGAGCTAATGGTAGTTGTTTTCTTGGATTCAGATTGGTTTTTATTTATGAAGGTCGTGGATCCGTCCCGTCCAGGGGGTTTCAGTGTCACCATCGATCGGGAGTAAGCGACGAGTTTATTCATAGGAAGATCTGAACTAGACCATGATTTTGGGCATTCATGGTCCGAAGGTTTACCAATTTGGACCAGTTTAGATGTGATCAATATATAGAGAGCGACGATCGAAATGCAATAAATAGTGAGTATTTAGACTCGTGTGTAGTATGGAGGCTTTCGGGTGCTGCAATGTGCTTCTAACCGTTCATTTTTTGGGGGCTGGTCTGAGGTTGTTTTAGCTTATTGGCTTATTGTTTTGTTGCTGTTGATTCCAACTTTTTTGCTAGTTGGCATTTTGATCTTGTGAAGACTTCTCTTTGTACAAACTTTGGCTCGATATTTATATAACAATTTATTATTCATAAAAAAATACTTAGTGGATAGACTTCAAGATTGAATCATTAGTCATACTCTACATCAATATTTGATTTAACTACAAACTTCACTATAGTAATGTGGCTTATGCTAGACGCTAGCAGATGCTCTTATGAGACATGTTATAAACACAATAACAACATTTGATTCTACAGTTAGCTCAATTCTCATTCATACCCGAAATCAATTTTCTTTTTTCCATCTTAAAGGAAGAAAAAGATATCAGAATCAACTTGTACTATGCCTTGTCCGATGCCTTTGAATCTTAGCCAAACTCAATCATTGTAGCCCTAAAGATCATTTCTTTTTGCTTAAGTTTCACAAGTTAAGTTATATATTTGTTAACTTTTGTTTCTAATGTACCAGAATGTATACCCCCAAATAAGCAGAGTACCAAAACGGATATTTACCCCCAAGAGCAACATTCCAGAAGGTTAAAAAACCTCTCAAATCCCCCAAGAACCCTAAATCAACATTCCTTTCGGAAAAAACCCTAAATCAACATTAGTGGCAGGAAAATGATAACTCTTGGCGAGGCAGAGGCTCACGACAAACAAAAAGTGAGCTTCTTTGGCGGTGGCGTCGAGACAACTCTTCCCTGACCTTCGAAAGGCACCAATATGATTTCTTTATCAGTAAACTGAATCTGCGATCATGTTTTTGTTTTTTCATCTATTTTTGTTTTAAATCGTCTCTAAAAGGGGGGTTTCACAACTTCTAGGAGCTAATGGTCGTTGTTTTCTTGGATTCAGATTGGTTTTGATTTATGAAGGTTTTGGATCCATCCCGTCCAAGGGGTTTCAGTGTCACCATCGATCGGGAATAAGCGATGAAGTCGAGTCGATAGCCACATCATAATCACTCGCCACTCACGATCCATGTTCCGATTTCAAGTCCTTTTGATTAGAGTTGGTGTTGTCGTGGTCGGTTTTGCTGTGTCCCAATCAACCACTACTTGAAGTGTGCAGAAATTAGTGAGGTTTAGACTTGTTTGGTTGATGTTCTTGCATGTGTAGGTTTAGTTTGTTCGTGGAACAGTTTAAGCTAAATTGTGATTGCTTGAATCTCAATGGACCGAACTTGTCATTTGTGAACTTGGATATTTTCTAATTCATTTGCTTGAGGACAAGCAAAGCTTAGTCGTAGGGGAATTTGATGTGACTTTAATTAGTGCATTTTAAGCTTATGAATGACCTATGAAATGCCCGTGTTTATTCGTGAAATGACATGACTTATATGCTTTTATTGAAGTTTTGTGCAAAGTGTCATTTTGTTGTCCGGTTGCCACTTTGGAGCCAAATTCGTGGTCTATTGGAGTTGCCTCTGTGCCTTTTCAGGTTATGGCATCAAAGTACGGATGACAAGGAGCGCATAGGAGCAAACGGGAGGTCATTTGGAGTCCGGACGAGGGAGATATGAGCATTACAAGATCGGGCTTTCTGCAGAGTGCAGGGGTGCACGCCGTGCAGATGTGCACGCCGTGCAGGGGTGCACGCCGTGCACTGTCCCCTGCACTATAAATACTCTTGTTTTTGGCCATTTTGGGGAATTCTTTCATCTCTCTTGAACCCCAAACACATACCCACGAACCCTCAAACCCTAGAACACATTTTTGGAGCAATTTGAAGCCATTGGAGCTAGGATTGAAGCCAACAAACCTTGGGAGAAGTGCTTACAAGTGGAGAAGTGAAGATCATCTCAAGGATTCATCCATGGTGTTCTTGGTGACCATTCTTCCTTCTTTTCTCTTTACTCCCTTGGCCATGTGTGGCTGAGTTTCTAGGGTTCATCTTGGATGGGTAGATTAGTTGTGCTATGATAGAGGGATGATTGTATAGAACTTGCCATGATTGATCTTGGTTGTATGAGGATGATTCCTAGACTTGTTCTTAATGCCATTTTATGTCATGTTTGCTTAATTTGGTCCCTTCAATGTGATTTGATGCATGAGAGTGCTTGGATTGCATAGATTGTAGGTCTAGGGATTGAAGTGAGTGTGTTCTAAGAGATTAGATCATCTTATTTCAACCATTTTCACCTGATTTCTCTCTTGGGCATTTTATCGAACACTTGGTGTGCATGTGGATTTTCATTCAATTGAGTTTGAAAAGGCTTTTTGGTGAATCTCTTAGTGTTAGAGCATTGATATGAGAGTGTTGTGCCTAGCCTTGTGGTCATAGAGTCTTACGAGAGGGTCTTGTGTCTTGGCATTTCATCAAACACTAAGAATGCATCCTTTTTCACTTAGCTTGAGAGCGAGAGCCTAAGTTGAGTGGTATTAGGATAGGGATTTGGTGCTACGAGAGTGCATTGAGTCTATAGAAGTGAAATGCATGGTCATCCGAATGCAAACTCGATCTTGATTAGCTTGTTTGTTCAATTAGTCATCTTGAGCATGATGAAACTACCCACCAAGAGAGCCCCCTTTGTCTTTGATTTGAACCACCTTTCTCTCTTGCTTAATCTTTGTTAGTATTGCATTTCTTTGCCTTTGTTTCTGAATTTCTCAATCAAACCAAACCAATTTCAAATGTCTAGACCGTCTATGAGAAGTGTGAGTATTGGTCTATGAGAGGACCCCGTGGAATACGACCTTGGTAAAATCGCTTTTATCAAGTTTTTGGCGCCGTTGCCGGGGACTCTCTCATTCCTTTGAAAGCACTTAGTAGTGGACCGATCTATTCACTTCCCTCCGCTTTACTTTTTGCTTCCTTGTTGCTCTTTGTTTACTTTATTATCCCGCATCGTTGTATTACTCGGGTGTGTTTGTTGTGCTTGTTTGCAGGAGATTTTGGGTTAGTGCATGAGGCGTTCAGCTCGTCTTCAAGCACGAATCCAAGGACTAGAACAAGTGCTCGAGTCACCTACCACTTCCCCACCTCCTACAGTTGAAGAAGAAGAAGTTGATCGCATCTCACACCACACTATGTCTCATCACGAGGATGAAGATAACCATTCGGAACATTCTCACCATACCAATGATGATGATCACTCACAAAGGGGTGCAAGACGTACCTTGGCGGATTATGCTCGTCCTACTCTTGAAGGGGCAGCCTCTAGCATTGTTCGAAGACCCGTCAATGCTAGGAACTTTGAGCTCAAGCCTAATATGATCCAAATGGTTCAAAATGGAGTGGTGTTCAATGGCATTGATGGTGAATGTCCATCTAGGCATCTCAAGGACTTCTTGGAGATATGTGACACGGTTAAGAATGACCAAGTTCACCCGGATTGTGTGAGACTCCGGCTCTTTCCTTTATCACTCAAAGGTAGAGCTAAGTCATGGTTGGAGAATCAACCGAGTAGAGCTTTCACCACATGGGAGGGCCTAGCCGAAGCTTTCCTTGAAGAGTTCTTTCCTCCCTATATGACGGATGCAATCCGAGACCGCATCAACCACTTCACACAACACAAGGGAGAGCTCTTCCATGAGACTTGGAATAGGTTCCAAGCCCTTCTTCGGTCTTGTCCTCATCACAACTTCGCCGAATGGAGCTTGGCAGATATCTTTGCTAGGTCCCTTGACTTTGAGAATACAAGGATGATCAACCAAGCCGCCGGAGGTGATCTAAGGACGCTCACATCCCGAGGATGCTCTCGAACTCTTTGCGGAGATGGCCAACAAGACAAGGAGTTGGTCTCGACAACAACCTCCAAGCTCTAAATATGGAAGCGACACACACTATGACTCTAGAGCTATAAGTGTTGATGCACCAAAGGATTCATCCACCTATGGGAAGAAGCATAAGTTACCGGGACATCGAGATGAAGATGACCCTATGTTTGCGCTCCTCATGTCTAAGATCGATGCTATGGCATCCCAAGTAAGTAACCTAAGCATGCCTAAGCATCCCTCCAAGGTTCAATCATCTCATGTGGGTAACCCTCCAGTGGCTTCTATATATTGTTGTGAATGTTGTGGGGGTCAAGGCCACGATGTTAGTGCTTGTCCTTCCGCCACTCCTGAACTTGGCCAAGGCGACCTTGAGGAGGTAAGCTTCGCACAAGGTCAAGGTTTCCATGGTAATTTCAGCCCCCAAGGTAACTATCAAGGTAACTATAACCGACCTTGGTACAACAAGTCTAACCAAGGTTACCAAGGCCAAGGGAGTCAAGGTAGTGGTTATAGCAAGGGCTACAACCAAGGAAATCAAGGAGGTTATCAAGGTTATAGGGGTTATCAAGGCAACCAATGGACTCAAGGAAGTAACCTAAACCAAGGTAGCCAAGGGACTCAAGGAGGACCCCAAGGTCAAGGGCACCAAGGGGGAAATCAATGGAATCAAAGTGGACATCCAAGTCAAGGTTTCCAAGGTCCTACCCCACCGGGAATGTACAACCATAGAGGTGAAGGACCACCCGGGTTCAACAAGCCTCCTCAAAATAAGGAGGGTGGTTCTTCGATCTCTCAAGAAGACACCAATGCGGCAATGATCCAGCTCATCAAGAATCAACAAGCTTCAATTGCCAATTTGGAGAACCAATTAGGACATATTTCTAAGGCACTCTCGGAGCGACCCTCGGGCACTTTACCTTCCAATACCGAGATCAACCCCAAAGGTCCGGAGCATTGCAAGGTAGTGACCTTGAGAAGTGGAAGACCCTTGCAAGATACAACCTCTACTCCAATTGACTCTAAAAAGGTACAAGATCCTAATCTAATGGTTGATGATGATGATATTAATGATCCTCCTTCGGATGAAGTTGAGGTTGAAGTCGAACCTCCTACGGGTAATGTGAACACTAAGGTTGCCAAGGAACCTAGTAAGGCTACATCGAGTACACCACCGGTCTCTCCTCCCGCACCGGTTGTATCTCCATACAAGCCTAAGCCTCCATACCCATCTCGATTGAAGAAGGATGGCCTTGAGAAGGTTTTCAAGAAGTTTGTGGAGCGGATTAGTCAAATGCAATTCTCTCTTCCGTTTCCCGAAGCAATGACTATGATGCCCCAATATGCTAAGTTCATGAAGGAACTCTACACCAACAAGAGAAAGCTACCGGAGACATCTCTAGTCCACCTTAATGAGGAATGCTCCGCCGTTCTCTTCAAAAGTCCACCCAAAAAGCTCAAGGATCCGGGTACCTTTACTATCCCTTGTGCTATTGGTAATATTTCTCTTGCTAATGGTCTTGCGGATCTAGGTGCTAGTATCAATGTCATGCCTTATTGAATATTTGAGAAGCTAGGGTTGTCTAATCTTCGTTCTACTCGTATGTACATTCAACTTGCGGACAAGTCGACCAAGAGTCCTAGGGGGATTGTTGATGATGTGCTAGTTAAAGTAGGCCCTTTTGTCTTCCTAGTTGACTTTGCGGTCATAGATACCGATGATGTGGATGTCTCATTGATATTTGGTAGACCATTCCTAGCTACTTCTCGTGCTTTGATTGATGTGCATGACGGAAAATTGACATTGAGAGTAGGACAAGAGAGTGTCACATTTTGCATAGCCGATGGCATGAAGTTTGCTCACGCACAAGATGATTTAGAGTACTCTTGTGATACTATTGCTTCGGCTAGTGTGTGTAGTATTTCTAACTTCGTGTGTCGAGATTCTTTGGATGTTTGCCTTAGAACGGATGTGCAGGAACATTTAGGCACCCCAGAGTTAAAAGCTCAAGTGGCTTACCTTGATGAAGGGAGAGACAAGTTAGAGGTGAAACGGTTTTTGTTGCTCTCCCGAAGGTGGAAAGGATAAAGACCTCCTATGAAGAACCACCTACTCTTGAGCTCATGCCTCTTCCCGCACATTTGGAGTATGCTTTTCTCATGCCAGATTCTAAGCTACCGGTCATCATCAATTCTGAGCTTCTCACCGAGCAAAAGGACCGTCTAGTGGAGCTCCTCAAGAAGTACATGAGAGCTATTGCGTGGAGCATCTCGGATATTCGAGGTATAAGTCCCACATTTTGCTCACATCGGATCCTTATGGAGGAAGATTTCAAGCCGGTTGTGCAACCACAAAGAAGGCTAAATCCTAACATGAAGGAGGTTGTGAAGAAAGAGGTTATTAAGCTTATGGATGCGGGGATTATCTTTCCTATCTCGGATAGCCCTTGGGTTAGCCCCGTGCAAGTTGTTCCCAAGAAAGAAGGGATCACGGTGGTAGCTAATGACAAGGATGAGCTTATCCCGACAAGGACGATCACCGGGTGGCGTGTTTGCATAGATTATCGTCGACTCAATGATGCCACTAGGAAGGATCACTTTCCTCTACCTTTCATGGATCAAATGCTCGAGCGTCTCTCCGGTCACGAGTACTATTGTTTCTTGGATGGTATGTCCGGGTACTTCCAAATCCCGATCGCCTCGGAGGACATCAAGAAGACCACATTCACATGCCCCTTCGGTACTTTTGCTTATCGATGGATCCCCTTTGGGTTGTGCAACGCTCCCGCCACCTTCCAACGGTGTATGCTTGCCATTTTCGATGATTTCGTGGAAGATATCATGGAAGTGTTCATGGACGACTTCTCGGTTTTTGGGATTCATTCGACCTATGCTTGAGGAACCTTGAGAAGGTCTTGCGTCGGTGTGAAGAGACCAATCTTGCATTAAGTTGGGAGAAGTGTCATTTCATGGTCAATGAGGGGATTGTTCTTGGTCACAAGATCTCTAAAAAGGGCATTGAGGTTGACAAGGCAAAGTTGGAGACCATCTCTCAACTTCCTCCACCCTCATCCGTGAAAGCCGTGAGAAGCTTCTTGGGGCATGCCGGTTTCTATAGGCGCTTCATCAAAGACTTCTCGAAAATAACTACTCCTATGACTCGGCTTCTTGAGAAGGATGTGGAATTTCGTTTTGATGAAGAGTGCTTGCAAGCTTTTGAACTCCTCAAGGGTAAGCTCACGAATGCCCCTATACTCATTGCTCCGGATTGGTCAAAGTCATTTGAGTTGATGTGTGATGCTAGCGATTACGCCATTAGAGCGGTTCTAGGCCAACGAATCGACAAGAGATTCCATCCAATATACTATGCAAGTAAGACTCTCAATGATGCTCAAAGGAACTACACAACTACGGAGAAGGAGCTCTTGGCCATAGTGTTTGCTTTTGATAAGTTTAGGTCCTACTTGGTACTTTCTCACACTATTGTCTTCACGGACCACCAAGCTTTGAGGTACCTTCTATCTAAGACCGATGCTAAACCAAGGTTGATCCGATGGGTCCTTCTATTGCAAGAGTTTGATATTGAGATTCGAGATAAGAAGGGGTCCGAGAATGTAGCCGCCGACCACTTGTCTCGCTTAGAAGAGGCGGAAATGGTACACAATGGTAATGAAGAGATCAATGACAACTTCCCCGATGAGCTATTATTCGCTATAGCAACTTTAGAGTTCAAGAACCTTGGTTCGCGGATTTGGCTAACTATCTTGCTAGTAAAGACTTGAAGGGGGCCTCTCCACTCAAGACAAAAGGAAGTTCTTTGCGGATTTGAAGCATTACTATTGGGACGATCCTTTTGTATTTCGAGTTCGCTCGGATGGTATGATTAGAAGATGTGTCACTTATGGAGAGTCTAAGGACATCATGCGACATTGCCACTCCGTCCCTACGGTGGACATCATGGAGCAAATCGCACGGCTCGCAAGGTACTTGAGTCCGGATTCTTTTGGCCCTCGATCTTCCGAGATTGTCAAGACTTTGTCAAGTCTTGCGATGCGTGTCAACGTTCAGGTAACATCTTTTCCCCGTAATGAAATGCCTCAAAATGTCTCGTTAGTGTAGAAATATTTGATATAGGGGGTTTTGATTTCATGGGACCGTTTCCTACTTCGCATGGTAACAAGTAATATTAGTTGCGTAGATTACGGGGTCTAAATGGCGGAGGCACAAGCTTTACCTACCAATGATGCCCGAGTCGTAGGAAGTTTCTTGTTAAGTTGTTCACCGTTTGGTACCCCTCGTGCTATCATTAGTGATTGAGGTACTCATTTTCAAGGGCAATTCGATAGAGTATGCCACCGGTTCGGCGTCACTCATCGGATGTCCACCTCGTATCACCCTCAAACTGGGTGGCCAAGCCGAGGTGACCAATAGGGAACTTAAGAGAATCTTAGAGAAGACGGTCGACCAATCACGGAAAGATTGGTCGAAGAAGCTTGATGACGCTCTATGGGCCTACCGCACGGCCTACAAGACCCCTATAGGCACTACTCCCTATAGGATGGCTATGGCAAAGCATGCCATTTGCCTGTAGAGCTCGAGCACCGAGCTTATTGGGCATTGAAATTTCTAAACCTTGATATGAGTCTCGCAGGGGAAGAGCGTAAGTTTCAGGTACATTTAGCTCGAGGAGTATCGCCATCATGCATATGAGAATGCAAAGCTTTACAAGGAGAGGACGAAGCTCATTCAGATTTCCCTTTGAAGCCGGGAAGGATTTCAAAGTTGGTGATCAAGTTCTCCTATACAACGCTCGGCTCAAGCCCCTTTCCCGGGAAATTGAGGTCTCGTTGGTCCGGCCCCTTTACGGTAACTCATGTTTTTCCTTATGGCACCATCGAGGTAATCTCTCCATCCCAAACCGAACCTTTTAAGGGGAATGGCCATAGACTTAAGCATTATGTTGTTAGTGATACTATAGGTGCTGTTGAGGTCTTGTCTTTGGTCGTGCCTTGAGTTCTCCTTGCTTCGTCGAGCTTAAGACGTTAACCAAGCGCTTCTCGGAGGGAACCAGAGGGTTTTTCATGTCTTTCTTCTTGATTTGATTGCGTGATTGTGTGTTTTTGTGGTGTTCAAGGTCCTTGAGTTGTTGTGGTGTCCTTTGTGGTCTCGTAGGCGTTGAAATTCTGAAGTTCGGGGTCCGTTTTGGGTTGATTTGACGGTGTTTTGGTCGTTTTTCATCGAGGTGAAAATTTGTTCTTTAAGCTGAGGAGGTGCACGCCGTGCACCACATGCACGCCGTGCATGATGCACGCCGTGCACCGTGCACGGTTTGGTGCACGTGCTGTCCAGGGGGATTCAAAAAAAATTTCACCTCCAGGTGCACGCCGTGCACCCATGCACGCCGTGCACACTGCACGCCGTGCACACTTGCACGCCGTGCACCTGATCTTTCCCTTTGCATTTTTTTCGGTTTGGTTTGTGGTTGGCTCGTTGATACTTGATTTTCTGGTTTGAGTCATGTTCGGTTTGGTTTTGGTTCACCCAACTCACTTGACCCAGCTGACCCGACCCGACCCACTCACTCACCCCTACCCCAAACCAAACCAACCCACCCACCAACCAGCCTACTCACCCGGCCGAACCAACCGACCCACTCACCCGACCCGGCTGACCCACCCAACTAAACCCAACCCCCCCTTATCCCCTTCCCTCCTCACCCCCGACCCCGACCCCTCTCACCTCTCTTGCACACAGCCGCCGCCGCCACCACCCACATCAACTAACCCGACCACCCGGCCTTCCTTCCGCCAGCCAGCTCCGGCCGCCCACCTGCCCAGCCCCACCCGACCACGCAACCCCGCCGCCGCCTGCCACCAAATCCTGCCCGCCACCAGCTCCTGCCCGCCGCCGACCTCCAATCGACCGCCCCACTCGCCGTCCGGACTCCAACCAACCAAGCCCCGCCAACTCCGCCGCACCAGAGCTCCCACCGATTCCAGCCGCCGACCACTCCCAGCCGGCAACTTCCCATCTCAGCCCCCGATTCCAGGTTTCCAATTTGATTTGGGATTTCTGATTTGGTTGCTGTTCTACTAGCAGGGGATGGGTTGATGTGAGGGGTGTGGTTTGTTGAATTTGGGGGAGGTTGCTTGTTTAGGTTTGGTAGCATTTGGTGATTGAGTCATTTTTGCCTCATGATTTGTTTTGCTTCCTTGTTGTGATTTGAATTGCCAAGGGTGAATGTTCAGTTGCTTATTCAAGTGCGGAGGTTTGATTGAGGGAGTTGGCTTGCTTCACTCTGTTGGTTTTGTGGTCCATTGCTTGTTTGCTATGCTCAGTGCAATGAATTGATTTCGATATGTTGTGGGTTTTGATGAAGAGATTGTGATTCCTTCAATCGGCCAGAGTTTTGCTTGAGTGGAGGGGGTGTAATGTGCTTGTTTTGAATCAATTGTTTTGTGATTTAGGAGCTTAAATTGGGCAGATGTTGGTAGGTGTCTTGTGTCCTGATTTTAGTGTTGCTTGATGAACTAAATGGTGGCAGTTGGTGGTTGATTTTTGTTAGTGTGGTTTGGGGGGATGAGCGTAGTGTGTTTATTCTTCATTTTGGACGGAGGGTTGTTTGGTTTTGAATGGACATTTGTGATATCTTACTTGTTGTGGTGCTTAGTTGATTGGTGTGGATTGTCACATGTGTGAGTGTGGTTCCGTGGATATTGCCTCTGTTATTGATTCATAACCAATTTTGGCCAATTTGGATTTTTCATTGCCTTGTGCTTAATTCGGGGACCGAATTCCATCCTTGGTGTGAGGAGGGGTGGGTCAATCACCACTCATTGGTTTAATTTTTATGTATTCCCCCTTACATTGTGTGGACTTAGGCTTATATTCTTGATTCGTGTTTTTGATCCATTATGCATGCCTTTTGCTTAAGTTTGGAATTCAATGATTTGATTTTTGCTAGCATAGGTTGTTGCACTTGAACTTGATGATTTTGAATTGTGCTCAATGTTTTGATCATGTGTTATGATTAGGCGCCTTGATAGGATTTGTGTTAGGAGTGTGCCCTTCTTGTTGATTCTTTGTTGCACCTCTTTTGCAGGATGCCTCCTAAGGGTAAAGCAGCTTCTCATCCTCCGCCCCCAAGTGATCCAAGCACCAGCTTCCAAGAAGCGGAAGGGACAGACTGGGGAGTCTTCTGCTCCTCCTCCACGGTCGCCTTCGCCGCCTCCAGCTCCTCGTGGCGTCGACCCTCCTGAGTCAGTGGTTCAGAGGATCTTCAACTTCGACCCCAGGGATCGGGCTTACAGTCGTTATCAGGTTATGGCAAGATGGCCTGTGGCGAGGCAGGGTAGATTTGATTTTGAGGGGTTGCAGAGTCATGATGGTTGGTTGGATGCTTTGAAGACTTTGGCTGATGGAGCCGGTATTTGGCCGCTCTTGGAGGTTGACGAGAGGGCGTATGAGTGGCCTACAAAGGAGTTCTTGAGCACTCTCACCGTGGAGTGTCACGAGACCCCCACTGAGAGCCACAGGATCACTCACCACTTCTCAGGACTTTGGATTTTTCCTTTCTTTATTTCTGTTTATGACTGCATGTTTTGTTGTGTTTGACTTCTAATTTTCTCTTTTCATTTCTGGCTTTGAACTTGTCATGTTGTTGGATCACACATCTCATCTGTACTCTCATCTTGTCGACTATGGGTTGTGTTTGAGTGGTGTGCCCTCCCTTGTTTTCTACAGGTACCCTGATTCAGGTCCTCGTCCTGAACAGGTTACTTGACCCGGGATTCCATCTCCGGCTTCTCTTCTTCGCCGCGCGGTATATTCGTTCCACCTTATCCTCTCTCTCTCTTGATCATTGAGGACAATGCTCATGTTAGTCGTAGGGGAGTTTGAGGTTTGGTGTGATTATTTGTCGGTAGAAGTCTAAAGCTATGTTTTGATGTGTTGCATGATCTTAATTGAATGTCGAATTCCTCTATTGTAGAATCGTTCGGGTTTTTGACTTTTGGTGTTTAATTGACTTCAAGCTTTCACAATGACGTTTAGACTGTTCCACTTAGAACCTATAACCAGCATGTTAGAGCTAATATCAAATGAGTCTGGGCCAGAACTGAGATTTTATCACTCTTGTATGTTGGTTGACTGGTTTGATACGTGTTTTTGTACCGCTCGATAACACCGGTCTAAGATGAATGAAGGCAATCAAATTTTCACCCCTTTTCCATGTCTTTCTTTACCCTTTTTGATCCTTCGTGATTGTGGCTTGAGATTAGACGGAATCCAATTCGAAATCTTGCGTGGAAGTTGTAAAGGGCTAAGGATCAAGTGGCTAAATTGTGAAAAAAAAATGGTCAAAAGAAAAGCTAGGCAAGCCCGGCACCTAAGTGAAGTGTCGGGTTGAGCACTAAGCAAAAGGGCAAAGGCTGTGAGCTAGGCAGGTTCAACACCTAAGTGAAGTGTTGAATCGAGCACTAGTATGCAGTAAGAAAAAAAAAAGAAAAGAAAGAAAAAGAGTTCTCAAATGTAGCCCTTGATCCTAGCCAGAGTTTGTAAAGTGCGGATCTAGAAGCGGATGAAGTCGAGTCGATAGCCACATCATAATCACTCGCCACTCACGATCCATGTTCCGATTTCAAGTCCTTTTGATTAGAGTTGGTGTTGTCGTGGTCGGTTTTGCTGTGTCCCAATCAACCACTACTTGAAGTGTGCAGAAATTAGTGAGGTTTAGACTGTTTGGTTGATGTTCTTGCATGTGTAGGTTTAGTTTGTTCGTGGAACAGTTTAAGCTAAATTGTGATTGCTTGAATCTCAATGGACCGAACTTGTCATTTGTGAACTTGGATATTTTCTAATTCATTTGCTTGAGGACAAGCAAAGCTTAGTCGTAGGGGAATTTGATGTGACTTTAATTAGTGCATTTTAAGCTTATGAATGACCTATGAAATGCCCGTGTTTATTCGTGAAATGACATGACTTATATGCTTTTATTGAAGTTTTGTGCAAAGTGTCATTTTGTTGTCCGGTTGCCACTTTGGAGCCAAATTCGTGGTCTATTGGAGTTGCCTCTGTGCCTTTTCAGGTTATGGCATCAAAGTACGGATGACAAGGAGTGCATAGGAGCAAACGGGAGGTCATTTGGAGTCCGGACGAGGGAGATATGAGCATTACAAGATCGGGCTTTCTGCAGAGTGCAGGGGTGCACGCCGTGCAGATGTGCACGTCGTGCAGGGGTGCACGCCGTGCACTGTCCCCTGCACTATAAATACTTTTGTTTTTGGCCATTTTGGGGAATTCTTTCATCTCTCTTGAACCCCAAACACATACCCACGAACCCTCAAACCCTAGAACACATTTTTGGAGCAATTTGAAGCCATTGGAGCTAGGATTGAAGCCAACAAACCTTGGGAAAGTGCTTACAAGTGGAGAAGTGAAGATCATCTCAAGGATTCATCCATGGTGTTCTTGGTGACCATTCTTCCTTCTTTTCTCTTTACTCCCTTGGCCATGTGTGGCTGAGTTTCTAGGGTTCATCTTGGATGGGTAGATTAGTTGTGCTATGATAGAGGGATGATTGTATATAACTTGCCATGATTGATCTTGGTTGTATGAGGATGATTCCTAGACTTGTTCTTAATGCCATTTTATGCCATGTTTGCTTAATTTGGTCCATTCAATGTGATTTGATGCATGAGAGTGCTTGGTTTGCATAGATTGTAGGTCTAGGGATTGAAGTGAGTGTGTTCTAAGAGATTAGATCATCTTATTTCAACCATTTTCACCTGATTTCTCTCTTGGGCATTTTATCGAACACTTGGTGTGCATGTGGATTTTCATTCAATTGAGTTTGAAAAGGCTTTTTGGTGAATCTCTTAGTGTTAGAGCATTGATATGAGAGTGTTGTGCCTAGCCTTGTGGTCATAGAGTCTTAAGAGAGGGTCTTGTGTCTTGGCATTTCATCAAACACTAAGAATGCATCCTTTTTCACTTAGCTTGAGAGCGAGAGCCTAAGTTGAGTGGTATTAGGATAGGGATTTGGTGCTACGAGAGTGCATTGAGTCTATAGAAGTGAAATGCATGGTCATCCGAATGCAAATTCGATCTTGATTAGCTTGTTTGTTCAATTAGTCATCTTGAGCATGATGAAACTACCCACCAAGAGAGCCCCCTTTGTCTTTGATTTGAACCACCTTTCTCTCTTGCTTAATCTTTGTTAGTATTGCATTTCTTTGCCTTTGTTCTGAATTTCTCAATCAAACCAAACCAATTTCAAATGTCTAGACCGTCTATGAGAAGTGTGAGTATTGGTCTATGAGAGGACCCCGTGGAATACGACCTTGGTAAAATCGCTTTTATCAGTAGCCCTAAAGATCGTTTCTTTTTTGCTTAAGTTTCACAAGTTAAGTCATATATTTGTTAACTTTTGTTTCTAATGTACAGAATGTATACCCCAAAATAAGCAGAGTACCAAACGGATATTTACCCCCAAGAGCAACATTCCAGAAGGTCAAAAACCTCCCAAATCCCCCAAGAACCCTAAATCAACATTCCTTTCGGAAAAAACCCTAAATCAACATTCCTTTCGGAAAAAAACCCTAAATCAACATTAGTGGCAGGAAAATGATAACTCTTGGCGAGGCAAAGGCTCACGACAAACAAAAAGTGAGCTTCTTTGGCGGTGGCGTCGAGACAACTCTTCCCCGACCTTCGAAGGCACCGATATGATTTCTTTATCATAAACTGAATCTGCGATTAGGTTTTTATTTTTTCATCTATTTCTGTTTTATATCGTCTCTAAAAGGGGGTTTCATAACTTTTAGGAGCTAATGGTCTTTTTTTTCTTGGATTCAGATTGGTTTTGATTATGAAGGTTGTGGGTCTGTCCCGTACAGGGCGTTTCAGTGTCACCATCGATCGGGAGTAAGCGACGAGTTTATTCATAGGAAGATCGGAACTAGACCATGATTTTGCGCATTCATGGTCCAAGGTTTACCAATTTGGACCAGTTTAGATGTGATCAGTATATAGAGAGCGACGATCGAAATGCAATAAATAGTGAGTATTTAGACTTGTGTGTAGTATGGAGGCTGTCGGGTGCTGCAATGTGCTTCTAACCGTTCATTTTTTGGGGCTGGTCTGAGGTTGTTTTAGCTTATTGGTTATTGTTTTGTTGCTGTTGAGTTCCAACTTTTTGCTAGTTGGCATTTTGATCTGTGAAGACTTCTCTTTGTACAAACTTTGGCTCGATATTTATATAACAATTTATCACTCATAAAAAAATACTGAGTGGATAGACTTCAAGATTGAAACATTAGTCATACTCTACATCAACGTTTGAGTTAACTAAAAACATGAACCCGTCGTTGTGCTGGTTCAAATAAATAACTAACAAAGCTAACAAAAGCTAGGGTAATCGTATTCCACGGGCCTTCTAATGATCGACTACTCAAATAAGCTAGCAAATTACTCAGATTAAACACTTCGTGCGTGGTGGTGAGTTCCACTACTTCTAATTCTAAGAAATGCAGAGAAATTAAAAATTGAAACTAAAATAACAGATTGGAAATTAGGGTTGAAAACAGAGATGACAGACGAACTTAGACTTCAAATCCCCCTTCGTTCACCAGAGCATAGGCAATCAACAGATCAACGGATTTCAATTCTCATTCAATCAGTTCTAAGACACCACCATAACTCCTAAACCCTTAGGTTTAAGACCGGCGAACGTTCGCTCTATCCGTTCTAGCTACCAAGATTAATTAGTTGCCCGGGTACGGTCGCCTCTCGCAACGACTTAACTTAACTGGTGGAATTACTAACGATTTATGAGTTACTATTGCAGTGGATTAACCCTAACCGGTTCCTACGAAAGGCACACTCCAATTATAAGGTTAATTGTTCAGTTTGATGTTTTAAAGTAAGGTGAGCATTCGCTTCTATCCTTAGCTTAACAAGAATCTAATCTATGTGATCAATCCAGACAAGAAACATAACAACGAAGAACAAACCAAACATGAAAGAGAAACTGATTGAACTTTGAATCTAATCACCGCCGATCCGTGACCGCTTTAAAGCCCTGGGTCACTTAGGGTTCATCTAATCTAAGCTCTAAGAGTTTAGCTACTCATGTTCATCACAAAAGAATCAAAGATAAAGAAAGAGTTCATCATACAAAGGAAGAACAAAAAAGTATTTGAAAAACCTAATTAAGACGACTCGGCAGAACTTCGATCTTCCGGTAGACTGCAATCCTAGCTCCGAGTCCTTGAGATGGAAGGGATGGCGTCACGATCTCTTTCAGGCTCTTCGAACTCTAAACTCTCCTTCAGAACTCTCAGAGAATCCTTGAAATTATGATTATGAAAAGTGTATTATGAAAGGTATATTATTTTGGGCCGCTGGTTAAGTATTTATACTTAACCCTAATACCGCCGGATTTAGCCTGATATTTTTGCCAAAAATATCAAGAGATTTTCGGCGAAAATCTCTTTGTAAAATGGACTGTCCGCCGGATGTTTCTTCTGTGGTTTTCGGCCCAACAGTTTTCGGCGAAAACTTAGTGTTTTCGCCGAAAATATCCTTCGGTTGACATCAGTGGATTTCTTCATGCATTTTCGCCAAAAATACTAAGGGATTTTCGGCGAAAACTCCTTTGTAAACCGGGCAGGAATTTGTTTGACCTGGTTGGCTCCTAGGATCGATTCCGGTGCGATTCCTCGAGGTTCCAACGCTATAGACACGTCATTGACTACTTTATTTGACGGCAAAAACCTGTGCTAACATAAAAACACTAGAAAACCATCAATAGACCCGAAACGGGCAAAGGTAACACAAATGGTATGAGATAGGGCAATTGATTGAATATTCGTCATTCTACCCTAAAAACCATGTCTTAAGCAAGGAAATGTCGCTTAAATGAGGCTGGCGTTACATACCCTGCCTGATGGTGTGGCGAGGGTATATGATCATGAAATTCCGGCTCGTACTGAGGCTAAGACTCCTCAGAATCATCTTCTTCCTCCAACTCATCCTCGTCCTGGGGAGGAGGATCTGCTGCTACCTGGGGGTTGAGGTCCAGCTCGAGGTTGTACTCGACCGCCAAATCGCCTCCAACGGTGCGTACTCTGTGGCGTGGGATGTTCGGGCCATATTCTTGGCTGAGGCCGGAGGAGATGATGAGTCGGCCTACAAAGTTGCCTCCCAGGAGTGAGCGATGGTGGCTTTGACCTCTGAGTCTTCTTGCGGAGTAGTCGGGCAAGAACCATCCAGGATGAAGAGGGTAGCTCTCCCGGATGGCGTGATGAAGAAGAAGCACTCTCGGTGATGTGGTGGCGGTCCTTCTTTGGAGCATACAAAAGAGAACGACGCCAAACCATGTGAATGAATCGATAGAGAGGGTGAGAGAGGACTTAACTGAGTTATGCTTCGTGAGGTGATCGTCGGGCACTCCAGTCATGTGGCTCCAGAGTGCATGGTACTCCTCCCCGTCGGCATCGTCGTCCTCCCAGCCGAGGTAATGACCATTGTAGTGCTCGTAGGGGATGCCTAGATGAGCAGCAAACTCATCATAGGTGAGTGTCCTGTGCACCCCGCCTAGATAGAAGGAAACGACCTTCCTGTGCTGCCTCCTCTTGTGCTCGTCCAGATCAAAAGTCACCAGAACTCCTGTAGAGCGATGTCTGGGAAGTCGGAAGCTATGGTGGTCAGCTCTAGGAGTCCAGCATGCGTCAGTGCATCAAGCACGTTCCGGTGGTAATCCTCATCGTGATCGAAGAGGGACTCCATGGAAAGTGGGCGAACATTAGCTCCAGGAATGTTCTCGAGCTTCTGGTAGCACTCGAAGTAGTATGGGGGCAGGCGAGCAACAGTGTGGTGGTACACAACACGGCCAGGGAAAGTTGGGGAGGTCCATGAATGGCAGGTGTGACGGGAGCTGGAGGCGGTGTCAAGTCTCTGCTTGGTCTTGCGCTCATGAGTTACGTTCCTAAGCAAGAAAACGAACCAGATTAGTCAAACTAAAACCCTACCCACACTTAGTCGAAAAACTCAATTTCACAAAGAAATGAGGAAAACCGAGTGGGGGAAAGCAAAAAAGAGTAACCGGTAATCACAAACAATAAAATACATGCTTGGACCAGAAAGGGGAATTGCAAATCAGGTTAAAAGTAAAGAATTAAAAAAGTAACATAATAAAAATTGAACCTAATCATGGCAAGATATAAAAAGGGGAAATGACGGCATAATATGATTAGATGGAAACACAATAATATAAAAATAATGAGATTAAGGCACCCAAATTCAAAAAAAAGTTCAGGGTCAAACAAATTTTCTAAAAAATAAATCACAAAGAATACCCTTAGGCTAGCAACACATGATCAAAGATATAAAAAATTAAGCACGTACTCCCAAGCAGCTAGATCAGTGCAAAGAGTTAAAGCTAACCCAGTTCCATGAAACCAGTGGGCCCGCAAATCAAGGTAAATCAAAAAGAACCCCCGGCGAAATTCAGATTAATGTCAAAGTTTGTAATGAAAAGTTTACAATTCCCTTGAACCCATGGCCCTAAAAGTGAAGGAAAAAAGGGAAAAAGGGTTTGAAAAATTGAAAATTTTAGGGTTTGGGTGAACTAGAGTTGTAGGCTCGATTGGTGTTCTAGGGATAAGATGATGGAAATGGGAGGGGAAGGGAACGGGGCGGCAGCGAGGGGTCGGCAACGGGCGGGGGCGGTGAAAAAGTGGGGCGGTCGGCGATTTTTCGGAAAAGAGGGGGGTTTTTTGAATATTTTGAAAAGAAGTGAGTGAAGGAGAGGGGAATCGGATTTTAAACAAAAATTTGTTGTTTCAAATGAATTTTCGGCGAAATAAGTGAAGTTTTCCCCGGAAAATGTTAGTTAAAAGTATCCCGGTTTTTAAAAGAATTTTCGCGTTAAAACCCAAAATTAAAATAGTTTTCCCAAAAAAATAAAAAAAAGTTGGAAAACTCAGTGGGATTTAAAAGGGGAATTTTCGCAAAAATGGGGTATTTGCGCCGAAAATTTTGAACTTAGATTGAAATATTTTGCAACCCCAGCAAACTTCAAAAAATCACGCAAAACCCCAAAAAAATCAAAAAAAATCAAACGACTTAAAATTGCATCGACCACAGATACAACGAAAAAAAGGACATAAACAAATGCACTTTTGGCTCCCCAAAGATCAAACAAAAGGTTAAAATGAAAGATGATCCAGTCATGGGTTGCCCCCCAGAAGCGTCTTTTTTTAAAGCCCTTGGTGGAGAATTTGGACGGATTAGGAGAACCCCAATGGTTCTCCTTAACGCTGCTCGGAGTTCATGAAGTAGAGCTTCGGGGTAACCGGGGTGGGGCGTAAAATTTTTCCCGTTAGGTGTGTAAGTTGGTCGCCCGTCGGGAAGGTGTAGTGATCTTGAAAGACAAAGAGCTCTGTAAGGGATCATCGTTACGAGGAAAACGGTAGAGGGAATGAGAATGATTGGCGGTTTCTTGTCCCCCGGTTTGTATCCCCAGGATCGGTGATCGTAGGTTTTTTTTAGGAGATGTTTGGTTTTTCAAACTTGTTCGGGGCTGATCTCGGAACGAATTTGGGGGTGAGCGGTGGTGAAGGTGGGGGCACAATGGTTCCCAAAATTTTGAGTTTTGTCTTCTTGTTCTTCCCCCGGGATTTACTAGGATCTTTTTAGGTGGTTAGAAGAGGAAAAGCAGTTTTTTTTTGGCGGGTTTGAGGAAAGATTTCGGGTTTTGTTGGTATTGTCCCGACCCGCAACAAAATTTATTGGGGGTATAGAAGGACATCAGTAACGGGTTTAGGGTCAACCCCCAGTTTAACAGTAGACAAATTTAAAAAATTTTCATTCTTAGGATTATTTTCATTCCCTCTTTAAGGGGAATGTTATCGTTCTTTAACCCCCCAAGTTAAAGAAAATTGGAAATTTAATTTGATTTGTAGAGCCTGAAAGGTCGTCCCATGAGAATGGTAGAATCTCTTTTTAGTATAAGAAAACAAAGTGCTAAGAACGTTGAAAGGACCCCATTTAGTAACAAGTTTTTATTCTCCCCAGGGGTTTTAAGTGATTATCAGCAAAGAAGTTGCAGCTAGGCGGTTTAAGTTCTCCTGGTTCAATTTTTAACAGAATAGGGATAACTTAAGGAGCGCCCCAAAAACCAAACAACGTTCTATCTAAAATATTAAAGAAAGAGGTAGAGTGAAAAAACGGATAGAACACTTAGCTGGATATGGAGAGGAGGGTTTATGTATGAGCATCAGGATATCCTTCTTTATTCCCCCCTTATGCAGTTGATCCCCCATTTTGGAGAATGTTTGGAAACGGAGGCTTCAATAGTATGGTGCAAGGGGGATATCCCCCTTTGGCGCCACTTTCGTGCTTCATTTTTTGGAGTTTGCGATTGCGTAAAAAGAAAAGGTCAGAGATAAATTTGTAAACTTTTTTTAAAGTCCATCTTAGCTTTTTCTTCTCGGATTTTGGGTTGTTGGCTGGAAGTTTGGCAAATGGCAAGATGCTGCATGCTCGAGATGTTGTTAAGCCCTGCTCTTTTTTTTGACCCGGGTGCTATTGTTCTTGATTTTAGAAGAGCTTGAGTTTGAATGATGTTAAGTGAGTTGGTGATGATCTGACTAAGCTTCTTGTCAGGTCACTGAGTTTTTTTCCTTTGGTACGCTGTCTTATAGGTGTTTTTCAAAAATTGATTTGGCGATTGCCCGGACGTTCCCCAGTTTCCCCGGATTCGGTTGTGGCGGTGATAGAACCCCCGGGGATGGTTAGGTTTCTGATCCTAGCTGGACCGCTGGGGGTTATTTGGGTTTTGGTTTAGTTGGCGCCCCCATTGTAGGGGGGTCTTTTGGTTTCCTTGCTGCCCCAAGTTGCGGTAGCCAGATCCCTTTTTATTTAACGAAGCCTTGTTGAAGAAGTTTTTCCCCCTTTTGGCGGACCCGACTTTCCCTCTTCCAAAAATTTTGGCATCGGCCCCCATTATGGCACAAGTGCACACCCTTCGCAATCGGCAACGTTTGACAGAAATGCGGCGGGTTTTATTGGTGTAGAAACTTCTTCAGTGCTTCTCTATTCTGCCTTGATAGTAGCTTCGAGACGAGTTGCCCCCTTATCCCTTTTTTTTTGTCGTTCCCCCTTTCCCCGACTTGGAAGCACAG